>OX465122.1:10000-672159 GCA_949987565.1 Luidia sarsii
TTAACCCTAACCCCTTTGTCCTTAACCCTAACCCCTTTGTCCTTAACCCTAACCCCTTTGTCCTTAACCCTAACCCCTTTGTCCTTAACCCTAACCCCTTTGTCCTTAACCCTAACCCCTTTGTCCTTAACCCTAACCCCTTTGTCCTTAACCCTAACCCCTTTGTCCTTAACCCTAACCCCTTTGTCCTTAACCCTAACCCCTTTGTCCTTAACCCTAACCCCTTTGTCCTTAACACTAACAGTAACACTGTAAAATCCTAGCAGGACATTGGATACATAGTCTGGTTGGAAGGCGAATAATTTTTGCCCGTGATTGTGGTCGAGAGTTTCTATACCTGTAACTATAAACTTTTTGAACTAAGTTGAAATCTTTACTCCTAAGAAGAATACGAGTTTGGGTACTGAAACAAATCTACGGTTATACATCTTTCTAGAATACCACCCAGACCTTGTCATTTTTTCGACAACAATTTGACTCAAATTTTGACTAAAACTTACAAAGTGAAAACTGAGAGATGTACTACTGTACTTCTACATCGAAACCCCTATCTGGAGCAATAGCTACAAATCACGTTCTGACGATGGATTGAACACTATTTTTTGCCAGGGAAGCTGAATATAAAGATTCCAGAACAGCGCTTCACAGGTCCCCGAGAGGACTGTGGCTGTTAAGAAAAGCTTCACACCAGCATTTCCCTTTTAGCAGGGAATTCTGATTCTACTAGATTTCAGATATCAGCGTTTCACTGGTCCGTCGGAGGACTGTGGCTGGGTCCCTTTTACTTGAGTGCAACGGACAGGGACTTTTTAGAAATCTCTCAAATCAGCGTTTCCTTTCTGCATTTCCTTGCACGGCCCTAAAAAGTGCTACCTAGTATAATCCTTGGAAAAAGCAATGGCGCAATGAAAGTAAGATTGCAATTTCATGACAACCCGCACCCACACCCCCATCCCGGTTCAATGGTCGGCTGTGTGCCTGCGTGGGGTCTCCCTATCCCATTTTGGAGGATCGACTATCTGTAAACGAGGGGGCCGCTCATCTTGGTTAGGCTGGTGCCCGCATGGTCTCCCCAGAATGTTGCGGTATATTATATGTGATCTGTGTCACAGTGCTGCAATAACAGCCCACTGGACTTGACGACATTTGTTGAAATACTCACAAGCCAAGAAGTCCACGCTGGCGGCGGTGCTGGGTGGCGGCGGTGCTGGGTGGCGGCGGTGCTAGGTGGCGGCGGTGCTGGGTGGTGGCGGTGCTGGGTGGCGGCGGTCCTGGGTGGCGGCGGTGCTGCAGCTTGCTCCCACGATGTTGCCTCGACGAAGACTCGGGTGGTTGTGGCTTGGGGCCGGCTCAGCGTGGGGTTTTTATTCGTTCTGTGGGGTCACGTGACTACACACAATAGATGGAACTATGCAGAGCCCCAGAACTCCACCCAGGATAATGGATGCAGGCACTGCAGTCCATTGTGAGTGGCCCAGAACCCCACCCAAGATTCAATGACTCTAGACACTGCAGTCCATTGTGAGTGGTCGCATTTACGGTGGTGCACCGTGATGAGAGATCGACTCTCACCAGAAGGTGCACAGGTGTTCCTTTCACTTGGTAGTACCCTTCTAGGCAGGCTCATAATGGGCATATGCCAACAGCTGCAATCATTACAGATTTCAAAGAAGTACCACTGTGATTGGTATTTGTACTTTGGCAAGTAGTGCGCGCAGTGCACAGTGTGTTGCTTTGCAGGAGTGCCACGTAATAGAGCCGGGATACATTCTGCGCAGGCGCCATACCACATAAAGGAGTACACGGAGGTCACTGATGTGGGCGTGGACTGCAGCAGACGGCTGTGGGTTGAACGTTGGGCGCGCGGATCTTGCAATACATGGTCACGTGATTTATCCATTCTGCTTGACACAAACCAATGCTCAATGGTGTCGTGCGTGTGATGCCGACTGTTGCTAGGGAATGGTTTGGGTGTGTTCACGTCATACCCAGCAATTCGTAGCCACAGCCGTATTGGACTGAGTATCATCGGGTAATTTGCACTAAAATAAAATAGAGGTTCAAGACGTATGATAGGAAAAATGTTATTATACCGCATGGGCTACCAGGGTGTACACAACTAAACAAGCTCGGCGCTGATTACCATGGTAACCCTAACACGTATTTCGCGAAAGTTAAAGTTATTGCATCAGGGAACAGCGCCACCGCGCGACCAGATGAACTGTCTTTATAGATATTTTAAAAGAAGCTAGCTGCCAGAAAGGGTAGTGAAAGAAAGCGAACACTTTTACTTGATTTCATGAAATAATTCTTACAGATTACGAATCAAACTACATTTTCCAGGGTCATCACGATCACAGAGGAACGTGTGAGCTTGAACTCACAGGTTTTTTTTCATTCAGTGATCCATCGTGGAAGTTTATTGTATTGCGAGTATTGCACCTGCAACAGCGCCACCTTGCGACCGAGGGAACTTCTTTTATTGTATAAAGGGCGCCCTCTATTTTGTGAGGACCTTTTGTAACCGCGTGATCTGAAGGGCTTAGAATAGAGGGTTGCAGCGAAGTGAGTCGGTACAATCGTTGACAGACTTTCTGATCACACCTTCGATCCAAGGAAGAATGAAGTCCAAAAACTCTGTATAAATTATATCAAAAAGACAATCCCATTAATATCCAAACCTCAAAATAATTCCAAACAAACAAATTAAATGACCCCAAAATAGCGCAGATTAAAATGACATCGGTTTCAATTTTTCGATTTCTTTATTGTGAATGAAGTTGGCTTTGTTAAAGCTTCAGTTATCAATTATACATCATAATGAAATCCTTCACTCACTTGTTCCCTGTGGCCTACATTTTGTAGTATGATAATAAAGGGCGCCCTCTTTGAACTGGGAAAGGCAAAAACCACAATGTTAAAAATCTGAACATTTCTTTCCGACCCTCCTAAGAGCAATCAAGCTGTAAAGCTCTTGGTCAAAGGGGCTTTTTATATCAACTGTTTGCATCAGCTTGATAGATATTCATCAACAATTGAACTTATAACGTTCAAACAAACTTTTAAGATTCTGTATTAAAATTCCAAAATAAATTGCGATATATTATAACTTTCATAGCTTAGAACTGCTATGGTACATAAACATTTAATGTTTGATTGCTCAAAGGGCAAAAAGTTTTTCTTTTGCTTTTGAGATGATCATTTCAGACTATCATCCCATCAATTCATGACCAAGCAGGCTTTGTTTCTTCTATGCTTTGAGGGTGACAGTGCAAGAGTGCAATTGGTGGGAAAGGGTAGAGAGAAAGATGTGGGTGCAAAAAAATGAAAGAGATAGGTCAATGATTGACTTGGCTGAGAGAAGATGTGGGTGCAAAGATGGGAGAGAGAAAAGAAACAAATTATGCGGTTGGAGGACGTAATTTGCATAAGCATGGACTTTCTTCAACAGTGAAAGCTCGATAAGTCACTTTCTGATAACTCAGAACTCCTGTTAAGTCAAACAAGAATTCTACAAGTATTCCCTTCACTAGCAATTTTTTTTAACAACTTCTCTTAAATCAAAACTCTGCTCAACACAAAATAATGATGATCATGAAGTAAATAAAATCTCAAAAACTGTTGCAAACTGCTCACTTACTAAAATGACCTGCAATGCATCAATCTCAAAAGTTAGAGGGCCTGACGTTTTGATCCTAGCAGGACCTTTCTCAAGGACCTTTGAGAAAGGTCCAGCTAAGGCCGAAATGTCAGACTCTCTAACTTTGAAGTTATGAGCCTGTTTGCTTGAGATTTGACTTATCAAAACATTCCTATATTTCCAAAAATACAAACAGAAACTCTTATTTATCATTGTTATTTCACTCTTATTTAAATTAATTTAATGAAAATATTTCATAATGATAATCTTAAGTTACATCGTAGATCTCATTTATTTTTTAAGAAATGGTCGGGGAATCTAATGGCTGCCGTCTAGTTGAAGTCTCTCTCTACTGTCTCTGAAGAGCCGATATCTGGCTGCACCAGGGTGTAGATAAGTTGTCCATTCTGAGACAAAAGAAAAGTATTAAGAAATATCTTAGTCATTGTATTCATTAAAGATCTAAGTACAGGGTCACAGAGGAAAATTAGAAGAGGATGTAAGACTGACTATAGATTAGGTTTTAATCAGCATTCGCGCAAAATGCCAAGTGGATATCAGTGAAATGTAAGTACCCATAGACACTACTGCTATGGTTTATTAGGTCATTGTTCTAGGGCTGGGAAAGTACCAGAATTAGTACCCCAAAAAAGTACCAGATTTTATATGTAAAACTTGATACACATTCAGTTCAGAACCCACTGCATAGGGCTAGTCAGAAAATTGACAAAAAAAGTTCCAAAGCAGATTACATGAAGCCTCTGGAGGAGTACGGAATGAGTAGATGACAAGTCTTCCTACAAGGCACAAACTCACCTCAATATGACCTCAGGAGCATCTTCAGTCACTGCAGTTTTCCTCACTCACAATTTCCACAAACCAGCCTCTTCCTGGGCCCTTCTCAGAATCCTGGCTGCACCACTGACTAGGAAGGAATTAAGACAAGGAATGACAGCATGGTAAATGTGAGGCAATGAAGGGGGTAGGCCATGACAACATTCTGAAATAAGAGTTACTTTAGAACTTGAGAGACTGTTTAGACTGGGACCTACCTCTAGTTATCAGTCTGATCTGCGATGGTGAGCTCCTTAAACACATCCAGTAGGTGCTGTCATCAATCCTGCACAATGAGAAACAAATGAAAGAAACCATTCTTTCAGGTTGCAAGAACTGACAAAACTCCTGGAGAATAATCCCTTTAACTCAGAATTGCAAACTCAATAGCAAACGCAAAGGTCAAAGCAATTAATTCTCATCTGACTGTCTGATTTGCAACATAATCTGTGGGTGACATTTTCTTCCTAAATTTGTGGGCGTTGAGTTAAGCCTTGCCTCAAAAACCTTTCTTGAGTCATAGAGCTTACCTTTGCTATTGTTGTACTGACTCTTCCTCTGAGCTAGCCAACCCCTAAATGGCGGCCTTTCCAAACAGTCAATGGAGGGCAATTTCGTTTGGAGGGTGGCCGTCGCAGGAGTCGACAGAAGGCAGATTTGTTTGGAGGGTTGCCATTGCAGGACTCAACGTACAATAATTTCATTAGGAGGGTTGCCGTCGCAGAAGTCGACGGACGACAGTTTTGTTTGGGGGGTTGCAGTCGCAGGAGTCGACGGACGACAGTTTTGTTTGGAGGGTTGCCAATGCAGGAGTCAACAGCAGGCAGTTTCGTTTGGAGCGGTGCCGTTGCAGGAGTCGACAGATGACAGTTTCGTTTGGAGGGTTGCCGTCACAGGAGTCGACAGACGAGAGTTTCGTTTGGAAGGTTGCCGTCACAGGAGTCGACAGACGACAGATTCGTTTGGAGGGTTGTCATCACAGGAGTCGACGGAACGACAGTTACGTTTGGAGGGTTGTCATCACAGGAGTCGACAGAACGACAGTTTTGTTTGGTTTGGAGGGTTGCCGTCACAGGAGTCGATGGATGTCAGTTTCGTTTGGAGGGTTGCCGTCACAGGAGTCGTTGGACGACAGTTTCGTTTGGAGGGTTGTCGTCACAGGAGTCGACAGACGACAGTTTCGATTGGAGGGTTGTCGTCACAGGAGTTGATGGACGTCAGTGTCATTTGGAGGGTTGCCGTCACAAGAGTCGACAGGTGACAGTTTGGTTTGGAGGGTTGTCATCACAGGAGTCGACGGAACGACAGTTTCGTTTCAAGGGTTGTCGTCACAGGAGTCGACAGTCGACAGTTTCGTTTAGAGGGTTGTCGTCACAGGAGTCGACAGTCGACAGTTTCGTTTAGAGGGTTGTCGTCACAGGAGTCGACGGAACGACAGTTTCATTTAGAGGGTTGTCGTCAAAGGAGTCGACAGACGACAGTTTGGTTTGGAGGTTGTCGTCACAGGAGTCGACGGAACGACAGTTAAGTTTGGAGGGTTGTCGTCACAGGAGTCGACAGAGGACAGTTTGGTTTGGAGGGTTGTCATCACAGGAGTCGACAGAACGACAGTTACGTTTAGAAGGTTGTCGTCACAGGAGTCGACAGAGGACAGTTTGGTTTGGAGGGTTGCCGTCACAGAAGTTGATGGACGACAGCTTGGTTTGGAGGGTTGCCGTTACAAGAGTCGACAGGCGACAGTTTGGTTTGGAGGGTGGTCATCACAGGAGTCGATGGAACGACAGTTTCGTTTCAAGGGTTGTCGTCACAGGAGTCGACAGTCGACAGTTTCATTTAGAGGGTTGTCGTCACAAGAGTCGATGGAAGTCAGTGTCATTTAGAGGGTTGCCGTCAAAGGAGTCGACAACCGACAGGTTGGTTTGGAGGTTGTCATCACAGGAGTCGACTGAACGACAGTTACGTTTGGAGGGTTGTCGTCACAGGAGTCGACAGAGGACAGTTTGGTTTGGAGGGTTGCGGTCACAGGAGTTGATGGACGACAGTTTGGTTTGGAGGGTTGCCGTCACAGGAGTCGATGGACGACAGTTTCGTTTGGAGGGCTGCCGTTGCAGGAGTCGACAGAAGACAGTTTGGTTTGGAGGGTTGCCGTCACAGGAGTCGATGGACGTCAGTTTGGTTTGGAGGGTTGTCGTCACAGGAGTCGATGGATGTCAGTTTCGTTTGGAGGGTTGCCGTCAAAGGAGTCGACAGACGACAGTTTTGTTTGGAGGGTTGTCATCACAGGAGTCGACGGAACGACAGTTACGTTTGGAGGGTTGTCATCACAGGAGTCGACAGTCGACAGTTTCGTTTGGAAGGTTGTCGTCATAGGAGTCGATGGACGACAGTTTCGTTTGGAGGGTGGCCTTCACAGGAGTCGACAGACGACAGTTTCGTTTGGAGAGTTGTCGTCAGAGGAGTCGACGGTCGACAGTTTCGTTTGGAGGGTTGTAGTCATAGGAGTCGATGGAAGACAGTTTCGTTTGGAGGGTGGCTGTCAGAGGAATCGATGGAGGACAGTTTCGTTTGGAGGGTTGTCGTCATAGGAGTCGATGGACGACAGTTTCATTTGGAGAGTTGTCGTCATAGGAGTCGATGGACGGCAGTTTCGTTTGGAGGGTGGCCTTCACAGGAGTCGACAGACGACAGTTTCGTTTGGAGAGTTGTCGTCAGAGGAGTCGACGGTCGACAGTTTCGTTTGGAGGGTTGTCATCACAGGAGTCGATGGACGACAGTTTCGTTTGGAGGGTGGCTGTCACAGGAATCGACGGAGGACAGTTTCGTTTGGAGGGTTGTCGTCATAGGAGTCGATGGACGACAGTTTCATTTGGAGAGTTGTCGTCATAGGAGTCGATGGACGGCAGTTTCATTTGGAGAGTGGCCGTCACAGGAGTCGATGGAAGACAGTTACGGTTGGAGGGTTGTCGTTACAGGAGTCGATAGAGGACAGTTTCGTTTGGAGGGTTGCCGTCACAGGAGTCGTTGGACGACAGTTTCGTTTGGAGGGTTGTCGTCACAGGAGTCGACAGACGACAATTTGGTTTGGAGGGTTGTCGTCACAGGAGTCGACAGAGGACAGTTTGGTTTGGAGGGTTGCCGTCACAGAAGTTGATGGACGACAGCTTTGTTTGGAGGGTTGCCGTCAAAGGAGTCGATGGACGACAGTTTTGTTTGGAGGGCTGCCGTTGCAGGAGTCGACAGTCGACAGTTTCGTTCAGAGGGTTGCCGTCACAGGAGTCGATGGAAGTCAGTTTCATTTAGAGGGTTGCCGTCAAAGGAGTCGACAGACGACAGATTCGTTTGGAGGGTTGTCGTCACAGGAGTCGATGGACGTCAGTGTCATTTGGAGGGTTGCCGTTACAAGAGTCGACAGGCGACAGTTTGGTTTGGAGGGTTGCCGTCACAGGAGTCGATAGAACGACAGTTACGTTTGTAGGGTTGTTGTCACAGGAGTCGACAGACGACAGTTTGGTTTGGAGGGTCGTCGTCACAGGAGTCGACGGAACGACAGTTACGTTTGGAGGGTTGTCGTCACAGGAGTCGACAGCCGACAGTTTCGTTTGGAGGGTTGTCGTCACAGGAGTAGATGGACGACAGTTTTGTTTGGAGGGTTGTCATCACAGGAGTCGACGGACGACAGTTTCGTTTGGAGGGTTGCCGTCACAGGAGTCGATAGAACGACAGTTACGTTTGTAGGGTTGTCGTCACAGGAGTCGACAGACGACAGTTTGGTTTGGAGGGTCGTCGTCACAGGAGTCGACGGAACGACAGTTACGTTTGGAGGGTTGTCATCACAGGAGTCGACAGAACGACAGTTACGTTTGGAGGGTTGTCGTCACAGGAGTTGACAGACGACAGTTTCGTTTGGAGGGTTGTCGTCACAGGAGTCGATGGAACGACAGTTACGTTTGGAGGGTTGTCGTCACAGGAGTCGACAGACGACAGTTTGGTTTGGAGGTTGTCATCACAGGAGTAGACAGAACGACAGTTACGTTTGGAGGGTTGTCGTCACAGGAGTCGACAGAGGACAGTTTGGTTTGGAGGGTTGCGGTCACAGGAGTTGATGGACGACAGTTTGGTTTGGAGGGTTGCCGTCACAGGAGTCGATGGACGACAGTTTCGTTTGGAGGGTTGTCGTCACAGGAGTCGACAGAACGACAGTTACGTTTGGAGGGTTGTCGTCACAGGAGTCGACAGACGACAGTTTGGTTTGGAGGTTGTCATCACAGGAGTCGACGGAACGACAGTTACGTTTGGAGGGTTGTCGTCACAGGAGTCGACAGAGGACAGTTTGGTTTGGAGGGTTGCGGTCACAGGAGTTGATGGACGACAGTTTGGTTTGGAGGGTTGCCGTCACAGGAGTCGATGGACGACAGTTTCGTTTGGAGGGCTGCCGTTGCAGGAGTCGACAGATGACAGTTTCGTTTGGAGGGTTGCCGTCACAGGAGTTGACAGACGACAGTTTCGTTTGGAGGGTTGCCGTCACAGGAGTCGACAGACGACAGATTCGTTTGGAGGGTTGTCGTCACAGGAGTAGATGGACGACAGTTTTGTTTGGAGGGTTGTCGTCACAGGAGTCGACAGTCGACAGTTTCGTTTGGAGGGTTGTCGTCACAGGAGTCGATGGATGTCAGTTTCGTTTGGAGGGTTGCCGTCACAGGAGTCGTTGGACGGCAGTTTTGTTTGGAGGGTTGTCGTCACAGGAGTCGACAGCCGACAGTTTCGTTTGGAGGGTTGTCGTCACAGGAGTAGATGGACGACAGTTTTGTTTGGAGGGTTGTCATCACAGGAGTCGATGGACGTCAGTGTCATTTGGAGGGTTGCCGTCATAAGAGTCGATGGACGACAGTTTCATTTGGAGAGTTGTCGTCATAGGAGTCGATGGACAACAATTTCATTTGGAGAGTGGCCGTCACAGGAGTCGATGGAAGACAGTTACGGTTGGAGGGTTGTCGTCACAGGAGTCGACAGAGGACAGTTTCGTTTGGAGGGTTGCCGTCACAGAAGTCGTTGGACAAAAGTTTCGTTTGGAGGGTTGTCATCACAGGAGTCGATGGACGTCAGTGTCATTTGGAGGGTTGCCGTCACAAGAGTCGACAGACGACAATTTGGTTTGGAGGGTTGTCGTAACAGGAGTTGACGGAACGACAGTTTCGTTTGGGGGGTTGCCGTCGCAGGAGTCGACGGACGACAGTTTTGTTTGGAGGGTTGCCAATGCAGAAGTCAACAGCAGGCAGTTTCGTTTGGAGGGCTGCCATTGCAGGAGTCGACAGATGACAGTTTCGTTTCGAGGGTTGCCGTCACAGGAGTTGACAGACGACAGTTTCGTTTGGAGGGTTACCGTCACAGGAGTTGACAGACGACAGATTCGTTTGGAGGGTTGTCGTCACAGGAGTTGATGGACGACAGTTTTGTTTGGAGGGTTGTCGTCACAGGAGTCGACAGTCGACAGTTTTGTTTGGTTTGGAGGGTTGCCGTCACAGGAGTAGATGGATGTCAGTTTCGTTTGGAGGGTTGCCGTCACAGGAGTCGTTGGACGACAGTTTCATTTGGAGGGTTGTCGTCACAGGAGTCGACAGACGACAGTTTCGATTGGAGGGTTGTCGTCACAGGAGTTGATGGACGTCAGTGTCATTTGGAGGGTTGCCGTCACAAGAGTCGACAGGTGACAGTTTGGTTTGGAGGGTTGTCATCACAGGAGTCGACGGAACGACAGTTTCGTTTCAAGGGTTGTCGTCACAGGAGTCGACAGTCGACAGTTTCGTTTAGAGGGTTGTCGTCACAGGAGTCGATGGAAGTCAGTTTCATTTAGAGGGTTGCCGTCAAAGGAGTCGACAGACGACAGTTTGGTTTGGAGGTTGTCGTCACAGGAGTCGACGGAACGACAGTTAAGTTTGGAGGGTTGTCGTCACAGGAGTCGACAGAGGACAGTTTGGTTTGGAGGGTTGTGGTCACAGGAGTTGATGGACGACAGTTTGGTTTGGAGGGTTGCCGTCACAGGAGTCGATGGACGTCAGTTTGGTTTGGAGGGTTGCCGTCAAAGGAGTCGACAGACGACAGTTTTGTTTGGAGGGTTGTCATCACAGGAGTCGACGGAACGACAGTTACGTTTGGAGGGTTGTCATCACAGGAGTCGACAGTCGACAGTTTCGTTTGGAAGGTTGTCGTCATAGGAGTCGATGGACGACAGTTTCGTTTGGAGGGTGGCCTTCACAGGAGTCGACAGACGACAGTTTCGTTTGGAGAGTTGTCGTCAGAGGAGTCGACGGTCGACAGTTTCGTTTGGAGGGTTGTCGTAATAGGAGTCGATGGAAGACAGTTTCGTTTGGAGGGTGGCTGTCAGAGGAATCGATGGAGGACAGTTTCGTTTGGAGGGTTGTCGTCATAGGAGTCGATGGACGACAGTTTCATTTGGAGAGTTGTCGTCATAGGAGTCGATGGACGGCAGTTTCGTTTGGAGGGTGGCCTTCACAGGAGTCGACAGACGACAGTTTCGTTTGGAGAGTTGTCGTCAGAGGAGTCGACGGTCGACAGTTTCGTTTGGAGGGTTGTCGTAATAGGAGTCGATGGAAGACAGTTTCGTTTGGAGGGTGGCTGTCAGAGGAATCGATGGAGGACAGTTTCGTTTGGAGGGTTGTCGTCATAGGAGTCGATGGACGACAGTTTCATTTGGAGAGTTGTCGTCATAGGAGTCGATGGACGGCAGTTTCGTTTGGAGGGTGGCCTTCACAGGAGTCGACAGACGACAGTTTCGTTTGGAGAGTTGTCGTCAGAGGAGTCGACGGTCGACAGTTTCGTTTGGAGGGTTGTCATCACAGGAGTCGATGGACGACAGTTTCGTTTGGAGGGTGGCTGTCACAGGAATCGACGGAGGACAGTTTCGTTTGGAGGGTTGTCGTCATAGGAGTCGATGGACGACAGTTTCATTTGGAGAGTTGTCGTCATAGGAGTCGATGGACGGCAGTTTCATTTGGAGAGTGGCCGTCACAGGAGTCGATGGAAGACAGTTACGGTTGGAGGGTTGTCGTCACAGGAGTCGATAGAGGACAGTTTCGTTTGGAGGGTTGCCGTCACAGGAGTCGTTGGACGACAGTTTCGTTTGGAGGGTTGTCGTCACAGGAGTCGACAGACGACAATTTGGTTTGGAGGGTTGTCGTCACAGGAGTCGACAGAGGACAGTTTGGTTTGGAGGGTTGCCGTCACAGAAGTTGATGGACGACAGCTTGGTTTGGAGGGTTGCCGTCAAAGGAGTCGATGGACGACAGTTTCGTTTGGAGGGCTGCCGTTGCAGGAGTCGACAGTCGACAGTTTCGTTCAGAGGGTTGCCGTCACAGGAGTCGATGGAAGTCAGTTTCATTTAGAGGGTTGCCGTCAAAGGAGTCGACAGACGACAGATTCGTTTGGAGGGTTGTCGTCACAGGAGTAGATGGACGACAGTTTTGTATGGAGGGTTGTCGTCACAGGAGTCGACAGACGACAGTTTCGATTGGAGGGTTGTCGTCACAGGAGTCGATGGACGTCAGTGTCATTTGGAGGGTTGCCGTTACAAGAGTCGACAGGCGACAGTTTGGTTTGGAGGGTGGTCATCACAGGAGTCGATGGAACGACAGTTTCGTTTCAAGGGTTGTCGTCACAGGAGTCGACAGTCGACAGTTTCATTTAGAGGGTTGTCGTCACAAGAGTCGATGGAAGTCAGTGTCATTTAGAGGGTTGCCGTCAAAGGAGTCGACAACCGACAGGTTGGTTTGGAGGTTGTCATCACAGGAGTCGACTGAACGACAGTTACGTTTGGAGGGTTGTCGTCACAGGAGTCGACAGAGGACAGTTTGGTTTGGAGGGTTGCGGTCACAGGAGTTGATGGACGACAGTTTGGTTTGGAGGGTTGCCGTCACAGGAGTCGATGGACGACAGTTTCGTTTGGAGGGCTGCCGTTGCAGGAGTCGACAGAAGACAGTTTGGTTTGGAGGGTTGCCGTCACAGGAGTCGATGGACGTCAGTTTGGTTTGGAGGGTTGTCGTCACAGGAGTCGATGGATGTCAGTTTCGTTTGGAGGGTTGCCGTCAAAGGAGTCGACAGACGACAGTTTTGTTTGGAGGGTTGTCATCACAGGAGTCGACGGAACGACAGTTACGTTTGGAGGGTTGTCATCACAGGAGTCGACAGTCGACAGTTTCGTTTGGAAGGTTGTCGTCATAGGAGTCGATGGACGACAGTTTCGTTTGGAGGGTGGCCTTCACAGGAGTCGACAGACGACAGTTTCGTTTGGAGAGTTGTCGTCAGAGGAGTCGACGGTCGACAGTTTCGTTTGGAGGGTTGTCGTCATAGGAGTCGATGGAAGACAGTTTCGTTTGGAGGGTGGCTGTCAGAGGAATCGATGGAGGACAGTTTCGTTTGGAGGGTTGTCGTCATAGGAGTCGATGGACGACAGTTTCATTTGGAGAGTTGTCGTCATAGGAGTCGATGGACGGCAGTTTCGTTTGGAGGGTGGCCTTCACAGGAGTCGACAGACGACAGTTTCGTTTGGAGAGTTGTCGTCAGAGGAGTCGACGGTCGACAGTTTCGTTTGGAGGGTTGTCATCACAGGAGTCGATGGACGACAGTTTCGTTTGGAGGGTGGCTGTCACAGGAATCGACGGAGGACAGTTTCGTTTGGAGGGTTGTCGTCATAGGAGTCGATGGACGACAGTTTCATTTGGAGAGTTGTCGTCATAGGAGTCGATGGACGGCAGTTTCATTTGGAGAGTGGCCGTCACAGGAGTCGATGGAAGACAGTTACGGTTGGAGGGTTGTCGTTACAGGAGTCGATAGAGGACAGTTTCGTTTGGAGGGTTGCCGTCACAGGAGTCGTTGGACGACAGTTTCGTTTGGAGGGTTGTCGTCACAGGAGTCGACAGACGACAATTTGGTTTGGAGGGTTGTCGTCACAGGAGTCGACAGAGGACAGTTTGGTTTGGAGGGTTGCCGTCACAGAAGTTGATGGACGACAGCTTGGTTTGGAGGGTTGCCGTCAAAGGAGTCGATGGACGACAGTTTCGTTTGGAGGGCTGCCGTTGCAGGAGTCGACAGTCGACAGTTTCGTTCAGAGGGTTGCCGTCACAGGAGTCGATGGAAGTCAGTTTCATTTAGAGGGTTGCCGTCAAAGGAGTCGACAGACGACAGATTCGTTTGGAGGGTTGTCGTCACAGGAGTAGATGGACGACAGTTTTGTATGGAGGGTTGTCGTCACAGGAGTCGACAGACGACAGTTTCGATTGGAGGGTTGTCGTCACAGGAGTCGATGGACGTCAGTGTCATTTGGAGGGTTGCCGTTACAAGAGTCGACAGGCGACAGTTTGGTTTGGAGGGTTGTCATCACAGGAGTCGACGGAACGACAGTTTCGTTTCAAGGGTTGTCGTCACAGGAGTCGACAGTCGACAGTTTCGTTTAGAGGGTTGTCGTCACAGGAGTCGATGGAAGTCAGTTTCATTTAGAGGGTTGCCGTCAAAGGAGTCGACAGACGACAGTTTGGTTTGGAGGTTGTCGTCACAGGAGTCGACGGAACGACAGTTAAGTTTGGAGGGTTGTCGTCACAGGAGTCGACAGAGGACAGTTTGGTTTGGAGGGTTGTGGTCACAGGAGTTGATGGACGACAGTTTGGTTTGGAGGGTTGCCGTCACAGGAGTCGATGGACGTCAGTTTGGTTTGGAGGGTTGCCGTCAAAGGAGTCGACAGACGACAGTTTTGTTTGGAGGGTTGTCATCACAGGAGTCGACGGAACGACAGTTACGTTTGGAGGGTTGTCATCACAGGAGTCGACAGTCGACAGTTTCGTTTGGAAGGTTGTCGTCATAGGAGTCGATGGACGACAGTTTCGTTTGGAGGGTGGCCTTCACAGGAGTCGACAGACGACAGTTTCGTTTGGAGAGTTGTCGTCAGAGGAGTCGACGGTCGACAGTTTCGTTTGGAGGGTTGTCGTAATAGGAGTCGATGGAAGACAGTTTCGTTTGGAGGGTGGCTGTCAGAGGAATCGATGGAGGACAGTTTCGTTTGGAGGGTTGTCGTCATAGGAGTCGATGGACGACAGTTTCATTTGGAGAGTTGTCGTCATAGGAGTCGATGGACGGCAGTTTCGTTTGGAGGGTGGCCTTCACAGGAGTCGACAGACGACAGTTTCGTTTGGAGAGTTGTCGTCAGAGGAGTCGACGGTCGACAGTTTCGTTTGGAGGGTTGTCATCACAGGAGTCGATGGACGACAGTTTCGTTTGGAGGGTGGCTGTCACAGGAATCGACGGAGGACAGTTTCGTTTGGAGGGTTGTCGTCATAGGAGTCGATGGACGACAGTTTCATTTGGAGAGTTGTCGTCATAGGAGTCGATGGACGGCAGTTTCATTTGGAGAGTGGCCGTCACAGGAGTCGATGGAAGACAGTTACGGTTGGAGGGTTGTCGTCACAGGAGTCGATAGAGGACAGTTTCGTTTGGAGGGTTGCCGTCACAGGAGTCGTTGGACGACAGTTTCGTTTGGAGGGTTGTCGTCACAGGAGTCGACAGACGACAATTTGGTTTGGAGGGTTGTCGTCACAGGAGTCGACAGAGGACAGTTTGGTTTGGAGGGTTGCCGTCACAGAAGTTGATGGACGACAGCTTGGTTTGGAGGGTTGCCGTCAAAGGAGTCGATGGACGACAGTTTCGTTTGGAGGGTTGTCGTCACAGGAGTCGATGGACGTCAGTGTCATTTGGAGGGTTGCCGTTACAAGAGTCGACAGGCGACAGTTTGGTTTGGAGGGTGGTCATCACAGGAGTCGATGGAACGACAGTTTCGTTTCAAGGGTTGTCGTCACAGGAGTCGACAGTCGACAGTTTCATTTAGAGGGTTGTCGTCACAGGAGTCGATGGACGTCAGTGTCATTTGGAGGGTTGCCGTTACAAGAGTCGACAGGCGACAGTTTGGTTTGGAGGGTGGTCATCACAGGAGTCGATGGAACGACAGTTTCGTTTCAAGGGTTGTCGTCACAGGAGTCGACAGTCGACAGTTTCATTTAGAGGGTTGTCGTCACAAGAGTCGATGGAAGTCAGTGTCATTTAGAGGGTTGCCGTCAAAGGAGTCGACAACCGACAGGTTGGTTTGGAGGTTGTCATCACCCTGAGGGTGGCCGTCACAGGAGTCGATGGACGACAGTTTCGTTTGGAGGGTTACTGTCGCAGGAGTTGACGGACGTTAGTTTCATTTAGAGGGTGGCCATCGCAGGAGTTGACAAAAGACAGTTTTGTTTTGAGGGTTACCGTCGCAGGAGTTGACGGACGGCAGTTTCATTTTTAGTGTGGCAGTCGAAGGAGTTGACGGACGGTAGTTTCATTTGGAGGGTTGCCGTTGCAGAAGTCAACGGATGGCAGTTTCGTTTGGAGGGTGGCCGTCCCAGGAGTCAACAGAAGACAGTTTCGTTTGGAGGGTTGACATCTTAGAAGTTAACGGACGGCAGTTTCGTTTGGAGGGTTGCTGTCGAAAGAGTCGACAGAAGGCAGTTTGGTTTGGAGGGTGGCCGTCGAACGGGTTGACAGAAGTCAGTTTCGTTTGGAGGGTTTCCATCGCAGGAGTTGACGGACGACAGTTTCTTTTGGAGGGTTGCCGTCGCAGGAGTTGACTGAAGGCATTAAGTCACCACTAGCAACAAAGAGGAAAAATAAAGCAAAGGTTTATAATTTCATGGGTTTTTATAAATAAGGGAAATGCAAATAATATTAAGCCTTACGGGCTCAGTGCACTACTTAACTTCATACAGTAAATGTACATAAATTGTGGGATAACATGGCTAAGCCTAGTCCGAGTAATGGGACCTTACAAGTCGCCTTTTTTTTTAAATTGAAATTTTTGTGCAGCGGTAGGTCATCGCCCTGTGAAGAGCAGACTTGATGAAATTGAGCAGACTCAATCAAATTGTAAGATATCAACATGATCAGGAAGATCTTAGCAACAGATCAGCAGAAACTTTTCCTTGTGTCGCTGATCAAAACAAAAAATTTACCTAAACACTCCAGCGACCACAACCACCTGCACTTTGTCATGTACAGTGCAGCGTGTTCATGTATAGTGCAGCGTGTGCATGTATAGTGTACATGTACACGTATGAACATTTACACTACGTGTACGTGCATGCTTGTATGGGTTGTGTCCAAGTCTGCTATTCACAGGCCGATGACCTGCACACTGTGTGCGCATCACGCATGTAAGTACTGTTATTGCAAGTTGCAACACAGCAAATAGCCGTCTACATGATGATTAGTTGAGGAGCCAGGTTCAGATGCTGAACCTGGTGCAGATGTTGACAAATTTATTCAGGCAGTGTTTCAGTGAGTCATGTATATTTGAGATCACATCCATGTCCTTAGATTGTGTGTGTTGATTTTCAAAAGGGTGAAAAAAGGGAGCAACTGGCACACAAGGGACTGAAAAATTCTGAAAACACAAAGTTCTCCAGATTTGTGTACATAGCGGTCCGTAACCCTCAGGTCTCCGACCCTCGACAACCTACATGCAGGATGGGTGTCAGTCAACTCGGTCTTTAACTAACTCGGTTCTAGTCAAATCGATGACGTTTTGCGCGACCATAAAAGTCAACGCGTTGGTGCGCGCGCACATACTTAAACAGACCCACTACGCACACAGACCTGTCAAAACATCATCGATTTACGTGTAAAAATTCACCGTTTCGATTTGAAATCAAAGATGGCCGCCGCATTTTGGCTCGTCGGACGGGAGAGAATCTTCTCTATAACCTGAGGGAAAATTTCTCCTTGATTTTGATTTTAACGGCGCAGGCAACCGTTACACAAAAACGCTACTCGCAAATCGATGACGTTTTGACAGGTCCGTGTGCGCAGTGGGTCTGTGTGAGTGTGCGCGTGCGCACACACGCGTTGACCCCTATGGTCGCGCAAAACGTCATCGATTTGTGTGTACCCCGTTTCAATTTGAAAACAAAGATGGCTGCCGCATTTTGGCTCGTCGGACGGGAGAGTTTCTTCTCGATAACCTGTGGGAAAATTTCTCCTTTTTTATCAAACGTGAGTAAAACAAATCACTCACTTAATCCAAACTTTTGACCAAAGTCAATGGGTGCGTGGGACGGTTTCACGGGTGTTTTCGAGGTAAAATCTGGGGGTTTTGGTCAGGGGTAGTCATGGAGTCGAACACATAGTTAGTTTATCGGGTTTCCCAGCAGGATTCCTTGGACCCTACTATCGTCCGACTCCCTCAAAATTAAAAAAAAAAGGGGTCGATTGTAAGGCACTACTAAGGGTCCAAGTTACTCGGACTGAGACTGGCACTGCGATTGTCGCAACTAGGCGAAATCGGCTTCAAAAAATTGATAAAGGTACAAAATAAATGTCAAAAACTTACATGAATGTGCTCCTGGATGGGTCTCAAATAGTAATGTGGATTATAGCAATATGAGTGTGTTTATTAAGGATGTAAACATCAAACTGTGGAGGAATTCTACTAACGTCGAGTTCAGCAAAATTGAAAATGGCCGCCTGTCTGATCAAAACAAACTCGATAGCGCCACCAATAGTTGGGAAGTTGTCAGTCAGGCAGACTGTAAATTGTAAAGAGCGCCACCAACGGTTGGGAAGTCGTCATCATGCAGACCGTTAATTGTAAAGAGCGCCACCAACAGTTGGGAAGTCGTCATCATGCAGACCGTTAATTGTAAAGAGCGCCACCAACGGTTGGGAAGTCGTCATCATGCAGACCGTTAATTGTAAAGAGCGCCACCAACAGTTGGGAAGTCGTCAGTCAGGCAGACTGTAAATTGTAAAGAGCGCCACCAACGGTTGGGAAGTCGTCATCATGCAGACTGTAAATTGTAAAGAGCGCCACCAAGAAAAAGGAGTAAAGAGCAGAGAGTCCTTTATGTGGGTTCATTTTGCACGCATTGATTCCTACGAAATTCCCGTTTGCACCAACCCAAACTTAGCAGATTAACAGTTATTCAATTTCTGTACCGTGAATTATTAAGTTGGTTTTCTTCCAGCTTCAGATATTATCACTTAGGCCTATACATGTTCATCATAATGAAAATCTTTGTGCAATTTTTCACAATTTGGTTCAAAAGTTCATAGTCATGTCTTCCCTTTATTTATTTGATTTAAATTGAAAACGTTGCATCCACTCCGAATAAGATCATGAGATTTGCAACAATTGGTTGTTTATAATCTGAATGAAAACGGGGGCGTGGTCCCTGGAGATATTCAGATGATAAGAGATCTGGTTCGCAAAACCAGAGGTCTTCCATTCAGGTGTCGGTCCAGTCAAATTTTTCTTAGTAATTTTCCATTTTGATTTTAACAGTTCCCAGTGATCAGTTTAATTTCTAAATGATTGCATTTGGACAGAATGATAATTCCAAGAGAGTTTTCTTCAGCTTAGCTATAATATTCATCAAAACAACCCAATAAATATGGAAGAAATATCACATCTTTACACCTATTTTTCAACTCGACTGTTGATATGAAACTATAGTGACGTAATGCTGTTGATTCCTTTGAATAGCCACCAGACAGGGTAATGTGGGTTACAAATTGTGAATAAAAGTTTATGAATTAATACAATAAATTAAAAGTGCCTCCAAAAACATCATAGAATGAACTACTTCTTTACGCACATTAAAATAATTCAAAACAAACAAATATGACCCCTAAAAAGTGGAGATTAAAATGATATCAGTTTCAAATTTTTCAATTTCTTTATTGTGAATTAAGTTGGCTTTGTTAGAGCTTCAGTTATCACTTATACATCATAATGAAATCCTTTATACATTCAATAGCTCCCAGCGGTCTGATAAAGGGCGCCCTCTTCGATCTGGGAAAGGCGAAAAACAGATCAAACATTAAAAGCAAAAAAAAAGATCTGAAAATTTCTTTCCGACCCTCCTGAGAGCGATCAAGCGTCAAAGCTCCAGGTCAAAGGGGCTTCTTACTAAATTAACAGTACTGTTTACATATTGTCATGAATATTCATCAATATTACTTAAAATGAACATTAAACAATCTCAACTTTTAATATTCTGTACAGAATAGAATAATGGTCATATGTTATAATTATCATAGCTTAGAACAGCTGATGAGAGGAGATACTTCTTTTGGCCAAATGACTGATTTGATTAATTACATATAACTACCACCTTAATTTGTGTTCTATTAATAAAATGAATGAAATATTGCTCATTGAATCTGATCACAAATGTTTCGACTGAGGATTTGAGAGCGTTTTCCACTTTGTCCTTTGATTGGTGTATCTGCTGCCTTTGGACAGTGTTAAATCAGTATTTCACTGCCACTGGGTAAAAACATAAAATAATCTCAAAAAGTAAAGGGAACATTTTTGATTGGACATCGATGATCTTGGGCGAGAAATCTCCTATTGCTTAAAGTAATCGTACATCTGTGACGTCATTGCATCTGATGATGTCAAGGTTCAGAATACTATTCATAGAAATTATTGCATTTCATTTCAACAAGGATTTTGCCTTACTTGACGTGATAAAACACTGTATGCTCAGTGCTCTACACGATTACCTAGGTGTTGAAAAATACAGGCAGCTTGGACGAGATTCGAACCCAAGACCAGTGCAGAGAACTCAACAATGGACCAGCAAGCTGGTCGAGGTCGTGTGGTATACGTAATACACACAGCCAGGGAAACGCTGTATCGTGTGATTTTGTATGCACGTATCTCCTGTACACAATACACACAGCTGGGGAAACGCTGTATCGTGTAATTTTGTATGCACGTATCTCCTATACTTAATACACACAGCTGGGAAAACGCTGTATCGTGTGATTTTGTATGCGTGTATCTCCTATACTTAATATACACAGCTGGGAAATGCTGTATCGTGTGATTTTGTATGCACGTATCTCCTGTACACAATACACAGCTGGGGAAACGCTGTATCGTGTGATTTTGTATGCGCGTATCTCCTATACTTAATACACACAGCTGGGAAATGCTGTATCGTGTGATTTTGTATGCACATATCTCCTGTACACAATACACATAGCTGAGGAAACGCTGTATCGTGTGATTTTGTATGCACGTATCTCCTGTACACAATACACACAGCTGGGGAAACGCTGTATCGTGTAATTTTGTATGCGTGTATCTCCTATACTTAATACGCACATAGGGGAAATGCTGTATCGTGTGATTTTGTATGCACGTATCTCCTATACTTAATACACACAGCTGGGGAAACGCTGTATCGTGTGATTTTGTATGCACGTATCTCCTATACTTAATACACACAGCTGGGGAAACGCTGTATCGTGTGATTTTGTATGCACGTATCTCCTATACACAATACACGCAGCTGGGGAAACGCTGTATCATGTAATTTTGTATGCACGTATCTCATATACTTAATACACACAGCTGGGGAAACGCTGTATCGTGTGATTTTGTATGCACGTATCTCCTATACACAATACACGCAGCTGGGGAAACGCTGTATCATGTGATTTTGTATGCACGTATCTCCTATACACAATACACGCAGCTGGGGAAACGCTGTATCATGTGATTTTGTATGCACGTATCTCCTATACACAATACACACATTTGGGAAACCGTGTATCGTGTGATTTTATATGCGTGTATCTCCTGTACACAATACACACAGCTGGGGAAACCGTATATCGTGTGATTTTGTATGCACGTATCTCCTATACTTAATACACACAGCTGGGAAACGCTGTATCGTGTGATTTTGTATGCACGTATCTCCTGTACACAATACACACAGCTGGGGAAACGCTGTATCGTGTGATTTTGTATGCACGTATCTCCTGTACACAATACACACAGCTGGGGAAACGCTGTATCGTGTGATTTTGTATGCGTGTATCTCCTGTACACAATACACACAGCTGAGGAAACCGTGTATCGTGTGATTTTGTATGCACGTATCTCCTGTACACAATACAAACAGCTGGGGAAACGCTGTATCGTATGATTTTGTAAGCGTGTATCTCCTATACCCTATTGCACGGCCCGCTGTGTACAAAATCGGCTAATACAGCGGTTCGTATTTATGGCGTTTTCACTAATCCTGGTGCCCATTGACCGCTGACGGCGTACGATTTAAGAAAAAATAATAATATTTATACGGTATCTTTATAAAGTACAGCTTTTTCGCGAAAAATGCATGAACATAATAATTTTGCCGCTCCTACAATTTGCCCAAAATTGTTCCTTTCATTCCCAATGAATGATTTTAAGTGTTAGCAAAGATGTCTCTTGGATTCCAGAAGTCCATTATCTTTTTTAATTCAGAGAAATTGCAATGATTTATTGTGATTAAATTGTGATTGTGATTAATCAATCATTTATAAAAACTCACTTATCAACAAACAATTGACTGACTGTCTGCTTGACTGCCTGTCTGACTGATTGACTGATTTATTGAATAAACGAACAAACCAATGAACGAATGAATAATGAATGCTATTTCTCTGTTTCCGATGGAACCATACAGTTCTTTTTAGTCACATCCAGTTAACAAGATGAAATACTACAAAAATGTTGCAATCTGCTTATAATCACCGACTAGAAAGACCAGAAAGGAACAGATGGTAGCACTTGTATGCGACCTTGAAGTTTCAATCCCAGCCGAACTTGTCTAAGGGGTGAACCAAATACTTTATGCTTTTGAAAAATATTGTTCCGCTAGGATGAAAGCGTGATATTCTGTTACTTTCCAATATCCGTTTACCCCCCCCCCTTTTTTTTTAGAAAATAAAAGACTACAGAAGCTTAGATACAAAAGTACTTTGACGACGTTAAAGAGAAATACAAGTCTTTATGACCGAATTGTAGTACCTTGTATCAAGCTTGATTAATTTAATTCCCTCGAAATGGGAGCCAATGGTTGCGGTCCTTACCCAGTGTACTTTATGTTCGTGATTTGTTTTCTGTCCTTGGTTTTACTACGCTTACATATGATTCCATCCCTTCCATTTGTGACGGAAGCCATGTATTTAGTGTCCGTGACTTATGTGAGCGATAGCTGGAAACACCAGAATACATTAATACAAAACAATAATGTCAAGGGGTCATGTTAACTCTATTTCAAATTCAATTAATCAAATCAATTATCACTTTGTCTTTGCATTTTTTTTCTCATTACAATTCAAATTATACAGCAACAGCAGAGGCATAATTCCTTCGTACATCGATGCAAACATTACTTCCAGGACAAAACTTACAACATCACTCGACCTAAACAAGACATTATTCTTTCTCAATTGGACCACTGCGTCTTGTATCTCAAATTATTTTATGATTTTCCGAACTATACTTCCCTATGGGTTATACCACACGACAAATGATGTTTGCAAATAATACATCAATAATTATAGCTGAGTAATGACACAACATAAACACTGAGTAATTAGGTTCACTACCGTCATCTGCCTTTCTCCGTCCGACATTTTTATAGTCATTGAGATGTGTATAGATACTGCAGTATTTCACTGGTAGTCATTGAGATGTGAATAGATACTGCAGTATTTCAGTCAGACTGGTAGTCATTGAGATGTGTATAGATACTGCAGTATTTCAGTCAGACTGGTAGTCATTGAGTTGTGAATAGATACTGCAGTATTTCAGTCAGACTGGTAGTCATTGAGTTGTGAATAGATACTGCAGTATTTCAGTCAGACTGGAAGTCATTGAGTTGTGAATAGATAAGACTGATTTCATGGTGTCTTCAGGGCTGGGTCTCACAGACACTTTCGTTCTGTTCATGGTCCCTTTATGTAAAGTGAGCGTTCATACCAACATTGAATATTCAAACCTTTCGAAAGATGGAATAGTGCATGAACAGAGATTTCCAAATCTGATTCTCGTAATCGTCTCGTATAAAGAAAATGGTGTTTACGCAATGTAATGACTTAAAAAGACTTTTGAAGATCGGTGGCAGCATTCGGAAACCTTTTACTTAAAAGTGGAACAGATAGGACCCCAGGATGCCAGCTAGAATGATGACAAGATTGGAGCCGACTCCGACTGCGTTGTTGCAGTCGTCGCCCTCGCAGCAGTACAGGCACGCCTCATCGCCGCCTGCGCTAGTACAGCCATCCACAGCAGTGCAGACATCGTACAAGCTGCAAGACCTCACGACTGTGGTCTCGCCATTGAGTGTGGTGACCGCTTTCTGTCGAAATGAAAATTGTGTGCAGTGTTTCAAAATACTGACGATAAAGCTTGAAAACAGCCGTAGGGGTAACAGCAGCGTTTTACTCAAGTGATACACGTACACGTGCTTCTAGAACCAATTTTCCTAGAGTTTTCCAAGCACGAGTTAATAAAACTTCATGTTAGATGCTTTGTCCATACTTTACCACAAAAATAAATTACCAAGCCATTTGAGATTTACGAAGTAGATAATATTTCTATTTGTGGTTGGTAAGACCGAAATTTCGACTTTTTCATCTACTTTCGGCACAAAACGAATAAAGTGATACTTTATTCAAACTTTCAAAATCTGACTTTACACTCCATTCACACTCTTCATGATTTGCGATAAAAATGTCCACGAGGTCAAAATTAACAGCTCCAACTCACCTGGCACCCATCCACAAAAGTACCACAGTCCATGGAATGATCGGCGCTGTACGGGTCGCCACAGCTGGAATCAGAGATGCTATCACAACTATGACAATTGATGGCGTTCAGGCCAGCTGAAAAGACAGGAAGAAACACAAACACATGAGTTCAAAAACATTGAAGTGTTGAGAGTACTTGGTTACTAAATATGTATTTTATACATCGACGAAATTATTTACATAAATGAGCAACTTACAGATGTACCATTCCGTTACATCACATGCATGTTAAATAATAGAAAGAATAATGATTAATGTAATTAAACATGTACTTACCAAAACATCCAAAGAGAACGATGAGGGCAACCAAGGTTTTCATGTCTGCTCGTTGTTTCAAACTGTCTTCGGAATCTATTTGAAAAAAAGGAATCTGGTTCATTCTCTTTACACTCTCCAGGGCATAACAGACAGCGAGGTATTTAGACGGGTAGCAATCAATCAATAAACGTCCTTTTGAAAAAAATATATATTTCTTTTTATCTCTATAAAAACTGGAATGGTGATCCTTAGAAAAATACGGAAGGTAATACTACCAACTTGACAGAATAAAAATGAAATAAATTCTGAAATGATGCACCAAATGGTGCTTCCATTTCTGTTTTGTCGATAAGAAGAAAGATAGATGAAACGTAGAAAAAAAGAGTCAGCAACACGCATCTTACTGTCATTTCGATCCAAACTAATTCATGCAAAATGCATTAAATGCGATGTACTGTATGACGCCACCGTTAGCTGGGAAGGGATTACTTGAGAATTCCGACAAAGTACTCACCTAGGAATTTGCGAACCTCAGGTGGTGATGTCGTTGCTAGGAATGAGTTTGGGGCTAGCTATCACCAAGAGACTGGAATGACGCCACTCGCAGAATAGCGCCCAATTGGGCGCTTACGTGCATCGATGAATATTGCAAGCGCCGATTCTGGCGACATTTCGCGCAAGGTGTTACCAAAGTAACAGAAACGTCGCTATCTATTTACATATTTGAAAAGCCCGGATGTAGCCCCCTGGAGAGAATCGAAATTGTTACCAATTAAGGTGACAGAAATGTTGATATCAATGTGCCCGGTGCTGATTGGTCTGTTTAGGATGGAGAGAAATAACTATTGAGCAAACGACAATGAGGTTTGCAAGTCACCATCAACTGCTTTGTGTCAAACTACGTATAGACCACAAATCATGTTACCATTATGGAAAGCTGGAACATTGCCACAATTCCTGCAGTAAACAAGACGCGTGTATTTTACCGAGTAGGCAAGCAGGTGAAAAGAAAGTAAAACATCAAAATATTCTGATCATCTTCAAATTCACCCTTGTCCAGACTTGGCCACTTCGCAACAGTGGTGTGGATATGCGCCGTGTCCGAATCTGGGTACCAGCATTGTCCTAGTGCCAATGCAGCGGTCATTGAACAAGTGGTCCGCTGCAAATTGTTCAGATTTATGACTATTATTGCACGCATGCGCATGTGGTCATTTCTTCGAAAGCAACTTGCGAGAAAAGATAAAGGTCTGGACTGATTCTAAGAACTCCTTGAGACAGACCAATCCTCTCGAGGTGGTGTTCAAGGTTTGGATAATTCCGTCCGTTCTCCCGCAATTCCTCTTTGCCTAGCTGTGAACCCAGGCCAGCTTAGTTAATGCACGACGAGTTTGCACTCATGACGAGTA
This sequence comes from Luidia sarsii, assembly GCA_949987565.1. NCBI lineage: Eukaryota > Metazoa > Echinodermata > Asteroidea > Paxillosida > Luidiidae > Luidia > Luidia sarsii. Next base: position 35,825 of record OX465122.1, read on the forward strand.
CATAAAAGGCAACCACACAAAGACTGTTTCCCCCATTGATGTACACTTGCACTGACTAATTCATCCCGGTGCTATTGTTCGAGCTGACAGCGAGGGCGCTATTCATAAACCTGCACATAACGCCTCGGGCAATAGCGTTACATACCGGGCAATACCAATTACCCCACCAAGATCGCCTTTGACCTCATCATCTATTGAAGCAACACTGCCAAGTTAATTAACGGAAATTAGATGGACGTGTCCTCGTTTTCTATGTGAGTTTTCTTTGTGTCAAAGCAATTATTTTTTCATCGATATATAATTAACATCAGGTACATCTGATGGCAAGGAGTGACAGCGATTACCGGCAAAGTCTCTTTTATTATTGGAGAGTAACGGTCGTTTTGGACCTATTCGGTGTGCTGCACCATTAAGTGTGAAGTGCGCCCTCTAGTGTCAGTGAATGGAGTCTGATAGGAGTCGAGGTGGTTACTGATTTGCATGTTTAGGAACTGCAACCTCTCACCAACCCATTCGTTCTTATACCGCGTGCATCTTGCTGTATACTGCTAGCGGGTTCATCGAATTTCGTGGGGTTATTTTTTCAGAATGCTTTGTTATTTTTGTAGTTATTTCTGTCTGGACTTGACGATTGTTTGATTTTGATCCCAATTACAATTGTTTTGAAAACCCACGTTTCCAGTAGGTGCATGATCTCTCATGGTTTCTATTGGACGCGGTTTGTGAGTGAGACTTCCACAGAAGGTTCAGTATTGATACTTCCAAAGTACGGTATTCAGAACAGGTCTGAGAGGATGACCACCCCACCTTTGAATATCCGGCGAGATCTATTGACGAGAATAGAGGCGGACGTTGCTCTGGTAAAATCCTTTCAGTCTTGTCCTTGCGTATCTAAATTTGGACCGAATAGGTGTGAGAGGATGACCGAACAAGTGTGAGAGGATGGACAATGAGAACACGCAGGAAGAACTGTTAATGATAGAGGCGACCGATACACTTGCAGAACATTGTTTTCTTCTTCTCGGATGAGGATAGGCTAAGAGTCGCACTTACTAGTCCAATGTTACCACGCAAATACCTGTGCAAACGGAAATCTAAACAACCGTCGCCCCACATTCGCCCCATGCTACCACGCAAATGCCTATTAAAGAGCAAATTTAGACAACTCACCCCATACGCTACCACGCCTGTACTTCCATATCTTCGGAGTGAACAGGTCTGAGAGGATGACCACCCCACCATTGAATACCAAGCGAGACCTGTGGACTAGAAACATTAATTGTTCACTCTTGTCCTTGCGTATCTTTGATCGAACAAGTCTCACGGGATTACCATCCCACTTCTAAATATCCAGCGAGACCCGTTGACAAGAATAATTCCAGGCGGGTGCAATGTCGTTACAGATCTCCCTCGATCTACAGTAGCTTGACCTCCTTACGTTCAAATTGAATACTTGGTCAATTGTGGTCGTTGGTGGCGCTCTATAAAACGCGCAATCCATAAACTTGACCAAGTCCTTCAATTTCCATGGTCCACGCCTTCACTACTTGGCGTGTATGAAGACACGTCTTGCAGACCAAACCATTACAAACCAGCAACAATCAAAACCAAATCAATCTGAAGTGGCTCTGTGGACGGAGTTTTTTGAATATCAGGAGCTCGGTATAATTCCTTTCAAGGACTTCATTGATAGACTATAATTATCTGGAAAATAGCCCAATCTAGCTACAATAAAACCTCTTTTTCTCTGAACCAATTATTTGTTGCTTTAAGGTCAACTTTGCCAACTTCGGAATTCTGGGTTACTTTATCATACTTTTAGAATAAATCTGATTAAAAGTGGGGGAAATACTTCCTGAACGAATATTGTATGTGGCATCTTGCTCCGCGTCTAATTGTCATTGGCTCAGCAATTGCCTTCAAGTGGTTTTCCTGAAGGCAGTCAACCTTAGATGTTAATCAGGCTGACATTGTCTGGCTGACCTCGAAGCCACATAAAGCGTGCAGAGAACCAGTCACCTGCCCTAGCTCCATCTATAACTCCATCTAAATATAATCATACCACCCGTTATCCCACACCACAATCCCTGCCCAATCCCTTTCATGACCCTGTAATAAAACAGCGCACATAATGCTCACAAATCTCGGCAGCCTTTCAGAGATGGATTACAAAGCGGTGCATTGTTTCTGTTCTTCGCTGAAACTACGAAAATCCAAAAGGTCACCACAGTCCAGTTTTATATAGATGTTTATCGCAGTTCAATTCATCAAAACATGACAATCCCCGTACAAGTGGGGTAAGTAAATGGCCATGTTTCCTTTATCCCCAATAATAATTGCATCCCTTGAGGAATTCCTTCCTCCATGGTCCTCCCAACAAAAGACTTAGACCGGAGCACTGACGCCGCGGCCATGCCAAATCAGTTGGCAGTATGCCATACGTACATGTGTACAGGTCGTACAGAAATCTGTGGCATATTTTCCTTCTGGGCCCGCGGGTTACGCTCTTTTGTGCACAGATTGAGCTCAGCTTTGTCACCCGTCTATTTGGCCGCAGGAGTTTTCTCAAGAAGCCCTACAAGAGACCACGGTGATCCCTGCTTGATGACGTAAGAGTAGATCGATAAAACCCACCTTACAATGCAGCAGCCACGCCTGACAGAGGCCAGAAATACACTCATGTTTGCCTCTTCGTAGTTTATATTTCCTCAGAGCGAGAGAGGGGGCTTAGTTGCCCGCTATAAGCTGATCGTATCCTTGGCTACTCCAGCCATAATGGGTAAGGGTATGGAGAGAGAAGGCAGTGCTATGTACTCAGTGGTTTAGTGTGGACAGTTTGTCCTCTGATGAAATCAGAGCAGAACGTGGCCTGGGCAGACGACAACACAGTGTCAGTATTCAACGAGAAAAATGACGCGACTAGAAATGATGTCCAAACGGTCGGGCAAACTCACTGTTACCATTCTACTCGTGGTCTGGGTCTTCACCATCGCACTGGTCATCGACACCAGGGAGAACTTTGACAGCAGAAGATTGAGACATGCTGATTGTCCTTGTCGATCGAAGGGGACAGTTGACACACGTAAGTCTACCTCTAACGTCACTACTAGGACTCGGACTGTGGTGAAATGGCTGCGATATTGTCGACATGACGAGGATGCCTTCCAGCCTAAGAGGCACCTGTCTGATGACCAGCGAGATAATGGCGCTGAAAACCAGGAGGACCCTGCCCAGATGAAACCACCAGCACCGGGATACCAGTACATCCCTCCGAAGACGTTCGCCAACCGTCACAGCTACGACTACATCTTGAGGAACGGAGACGCCTGCAGTAACTACACCAATTCCAACGGGTACGTGGATGTCTTATTTCTCGTGCCAACGTCACCTGGAGACTCGTACGAGAGGTCTCTGATCAGACAGACTTGGGGAGGAGCCAAGATTGTCAAAGGAAAGCGGCTCTTAACGATGTTTCTTCTTGGTCAAGCGGACAAAAACACACAACAGTTTCTTGAGCTTGAGAACAGTCGCCACCATGACCTGATTCAGGAGAACTTCCGCGATTCTTTGGACAATGGAACCTTGAAGATGCTGATGGGAATGAAATGGGCCAGTCAACGCTGTCGCAATGCTCGCTTCGTCTGCAAACTAAACATGGACATGTTTGTGAATGTTTATAACTTGATCAATCGTATCGGTACAGCTCCTTACTTCCGCTTCGCCGAAGGGACCCGGATAGAAGAGAGGAAAGTGATTAGAGACAAGAGGAGTAGGTGGTACACACCTGTAGACGTCTACCCCAATGATACATTCCCTCCATCGCTAGAGAGTGACGCTTACATCGTCTCTGCCGATCTAACTCCTTCCATCTTCGGTACTTCGCAGCACAAACGTTTTGTTCCAGGTGAAGACTCGTACTTCGGCACCCTTCTTGAAAGGATGGGTGTGGATCCTAGACACAACCCTAAATATTCCTTGTCCTTGAAAGGCCAAGATATGCAGAATACCCTGCGTATAATCAGTGAAAGTATCATCTTTCATTTAGGGGATGACAAGAGCGAGATTATAGAGAACTATCCGATGATTTGGAATTACGTCCGACGGTTGAACGATGAACAAATCTAAGAGGAAAATAGCGAGTGCGCTGTATATGACTGATGACATTCATCTCAATGAATCAAGCATTTTCAGCTATGATGAGATGGCTCATTGACAACAATTCTACTGAACCGACATCTCTGTTTCTCAGCAACTCTGTGTAGGCATTATGACGCAGTTACTCCTTTGCCTACAACGCGCGCGTCATGGGCGTTCCGCACGCTCGGTTGCTAAGCGATGCTTGATTCCCATGACGCGCGCGTCAAAGATGGTGCCACCCGTATACAAGCATTGGAATTTGGATCAACGTTTAAAGCGTCGACAATCCCTAAAGAAAAATAAATGCATTAAAAAATAATAATAATAATGGCATAATCAGCAAATCAATGCAGTATTTTATTTTGTGTAAATTTGAGAAAGAGTCTCGGACTAATTCTTAAGAGTTGAATGATTACAAGCTAATTTGCTCGGAACCCTTACTGCGCGAAATTCATTGTATACCACTTTGTCCACATTTCGGTTAAATTTTTAAACCCTATTAATTTTGCAGGTTTCCAACTTGTGTTTGTGCTTTAAAGCAACTCATGTCCACGATTAAATTCCGTTTTTATTTCTGCCAAGCAGTGTACGCCCAGTGAATAGTAATCAATCCATTGTATTTTTAACCAGAATATAATTACAGCAAATAATTCAAACGATGGACATGCATTTTCACTTTAACTCATTATTAAAGATAAGTGTTGAAAAAACATGTAAACATTTTTAGTGATATTGCATAGATGTTTAATATACATGTATTTGGTCCTAATTCTACAATGGAATGTTATTTATTGTTTCAATTTTTAACCTTTAGGTTATTGTGTGTAATGTTAACAGTTGTAGACTCAGTGCAGCATACTCAATCATGACTTATATTAGGGATGAAATAACAAAATATGAGCGATTGAACTCTGAATAATGACGATCTTCAATGTTAGTAAATTTAGTTTAGTTTCATTGTAGTTATAATCAGAATAATGTAGTAGTTCTTTTTACACTCGATTGTTTTGTCCAATTATTATTATGATCAAATCTCATCTCATGTGTTGGAAACGTTTTTGTAGAAATAAGGCCATGATTGCGTGGGTTGTATCCAATTAGGACAAACAGTACTGCCTGGTTGTAAATTGGACGTTCAAAATCAAATCACACAGGCAGAGAAAATAGGCTAACAAACAATTCTTGCAATCAAATGTTTGTCCTTAGCAACACTTCTCTCTGATAAGTAAGTGATTTACAATTATTTCTACTGGATTTTACTCAATTTGTGTTGAAATAAATATCTCATTAAAATTCATTTGAAATTGTTTACCAGCCCCCGTGTCATTATATAACTTAATGAAAATCTATCTCTCCCGAAGAAAGCAATAGAGGAGTTAATTAACGAGACCTATTCTTAATATTGTTACGTAACCTGACATGTGTACGTTCATTCTGGATACTTGAAGGAAGCATTGCGTAATATTATGCAGTCGTTATTGCAATGCAATTTTAAAAGAAAAAAACAATATTCTGGGAGTTGCAAAGGTTGAGATAAGAAACTGAATCCTTGTTTGGTAAGAAACCAAATCAAAGATTCAGGGCATCGATGGATGAATATACGTACGTGTTACCCGGGTGATATACTCCTTCATAATAATCCATCCCAGTTGGAAACAATTTGATTTGAAGCCACAGAAGATTTTGCTAACTCCTCACTTCTTATTGAACAGAGGCTTACAATGTCTGAATATGTTTAGAAGGCCCTGGTGTTTTTGAGGACCTTGCTCCAATGAAGGGAAAAAAACCTGTGAGTGAAATCATAAAACTGTAGGCCCCATTCTGTGAAGACAAGCCCGAGTTCTGCCAAGGGAGTCCATTGTACCCATCTGTCCAGGCTACGACAAGAAACCTTTCAAGTTATCGGAGTAATGCTACGACTCAAGAAGTGAAACCAGCAGGCCTGTCTCCTATAGCTCCTTCCAAAGTGTTTACTGGTTGCCTGGTGGCCATCCTTAAAGAAACGACGCTTGCGGATAACTACATATTTACGTAAGGCAAAACCGCACCCAACTTGGGCACATGAGGGCGCTGGATTACAAACAGTGGCTTATTTGCCCTCCTACACAATCCTCAAGTTATTCATCGCATAATGTTAGTCAAGTGTGCCTTCCCCTCACGCTAAAGCAATTAACAACTCAACTGTATTCCAAAAATGTAGAGGGCCCGACGTTTTCATCTTAATAGTGGCCTTTCAATGGCAGACAGATCTTCGAGAATTAGGTCGCGCTAGTTTCAGACCCTTCAATCCATCTATGCATATCGGATATTGTCCAATTTGGTTATTTAAACAAATTAATCAATAATCAGCTTCAAACATTTCGGTATATCGCTTGAACTGCATTACAATTGACAGTCAGAGTTAGGTTATAATCCTCGCTAGGCGATGTTCCTGGTCCTAATAGAATCATGCAGTAAATGTCCGCAAAAGTGAGACCTTATGAAAGTGTAGCCTAGCTGTGACCCTAGCTGGTGTGTTTTCTCAACCTGTTGCGGTGAATATATAATTATCCGTGCCACTTGACCGGTCGCCAACAATCCTTGTGTGCTGTAAATCCTTCGCGGGGCCAATGGTTTGGGTGCGTCCAGTCGACACAAATGCATACAGCCTCAATTCTGCCTCTGCTTTGCCAAATCCCATCACAATTTGGTGTATTTTGGAAATGCTTTATGGAGTTGGATGGGTAAGTATTCGACATTTATCAAGACTGTATAATTAAATGATACATTATCAGTTCACAGGATTGAAGTAGCTAGGCCTATTAAAAGGGAATTCAAGCCGGTATAACCGTAGTCATTGTCATACTTCACGTTTGGGTCCATAATTCTTTCGCCCCAAATGCAATTTGTAAGTTCTTTCCCCTTTAGTAAAGCTCATGTGAGTTTATAGGTGGGTGAGCTTCTCGTGGCAGGTTAGTCCCAAGTGTTCAAGCTATCAATGGCGGATCTCCGTTCAACGAGCTAACGGCAGAGAGGATCAATACGCATGCTCTGGTTGCTACGCGTCCAATTGTTACGTAACCAGACAATAGCCGCGATTTAACGGCATGTATAGCCTCCAAGCTGAGAGGCAGCCCAACACCAACACGCAGTCTTGGGTCATCTTCACAATTCTTGTGTACAACAACCACAACGGAATACACGCACGACTACAAACCCTAGGGTTCTTGAGCTTAGTAAGCATGATGTCGGACAACATTGCTTCCAACAGATGTGATCATGACTGAGACAAAGACATCGTTATTAATGAAAAATGAAAGGAGTAACGATCTTTGAGACGTATTCTTGAATTGAGGGTTTCGACGATACCTGAGATAGTGTGATCATCGTCTTGCAGCTTGGTTTGTCTCTGGAGAAGCGATTTGGCGCCTTGTAAAATCATGAAGCCCTATGCAACCATGAGTTCGTGTAATCCAACTAGACTTCGAGTCAGATGTGAGTATTTCTACAAATCGTCCGCGACAAACTCAGTCATGAAGTGATTTAGGAAAGATAAACCGACAGAAATTCGAGCTTAGATAATAATCTATCTTCAAAATGGTTTCAACTTCCAACGAATTTAGGCCTAGCGCCTACTGTGCATAGCTGAAGGTCACTGAGATTAACACGTCATCTTACGAATAATTCATTTGATTTACTCTCGAACGTAAAATCCATAATATTTTGAAAACTGCACTATTATTAGAAAAACCTCGAAATATCAAAACTGAAATGGCCGAAGTGGAGTAGCCAGATCGTCTCTCATCGATGAGCAATGACTAGAGGTTACTCAGATCAGCTAACAAATGCGACTCATTTTGTTCATCAATTTTGGCCAATTTCCCGGAATGTTGCAGCTGTCAAATATTTTTCATGGATTAAATTTCAGCGTATAATTTATTGGCTATAGGCTATATACCTGCCTGTACAATCTCGGTTTGGTAACACTGGTTTGAATGGAAGTGGAGGATGGGAGCCATTGGTAGATTCGTCTGATTTTCTGATCCGTTATCAACTGCAGATGGAAAGGCCATTATTTCTTTCATGGAAAACCGACAGTGCGACTCTTTTTTACACAATTATGGTATCGTTGACTTTATATTTGAACGAAAATGGCGTACTATAAAGGAATCGGCGCTGGTAGTACCCCCCCCCCACCACCACCACCACCACCAAGATGATTTCAGAAGTTCTCACGGGTGGAACGATTTTATTTCCTTTTTTTCAGATTTGACCACCATGGGCCTGACGGATGCTTTCGTTAACCGACGGAAGATCGGAATGATCTTTCTGTCTATTCTCTGGGCAGTTACCATCGTGGTGGTCATCGACACCAAGCTGAGGTTCACGGATACCGTGTTACCTGAACACCAGCGCAGAGACTGTCCCTGTAAGGATAACCCTGCCAAGCAAGACAGTGCTAAGGAGGAAGAGAAAGTTCAGACCAAGACTGTGGTCAAGTGGCTGAACTATTGCCGCCACGAACATCCACTTGCTGACAACCAGGCTCAACCCATTCGATCCAAGTCCAAACTCCGCTCCATGTCCAAGAGGTACATCAACCCTCATCCTTACACCTTCACCATCAAGAACGAAGATGCTTGCATAAAAGGCGCGGATTCGAATGGAATTGTTGACGCCTTGGTGCTGGTCCTGACTGCGCCTACGGATAGCTACTCACGTTCCCTTATTCGGGAGACTTGGGCTAGTTTTAAGATAGTCAAAGGTCGCCGCATCGTCACCATGTTTCTGCTTGGACAGAGAGACGAGGAGACTCAATACTTGATGGAGCTGGAAAACCATCACTACAGAGACATCATTCAGGAGAACTTCTTAGACTCCTACTACAATCTGACCCTCAAGACGATCATGGGGCTCAAGTGGGCATCTCAGTACTGTCCCATGGCCCGCTTTGTCATGAAGCTAGACGTGGATATGTTTATAAACGTCTTCAACTTGGTGGATCGTCTTGATACGGCACCCACACGCAATTTTGCAGAGGGTCAATTAAAACCAATAACTAAACCCATACGGGAGAGACAGAGTAAGTGGTACACCTCTAAATCGGTGTACCCCAATGCTACCTACCCGAGGTACTTCACTGGATCTTCTTATCTTATGTCTCAAGATGTTCCCACTCGCATCTACAGGGCCTCCGTCAGTGTTCCATTCTTGCCCTGGGAAGATGCCTTTGTGGGGATTGTGATGACTAAACTCAAAGTCAGACTCAATGACCAAATCCGATTCGAGAAGCTCTTGAACTTTAAGGACGACAGGGAAACGCTTCGCTCCATTAGCGAGGGTATCACTTTCCATTTAGGGGAAGACAAAGACGAGAACAAGGACAACATGAAAATGGTCTGGAATCGTGTCAAGATGCTGAACAATGTTCCTGTTATCGAATAACTGAGACTGAACGGACACGTTCACCAGTGGATATAGCAAATGGATCGGTCATTTTCTACGGACGGACTACGGACCATTTTCAATTGGAAAGAATAAAAAGACAAAGACCCAAATGTCTTCAAGCACGAAATGCTTCGCATGAAGGTGTCGGGTTTAAAACCATTTGTCATGGCGACGGTTATAAAAGATGCAGTCTACAAATAGGCCTAGGTCTATGTAAGTAATACACGTCATGTGCGTGACAATCCTTTACCTCATTAAAAAGCTGTACGATACATTATAATCTCTATCAGTCCTAGTCAACGGAAGTTTATCGCCATGACAACTGCCATGGCGATAAACTTAGGATACCTAAGATTTGGGGTAACGATGACAAAACTACGACATGTTTCTTAAAACTCTCACGGGAATACTTAAATGTACGATAACTCGAGGGAGGGCTCAGGTCTGATCACGGAGTCCATTTTTCTTTCCTACTTTCAGAATGTTTGAAAACTCGCTGTCAGTTTGCATCCCTTTTTTCGTTTGAATCTAAATAGCTAGTGTGTAAATCCGCTTAACTTTATCAATTTTGATTTTCCAATTTTTTTTTTGCAATATAATAACGTTGTGAAACATACCGCCATTGTTTTACTGATTTTAGCAGCATTTACTGTTAATTTGAAATAACGTTTAAATAGCAATAGTTTTTTTTTATCAAAACCCATTCTTACAATAGCATTTACTGAGCATTTGCACTTACAGTAATATGCAAAAATATTGCAAACTGCTTACTGACTAAAATAATCAGCAGGTGAATATAGAAAATAACTTGAGGGCCTGCGCTGCCTGGCGTTTCGATCCTTTGACTTTGAGAAAGGTCCTGCTAGGATCCAAACATTCTGCCTTGGAGAAAGGTCCTGCTAGGATCCAAACATTCTGCCTTTGAGAAAGGTCCTGCTAGGATCCAAACATTTTGCCTTTGAGAAAGGTCCTGCTAGGATCCAAACATTCTGCCTTGGAGAAAGGTCCTGCTAGGATCCAAACATTCTGCCTTTGAGAAAGGTCCTGCTAGGATCGAAACGCCGGGCCCTTCTAATTTTGTATATGATATGCACTTGCTTATTAAGTTTGTTTGTTTGTTATAGGGACTTTGGGAAAATAAAGGATTGTCTATTTTCCCATTGAATTTCTTTCTTCCATTTCGTCACAATTATTGACATTCTTTATTGTCTGTTCTTTACCTAATAACGTTTGCTATTACTTTACATTGATCGTGGCGTTATGGCTGTGGCTAGAACTAGCTGAGCCCTTTCCAAGGTTGTCAGCCATTTCCTATTGACTCACGCGACGTTATGAGCCACAGCCGTTGAAAGAATTGCCCGAATTTTACCCTACTGTTTGAATGCGCTTCAATTATGACTGGCACCCAGTATTCATACAAAGATTACAACGCCTTACTCATGACCTTTAATCAGATTCCCACCAGGCACCACACGCAGTTATAGACTTACAGGAATTAGATTTCACCAGGTTCTCTTTACGTTGGGTTTATTTTTAACCTAGCACCAGACTAAGGGGAAAACCCTGCATGAGAAATAATTGTAAACATGGTCAGTCAGTAGACAGTAATCGCTATCGTGACGTGAAAAGGTGACGAAAAGACACGAACGATTCTCAGTGATGCCTTCCTCACAGACGATATCTATCCCAAACCCTAGCCGTGGATTCTCGTCTAGTTTTAGACAAGCAGGGACAAAGGTAAATATCACGTTCTGTCGTTCTTTTTTAGGTCCGATGAGAAGCGATAGTTTGGGAGAAATCGTGTGCATTATGGCGTGCAATCACAGCGGTAATGCTTACCCATACGCCCCTGGACATGTGATCGACCATCGGAGGCCTTTTCTCCACACATGAAGGGAATCGTTGTCTAAAGAGGAATTAAGCCATCCAAAGATTTCTCATCGAGAGTTTTAACTGAGTCGATGATCGGTTACTTTGGAAGATAATTGCAATTAATTAGTAGACACTTGTCTTGAAAAGTTGAAGTTGAAGTCTTGAATTTTAAACCACAGGACTTCTGCCTTTTTTCTGCAAAATGAGGCGACCCTTGTATAAAGTTGTAATTGTAAAGTGATTCTTCGCTATTCTACTAGAAGAGATACACTGAGTTTGAACTTTTAAGATTGCCAAATTTAAGTATCCTCATCAAAATAAATGCATTTCGTTTGCATGTAAAAAATAATATTGAATGAATGTCATGTGTTTACCATTCTACTTCATTAGGTGATAGGTTTTAATATAAGTAATAAGAATGCAGATTGCGCGTTCTGCTTTTGAGAAAGGTCCTGCTAGGATCAAAATGTCGGGCCCTCCAAATTGTTGAAGAGTGTGGAGTGTGTAATGACTGATCACATGGACTGTCCATGGTGGGGTTTTTCTTCAACAATTTTGAGGAATTGTTCAGACAGAATGTACTTATGTACTCTGCCTTCGAAAAAGGTCCTGCTATAGTCCATATAAATTTCTGAGAATTGCATTTTGGTAAATCAAGTCAGAAATGCCGCGCCACTTAGTGTTGACAGAATCCATGTTTTGAAACTGGATGTGTTCAGTCAATCCTGGTTGTTCAATCCTTGTGACTCGACTTGTGGTGTGAGGACAATTGACAAAGTGGTTGATGTAGCAAGAGGTAACTAGTCCTCTTACGACAGGTCCACCCATTTGAGTAATTAATGCCTCACTTGTCTGGAATGTATGTATTAACAGTTTCATGCAAACATTGAACGTATAAAACAATTAGAGGGCCTAGTTGTACTTTTTTGGAGATGCATTTTTTTCTTGGTATTAAAGGTCTTAGTATTAAAAATAATTTATCATAAAGTTTGAAAATGAACACCCAAAGCTGCCAAAATAAATTTCCAGTCAGGACTTCAGAAAATGCAAATTGTTGTAGCCTTTTCTTGATGATTTAAGAAAGGAATTTCATTTTTATTTTCCGTGCATTGCCAATAAAGATCTGCACATATGATCCTTTGTTTGTGTATAGCGCCCTCTAGTGTTTGCTCCTGAAGCACCTGTTATACTTCATAATAATTTATTGGCTATGACATAAAATCACACACAAGTCTAGGTATTCAAATGAATATTCCCGTTAGTGACTTGTAATAGCGCCCTCTTGTGTTGAGTATCCCAGAGGACATTTAAAGGGCATATGCAAGATATGCATATATATTGAATAAAATGTGGTTTTTTTAGCGCTATTTTATGTATATTTTTGAGTGTGAGATAACATCATTTCAAGATTTATCACTCTAAGATTTATAGACATTCAAAATCTTCATTTTTCATTTTGTGAGGTGGCACTATTTGTGCTGAGAATTGAAAGGTTTTAAAATAGTGAATATTATGGAAATTATAAATTAAGAGAAAGGTGAAGACTTAGCCCATCCTTGACCTTACACCCCTGATAGTCTGTATGTTGAGGTATGTAGACACAGGTAGAGATAAACTTGGGGAACAAAAGGAAGGTCAGACAACTGCACATATCACACTGAATCAGGCTTTCACTCCACTTGCAACGTATTTACCAAATCACGCGTCAGCTTTAAATGCAAAACAGGGCATAGATGCACCATGATTGAAATTCTTAAAATATATTGTTATTACTTTGATGATATAAATGCCGTGAAAGCAAAGTTGAAATTGACAAATATTCGTTGGAATGGGTATTCTCTCTGACTTGAACAAAAACAAAGAATAGAACCTTTGAAAAAGGCTGACAATAGTGAACTTCCCTTGTGTCTTTCCTTGTAAATGGTTTTCATGTTCCACTCCTGTTTCCTGAAGGTTTGCAGGCAATTTAGGCTTGTTACACTAATGTTATTTGTCCTCAAATTCAATTTATTTTCATTTCATTTTCATTCCTTCTCTTCTTTCCTCGGACTGGTTATTTATCTTCTGATATTCCAAGGGTTGAGTGGGACAAGATTTTCAAACAATTTTGGCTCACCAATTGAATTTAGTCCAAGGAATGGAATATAACTTACAGATGGAGTGGTCATGTTTTTGCAATTGATGCTAATGAGGAAATACAACATAAATTCGACATGCTAATGCTGATCTTATTTCTTGTGAGAAAAATTGCAAATTTAAGGGCATTTTGGACTTATAAGACCTCTATGCAACCCTAGTCCCTTTACAATTAAGATGTTTTTGCATGAATTTAAATATTCAAATTTACATAGAATGTCATTTTTTATGAATTATAGCAGAACCAAATTAAAGAAATTTGAACATGGGAAATTCTACAAGGAATGTAACATTTATTTATTGAAGAATGCATCATCCCACACAACTCCTCAGTATCAATGGAACCTTCTGATTGAGAACAAGGTCATAACAAGGAGAGACGGAATACTCCAATAATTGGACTTGACTACACGGAGTATGACACTGTATAATCATGAAAATAAAAAATAAGTAAATAAAATATGAACGTGTAGTACAACATCTACTTGTAGGTTCTCGTGTATTTTTACAGGGCTTTTTATCAAACCAGCTGCTCACTCATGTGGATTTTTAGCCAATCCTAATTTGTTGAGATGTTTTTTCATTTTATACAGAAAAACCCCGACATGTGCATATCGTGTCAGCTGTTTATTTACCAAAAGTCCCTATAGACTTGTCAGAAGTCTGACTAGACTAGAGTATTGTAGTTGGAATGCAGGGTTCAAATCAAATGGTTTCCTGTTCTAATCTGCTACCTCTATAAGGCTGAGACATTGTAGCTGTGAACGTGACAGGAATACAGCCCATGTAATCCATCCAATCTACATTTATAGAACATCATCAATCTACCAGTCAATACTGAGACAGCCAAAACTCTGCATTCCCTCAGACTGCTAAGATGAGAGGAAATTATACTGCCATAAAAGTCCTCCTCGAGCGATTTCTGCCCTGCTTCTGTGCCCCAAGAAAAAAAGGCAAAATGTGTAAGCTACCAAGAATCAATCAAGTCAAACAAATTTGGAGGAATTCTTATTTGTGAATCTCAAGACAAACACTTCCATTTAATATTTGATAAGAAGTTTGTCTTAGGCAGACATAAGCGTGTCTAAAGTACTGTTTTCTTTACGATACCTTAGTGCTATTCAAGAAACGTGACTCCATTATCCATCTTATATCAAAGGAATTAATTTGGAAGGTCTGTTTTCAAATGTGATCTGGTAATCATCCCCTCCCTTTTTAAACATTGACTAAAACCTTTGTCCAAGATGATGATAGTACATGTATGTGGACACTGCAGATAGTATATTCTAAATTGTGCATTCACGTGCACGTTACTTGAGCTGGTCTTGCTAAGAATGTACAGAGTCAAGTGCAAGGAGAGATTTGTGCTTCAAATTTGGAAGAAGATGAACCCACTAAGAGAAGAACAATGTAATTCAACCTTCAATAAGACAGATGAGCTGTGTCTTTGACCTTTCCAGTGTTCTGTCAGACAGCAAAAGGCTTGCGTGATGTCTAGAGGCAACTTGGAGACTAACTGTTCTGTAAGAAAAAAATGCTTTGATAAGAAGAAAATCATCTTGCCAATCTTATACTAACCCTGGGTGAAAACCCTTTTCTTGAAGACAAAATTCATGTACAAATATGTCAACAGATTTGAGATGATCTTCATTTAGAATTGACCCAATATTGCTGAAATACTCACTCTTCTTGTGTTATCCAAGTGTTGAAATTCTTATATTGCCATGCTCAGAATCCAAATAAAATAAGGCATGCATTGAATACATGTACTGGTACATCTCTAAGTTGGTAGCCATCCTGACGTACACGTACATGTACATCTTATGGTCTGTTTATTCACTGGTGCTAAGGGATTTGACACTAGCTGTTCCTGCCAGACCCTCGCAGCTTCATTACAAATGTATAGATCTAGAACTTAACACGTAAAATCCCTAATAACAGCTTGAATTATTCAGTGATTGGCTCAAGTTATGGGCATAAATACATGTATACGTCAGGGGAGGAAGGGGTTGCTGTATAAGAATGAGATGCTCAGGAAGAGAATGTACACTGGTCTTGTTTCATTGGGATTGCAAATTGGACATGGATTCGACGTGGCTTCATTGGAGAGGGTCTAAGGAGGGATAAGAGATAGGTTGACAAGACTGGATCCATTTCAACTCACTTCCAATCAGTGTAATGTGTGAGTGACCTCTGGTTAAAGCACACTTTACAGACAACAAGAATGATAATTCATGCAAATTTCGAGACGACAACTAAATTTTGTTTTCGTTTGTATCAACATGCATGTACAGTAAATGATACAATGTACATCCAAAATTAATCCAATTCTTATATTTGTTTATTCCAAATATTTCTTGTCATGGGAATTGTTTAAAGGCCTCATTTGCCATCTACATGTATGTAAATGCATCCAAAAGGTTAATGCTCTTCCATTTTGTACCTGGGGAGTATAAATATTTCTGTGCTTATCAAAATCTTTGAATACACAAGAATAAATTTGGGATGATTTAGAATTTTAATAGGATTTAGGATATAAAGGATAATTAAGATAATACCGGTGTATACCACTCATCCCTATTATGTCTGGATTAGGATAAACGATGAAGTTCAAGAGAAATCAAGCCCAGTATTTATTGTCCCCTAATCAGAAATCCACGGGGCGGTACATTAATTAGGGTTGAGGTTGGCTTTGATCCTCAAGTCAAACTATACGATGTACCTGCTGGCCTGAGTCCTTCATCATTAAGAGAGCTATTAAGGATACAATTCAATTACCAGTAAGTACCGGTATCCCTCCAAAAAAATAATTCAGGAAATTATGCAAATCAGCACTTTCAGTCCTTCTGTGGTTGAATGCATCTCATGCAGAGAAAAGCAACATTTTCAAGTAATCTACTCAGGGGGTATACATCAACAAACGTAGATCTCTTCTCCGTGATACGATAGGGTTGGATAGGATGGTTTGGGGTCTAGTCAGTACGCAGCAGAAGGTATCATGGATTAGGGGCCTTTTCTCTCATTCATTATGCAAGTCAGGGGGTTACATAAAAGGACTAGCCCCTGTTTGCTCAGACTTCAAGAAAATGTGCTGCAGGCAACGGCTACCTCTCCCCTTCATTGAATCAAGAAAAAATCTAGAAATTAATTTTATAAGCCAATTATTTACAGTACAAAGTAACGTATACCATTGCAGCATGTCATCGACTTATGTCCAGCATAGACCTTTTTTTTTCTTAATTGTTCTTTTAGAGTCAGGCTACACTCCTGGATTTATCTGGGCAGGTTTTATTCAATGCTGTTGGAGTTTAATTTGATTTTGTGAGGCTGGCAAAGATTGTTGGATGGTACATGTACCCCTAAGGACGAAGGTTGTGAAAAGGAAAAAAACCAACTCCTTGACTACTTGGTTTTCATAAAAGAAGGAGGTTGTCGGGAAACAGGAATTTCTTTGAAGATGGCCGCATGTGAGGTATAAATGATGTTCCAATGAAACGTGAGTCCCTGAGAAGGAAAGCAAACCCATACAGGCAGAAGACATTCCGTGATCTTAAGATCTCATTTGCAAATCAGCAGAAATCTTGAGGACCTAAGTTAAGTCTTCTTGCATTTCATTTCATTTCGGTTGATGTTTTTTCTCATCGATGCTACTCACAAGATGTACCATAAATAGAATCTTGTAGACTTGTGCGTTGTTTTTTCCTGATCTATTTTCACTGCCTAAGGTGCAGAGACAGTCCTCAGTGATGAACATCATCATTTGCATCTCAGACACTTGTAGCTTGTTTTTATGACAGTGATCCCTGCCATGGTCTCAACCTTATTCCCAAACAACTCGCAAATGTTTAACCTCATCCCCAAACAACGATGACACATTTCATTGTCTTTTCTTGACTCCGCAAGCGTCCCTCAACATGGCTACTCTAGCTTTCTCAAAACTTATGAAAATCATCTACAATCACATCCATGGGGTTATTTGTTTGTATTTAGGAATTGAGAAGCCTCCTGTAGAAGATGTTGAACCCGTGATTATTATCTATTGAGTTGTGCGCACGCGTACATTATATTTGTACGTCTACATGATGTACGTGTAACCCCATCACCAGTGGTCACATGGTTTTCATGCACTCTATATGAATGTCCACTACATATGTACATGATACACAGATATTATGTTATTTCAAACTGAAATTGTCAGATAGTGCATGTTGAAATCAGTGCCATGTGCATAAGTAGGCCTAGTAAGTCTAAGTACATGTGGATACATGAAGGCTTGCATATCTATGCATGCACATGTCTGTATGGTTCCTGGACTTTCTGTATGATACCATTTCCAGGCAATGTAGGGCTTAGCCTCTATAGACTATCGTAGTCATTCTTAATTGTCAGTCTTAATCCCCTCTTAATGAAAGAAATCAATAAACCCTGGCACTGTCTCTGATTCAGGGTGCCCAATTCTCTGCCATACCCCCATCTGTCCCTCACGCACCCCTTGATTGTGCCCAAGCCCCCAAACCCACACCCCTGCCTACAGAACAGTGCCCCATTCTGCACCTCTGAGTGATTAGGTCCTCCACTCCTCTGCCTCTTTGCCACATCCTGTCTCCTCCTTAGTACCCCACCCATGCCCCACCTGCCCCCCTCTCTTACACCCATCGGCCCCCAACCAAAGACACCACATAGTCCACCCTAGACTTGCTACCACATTCAATGTGCACACATTATGCATGTGCATACATCAGTGTCGTGCAGCCTATATGCAGTTCAGTGCAGTGGTTAGTCTACTCAGGCACAGTTCAGTATAGTGCATCCTTGCCTTTACCATCTACATGTATGTGCCATAACACATTGCCTGACCAAACAGCATTGGTAATGGACTAGACCATCCAGCCTTCTACCATCACCACACCATCACCATCTCCCACTTATGATGTGTGCAATCTATTCTAATCGTTGATTTTTCATTAGTCCTGTCTCTTTTTTTTCTCGTGCTGCACTCAAACCTCGTAGACGACGTCACACAGGAGCTATTTGGAGATCAGTTTGCTCAAGGTGCAAGGAGCTTGCACATGCAGACTAGAAACCTTCAGCTGTAACACATCATTGTGCAATTTGCTAATTTGTCTGCCTTGTAAGGGTCTATTTAAAGGTAGGTTTACATTGATTCAATCTTGTCATATATTGTGGCCTTGTTCATATATTGATTTATAATGCACCTCAGTCTTCCTTTTATTTTCTTGTAGTTTTGTTTGTGTCGTAGTTCTCTCCTTTGATGTCTTCTGAGGCCTAAGATAAATTTTCTTTGAGTGATTGGACATCTCCTCGTGTTCAATTTAGAGTTGCATGCATGCTTCTAAGGAAGTAAAGTAAGTGTAGGAATGTGGATTGTTTGGGGATTAAACCAATCATTTTGCACAAAAATGTTAGTTTATAGATCGTTATAATAATGCTAATTAGTGAGTCAGGTTCATGGGTAGTGTTCACCTGCCACCTACATGTACATCCTTGTAACAGGTTGCGTAAAGTCACATGTTCCTTGGAATTCCAGACAAGTTTTGCAGACAGCTGAGCAGCAATTATTTATAACGGATGTAGAGGAGACTTGAGTCCATAAGAGATTCATTTTAAAGGTGGTTTCTTAAAGTAGTTGTAAGGATGGAGTGGTTTGGGCTGGTTGGTTGGTTGGTTGGTTGGCTGGTTGGTTGATTAGAATATGTAATTGTTTGTTTGTTGGTCTGATAGTTGGGTAGTGGATTGCTTGGTTGATTGATCAGCTGTTTTGTCGGTTTTGTTTTACAAATTTTGTAATTTATAATTTTTCTTTTATTATAATTTTTATTTTTTTATTAGCGCATTATTTTGTTTGTTGTTTTGATTTATTTTATGCCTTGATGACTTAATAGCTTTGATATTCATGTGCATAATATAAATAATTGTGTAGCTTGCTGGATTGTTTTGTTTTCCTTTAGAGGTTATATTACAAGATGCTGGTTTGTTAATTAACAAACCCTAATTGCACACAGTTTCAATTTTCCTCCCCTTTTCCATCTTTTATGGGGCACATATTCTTCATGTCTACCTTTATGTATCTTGTCAGTCGATAGAATCATATAGATGAAGATGTAATTGAATTGATATCCGCAGGAAAAATTTATGAGTTCACAACTTCAGGATGGGAAGTGTTAGAATTGAAATGACAGGTTGTATTTGGTTAGCGTGTGCTAGCCACTATCATAGTGAGAGGAGTGTGAGTCTTTTAAGCATGGCTGGTGAGATAGACAGCCATGGGTGTTTGGATCAGAACCTGGTTCCTCCGACTACTTAATGGATCAACGGATACTTCTCCTTCTGACAGAAATGTAACCGATTCCTGCCCTGAAGCAAGTGGCAGCCTAGGATGAGCCAAACTGTAATTAAGACAGAATGATGAAGTTTCGTGATAACCCGCTGAGGTAGAGACGTGTGCTAAGGATTCCAATGTAAAGGCTATCTTGTGTTGTGTCACGTCTGTGACATGCTCAGTCAATTATCTTGACAGTGTGCAAGGTGCATGTGCACCTGACTCGTGAATAACTTAAATGCTGAGGATGAGCAGTCGGGAGAGGGGCATTCACTTACACAGACATTGCTTCATTTCAGGCATGAGTCTTGGAACAAGACTGCTGCCCCCAAACCCATCATAGCATTTATTCCCCCCCCCCCAAAAAAAAAAAAAAAAAAAAAAAAAAAAAATGTGGAAGCCACTGGCCTTTCCCCTTTCTCAGCAAATATTTGGAATAAATTTCAAGCCTCTAATTTCTGTAATAACCAGTTGTAAGGGTCAGGGAGGAAAGCATTAATCATTCGAGAACCTTTGTCAATTGCACTCCTTCTCAAATCAATCACACATCGCTACTCAGAATCCAAACGTAATTTCCATCTGCCTGACAATCCCCAGCCCCAATCAAACCAAATCAACCAATTGAAAAAAATCAACGTGGGGAATGACTGCTAATGACAGCAGAGTACTGGATCAATATGCATGGAGGGTCACTCTGTTACTACTGCCCAATGCTCAGTAGGATGCAGCCCTGATCAATAAATCATTAGACCTTACTCCATGCCTACAATCTGTCACCAAATTTCCTCTGCTTAAGATGGTCAACTGTCATGTACACCACACACAGCGAAGGTGGCAGTGAACAACTGACTATCAGATGGCAAGAGGGCTTTGTTTGAATCGTTCCATGAGAAACAGCTCAAGATTCTGCTTCAAGCAAAGGAAAAGCCCTCCTCCTCCTCTTCCTCCTCTTCCTCCTACTCCTCCTACTCCTCCTACTCCTCCTTCTCCTTCTACTCCTCCTCTTCCTCCTCTTCCTCCTACTCCTCCTACTCCTCCTTCTCATCCCCCTCCCCCTCCTCCTCCCCCTCCCCTCCTCCTCCTCTTCCTCCTCTTCCTCCTACTCCTCCTCCTCCTTCTCTTCCCCCTCCCCCTCCTCCTCCCCCTCCCCTCCTCCTTCCTTTTCCTGCCCTTCCTCCTACTCCTCCTCCTCCTTCTCTTCCCCCTCTCCCTCCTCCTCCCACTCCCCTCCTCCTCCCCTTCCTTCTCTTCCTCCTACTCCTCCTCCTCCTCCTCTTCCCCCTCCCCCTCCTCTTCCTCCCTGTCTTTGCTTTTGTTCTTCTTTAAGGCCCGAATAAACTGCGCATGGGATATTGGGCACCATGGAAACCTGATGTCTTGTATTACACCTGTTTGTACATAATCTTCTCAATACAGGACTATGGATGTTTTAAAAAAATGAAATGGCGACTGAGTTGAAAAGATATCAAGACAAAAATGTCTCCATGAGGATGGCTTTCTGAGGACACTACTCCCACAAAAAACAAAGACAATGGGCCTAGTAAAATTCATTTATGAGATGGTGATCGGCATGGTAACCGATTAATCAGTCTTAAGATAACCTCATTATATGCTTGATGGAGCATGCACTCATTATTGGCCAATTCTGTGTGCACTGATGCATGTAAAGTGATCTGTAGGGACTCCGAGACTTGATGTCCGAGGCCACTGTCTGGCGCCCTCTTGTGTGCAAATATTGTCAGTGATTAGCCTGGAGGCAATGTACTAAACAGTGTCTATGGCAACTACCTTCATGAAGCATGGTACCCTGCTATGTATACCATAGGCACACTATGATGATGACATTTGGTCTAAGACTGATATACAGTAATCTAATACAGTCAGAATAGCCTTGATTTTTATTGTACCAGTTTTGTTCATCTTAGTTTCACATCAGAATCTATTTTGTCATATCTTAGACATCTTCTGATGCCAATGGCGGTGGACATTGCTTTCTTGTTGTCATGGGTTACCAGTTCCTACTCAGTGTGAAACTCATTTTGAAAAAAAGATACATATTTTCACCCAAAACTTTGAGAACATTTTCTTATTCCGTCACTCAAACATTTTCCCAAATGTGTGTTTTCCCTCTTGCCTCTTGGCCACTCAGATCAGGGAAAAGGTTTTCTCCTATTTACTGTTCTGTCAACAGTTCATCCTTCTTTGAATGATATTTTGATTATTGAACTTTATTAAATTTAGATCAAGACTCCAAGGAACAAAAAAGAACATGAATAGATGATTGCATGAATACACTACGGACGCACTAAAGCACAAACAAAACAGCTCACAAAGACAACATAATTCTGGGGAACAGATTTTATTTGTGCAATCAGAAATCAAACAGCAAGTAATTGCATAAGTTTATGCATTAATAGCTCTGACATCTATTTATGTTTGAAAAGTCAATAAAGCAAGGAGCGTGATAAATGAAAGTGAGCACCAACTCACAAAAGTAGACCAGCTATGAAGGCTGGTGCCAGAAGTATGAAGACTCACCAAGAATTCCGTCCAAGAGATTCTTTATCCCTTCTGCCAAGATCTTTAAGAAAGGCAGATGCAGTGCCTCGGGCACATTTGGGATATTAGCTGTGCGCAGTTCACAAGTGTAGCTTTCAAAGAGGTTATATATCATCAAATATTACCTCACATAAAATATCCACCTTCAAATAGTAATTTTGTTCATTTGGAAGGACTGCTGAACAGCTAGAAGAAAAACAATCTATGAATTAATTTCAAAGTCAGTATTTGTGTACTTGACTCTCTTCAGGATTGGAATAATGCAAACATTATTCATTTATTTATCATCCAGGGGCAAATATTATTAACCTCATTATGAAGTCTCTCCTGGGGCATTTATACAAGCAACTGCTAGACACCATCTGACTCTGTCTTTATTTGCATAAATTGTGTCCCAACCCCACAAAGTAAGTCTGATGTCGCCTAAGCTAGGTTTTATTCTAGAAGTCATAAATAACAGGTGGATTTTATGACTTCTCAGATAGCTCAGGCCGTTTATGTCCTGTAAATGAAATGGGAGAGTTAAGAAATGTGTTGCAGAGACCCATGTCATAAACCCTCCCCCACATTTCACTCTCAGACTTATTGCCAACATCAATCAACTTCCAGGGACATACATGTACCATAAAGCTTTGTACATTTAGCTGAATATTTGCTAAGCATGAAGGTTACCAGTGAAATTACATTGCCCCTTGTATCCATCACTGGTGCCCTGCTCTTTCTGCTTAGCAGCCTTGACAAGTACCAGTTTTTTTCCCTTCATTCATATTTGTGGTACAAGTATTTGGTTGGAATCCCATGTCTACCTCCCGGACTCAGAATTGCCCAAAATTGTAACTTATTGAAACTGTCACGAGTCTTGAGTACTGAATCCATCTTAATCAAG
Organism: Luidia sarsii; assembly: GCA_949987565.1. NCBI lineage: Eukaryota > Metazoa > Echinodermata > Asteroidea > Paxillosida > Luidiidae > Luidia > Luidia sarsii. Next base: position 59,182 of record OX465122.1, read on the forward strand.
AACAACTTGTGGTTTTGAATCTTTAAGAGCTTTTCAGATCAACTTTTGGAAGTCAAATGCTCGATTTCTCCAGTGAGAGAATTGTGAGGAGATTGTCATTCCCTTCAAACCCACAAAAAGTATTGATTCTTTCTTGATCAGTCTTGTCTTAAGATCTAAATGCCAAACCACTTACCTCCATGGATACTTGAGTTATTTAAGACTCTTGGAGTAAGTGTCACTGCTGTGTTCTTGGCAATGTGGCTAAGAACTTGCATAAGATGGAATATATTCATCTCTGTGGTGAACATTGGTAGGTGTCCCGTATCTTAAACCCTCAGCATTCTGTCTGCATGAAATATCTCATCCTGTTCATTTTTTATGATAAAAATCCATGTATTATGTTTAACAAATCAGAAATGTTTCCCCCCAAAAAATATGAAGTCACTACATCAGTCTTTGTTGGCAATTAGGTTTTTTCCGCAAGGCGTCTGATTAAGAAGAAATGTTTGGTCAGTGAAGTGAAGGGTTAATCATAAAGATAGTGGCAGCTGTTTCTATGGAAGCTCTGTATGAACATTGATCAACCAATCAATCGTCTTTATTGAGATAGTTGGATCAATCAATCGATGAATTGATTGAAAGATTGCTTTGCATCTGCACTGTTTTACATATTTTAAGTAAATTCAGATATCTGTTGCCTAGCAATGGTGGAAATTTACCCATGTACCAAATTCCTGTCTGATTCATCAGCAATTGAAATGACCCATTAGTCAAGTTGCTTTCAGTTATAATTGCTGAATAGTCGCCATTATAAAACTACCCAGAATGGATTCATTCCCATCCATGTACTCCGTGCAAACCTTGCGTTGTCCATTCTTGTGTTTTCCTTTTCTGGCTCCAGTGTGGCGCCATCTGGTCCGTACTCTTTGGCCATTTTTTCTGCCCTGTAACCAAATGCAATTCATTCTCACAGACTATTTAGTTCCAACACACTACTCCTGTACCCCCTCAATTCCATTTTCCTTAATGTAATGCACAGTAGCTGCTTACATCAGGCATACTCCATATACGCATGTACCCTCATGCACGATACACTGACCCTATTATGAACAACTCGTCCGTTGTGAGTTTGACCATACAATGTCTCTTCTTTTAAATCATAGGGGGTCAAGCAATTCTCAAATAATTTGGGTCTTATGCAGAGACCCGAGAATCTTGGAGGATAAGTCATTGTATATTTAATGAAGCACATCTCCGGAACACCCAGCATTACTTCTTTGTGATGTAGGTTATCGGTAACCAACCATAACAGGGCACCGGTCTTCCCCACTCTTCCCTTTAGTAGGCAGCAGGTGTCAGTAAGCTACCTGTCTCAGGTGTATTGCAACTAATGAGGAACACTACTTGACATATGTACCCCGGTAGAGAGTAGACAGGCTTATCAAATAGACTCATGCTGATAGACAAGATATAAAGCAATAATTCTAGGTCAGTTTTGGGGAAAACATTGGAAATTATAACAGGGGCCTTAAACGGCCAATCAAAATAAATGCGCATTCACAAAAAATGGATGTCAACCATCTTACATGTCTTATGCTTGAAACATCTTCTTAAACCTCTTGGAATAAAAACATAAGAAGCATTGGATTGTGTTTGGGATTATTTACTTTGTTAAACACTATTCAGTCAACAATTCTAGTTACAAGCTTACTCACATTGGCTCCTGAATTAAGCAATGAATATTCATGAGTATCCCTTGGGTTACCATGGAATATGACACCAGCAAGTCTTGAATATTAATGAAGCTGTACCATCTGCCACTCATTGCGTTGAGTTTGTCAAGCGGCAAAGAACAAATCAGGGATCCAGACCCTTAGATAGTCTCCCTTCATGATGACCCACAAATATTCAACATCACTCTCTCCTCACATCTCTCCAGATACCTTCATAAATATTCATGAAGCTGATGAATTTAAATAAGGTTTGTCTGCCATGCCCATGTTTGTACAAATATTCACGAACTATCTATCACGGCTAAACATGGAAATGTATTCATGATGTTGCACGACACAAAATTAGACTTTTCATGGGGCATTTCATCAACTGAGCAATCATGTCATAATGACTAATGATTATTCATGAAGGGTTGTCAGTACCATTGACAGGGCTGAGCATTAGTCTCTTATCATAGCTACGTACGTTTACCTTCAGTGGGATATTGGCTTGAACATGGTGTACATGGCCTCCAAGGGAATATTCAGCTAAGATATCAAAACATTTGCTCTTTCAGGTTTAGAATTGCTTTCTCATATTCCACATTTTTTATAAGTTAATTGCAAAATGTCTAAAGTCTCTGTCCTTTCATCTTCAAACTCATCCATCCGCGATGCTGTTCTTTATTACAATCAGCAAGACTGATTACTGCTAGGATCAAGTTAAGAAGCAGCAGTGTGCATAGTGATGACATGTCAAGCCGAGGGATGGTGGGCCATGAACTTTCTTTGACCGTGGATAAACCAGGAGCCTGCTCGATGGGAAGGCAAACATTATTACTGTCTGCATCCTCACTCACACTCTGCAAGAGCCTCAAGGGAAATATCAAAAGCATGCCAACTTGCACTGAGAAAAAAAGGGTTTTGTCAGAGGAAGATAGTTGGCAAAGAATGAAGTACCAGATCACATGATCAGTAGATCTGTAGATGCCTGATCATGATGACGTGAGGATGACGATCAGTTCATTGTCTAAACCCTACCAGATGGTAAATCTTAGCTAGGATTATTTGATCTGATGTCTATTGATTCAGCTTCCTCTCCCATCAGCTGGAGGCCCTGGACACAAAAGGTTTAGGAAGGAATTGTTTGGCCTCATTTAAATATTCCCTGAGCAAAGAGGGACTCTATTAAAGAAATCATTAGCATCAGACGCTGACTAGCTTTCAGTCAACAGTGACCCGTTGACCCCTTTTATTCTTAGCCTGGCCAAATGTCAGAGTTGGAGAGATTATAACACAAGGAATCCAATAATCAACTCATCTTGCCAATTCCGTATTGATCCACAAAGATATTCTCTCACTCTGCATCTCATCATACACGTGTTGTCTAAACCTGCTGTCATTTCTATTCATAATCTGGAATTCTCAACCCATCCTCTTGATCCTTGGTTTTTCAAAAGTATAAGTTGTTTGAAGCACTTTATTTCCTTACATTTTCCTATTATAAAACCTTAAAAAAACATCCATCATATATAATGTACATTTAAGGAGGTTGCATGTACATTAAATAAATAGTTATAATTTTTGTAATAACCTTTTCATGAATCACTTATAGAATGACTGTACATGTAATTATTTCATTCAAATTGATTCGTTTCTATTCTTCTCAAGTTTATAAAATTTAGGCTAATTCATCTTAGTCTAAAGTGCATACTAAAGCTGCTTAAGCACAACGCTTTAGAAAAGTCATTAACTTAAGATGACAGCATGAGATGTCTTGAAAATATGAAAACATCTTGATAGGAACCCATCTTACATGAATTTACAATTGCATGTGCCAAATTGGTCCACGTGCTACAGTATCTGTCCTTAGCTGTGCCTGAATATTGAAATAATTATTCCTTCTATTTGCCCTTCAAACCTGCCATAATTTTCTTTATTACACTCTTGTCAGCTCTAGCCACCCCACTTATTATTTTAGTAGCTTACTCAACGATTATAAAAAGAATACAATTGATTTTCAAGTTTCTTGTCCGTAGTAAGCTGCTCACACATGTAAATCCAGGATTGATTTCCTCTGGTGAGAATTTGACAACGTCAGTCGTTGGTAGATTTTGTTTTCTTTGATGGTTTGATTAGCATACTCCGTTGTCTGGAAATAAAAAGGGAACACTTTGCTAGGTTGGAGTGAATCCTGGAGTCGTATTGGAGTGTGGGTAACCGGCAGACAATGCCAAGGAGAAATCAGTAAGCAGAAGACATGGAGGAGGGGAACACATGTGTGAAGTGGTAATGTAATCAAAGCGCTGCAGCAAAAATCAATGTACAGTATGTGAGGCTCGTCTGAGTGGGAGGGATCTAGCAATCGTATTGGTCATTTTAGTGAGGTCCTACGCCGTGGTTCAGCAAGGCTTGCTGGTGTGAGACACACTATCGACTGGATGTTGTCAGCTGTGGTCAGGGGAACAGGAAAGGACGCAAGGTAAAAGGTTACATTTGGTGTTATCTTTACTAGGTTAATTTATTAGGGGTGAAGGTGGAGGATTTAGGAATCTGGAGATGTACTTTTGGAAATAATTTAGATGTGAAGTCAGGGTCAGGAATTCTTTACATTGAGGTAGAAGTGAATTCAATTTTACTTGTGTAGATGACAGAATGGTAATGTACATTGTCAGAATGAAGGGTGCTTCCCTTCTCTGTCTGGTTTCCTGGAGACTATTCAGATGAGGACACAAGGAATCTCTTCATCATACTCTTAATTTGCATACAATTACTCTGACAGGAACTTGCTCTATATTCACAAGGCGTAATTCCTTCTTCCTCTCTAATACTGCCATCTGCTGGCATGGCAAGCCTCTTATTTACATGCACACTGTACTCTCGATCAGACAACTGTCCAGTAGTACTACGGGTGTACGTATATTTACTATTTGGATTTGTTACTTTCCATAACAGATTCCAGGATAAATCTTCCTGATCAGTCGACTCATTTTCCAGGATCATTGTCCTGTCATATCGATGAATGATTAAAACCTGTGTCTAGTATCTGTTACCATCCCATGTCTAATCTATGAGTCTTTGGATTAGTCTGACTCCATACATTCAAAGTCCGCTGTGTGACATGGTGTCTTTTCTGACATTTTAAGCTTCAATCATTCATAAATTATCATTTCTATATTTTCACTTCTTTATATTTTCTTATTTTCATTTATATTTTTATTACATTTATTTTTGTGTGAACATTTCAGTGTAAAGGCTTGAGTGGGTTTAAAAAAAAAATCAAATTTGACAACCAGCTGAAATTTTTTATGACATGATACATGTAAATAAATACTTCAAACCTATTATACAAATTATACTCTTATGCTGATGTTCGTCAAACCTTTGGATGATAGTTGTTGCCCGTTACTGAGCATGGAGGAGGGAGCACCTGTACATGTCTACATGTAGGTACTTAGTCCTCGTCTGAATTTATGGGTTTGCCTTCAAATGACAGTTTAAGGAGAAATGGTCAATTAGTTATTTCCATCAACAACCGGAGACAACCCATTATAGGAATGAAAGATAGTTCAGAATAAAACCTGTGTAGGATGCAGAATGACAGAGTAAAATGAACACAGAATTTTAATATTTTTAAATTCTTATCACTCCCTAAATTTCCTCCAATTTTAATATCCACTTTTCTGTCTGCATTCCAGCCTGCATATCATTTACACTTAATTGTCCCTATTTCATTGTCTGTTCCTAATTGAACCTTCATTTTCTATTAAATGCTTTAGCAGTCAGGTCAGTCAGGTCCCCAGGGAGTTCCAATGGTTTCAGACTCTTGGGTTAACCACTCCATCACTAATTATCTTGTGTACATGCTTGATTAGTTTCTAAGCAAAGGTTGCTATACACTCATGCCCACTATCTGGGCTTTTACTATTTCTATGTTTTTTCGTAAATGGAGGGTTGAAATTGATAAATAAACATGGGTGTACATGTAGTTGCCTCATGAAAAGCATCAATCTCAGGGTACAAAATATTGACAGAAGATATTTTCAGTGAATTTAAGCTGACTTATTTCTCTCTTGTCGTGTTTGTGTCGGACGGCTTGTTGAACAGCTAAACCAAAGAATTCTCCTTTCCACCATTTGAAGCCGTCAGCATCATGTCTAAGAACATTCAGCTCACGTAGCGCCATGAAGGGGGCGAAGGTTTTGGGATGGATGGGGTACAGGAACTCATCAAATCAACCCCTGAGGTTTAGAGAGCAAAGCTGAGGCAAGGACCGGTTGTCATGCGTTGCATGGACAGAACCTCAGGCTCTGTTTGTTTGCTACAGAGAAGGGGTTGGGTATTATCTTCAAGGCTACTGGTGGAACATGGAGAGGACTACTTGAAAAATGGCTTCATGTTCAGACAACGGACCTCACACCCTCTTTATGCATGCAAACATTCCTCACATCAATCAATTTCATCATTTTGCATTTCACACTAAGTCCACTAACGGTACACACAGTACAAATTTGTGCTAAAGATTAGAATTTCTTTTAGAATAATTTATGTTGGTTTGGAATGTGGATTTTATTCATTGATAGTTTGCCTGCAAGATAATATCTTGAAGACATGGTTAAGATGTCTTCATTAGCTGCAGGAGGGCTGGGTAAAAATCCAATTCATGCATATTTTGTCTGAAAGGAAAAAGCCATTGAATTGGAATTGTATTCATGACGTCATAAAAAGAGGAATAAATATCTGACTCAGACACTATCTGCAGTGATTGTATCAACTCCGGATTCTGTGTAGGATCCTTAAATGATAAGAAATGGAGGTGTGAACTGGTAGAGGGACAGACATTGTAAGTGAATAGCTGATTGATAGCTAGGAGAATTATCAGGAATTGCTTTCATTTTCATGAACCACCTTTCTTTATATTAATGACCTTGCACTTATAGGATGATGGATGAGTTTGGACTATGCATCTTAAACTCCTTCATATTGGTCTGCCATTTTGGGAGTAAATTAAATATTAAGGTCTTCTTTGAGTGATTTGAAGGGGGAAGATTTGTGTGGTAACTTCTTGGTCTGGGACATCATTCAGACAGGCAGACAGACAGACAGACAGACAGACAGGTAGACAGACAGACAGGCAGGCAGGCAGACAGACAGACAGGCAGACAGGCAGACAGACGGACGGCTACTAACCCTAACCCTGTCCTCTGCCCTCCTCCATTCCAGCCCTTCATGATACCGGTAACTCAACCATTGAGATGCAAGGCACGTGATCTTAGCATTAGATGGTGACCATCTTACAGACCCAGATTTAAGATTAGACTTCTTGATGCCAAAGAGGCAAAGTTAATTCTGACTGAGAAGAAGGAGACACACCCCTGCTTACCCTCAAGAAGTCCCGGGTTACCCCTGACAGTCTGCATAGGGGCAGATAGTCTTATGTATCCATGGCAACTCCATTCTTGGATTCTAATCATCAAACTTCTAACAGCTTCAAGCAAAGCACGAGGTTCTGTGAGTGAGCTCAGTGTTTTAACCACCTCACATATATGATGGGAAGGATGTGCATGTTCATTGGCAATGACTTGCAATAGTACACAAGTGTATGAGAAATGGCTGCAGCCTCTATGTAGTGGCTCCCATATAAGTGTGTATCCACAGCCATAGCCTTTCAGGCGGGGCATGCATTTACTTAGCATTGTCGCTTGCATGTACTTTCCCATTATCCAATGTCTGACAGAAGTCTGCAAATCCTTCCCAGGAGAAGCAGCTGATTCTAACCACCGAAGAATTCACAAACAGCTTGAGGCTTGAGAATCTACCCCGCCTGTAAATGGAGGCTGGACTTAATTTATTACAATCACCAAATAAAATTATCTTGAACAATGTTTCTCAGATCTAAGACTTCAATCCCTGGTGAATCCCGTCAGAATGAGAGACATCCTGACATGGGATGACGTAAGCATTGCTATGGCAACTCGACCCCTTGCTCTTAATATAGACGGTGTTTTTCTTTCCTGCTCCACCTCTTTGAGGCCATCATTGCGCTGTTCATTGTGCAATGGATGTTAGACTCATGAGGATAAACATCTGATGAAGCGTTGTCTGTTTGGACAATGGTGACAGTTATGTTCATATACAGTCCTTCTTACATGTAGCTGTCCATTATAATGCACTGTACATGTACACCTGTACATGTACACCTGTACATGTACACCTGCACATGTACACCTGTACATGTACACCTGCACATGTACACCTGTACATGTACACCTGTTCTTGGTTTGAACTTCAACCAGGCCCAGGGATAGGGTTTGAGTCCCTTCAGACAAAATTGAGAAAAGACAATTAAAATAAGATGCCATTTTGTAGAGGTTTTTATCGGATAATCTTGTGTTTGTATTGCCATGGATACGGATACCCAATCAAAACATGGCAATTTGTTTTTCTCCAGAGGTCTATTAAACCCTGCCCACACATCACATTTCTCTTATTTTTGCTGTTGTTGTTTTTCCACCATTGGTCTCACCAGCACTTAGTGGCTTTTCGGGTCGATACGAATTGAATTGTATGTGTAGTCATGTGACTAGCCTATCCTGATCTGTACGTCTGCAGTAGTTTGTGTCACATGTTCTTTCCAATGGAATGCCCGGTGCATTATCAATAACCATGAAAGCTTTCTAAAAATAGTCACAACATTTTCTGTTTGTGCTGATGGGGCATTTTCTAACGAAACTTGCCCCATGTTGATTATATCATTATTTCTGTGGTAAGCTAAAACCACCTGTATGCTAGTTTCATCATGATGTTCCCTCAAGCACCTGTATGGTACACACTTGAGGGTAGCAGCCTGTTTATGTCCAGCAAAAAGTTGTTTTCCTAGGAGCATAGCAGGCCTGCCTGTCATTGATCGGGATCCTCATACAAGATTCATGCCAACTGGCGTCTGTCTACACTAAACTTGAGCCTTCATAGGACAGGCACAGAAGGACATGAGTAGTTTCTTATACAACCAGGACTTGACGCCATGAAGCACATTCAATCTCTCCTACAAATGCAACTCACACCATGTTGGAAAATCATTTTCAATCATTCATGTCATTGCAACAATATTAATGATTGATCAAATCTGTGAGGCTGTTTCTGATGAGGCCACAAGCCAACCAAGTTTAGTTTCATTCCAACACCCTCACTGTCATCCAGATCCCATGGATTCTAAATCACTCCTCAACATGATTTTAATTGCTAATAATCATAACGAGTAGGCCAGTGGGAGGGAGCTACTAAGATGGGGCTTTAGTCCTGAATATTTGGCAATCAATAGATTTTAGTTTGCCAAATATTGGGAAAGGTTGATTTTGGTCTCCATAAGTGAGACGGCAGCAGTGACAGGAAGAGGCTCTGGATTCTTGATGTTTACTTGTTTTAGGTAAAAAAAATGGTCTAAGAACTGCATGAGGTCATCATGGCATGCTTGCTCTTTGCAAAGTTGAAAAAAGAGTAGCATGAGAAGGTTGATTTCCTGTCAAAAGATGCATAAACTGGCATTAACTTTAAGACGCAATATTTCTTATTCAGCTTAGAATTAAAATGATCGGAGTTGAGGGATGAGTTGAAGAACCAGTAGGATTCACAGGGAGACAATGGGGCTGCATGTCTAAGGAGGTTGTAAGTGTGAGGAGGTTAATTTGATCATCTTAAGGGAGCCCTATCAAGGTCTTATCCAGCATTAAGACCCGGGATACTCCCTGATGGCTTCCTTATCAAATACCATCCAGGGGGAACATCTTTAAGACTCTCTGTCAACATTTCCGCACAAGCAACTCCAGAAAGTCCACAATCGGCTTAAATGTCATCTGGTTGACTGGGCCGTTAGTGTGAGAGGGAGGGATGGAGACAAGATAGGAGAAGGTTGAGTTCTTTCTCTCAGTTGGGCATTGTCCTTGCCACAAGGGATGGATTCAGGAAGGAGGAATATCCCATCGTAGGAGAGACTATCATCCACAAAGGTCCTGAAGTGAGTGTCAGAATTCATTGGCAATAGCTTCAGGTTACACACCAGTCTATGCAAGCCACTAGCTACGTGCGCCAATTCTCTTGTTTGATCATTCCAGCTGTATCAAATGAATTTTAATTAGTCCTCACTATGATGAACATTCTCAAAGATTGGATTGCAAATAAGCTAAATTAGGTCACATGAATCAGAGAATTCTCCTATTTTGGCTGAATAGAAAATTCTGTTCCCAACATTTTACTTTCCAAGTGGAATATTTGAGATAAAAATCAAATAATTAACCTGTTATTGTTGCAAAATAATCTGATTTTTTTATCAGAAAGAAACTGGTGCATGGTTTCTTTGGCAGTTGGCAGATTAAAATCTAGTAAAGATCAAATCTTAATTTTTAAATCTTCCCCAGACAATATGAAAAATGGAGAAAGATAAGACTTTCTCAGAAATCTTGACTCACAGGAAGGAAAACCATGTCCAAGGGAAATTAAAAAAGAAACAAAAGACATAAGTCAGCTGAGTGTGGTCTGGAAATGTGAATGGATGGAGGGGTTGGATTGTAAAGCACAGTCCATGAGGTATTGACGGTAAATGTGCATCATGTAATAGCCTTGGGACTTACAGGTGCATGTTGAGATTTATAACAAGTGAAATCTCAGAGAGACATGCATGGACCTTGCAGCTTAACTTGAACCCCTTCCCTGGCCCCACAAGCATTTAAAATGGGAATTCTCCAAGCATTTCCAATGAGGCCTCTTGAAGCATCTTAAGCCGTCAAGAGCAGAGGGACATGAGTCCTGGCTCCGTACATCCTAGGCAGGCCACACATGCAGCGTGCCACGGATCTCAATTAAAGATCTAACAGGCTCTGGGTCCTTCTAATCCTCAGCAAATGGTTTTATCCTTGACATCAACTCCCACTAGCTTTCTACTTGCTGCAGAATCCATCAAGGTTCATCGTACAAGGCTCAAGGACAGAAATGTCGGTGGCTTGCTGAAGAATCGATCTGTTTTCTTGTGTCTCTTTAAATATAATAGTCCCGATCCCTAAGCTGTTTAGCTATTATTTACTGAAAAGAGTTCTACATCTAAAAACCTTCCGAATCCAGCATGTAATTTATTTCATTCCTTGGCTACATATTTATGCGTTCTCTTCTTTCTGCCTTTGGAAGCAATTTTCATCTCTTAGAAAGTCATACCCTCCTTCTTTATAGAACATTTTAGTCCACTTTCAATGAAATCCCTGAGATTAACGTTTTCCGTTAGGATTTTCACATCAGTTTCATAGATTTTATTTCTACAAGAATCAGTCATAAATCTAAGTGACTGTTATCGTGTTCTAGAAAGCTGCTAATATCGGGGAAGAAATTTATGTCCTTTTATAAGAGGGACTGTCTTCTAGGTTACCTTCCTGATTTGTTTGCCACATACGTGTACGTGAACATTTAATTTACAACAAACATTTCACAGACTCTTGTCAGTAAGAATTATAGTTCCACATCCAACTGGCAATCCTACATGTATCTCCATTATTTAGCCACCTCATAAATACATCTGCAAGTTCTTGAACGTAGCATAAATTATTTCTTGACATGAATCTTGCAACTCTGAAATGATGGAGCACATGAACATGCCTTCTCTCTGTTTTGCATCTGTGGGGCCACTTTCTGTGAAATTTTTATTTTCTTTCATTTGTCTGGTCTGTGCAATTTGAAAACACTGTTTTGTGTGGTCATTGCTCAACATTTTTAAGTAAAACATATTTTCAATAATGATTGAAGTGACCAATATTTCAAATAGCAAAGCCAAAATGTCTGAGATACTAACAAATTATCTTAAAAAGCAATAAGGATTACAATTCCAGAGGTCTTAAACACTTTTAACATGTACATACTGTAAAATCATTAGTTTACAGAAATAGCCTCCTTGACAACTGTCCACAGTGAGTTGTTTTCCTTTTTGTCGCTTGTTGCTTTGAGACCCTGGGACCTTGTCAAGAGAACTTCAAAATGACCCAAATAATTTGTGGATAGATTCTCAGGTTTCAACCCATATAGCAACTGTGAAGCACAGCATGAACCCTGATTCCATCTGAGTAGTGTTGAAGACAGCATTGTGGTAGTCATTCAGTCAGCAGCGGGTTAAAGATGACTAACTTGATAAAGACCTCCAGCTTGGCTGAGCAGGAATGTATATGGAGGTGGATAATAGAGGTAGTTACCAGGGAGACACATGCAGCGAGGCTGGCTAGGCGTCTCTCAGGTGACAATTGGGGAGGGACCATCTCATCATAGTCAGTCCAACAGCCACACAGCGGTAGGAAAAACTGACGTCCTATACCTTTGGAGCAGAGGATCTGTGTGTGTCATTGATAGAATTATCTCAGGAAAAGATAACTCAGGTAAACTTGTTACAGGAACAGCTGGGAAACTAGTGACAGGGAGAAGGATGTTCTTTTTGCTTCCAATGTTAGTGTACATGCTCTTCTAGATTTTGTGATGAAGATTTTTGTATTTGTGTAAAAATGTAAAGTGTGTCAATTTTGTTCTTCACATTTTGCAATCAACTGCGTCCATAGGGCTATATTTTTTTATTCATTTTAATTACATTTAATTACATTTGGTAATTCAGTAATAATTAATCATTCAGTTATCATTAATCTGCTGATCAAAGGTCAATCGTTCACCTTTGACCTCACAAGAAAACCCTCTCAGGCAGAAGACAGACAAGGAGAAGACAGGATGACGAGACATTTTATTTTCCCAGATATACTCCTGCATGTCTGTTCAGATAACTAGGCACTTATAGCATTCATGGCACTTTCTTTTCTATTAGCACATTTCTTAATCTGGTTATGGAGACATGAAAAGTGCACATCACCACCCCAAGCCTTACTCACGGCGATGTTAGAAAGAAAAACAAGATCTTATCTCCGTATTGCCTGAATAACGGTTGAGCTGCTTCACTGAAAACAGTTTGAGACCTGTAACTTGTTCTTAGACTCAATGGTAGGCAATGAATAATTCACTGCATCACATTCAAACCTGTGTCATGAGGGATAAAGAATGACCCCATTATTTCTGCTTCATATTTCCTGAAAGGCTTTTCCCTCCTAGTCGTTCATCCACTGTCTACAATTAAAGTACACCATAGTTTGGTGCCACATAATTGCCAGTCATTCCTTTGATTTTACATTTTGAGAAAATAACAAAAAGGCAAAGACTACAGTAGTTGACTTTTTGGGAATGCCACCATCTACTGTTAGGCCTGCATTACGGTATATCTCAGATGGTAAGAACACTGGTATGCAAAACCAGAGATCTAGGGTTGCCCCCCTCTTCTCATTATATGATATACATGCAGGTGAAATCATTGTTTATTATTATAATATAAAGATGATACAGTCTCATCTTTAGGTAAAATGTATCTGAAGACAATGTTCAAAACAGATGTAGCTTATTTGGTCCAAATATACTGTAAGTCTCATGAATATGCAAACAAATCACAAAAATGGAACTGTTTAATAAATTTTCCTGAAATTTTTTTAGTCCTGTGTCTTGGAAAATTTAAATCAAAATGGCAATTTGTTTTTGTCACTCTTTAAATACTTTCAAACTTTGTTTTTCCACTTCATATGAAAGCATCTTTGCATGTGAGATAATTCTTCCTATCACCTATTGGCCTACATACCTTCTTGAAATACTCCCAGAGTTACTTTTTATTTAAATTTTCCAATTTTTTCAGATTTTTGATAAAATTCTGCAAGGATGAGATGATAAATCGATAAAATTGCAAGAGCAAATTGCAGCTGATTGAAATAACTAAACAACAAGAGGGTATCTTTTAATTAAATACAAACCAATTGTGGCCTTGAGTAGGATATGGCTAATGGGAAGGGCTTGGATTAGTATGCTACACGTATACTGCCCTCGTCAGGCCAAACGCTTTCCATAAATGCCCGCCCCTTGACACCAAAGCACCACCGACAAGACGACGTCACAGATGATTCCCGCCTCCTGTTGTTAGGACACAATGTCAGTTGCTAGGATGTACAGTGATCGGTGCTTGGTCTGCCATTGGAGGAAGGCATCTTGTAGGGTCAGAGTGTAGTGCATCATTCACCCCAGCAGGTGCACCATGGGTGCAGTGATGTACCCCTGCTTGCCCCCCTCCTTCAGATGACTGCATAACCCATCCCCCTCATTCATGGTGTGTGACCTCATCTGTATAGCCTGTGTGCCTTGCCTCTCTCTGTCTGTGCCTCACATTCCTGGTGAGTCATTAATGGATGGCTGGATACACTGCTCCACATCGTCCATCCATCTGTAGCATGCAATGTCTGGCCTCTATGTTCACTATGCATGCCACAGACGGCATTGGGTATGTACACTATCTCCTCAGCTGCTTTACACTAATCTTACAAGCAGACTTACATGTACCAGACTTTTTCATCCAGATTCCTGACTTACTGCGGAGGAACCTCGACCAATCTGTTTCCAATCAACTTCTTAGATAGATCGTGGAGCAAAGAAACCTTACTCCATGGATAGATGTTTACTTTCTCTTGCTTTGACTGAGTCTAACCTACTTACATCTCCTTTTAAAATTTGAACTTAGTTCACCTAAAATGAATTCTCCTGTCATGCTGAAGAAAGGTGAAGAACTTTTTGTCGGCATCGTACTTTTGGTTTGCAAGAGAAAACATGGATTTTAGGAGTTTGAGTAGAGGAGGAAAATCTATTCATCTTTTTGGAATCATTTTATGACCAGTTTTTTCATGAGTTGGTAATTTTGTAGGAGAAATGATGAAAAGCTTTCTGCAAACCAGGAATCAGATTTCCTCTTGGTTTTGTTCTTCTTTGAGGTTTCTGATTTCATCGGCTCATTTCTGGTTTTATGGCTCAGCATCTGCTCCAGAGAGCAACTGCAAATCATCCCACAAACGTTGCCCACAATTCAAGGCAAAACATATGGTGCAAAGAAATAATGACATTATTGAAGAAAATGGCTGTTTTAGCAAACCATATGGTTTGGGAATCTGAAAACATTATGGAAGGATCTTTGTAAAGTTCAAGTCGGTTTTTAATTTAATTTAAAATTCACGTTCATCATCACCTTTGCATAAGCATACTGGTATAGATTAGAAATAATTGCATGTATGACAGGATTAGCTTGTAGTTTTGTTAAAAGGCAGTCAAGTCTTTGCAGAATGTTTTGGAAGTTGTTTTGAGAGTCAACTCTTAATGAATGTTAATTTTTCATCTAAACAATAATGATGCAAGGTGATTGAGTTGGTGTAAAAGCATGGTAAAAGAGAGTGCATCAAACAAGGGGCTGACATTTCGATCCTTGCAGGACCTTTCTCAAATACATAAACTGACAGATCATGTATTTGTATTTTGATCATTTTAGTCAGTACAAGTAGTTTGCATCAGTTTTGCATATTACTGTACTCTGTAAAAATGAGTACTGAGTTGAAATTCAAAATCTAATGACATGAAATAATTCAATCTAACCAAAAAAAGTACAAATTTGTCAGCTAAATGCCCATTCTTTTATACTTCACACTTGTGCCATTTCAAACCAAATTATACAGTTTTTCAGAATGGAATTTGCTCGTGTCTGTTTGAGGTCTAGCTGTACGGGGTGATCTACATACAATATACGCACCATATGCAGATACAATCCCTGCTGAACTCGGCAAGATGCAACAGGGAAATGCACCAAACACTGCAACCATACAGGAGATGCCATTACTCCCAGCCATACACAAAGTCACAGGCTAAAGGTTGCCATAGAAATTTGCTCCTTTCAACCACAACAGGCAGAGCCTACCTCGCAGAAAACATTCAAATTAAAATTACTGAATCTTCTGAGTCTTCTCAGAAACATACTTCTTTTCAAAAGAAAAGTATCACCGCAAACTTTCCACTTATTTGTTTTCAAACCTTCCACGATGTAAACCCTCATCTCATCCATTGAACCTCATTTAAGGACCTGAAAAACATCCACTTCTTGATCTTGGAAAAATAAATCAACATTGTCCTGCCAAGTGTATATAACATAGACGGATCGACTCGCTGAAAAGGCCATCAGAAAGAGAATAACAAGATTCTGGTCTACTTGTCCATTCAATATCGATTTTACCTCTGCTTTTTGACATTCTAAAGTTGCCAGAGTTTAAAGGGAACGAGATATTGATTTTTTTTTATTCTTAGATGGTATTACATGTACAGTCTGACAGTACAAAATGTATGTATGTACATCGGAATCTGTGAAGAGATTGTGTTTAAATTGAGCGAGATTATCACTGATTTATAACAAACATTCAAGAGTTATATCCCCAACATGTTTTAAATCAAGCAATCTTTTTCTATCAATTTATTCTCCTGCGCTGTGTAGATGTCAGAGTGCTTTGAATTTGTTTTTTCCTGGCGTAAGTCCCTGGACAGAATGGAACATTTGAGAGTTCCACTGCCTCTCAGATTTCAGCCGGCCATTGGTGACTTTGCCAATGGTTTCCGGCTTCCTCCTTCCACCTTACGGAAGAGACGCGACAATGACTTGGTCTCGTCTTCCCTCGGTCTGTAAAAGCTGGCATGGAGACGGCAATGCTTGCATCCCTGTAGCTATCCATTCACCCCTAGCCTCTTTCAAGATCAGATCGTCATTTCAAAAAGAAATCAGGGTTAGGATTTATGGGCTTGCCTGAGGCGGCTTGAATTTCCCATTTTTATTTTTTCTTCCGATGGAGCCATGGTGTTCAGTTGATTGAAAAAAGTGATCCACATGTATGGGTTTGTTTTGTTGCATATGGTTCAAGCCAGGTAATTTTTCCAGGAGAAATTTGTGAATTCACACTTACCTGGTAAATTTTGAAAAATGTACCTACCGTAGTAGCATAGATTAATCATCGTTCAGCAGATATAATGTCACCCAGGAAATTGGTTTCTGGAAATCTTCAAGTATGAAAACATTAATCTTCTTGCAGTATCTTTCTTAAAGGCAGAAACCTTGTCTTTGTAAATTTCTATTCATTTTATAAATTCTGAGAAGTCTACCCTAAATGTTATTTAAGACATGAATAGTAAAAGAGATTAGAACAAATTATTTGTTCCATTTATCCATCTTGATTATTGAAAAAAATGGAAGAGAACACATATGAAAGCTGCAATGTCCTTTAAGATGAAAGTCTCAGACAAGACTTTAGGCATCAAATGAAGCACAAGTATCTTGTTGTACTCATCTTCAGATCATCTCAGGATTTCTGCTCAGAAATTGGTCTGGTACTTGATCATGGTCCTGGCACTTTGTCCTGTTTTCAAATCACTTTTGTCCAGTTGTTTGGTCATCTTTTTTATCTTTGGGAAAAATGTTCTCTGAAAAATACCAGAAATCAACATTTTAGATTAAAAGCTAGAATTCATAAAAACCTGAGATTGGTCTGTAAACTTTAATCCGGGAGGTGAATGAAAGAGGAACATAATGGGCAAACAAACCAGCAGGGAAATGCCAGTAAATTGAGTCTGAAATTAGAAGTGTCAACGGAGCCTGTTTGCTAATGAAATTCAAATCAAACACAAAGCACTACTGATGTTTGCCGGACTCAGGTACGGACTGACTGTGAAGCCTTGTCTGTAGTCCTGATAAGCATCTAAAGTACGCTGGGCTGTATCAGTCCTGAGAATCTGACTGAGTAAGAAGGGATGCATCCTGGGGCAGAGGTCCGTTTGTAGCTTCTTGGGAGATGCTCAAGCTGTGATATTGAATACTGTGATGCCCCAGGTTAATTGGTTTGATACAAAGCCGCAATAGACTCAATCCTATCTCGTTCTCTTCCTGTGTGTGTAGGGTTCTATAAGAGGCAAGATGGCTGCTCATAGTAGTGAGCTGCGTAACCAGGTCATCCGGACACTCCGAGACAACAATGGACCCATGGAGACCTTGATGTTAGCTCAAGCCATCGGTAGACGAACACGGAAACAAATCAACCCAACCCTCTACAAGATGCAACAACAGGGCACCATACTGAAGGTGTCTGAGTCTCCACCTAAATGGGGCCTGAAACATGAGGTCACTTTAGGTCAAGAGTCAAAGGGCGCAGGTCAGAGTTCGCCACTACGAGGTCAGGCTAACTCCTTAGCAGGGCAAATGCATCCTTCGCAGGACGAGCACGCACCTGAAGATATTCCGCCGTTGGAATACGTCGGGGAGGGGTCCAGTGATGTCAACCTTCAACCAGAGTTAGAGAACAACTACGACGGCTTGTCCAATGACGCACCTCTTCATTGCAACCAAGAAGAATATCGTTATCCTCCAAATGAAAGAATGGTGCAATACAAAGCATCCCCCCTACGGGATAGTCCATTGCAATACAACGATGCATCCTCTGTATCTATACCGGGGGATTCCATTTCAGAAATAGGGGCGGGCCAAGGAGGAAGGGGAAACCCCTCTGAGACCTACAGCCTCGTAAGAAATCCTGAGGTGCAAGATGGCGCAGCCCCTTGTCCTAACGAAGACACCGATGTCATGGATCACCAAGACAACACCAGAAACGGTTTCAACAAAATCCCTTCCGTTGCTGATGCCGTAGAGTTTCTGAAACCATCAGTCACTCATCCTTTAAACAAAGACTCGTTGAACTACAAACTCCTTGCCAAACTCTGCACCATGACTGACTCTATACACTCCAATGAGTTGGCCAAACTGGTAGGTCTACGCTCCAAGAAAGAGATCAACCCCACTCTCTTTGGAATGCAGAAACAAGCTTTGGTCAGGAAAGTCTCTGAGTCCCCCCCTCTCTGGATTGTCACAAACTACGGCAGACAGACACTCTACAACGGAGAGCAAGCTAATCAGCTCCATCAAGCTCAATTCTCTAAATCACAAAACAGTTCCTCAGATCCATCTCACAGGAACCAGTTCCAGCAGCAATACATGCAGCAGCAGCAGCTGCAGCAGCAACGTCAGTTTCAGACGTCGCAGCACAGAAACATGCGCGGCACTGCTCCTAACAACAACACTCAGTCTTGGCAGTATCAGGGTCCTCTACCTCCACCTCCCGCAGTTCTTCTCCAAGGCAACGGTGGCAGGTTCCCCGCAAACTCCAACACTTCAACAAGCCAGAGATCTGATGGTAACCAGCCAGGATCTTCACTGCCGCAAACAAACACGACAGAGTTTGAACCTTCCCAAGATCAAGTCAACACCTACGAGAACCGATTCAAGCCTCAGACTCCAAACGTAGAACTTACCAACCAGATCCTCCACGCTCTATCCAGTGGAGATCCCTTCAACACAGTGGACGTTGCCAAAGCCGTTGGGTGCAAAATGGCCAAAGATGTTAACCCAACTATTTACTCAATGTTTCGGAATAAGCTGCTAGAACGGGTTCAAGAGGCGCCTCCTGTTTGGAGGTTGTCCCCGCAAGGAAGAGAGCAAGCTGGTAACTTGATGTCTGGGTTTTCAACAGCCCCTCAGGAGATGAACCAGAGGAACGCTGGATGGAGACCAAACGGAAATAACTCAAGCAATCCACAACCAAAAGCAGTCAACTCACCTTCGCCGCCAATCACACAACCCACCACAGAAAGTCAAGCTGCTCTACCTTCCCAGAATGCTTCAGGACCAACCCCAAACACAACCGCATCTTCCCACAATGCATCAGGTGCCACGGTCAGCAGTGAGATGTTTGGAGCCATCAATAAGAATCCCATCAGTGCGTTGACAGAGTACGCCCAGTCTCGGCATCTCACCGTTGTCATTGACATGGTGCATCAACATGGCCCTCCTCATAATCCCAGGTAGAAATCACCCCTCTATTAATCCTCTTGAACTTTATTATCTCTATAATCCTCTTTACCTCCTTACCATCTTCAACATATAATCTCACTAATAACATGACAGTGTGACCTGACCTATCTTTGTCAGAAATCTCGAATGAAAGATTTTATCTTGAAAAGCATTTTGGCTCCATTTATTCCATGGAGACACGGTACATCCCATCTAAATTTTCACAAAAAAGGTTTATTTACGAGATAATGTGAAAACAAACTCAGTCTTCAATCAACAGGCCCTTATTTTTCACAAAGCAAAAAACTTTGCCATTACTGGTACCATCCATTAGCAAACATGAGATGTTCTAGTTTCAAGTTAAAGCGGCAAGATTTATGTGTTTTCTCTAAAAGCAGAATTATTCATTTCCTTCCTTCCTCCATCAATAAATATTTGAGTTTGTTTACAGGAGAGAATGTATTAGGCTTTGATGTCAGGAGTTATGTGCTTAAGAGTGAATTTCTTTTCATAATCATTTATTTTTTGCTTCTTTAAAGAGCAAAATTATTCTTTGAAGAAAAGTTATTGAATCTACATGTTTGCTTGTAGGAGAGAATCTATGTCGTTTTGACATCAGAAATTCTAACCTTTACAGCAAATTTCCTTCACCTTCATGCACTTGTTTTCATCATTGGCATTGCCTGCTTTGAGAACAAACTCAGTCTTGTAAATAATGTTTCAATTTTTCCAGAGGTTTACAAAGGTATTTTTTGAGAACTCTTGTCTTGTTTGTTGTTTCTCTGGCCCCAGGTTCACCTTCTGTGCAAGGGTTGGCAACCGTTCCTTTCCTCAGATCACAAGTCGTAGCAAGAAAGATGGCCGACGAGAAGCAGCAGACGTTGCACTGCGGGCGCTCATCGCCGAGGGCAACTACCAGGTCAAGATGAACTGTGCTGCCTTGGAAACGGTGAGTTAAATGTCAGACACGGAGACAACACAACACTCAAGTATTATTCAGAGATTCTTGATATTCCCTCTGAATTGGACCTCGCCCAGTCAAGGAAACATTGAACTCTGGAGATGGGAAAGATTGTCCATATGGAAGACTAATCTTTTAGAATATGTCCTGTGCGATTCAAAATTGAAAAAGGAAAAAACAAATTCTCACAGTTTTTGTATTATTTTGTTGTAATGGTTTCATAAATTGTGGGAAAAATACAACTGAAATAAACTTGCTTATTCTTTATACAATTGAACAGAATATATAAATCATAAGACAAAGGAGGCATGTAAGGGGTATTTGTTCTACCCAAGCTGGTCCTCTTTTAAAGGCAGAAAGAAAGAGAGGTTTCTTCAGGGATGAAAATTCAACTGCCTGAGGTACATGTCTTTGAGAAAGGACCTGCGTGGATAAAAATATCACGCCTCCAACATTTTGTAGACTTCAGAAATTAGGAGGACCTGATGTTTTGATCCTAGCAGGACCTTTCTCAAAGGCAGAATAACTGTTGTTGAAAGCTTGAGTGATGCATGATTAGAAGAAGATGATGCATTCAGTGAGAGGAGCTGGGAGCAAAGTCTTTAACTTGTCTGCAATTAGACAAGAAAACACGAGTCCTTTACCCCCTGATGAGGGCAGGTGCTACCTTTGATATCTCCCAGCATTGTCCCTGTCCAAGTCTGAATGTCACAAGGCAAGTCGTGCCAAAGTGGTTACCATCATAATCCACACTCCCTACACCATGCCTGGCCTTCCATCACGCTGTCTAAACTTACAGAACTCACGGACAACATTCCTTGCTCTAAAGCAACCATAATCCTTCACAGACGGGATGTACTGCTGTCCTATTCAAGCCGACGGCACAAGGACTTGCTAACTTTTATATGGTTGTCATGGTTGTTGTGTGGACTCTAATCACTTCAACAGCCTCAGCTGTTAAAACTTGTGTCTGATCACAGTCGGTACGTTGATGTTTCCTCAAGATGGGGACAATTTTTCTCAAAGAAAAGGGAAGTTAAATCTCAATGTATTGTTCATCAACCTGGGTGGCTCCTTTTCTTTTTTTCATAGTAGATTTCAAGAGATAATTCAGCACCACTTCAAAAATTCTTCCTTTTAAAATAATACTCTTGAATTTTATTTCTCACAGTTAGTTTTTGGAAAGTTCTTAGCAATCTGTCATATAACTGAGAGCTCATCCTGCCTCTACATCTTGTATACAGACAAGACAATAGTTAAACATCCTTCAAGATTCCTCCCTGAAACAATGTCTGGGAAATCTCAAAATCGCTTCATGGAATTGATATGCAGGAACTGAAATGTTGACTTTATCCTACCTGAGAAAAATGAGACAAAATGTCAGTTTGTTAAAACAACTTGGAGGTCGAATGTGATTAATTAGTTTGTTTGTTGCCACGAAAATGAATAAATCATGGAGTGTTGTGGAATGTGTGAAGACGGTGAGTCATGGCGCACAGAAGATGTTGACAGTGACTGGAATCTGAGGCAAAACTTGCCACTCTTTTCATCATCTGTCTTGCCTCAAGATGATTTACACAAGATGCTTGTTTGGATTTGTCTTGGTCGGCCTCTTAAGATCTCACGCTCTAAATCCATGGCTGGGAAAGGAGACAGAGAGATGGAGTGTATGAGTTACTTCTTGAGATGGAAAGGGGTTATGGAGGTGGCGTGGTTAAGATTTGCGTCAAGGGGATGGAAGGAGATGTGGGCGTAGAATAGACTGAGGAAAGTATGAGGATGTGATTAATGAGAAAGTTTGTGGTCATAAAACACAAAAACAAGAAGAGAATGAACACAAATGGTTGATATTTGAAACATAATCCATGTACCGGGTACATGTACATGAAAGCTAATCAGAATCTGCCTTGTGTGCCCCAAACTCCTAAAGGGTTGTGAGGACTAAAGGTATGGTTTCAAGTACTTCAAGTACTCCTTTGCTTTATGATAAATTGCTGGCAGGATTCCAATAGATCCTACCTTGAGGTGTGAGAGGCTCAGAGGGCCAGTCCATCTTGGCTTCAAAGTCCATCGGAGTGAAATTATCTTTTCTATTTAAAATATGCAGTGGCTGTTGTTACGGCAGTCGTCTGTGTGGTTCCCTGACTTGATTGTATTTCGTCAGCATTGCAGGCTGGTTGAACCATTCTATTAGCTGATAGTCTGGTTCCAAGAGCTAAACATCCTGACAAATACTGTGAAGTCAGGGAACCACACGGACGACTGCCATAACAACAGCCACTGCGTTTAAAATAACCTCAAAATAAGTTGAATGTAAAATTGGAAGGTACATGAAGATTGCCTAAAACTGGTTGTGAAAAAAAGTGAGACAAAATACTTGAAATTTGTTTTTCTTCTTTTCTTGTGTAGACCCCAAGTGCCAGCACCACATTTTACGACTGCATCGCTGGTCTGAGTCATCAAACATTCAACACCATCGCAGCAGGTATTCCTGACAACATCAGTGGAAGAAAAGTTCTGTCTGCTTTGGTCCTGAAGACAGGAGAATCTGATGAAGGAACGGTGATCAGCCTTGGCACAGGTAAGCAGAGAGGGAACAGACCAAGGATCCAAACCATCTACTTGATCCATCCAGTGGGATCATTGAATCAATCAATCCTTTGCCAGCAAACTGATTTATTGATCAGAAGCACACAAATTATCAACTGAACAATTATCTCACTGGTGAACCAATTAAACAATTGATGTATTGAATCAAAATAATTGATCAATAAATCAATCTATCAGTCAAGATTTTGGGGGGTTCCCAAATTAACTACATTGTAAGTAAACAATTGATCAACTGCTGGTCAACCATCATATTAATTGATTAATTGATTAATTATTGGAATGATTAAGTCATCCCATGGGATCCTTATTATTTGATGAAGTGTACAAGCAGAGGATCTCACTTGTCTGGATACAGATGTACATCTACAGTGTGCGTACATCTGTCAAACATTCAAACCCTGAAACAATTTGTGGCTTTGACAAATGGCTAACATACGTACGTGTAATTCAATGACGTAAATTCAGACATCTGTACTCCATGGCTGAATTCAGCTCACTTTCCTCCCACTTAGTCAAACTGATTCAGTGATTCATGTTGGCAACAAAAATGTGCAGATGTCTTTCTGTCAGATAAGAGTCCTACATCTTCAAAGGCTTCAATATATCCTTCAATTTAAAGACTTCATCACTGTACAAATTTCATTTTCTTCTAGAATAAGAAATTTTTCTCATATTCAGTTTAAACATTCTGTTTCCATCTTGTTATATCTCATAACCTTACAAATTTCACCATTTTCTAGAATTACGCTGTCTCAGCCAAAGGTTTCAGCCTATTCACATCTACTTAAAGACTTGTGTTTATATCATTCTAAGGAATTCTACTTTGTGAAGATTAAGGTAGTCTCAGTTGACTACCTGACATCCTCCTTCTCACCCACACCCAATGAATGGAACATGAGAGGAAAGTTTGCTGTCTGCTAATTCCAAGCCAGACTCCTCAACCCACTCAGCTGCAGCCACTGGAACCAATTCTAATTATCTTTACAGCCACCTTGTCATTGGGCCAGTCATTAACTATACCAGGCTTAACCAGCTACTGGTTTTCTTTTTTTACTTTTAATATACAAACATCAGCAGCTTTTTTTCCTCTGGTAAATGAACCGTAGCTCGTCAACCGAGACCGTTGTATGTTTCTGTAATTGGGTCTGTCCTCGTGCATGACATTACAGTGGGATCGCTCTCATCTGTTCGGATATTTTCTCCAGAAAACAGCATCCACAACATGATTTGTCCTTCAAAAAAATCATCGCTATCATGTCAACATAAGTTCCTGTCATTAAGAACATTTTCCATCAATTGAAATGACAAACAGTTGTTTTATATTGTTCTCTTATCAAACCATCGCCCCTTTAAACTCTGTCCTGTCCTATCCTATTCTCCTTCACACCACATCCTCCCCATCCTTCATCACCCCACCTCCTCTCACCCTCCTCCCTCACCCCTCTTTCCCTCACCCATATTCTCTTAAACCTCCTCCCTCATTTTCTTCACCCCTCTTTCCCTCACCCGTCCTCTCTTAAACCTCCTCCCTCATTTTCTTCACCCCTCTTTCCTCACTTCTCATCTCTTTCCCTCACCCTTCCTCACCTCTCTTTCCTCATCTGTCTTCTCTTAAACCTCTTCCCTCACCCCATTTCACCCATTTCCCCTCACCCTTCCTCTCTTCAACTTCCCCTCACTTCTCCCCTCTCTTCCCCCACCTCTCTCTCTTCCCTCACCTCTATTCCTTCACCCCTCCTCACCCCTCCTCACTCACCCCTCCCCTCTTTTCTCCCCTCCTCTTAACCCTCCTCTGCCCTCTATCATCCCCTACTCTCCTCAGATTCCTAAGTTAATGATATGGCGAGAAATCCTGACTCAAAGAATTCCAGGAATGTTTCTCTCACCATGATGTCCTGTATCTTGACCTGGACCCAATGTCATCCAGCTCTTGAAACACTTCTCCCCAAAAATAATCTCACTCAAGAAAATCAACCGATGTCCATCTGAAGGTCACGGCCAAGGAGGATCAAGCATTGAATTAAAATAAAATGTGTATTTTAGCCATCTTTATCTCAGAACAATTTTCCTATGAAGCACATTTTTAGAATTTCCTCAAAAGTCTTCAATTGAATTTCGCCTCAATGATACCATTCATTCCCTTCCTGCACTGCCTTCATATTGACCCTCCTATGTACATGTATTTACATGTAGATAGTTCTTCTACAATTCAGTCCGTGCATTCACAATGCTGAAATCGTTGATGTATTATTGAGCAAATAATTTTATGTCTCTAATCAGCACCACATGGCCTGCAGGATCTGTTTCATAGGCTCCTCTCATCCTTCTACCTCACTCCTTTCACATTTGCATAAAATGAGACTTCATTCAGAAATCTATCAGATAATATAGAAATTAAAAAAAAAACCAATAAAGTCTATAGAGGTCAGGATGAAAGAAGGATAGAAAGAAAAATGATTCAGCTTTTTTTCTAAATAGAAAGCAGAAAGTCCTCATGCTTCTTTTCTCAC
Source organism: Luidia sarsii (assembly GCA_949987565.1). Lineage (NCBI taxonomy): Eukaryota > Metazoa > Echinodermata > Asteroidea > Paxillosida > Luidiidae > Luidia > Luidia sarsii. The sequence continues at coordinate 84,757 of OX465122.1, forward strand.
AGGACCTTTCTGTCAGGCATAAAAATGATGCTCTTTGAAAATGTCCAGCTTCAAGAAAAATGTCAGCTCCTAAATTTTCTTAGATTTTTATTTTGTTCATTTCCTTCGATCAGTCAGCAGTTTGCTGTACTTTTGCATGACTGATTTTCATTTAAATTTGAGATGTTTCAATCATTAATTAAAGAAATGATGTCATAACTGATTAAGGTTTTATCTCTATGTTAAGAAGCTGAAGACAGATACCTCCTCTGTACTCTCATTTCACTTTGCCCTCCTCCGCATCTCCAAACTTATAAATATTCAAAGAGTCTCGGCTGAATAACTAATAAGTCTACCATCCAGCTGTTATAGGAAGCTGAACGCATCGTTGCCTTTGAACACACACACCTCATGCTTCACTCGCCTAAATATCCCTGATCTTGGCCATCATATTGCACGTGTGTGTTTTCCTGAAGGCACCCACCCCTTCCCCTTCAGTGGAATTCGCCCAGCGGTCAAAACAAACTCTGGTATGCTTGCTCTTCTCATCGTCTTGCCCGTCAAGTCCTGGTGCAGATGTTCAAATGACTCAGCAAAACCAGCTGTGTAGAACCATCATTTTACCGACAGAATATCAGTGTGACAAAAAAATGAGAAAAATGTCACCATTAAATTCATATTAGTGTTGTTGTTGTAGATACCCTCTCTTGCAAGGAGTGTGTCAGGAAATTTGATGAGAAATTTGGATGTGGCCACGGAAGTGTCAAAATTATGAAGATTTTCAAGGCCATGTCTCACATGATGTAATATTTAGACACAGCTTGTAGGCACTCATCGACACTGGACACAAAAGCAATGCCAGTAAACAGACATTTTCTACATGAGCTATTCTAACCACAGAAAACCTCTCAGTCAAACCTGATTTTTGTCCTTAAAAAGAGTGCTGTGGATTACATTGTAATTAATCCCTGAATAATTTCCTTATGATAAACTCATGCAATCAAATGAAGAATTGTGTATATAAATGTTTCCCATTGAAAAGTAGACAAAAATTAAGAATATTATAATGATTTTTTTTATTAGCATCTATTTGGCAGCTTCGATAGACTTGTCGTGCTTGTGTAATTTGAAGCCATAGCCAATGAATACAGACATGGTCTAACACACAAGGTCTATGGGAATTGGCTGCAGCCGCTAGCTAGCAGCTTCCATAGACTCATGTGTAATTTGAAGCCATAGCCAATAAATTCAGACAGTGCCCAATTTGAACATTTCTAAGTTGTTGTTTTTTTAAATAATTAAAAAAATATAGGAAAAAATACTTTTTTGAAAAATTAACAAAGAACAGATCTGACTGACTTTTTTTTCAACAAATTAGAAATCAACAAAGAAAAATGGCAAAGGAAGTGTTGACCAGTCCAGTCCAGTTTTCTTTGCCGTTTTTCAAAAGTATTTTAATAGATATTGCTAATTCAAAGGTTTCTATTAGTTTTCTACATACACATACAGTACAGTACAGTACATGTGTACAATATGTTTGCCTAGAGTGCTCCTAGACTATTGTAAATTCTGACAACCATTTGTCCTGTTCCTTGTTGTCTCTCTGTCCAGGCAATCGTTGCGTGACTGGTGACATGCTGAGTCTAGAGGGAGGAACTGTCAATGATTCACACGCTGAGATCATCACTAGGAGGGCATTCTTGAGGTGAGACTAGTTATTACCATAGCAACCAGATAGCATCATGCAGAATGAAATCATGAACACATGAAGTTTCATGAGATGTTGTCATTGCTATGGTAACAGTATGTCATTTGTCATTGTCATGGTGACAGGGTGGCATCATTTTATTGCCATAGAAACAGGATGAGATGTTGTCATGACCGTAGTAATTATGAGATGCCATCTTGGCGGCAGAAATTTTGTCTAAAATGAACGGATAATACTTTCTTTAGTTTGTATAACATCTTAGTTTTTCTTACAAAAATGATAATTCATTATAATTCCACGTTTAAATTCTGATTGTAATTGAGAATGCTCATTAATATTATGTCAATGGATTTTAGGTGCATGTAAATAATTTAACACCATCACCAAGTACTTTTGTATAAGAACCCTTTAAAGCATCTCATGTACACAGCATATGGTGCCGTACCCTTTTGGCCCGCAACTCCCCATGAAATGTTCCTCAAGATTCCTCTAATGAAAAATGGCCTCTTCATAATGTAGAGATAGTTCCAGTCTCCTCAGTCACAAGAACGCAGCCTTTCTTGAGTAGTACAAGTACAGTCCCTTCCCAGAAGGAGGTTGGTGACAATCAATAATGAAGATTTAAAAATAGAAAAATCATCCTGGAGAAAATTAAAAGTGCCACTGATAGCGAGACGGTTGCTTAGTGAGAGAGAGGGGGATGGGAGGCAGGGTTGGAGGTGAAGTAGCCTGGAAGGTTTTTTGTAAGTGTAAAAGGAGCGAGTTCTTGCCGTGATGCAATTGGATAGAAGGTGTGTTTGTAGCTGTAGGTGTCGCTGCGGTGTTAACACACAGCAGCAGACAACATCAGCCATAACCCTACAGCAGTCAGCACAACACGTTACCTGTCTGCAGGCAATCAAAATGTTAATTCTACCAACCCCCGGCCAACCATGGCAACACCCGCTGCCATGCCGACAAACAAGCTAGAATTGCCACAATGTCTGCTCGGAGGTCTGTGAAGTGCAAAGTAGGGTTGCTCGTTGGTTGGTGCACTGGATTTTATTGGACTTGTTCCCGACCTATTTATCTGCTGCTTGCCTGGTTCCATGCAGGACAGGTTCAATGTATTATTGGTTACCAGCTTTCTGGTTCCCTGCACTGTTGGCTGCCTTGCTTTAATTGGCTGGTTACCAGCTTTGACTGGCTGGTTCCCTGCACTGTTGGCTGCCTTGCTTTAATTGGCTGGTTACCAGCTTTGACTGGCTGGTTCCCTGCACTGTTGGCTGTCTTGCTTTAATTGGCTGTTTACCAGCTTTGACTGACTGGTCCCCTGCACTATTGGCTGTCTTGCTTTAATTGGCTGGTTACCAGCTTAAATCGGCTGGTTTCCCTCTTTGTCTGGTTGTCTTATTGCTTTGATGACTGGTTCCCTGATGTTTCTGCTTGATATGCAAATGGTACAAAGACTGCATTGTAATTCATTCAAACCACAATTAAGAAAAAAAAACACTCCAACTATAATCCCAAACGTAATTCAGTCAAATATTTTAATCACACCTAATATAAAATTATAAATCACCAATTAAGTCTAGTTTAATTTCAATATGGCAAGCAAAATTCTCTCAAATATATTTCTTAAGTCAAACCTTCAAACTGTATCAATCTAAGGTACATGTACATTCATGATTGCGGACATAGATTTCCTTCCTGAATGTTACCTTTTCCCTCTCTGCCTGCCCCCAAAATTCCCCAATGGTCTGGCTTCTCATGCCATGATTCATACACTCAGAAAAAACTACAACCCTGACCTTCATTCTTGACTGCCTTTGATTTCCTGTCCATTCGAGAGCGATGAAGGAGATGGGAGGATGTAATTCTAGACTTGGCCATATCAGCTAGGATTGTAAAAACGAACCCAAAGCCTGGATATCGTAATTGTTAAATAAAGGGAAACCGTGGATTTAAGAGATTTTTATCGCCATGGTTTTGTGACCATCTGCATGCATGGTGTGTATTGATGAGATGAAAACATTTGATTTCTGTCTCAAGAATTAGCCGTCAATCTGCTTGAAGTTGTAATCAAATTCCCTAGGTCACTCAAACAGGTCACAATATACCCAAAGCAAAATTTCAAGAAAACTGACATTTAAAACAAGCTGGTAGTGAAGCTGAAAATAAAATGTAAGGTTCTGTAACTTTTCATGTTTTCTATATTTCAGGTAAATCACCTTGCATCATGCTTATCTTCCTTTTTTATTAATCTTAGATATATGCTAGTTGTCTTTTCCACAGGCAAACATCTGATTTGAAGTTTGCGACATGCTTTAATTTGTTCTTTTCATCGCTTTATTTTCAAATAAAAATCCTACTGTGAAACTGTTTCCCATTTATTCATAAAATCATTGGGATTCTTTTTCCTTGATGAACTTAGAAATCCCTCTTCTGAATTAGAAAAAAAAGCAATTTAAAGAAATTGCAAATAAGAGTAGATTTTGGATTTTGTAATAGTATAATCCCACCTCACCAAATATTTACCTTCACACATACCTGAAGCACATTGGTCAAAGTGGCTCTGCCAACATGCAAACCTCTTCACACTGCCAGCTACTGCCTAGGAGCCCTGCAGCACTTTCACACTACAGATTACAAAGGTCACATTCTGTGTGTTAGACTCAGTGTGGTGACTTTGTTTTTGTGATCAAGTCTTCTTGCCTTAACTCCATCTTAGACTTAATAGTTTGCCTCTAGCCTTCATCTCCATCTTCCTCTTATGATCAAGTCAAATTCAAGCATTGTGCAGATTTCTTCCTTAGATACTCCATTTAAATCTTGAGAAATATTGTGGATTAAGTCTTGCATGGCTTTCAAGCAAAGAGGTTGTTTAGATGGAAATGTGGACAGGATGGAATGGCCAAAGGAAATATTGATTGGATAGAAATGACCATTGGTGCAAGGGTTTCACTGTTGGCATGGCAACTTCCTAGGTGGTGAAGTCCGTCTAATGGTCATGAGATATTTTAGTCGGAGGTTTTCGGTTGTCTTTAATCAATATTCTTGCAAGATGGACATTGCTCCTTTAACTCACAGAAGTCTTAGATTCCCTTGAGTTAAAGGGCTTGTGTCATAGACCCCGGCTGCATCTCAAGTCTAGTGTTGTCTCGAGCCAGTCAGTCTGTGTGAAGGAGTAAAGAGGCCCTGTGAGAGTAACGAGGGGTTAGAAAGAGGATAGTAACGAGGGGTGAGAAAGAGGATAGTAACGAGGGGTGAGAAAGAGGATAGTAACGAGGGGTGAGAAAGAGGTGATCTACTGAGGCCCAGAAGGGTGCATGTAATGTTCCACAAGGCTCCATTCCACCATCTCATCTCTGTTCTTGATGCTCCAGTAAAACTACTTTTCCAACCTAAGAAACAAACACATAAAATTCCAGCTGCATACTTGAAAGCCATCTTTAGAAAAGTGAAATTAAGAAAATTGTCATTTCAACCCTGGTAGATTCAATTGCAGAGAAGGAAGCTGTCTAAGATATTGTAACTTAACCTTTGAGCAAAATCTTACAAAGTCCAAGTCAAGCCTGTGTCCCTGTAACCTTTAGAGGGACACACCTTTAGAGATTTGTGTATTTCGTGGCATTTTAGTCAGTATGCAGAACTTTTGAAATTCTTTCTTTTTTAAGAGAAGGAAAAAGATTGATAGAGGGTTGATGTCTGGATGTGCGTTTATTATTGATGAGTCCATCACAGCCCCAACCATGCATCATTGCAAAGTAGACCCTTGCCATCATAATTTATTCACTCAAGGATCCCCTCTACTGTCTCAGAAGGTTCTGTCAAATATGACGGGCGTGGAAAATGAAATGATGATGGGAGTCTGACATTTAGCCCCTTGTGGGAAATTTCTTAAAGGCAAATTCTTCCTTAGTGAGAACTCTTGCAAGGATTGAAATATCAGGCCTTCAATATTTTGGAGATTTTAATTTTTAATTTGTTTTGGTGTTTCAACCTTAGAAGGATCCTCATCAATGAAAAACTTTCTATTTTTATTTCGTCTTTTCTAAGGGGTTGGAGTTTTTAGACTTGGTATGTTTTCAACCCATTCATGCCATTTGCTAGGGGGTGTTATCGTTAATCATCTCAGTTTTGTCTCCATCTATTTTGTGGTGCACATACGTGTACGTGTAGACGGTTGTTTTTGTCTGGGGATGATATTATGAGCTTGGCTGATGTCAGAGATGACAGCAGGGAATTGTGGGTAATTGTAGTCGGCGCATTGACCCTGGAGTGTGAGATCCAACCAGCCTGGTAGTCTGCATACCGGTAACTGACACACCATTCTAAGTGCTTAATGCAGCAGTCCATAATTAAAGCACACTGCAGTATCGTATCTTGGCTTCAATGCAATAAGTAGGTGACTATCTACCGTACCGCTAACTCAGTCTCAACTTGATACAAAGTGCCACCTAACAACCTCTCACTTCTACAACACTTTCCTAAGAGGCTAACAACTTCCTTGATCTAAAATTCATAGAAATCTGGAAAGTACTGAATGACAAACCCTCTCTGGGATAAGTATCCATGCTTTTAATTTCAGAGACTTAAACAATCCTGCTCCTTTTGAATTTCTGCATTCAAAAGAAGTTCTGGGATAAAAACAGTATTTTTGAGATTTGGTTTTGGTCAGTCAGCAGTTTGCCACATTTTTGTATTACTTTCCCTTTGGCAGTGCACTTGATTTTTAATGGATTTTTACCCCAAAATGCCCCAAGCAAAGGAGGTTGAGATAGAAATACTGTGAGAGATTTCAAATTCCCCTCGAGAAAAAATATAATTGGGTCAATAGATGAAGGAATCAAGTGCGTGAAGAGGATAATTTGAATAAGAGATTGTGACTTATGGCACAAAGTTTCAAATTAGACTTCCTTTCAAGAGATATACCCCCCTTTATATCTTATTCCTATCCAGTATGTATGGAGCATGACAGCTTAATATCAAATAATGATTGGCCCTGATTCTTCATTAACAAACTATTAATCTAATTATAAAAAACTCTGTACCCTTTATGAAGTGGTGTTCCTACATGTATTATTAGTTTTCAAACTAAGATATCTTTAGTATTAATTTTGTGGATATCCAGAAATGAAGGCAATTCAACAAGAGCAACCCAGTAGATACAAATCTGTTAAACAATTTGTTAAACTTTCTAGAATCAAAGAGTTTGTTTGCCATAACGGTGCGAAGCGTTATAACTAATTTGCATGCATCAATTTGATTGGTCAACAGATACCTGTACAATCAGCTGACAGAGTACAAGCTGAACCCTGACAACACGATTCTGACGGAGACTACACCGGGACAGTTCCGCATCCAATCAGGCGTGAGCTTTCACCTGTACATCAGCACAGCGCCATGTGGGGACGGAGCTCAGTTCTCACGGACAGATGCTGGGGAGAATGCCGAAGGACCGGAGGGGTTAGAGTTCACCGGGCATGCCCAGCACCTTCCAACCTTTGGCAAGAACATTCAGGGACTGCTGAGAACCAAGATGGAGTACGGTAAGCTGACGGAGGTAGAAGTGGAGAGGATAGGTTTAGGTGGGACAAGAAAGAGACAACATGAAGATAGAGGAATGATGGGTGAGGGAGGATTAGCAACCCCTTTAAACTAATGACAGCCCATCTAATGCCATGGCAACACATCTTAAACCATGGCAATCTTGGCCATATGATACCATGGCAACCATTCTGAAACCAAGGCAGTTTTCGGATATAATCTGAAGCTACGATAACCTATCTGAAACTATGGCAACCCATATGAAACCATGGCAACCATATTCAGTCTTTGCTTGAATTACTATTCATTAATTGATGTTATTTGTTTACTGTTCTCCATTTTTGGATATTTAGGTGAAGGGACGATTCCTGTGGACTCTAGTCGTCCAGTGCAGACCTGGGACGGCATCATTCGAGGAGAGAGGCTTCGTACGATGTCCTGCAGTGACAAGGTGGCACGATGGAACATACTCGGAATCCAGGGAGCGCTGTTAAGTCACTTCATTGAACCCATGTACCTCAGCTCAATTACGCTTGGTAAGATTTGTTAGCGGCATGATGTACTTTACCAACCCATGTGCCTGACTCTACATGTCATCCTAATCACAAAGTGTAGAGTTGGGTACAAATCCCCAGAATATGATCAGGATAATGTTCATAGAGTGTTCAACCCATTTGCATGACAGTCACTCCATGAAGCCCTATATACTATACATTTACAAGCAGTTTATTAACATATATCTACCATTAGGAGGGACTGATGTATTGATCCTAGCAGGACCTTTTTTCTACCTTTGAGAAAGGTCCTGCTAGGATCAAAACGTCAGGTCCTCCTAATTCCTAATTTTTGCCTTTTGCTAATTTTAGTCAATAAGCATTTTACAACAGTTTTACATGTTACTAAAATTATTATCATATTAACAAAACAATTTAAAATTAATGCAAAATGATATGCATATTTAAAAGGCAATGTATATTCATTGAGCTGTGTTTATTATTTGAGTGTTGCATATTCATATGGTCATGCATATTCATTGAGTTGTGCTTATTATCAGAGTGTTGCATATTCATATGGTCATGCATATTCATTGAGTTGTGTTTATTATTTGAGTGTTGCATATTCATATGGTCATGCATATTCTTTTTTTTTTTGTATCGTAAATTGATATCTGCTATTTGTCAGTATGTATTTGTACTATTTGTGGTTCATGGTTTGTGATATCCCGGAAAATGAAATTAATGAATAAATGAATAAATTTGCATACCTGCAGGTTCCTTGTACCACCACGGTCATCTGTCTCGCGCCGTCTGTTGCCGTCTTGACCACTCGGTGGAGAGTCAAGAGCTGATGACGTCCTCATTACCCTCCCCTTACCAAATCAACCACCCCCAACTGGGCTGCGTGACTGCGTTTGACCCACCTAGGGGTACAGAGAAGACCAAAGCACTCAGTATCAACTGGTATGTGGAATGCCCCGGGCCTGAGGTCACCGATGGTACCAAGGGAAGGTAGGTCTAGCAACCAGACTCTTATAGGGTCATCTCTACAGTCTCTAGATACACTTGTAGGGCTTCATGTTCAGTCAGATCCTATATCAATTATTTGGTTCCTGCTAATCACCCAACTTGTGACAAGGTTATTGGAGAAGACTAGCATCTGTATCTAACGACCCCTATCTTACAACCCCTACACATCCGTATCTTACAACCCCTACACATCCAAATCGTACAACCCCTACACATCCGTATCTTACAACCTGGTTTCAATTTCTTTTGGATTGTTCCTGCTCAGGATCCAAGGAGTTGTTCCCTCTCAACTTTGCAAGTCTGCTCTCTTTGCCGAGTTCCAGAGAGTGGCTCAGCTGTACGGACGAGATGATCTTCTTCAAGCAAAAACCTACCATGAGGCCAAGGGTATGGCCACTGAGTTTGAGAAAGCTAAGAAGTGTATGAAGGAAGCATTTAAGAAAGGTGGACACGGTGTGTGGATTGAGAAACCTATTGAAGAGGAACTCTTCTCATTGTAATAAGGTTGGGGGAGGGGGAAATGGTAGACAGGTGGATTTACCCATTAACTAAATGGGTACAGGTTGAGGCCACCCATTAAGCAAGTGGGTACATGATGGAATCACCCATTGACCAAAGGGGTACAGGGTGGGGCCACCCATCAGAGTTGGAGGAGTAATGTATTGTAAGGGTTGTAGGAGAGGTGGTACATTTGTATGAGGGTTCACAAAATGCAGCCAATGGGAGCAAGGTTGTGGACAGCTGTATCCTGTTAGCAATTGTGTCGGTATATATACAGATGCATGTACCAAAGTGGGTTGGTAATATCTGGGAAAAGGATGTGATAGTTATTAGCAAAGGTTTACAAACCTTGAAGAGTACAGGTGTTGTCATGGCAATAATGGTAAATACTGAGATGAATTTAAGGGTCTAAGAGATCATTGAGAGATTCCAAATCTGTCTAGGGAGAGCTACTGCTATCAGCCTAGCCTGGGATAAATAGCTTGGCTGGGCAGGTGAAAGGGTTCATGCACCCTTTACATGTACATAGGGGAAGCTAATGTAGCTGTGTGGGTTCAAGCACTCATCACAGAGGGGCATGAGTGGGTTCAAGCACCCATCACAGAGGGGCATGTGTGGGTTCAAGCACCCATCACAGAGGGGCATGAGTGGGTTCAAGCACCCATCACAGAGCGGCATGAGTGGGATCAAGCACCCATCACAGAGGGGCATGAGTGGGTTCAAGCACCCATCACAGAGGGGCATGAGTGGGTTCAAGCACCCATCACAGAGGGACATGAGTGGGTTCAAACACCCATCACAGAGGGGCATGAGTGGGTTCAAGCACCCATCACAGAGGGGCATGAGTGGGTTCTAGCACCCATCACAGAGGGGCATGAGTGGGTTCTAACACACATCACATCTTAGGTGTTTTCACCCAAAGTCTTGGGAATCAAATGGGTGCAAGGGGGTTGGTCATGTACCTGTTGGAGAGGGACTGGGTAATAGGTGTACTGAGGTGTAAGTATTGGGTGTAATACCAATTAATGAATGTTTCATTCCTGTGGAATTACATGTAGGTGTTTGTTGGGCACCTGTTACAAAGTGACAAACGAAGTTGTAGGGAAGATGAAGTGTTGTTTATATGCAATATTCCTGAAACAAATTTTGCTGTAGAAAGGCTGACTTTATCCAACCAGAAATAGTAATCCTAATAACTTCTAGGCTTTTCAGACCATAGAAGGCCATCCGTTAGGATAGCTTCCTGAAATTTTCCAATAATATTTCAAGTAGGATTGGAAACAAAAGTGTCAGTTTTCAAGATTTGTATAAACTCAAGTAATGATTGTAGGCTTCTTATTCCCTGTTGCCATGGTTTTGGGAGATTCAAGGATTTCTGTCCAGGAACGAGTGCAAAGATAAATTGATGAGGGACCATTGCACCAACCCTAGATGGTAGAAACCTGTTCGATCATCTTTAGGTCTTTCAAGACAAATTTGTTTCTGCCATCATAATAATGAAGGAGTAAATCTAATCTAGACATTCATTCTTTGTGATTTACAGGGTAAAAGTAAAAAGGATAGTTTTGAGAACCAAGATGGTAAAATTCTTAATTAAAATGTTCTCTAAGTTTTCATAAGGCTTGATGCTTAGCCCCTTAGTCAGGTACACGTACACTTACACGTAGATAGGAGAGACAATGAGGAGCTCTCGTAAGTAAAAATAACTCCAGAAATTAGGATTGTTTCGACATCTAAAATAGACAGTCTGTGTCTCTGCCTTCCTATAAGGAAAGACAGAGGATGAGGAATTCCTCAAATAATATTGAGGCTAAAAGTCACTTCAGGTAAAATGACAAAGAAAAAGAGAAATATTTAGTTCAGATGACAGGAAATGCAGCTCCTCTTTTTTGAAGAATGCAGGTGATAGTATGTTATGTTGTTGCCCTGGTAACACGATTGCATTTGAAATGTTGAGTTCCAAAGAAACGAAGAAATGCTTATTAACTTAGATTTACAGATTGAGATCTTTACCATTTTAAGGTATATACATATACTATGAAGAAAGATGTGTTTTATAACCCATTTTTATCTTTAATTTTATTTTATAAAAATAGGAGATGATGGTAAAATCTGTTTTATTCATTTTATTTTATTTTGTCAGTTAAAAAAGGTAAAGTATTGTCAGAACATTGACATTTGTACTTAAAACCACATTCTACTGTATGGGAATTTCAACTAAACTATAAGTAGGTTAAGACAGACGTCAAAATGAAATATTAATTTAATTACATTTCCCCTTGAACCTCCGAAATTTGGAATATAACCAATCATTCATTACTTTTTGGAAGTTTATCCCTGGTCACAAACTGGTAAAGTGCAGGTGATGATTTGATATAATATGCAACAAGCTCCTAGTCATAGAAACAATGATATATTGACCCAGAGCTAGTTCAACTTACAAACTTTAATAATGAGATTGTGAACACATTCTCAGTAGAGCCCTATGCATTTTGGAACCAGACAAAAGACACTTTACAGAGGGCTTTGTAAAATAAGCAAAATCTTAATATAATCTTCCATAAGGTTTTTGCTTCAAGTCCTCGATACATATGCAATGTTGTCTAACAATTTAAGTGCCTTAATCATTCTGTTTTATGTGCATATTTTACACTTTGGAGTGTGTCATTGAAATATTTTAATCTGTCATTTGAATGTTTCAATAGCTACTGAATTTCTAGTTGTATGTATATATCTTCTTTAGTGGACTTCATGTCTCTTTCAAAATCAGTCAAGACTTGAATTGATTTTTTATTATTTACTCATTTTGACCCAAGGTTAATGCTCATCAGTGTCCAAACTATCTTTGGACGCAGTTAAAATAGAAAAACTGCCAAGGAATGTATCGTGTAGTCGATTTGAAATTATTTTACATTTTGCAATTGACAAGGCTGAGATATTATACGCCCATGTTAGGTTTGTATCTCACATTAAAACCCCTAAACAGTATCGATATAATGATAGCTTTAAGATCCCACACTATTCTCAAATGTTTCGAACCTACGTGTTGTTGACATTTTCCTTTGATTAGAAATATTGTAAGGTAATGTTCGCCCTTCTTGAGATACTAGTACCTTCCTTGACCGATACTAGTACCTTCCTTACATGATACTAGAATCTCCCTTACATGATACTAGTACCCGTACCTTCCTTACCTGATACTAGAATCTCCCTTACATGATACTAGTACCCGTACCTTCCTTACCTGATACTAGAATCTCCCTTACCAGATGCTTATCCCTAATAGATAATGGTTGGGAGTTTAACCTGCCACTCCACATAAATTACTACCTGTGGCAATGCAAACTTACTTGAACTATCTTTTTAAGGCTAATTTAAGTCACCTCGTCAGGTTTTGTAGGTTTAAACATAAGAGGGAGGGTAATTCAAGGGTTTATAATCAAGTACATGTAGGTGGCAGTTTGCTTCACAGTTGCAAATTAGTAAAACAACCTCTCTTAATTTGCATAAATCTACATAAGTTTTTCCACTCCATACCACATGACTTGGAGACAGAACTCATTAAATCATTAATGTCAGCTGATTATGGCTATATTATAAATGGAGGTTTAATACATCTGTAATTTCCTCTCTTTTTATTCTTCATCTCTACAAATTTCTTCAAAGTTTGAAAACTCTCTATTATACTCTAGATCTTGTCATCTGTCTGCTGCTATGAGCTCTTTATATAATTGCTTATATTTGTTACCAACCAAGCATTCCCCAAGACGAAAATGAGTGTATAGGCCACACGTAATCCATATAATCCTAAGATATAATAGTCCTGGTAAGAATACGTATGTAGAATTTGTTTGAATGTGTGATGTGAGATTAAGTAGAATCGGGTCTTTAATAACTATGGAAATATCCACAGGTCATGTTGTTCATGATTACCCACTATTTATAGAATCATGACATCATAGAGTATGAAGAGAATCTTGTGAGATATAATGCCAGTCTGGGTGAAGTCTTGTTTACGGTGAAGAAGCGATGTGAGAAATTCTAAACGAATGAATACTGAAATTAGTCTGTGTGTTTAGAGGGGGCTCAGCCTTTTCATATGTGCAGCCAGTGTAAGTTTAATGGGATGATACAGGGAACCATACCGCAGTTCACCCAGTCTTTTTATCTAAACATTTTGCAGCAATAACTCTTTATCAGAGAAACAGCTAAGAAAAAATAAGAAAGGGAATCAGATTTCTTCTTTGTTCTGTAGTACATACATGTACCCATTCAATCTTCAACTTGTATATTAGTCACATAATTATTAGGCCAGGTTAACTGACTGATCTCTGTACAAACTAATGTGAGCAGTGAAGCCACTGTCGGCCATTTTGGCACTCCCAATACAATAGGTTTATCAACCTTGTTCCTAGGGTCTACTAAGAACTGAAGCCACTGTCGGCCATTTTGGCACTCCCAATACAATAGGTTTATCAACCTTGTTCCTAGGGTCTACTAAGAACTGAAGCCACTGTCGGCCATCTTGGCACTCCTAATACAATAGGTATATCAACCTTGTTCCTAGGGTCTACTAAGAACTGAAGCCACTGTCGGCCATTTTGGCACTCCCAATACAATAGGTTTATCAACCTTGTTCCTAGGGTCTTCTAAGAACTGAAGCCACTGTCGGCCATTTTGGCACTCCCAATACAATAGGTTTATCAACCTTGTTCCTAGGGTCTACTAAGAACTGAAGCCACTGTCGGCCATTTTGGCACTCCCAATACAATAGGTTTATCAACCTTGTTCCTAGGGTCTTCTAAGAACTGAAGCCACTGTCGGCCATCTTGGCACTCCCAATACAATAGGTTTATCAACCTTGTTCCTAGGGTCTACTAAGAACTGAAGCCACTGTCGGCCATCTTGGCACTCCTAATACAATAGGTTTGCCAGCCTTCTTCCCAGGGTACACTCACAGCTGAAGCCACTGTCAGCCATTCTCCCACTCCCATTGCAGTACATTTGTCGGGCTCTTTCCCAAAAAGGTTGTCTATACTATCTTCATTCGTTATAATGCAGTTCGTGATCATGAAAATGGGAGTGTTAAGATGGCCACTACTGGTCTCAGCTGTTCATGTATAACTCAGTCATTATTGCATAGTGAATGCATTGAACAGTTTGTATGAAAATCAGTTTGTATCCAGTTACCATTTATTATAGAACTCTTTTCTTAAACATGTGACGTTGTTTTGACACGTTTTTGTTCTTTACATCAAGTAATACTTATATAACTGTTTGCAAGTATTCTGCTGTCATTTTTGGTTTGCAGTTTATATACATAAAGAATTGTACACAATTTGGCTGATGAAGCTTGCTCGGATACTGCTTAACTTTCATATACCAAACTATTATCTGGCTTCTGTGTCAGTCTTTGTGGGCTTCGCATCAGCCATTTTAATCTGGAGGCAAGCTTTTGAGAAGGACAGCAATTAGATGCCAGATTACTCTCTGTAGCATAAGCCATGTTTAACCGACAAAATACAGTATTGGAATAAACAGATCAATCTTTTGCATTCAAAAATCCTGTTTCATTTTGTTAAAGAAATAACAATTAAAAATCGTAAGAAAAGACAGGTAAAATATTAGCTTTCGTTTAGAATTTACTTTAAAACTATGGCAAAGACCAAGAGCACTGTTTTTACGGTCTCCTAGAAGTCTCTAGAGCAATTTTCGGATTTTCAACTTTTTGTGCACTTGAAAATGACTCCCTTCAACCAATGTACAGGCTCTTTCCATTTTTGGCAGACAAATGGCGTAATTTTTCACCAAAGAATTCCTGTGATATTTCTTGGAAAAAAATCACCTGGGAAAAACTTTGTTTTTTCCAGTCAGAAATTGACCTAAAATGTATGTCTTCAGAATGGCTTCAAAATGGCTGAGGAGACTCGTAGATTTTCTGACCCTGTGAGACAAAGTTTTTTCCTGGTGATTTTTTTCAAGAAATATCACTAGAAATGTGTTCTACAGGCCCACAGGAGTCTACATATCAATTTTCAAGCAAATCCGAAGAAATAATTTTTGGGCGTAAACAAGGCTATAGCCTTGCCAAAACCAGATTTTCTGACCCTGTGAGACAAAGTTTTTCCCTGGTGATTTTTTTCAAGAAATATCACTAGAAATGTGTTCTACAGGCCCACAGGAGTCTACATATCAATTTTCAAGCAAATCCGAAGAAATAATTTGTGCGCGTTAACAAGGCTATAATCTTGCCAAAACCAGATTTTCTGACCCTGTGAGACAAAGTTTTTCCCTGGTAATTTTTTTCAAGAAATATCACTAGAAATGTGTTCTACAGGCCCACAGGAGTCTACATATCAATTTTCAAGCAAATCCGAAGAAATAATTTTTGCGCGTTAACAAGGCTATAGCCTTGCCAAAACCAGATTTTCTGACCCTGTGAGACAAAGTTTTTCCCTGGTGATTTTTTTCAAGAAATATCACTAGAAATGTGTTCTACAGGCCCACAGGAGTCTACATATCAATTTTCAAGCAAATCCGAAGAAATAATTTTTGCGCGTTAACAAGGCTATAGCCTTGCCAAAACCAGATTTTCTGACCCTGTGAGACAAAGTTTTTCCCTGGTGATTTTTTTCAAGAAATATCACTAGAAATGTGTTCTACAGGCCCACAGGAGTCTACATATCAATTTTCAAGCAAATCCGAAGAAATAATTTTTGTGCGTTAACAAGGCTATAGCCTTGCCAAAACCAGATTTTCTGACCCTGTGAGACAAAGTTTTTCCCTGGTGATTTTTTTCAAGAAATATCACTAGAAATGTGTTCTACAGGCCCACAGGAGTCTACATATCAATTTTCAAGCAAATCCGAAGAAATAATTTTTGCGCGTTAACAAGGCTATAGCCTTGCCAAAACCAGATTTTCTGACCCTGTGAGACTAAGTTTTTCCCTGGTAATTTTTTTCAAGAAATATCACTAGAAATGTGTTCTACAGGCCCACAGGAGTCTACATATCAATTTTCAAGCAAATCCGAAGAAATAATTTTTGCGCGTTAACAAGGCTATAGCCTTGCCAAAACCAGATTTTCTGACCCTGTGAGACAAAGTTTTTCCCTGGTGATTTTTTTCAAGAAATATCACTAGAAATGTGTTCTACAGGCCCACAGGAGTCTACATATCAATTTTCAAGCAAATCTGAAATAATAATTTTTGGGCGTAAACAAGGCTATAGCCTTGCCAAAACCAGATTTTCTGATCCTGTGAGACAAAGTTTTTCCCTGGTGATTTTTTTCAAGAAATATCACTAGAAATGTGTTCTACAGGCCCACAGGAGTCTACATATCAATTTTCAAGCAAATCCGAAGAAATAATTTGTGCGCGTTAACAAGGCTATAGCCTTGCCAAAATCAGATTTTCTGACCCTGTGAGACAAAGTTTTTCCCTGGTAATTTTTTTCAAGAAATATCACTAGAAATGTGTTCTACAGGTCCACAGGAGTCTACATATCAATTTTCAAGCAAATCCGAAGAAATAATTTTTGCGCGTTAACAAGGCTATAGCCTTGCCAAAACCAGATTTTCTGACCCTGTGAGACAAAGTTTTTCCCTGGTGATTTTTTTCAAGAAATATCACTAGAAATGTGTTCTACAGGCCCACAGGAGTCTACATATCAATTTTCAAGCAAATCCGAAGAAATAATTTGTGCGCGTTAACAAGGCTATAGCCTTGCCAAAACCAGATTTTCTGACCCTGTGAGACAAAGTTTTTCCCTGGTGATTTTTTTCAAGAAATATCAATAGAAATGTGTTCTACAGGTCCACAGGAGTCTACATATCAATTTTCAAGCAAATCCGAAGAAATAATTTTTGCGCGTTAACAAGGCTATAGCCTTGCCAAAACCAGATTTTCTGACCCTGTGACACAAAGTTTTTCCCTGGTGATTTTTTTCAAGAAATATCACTAGAAATGTGTTCTACAGGCCCACAGGAGTCTACATATCAATTTTCAAGCAAATCCGAAGAAATAATTTTTGCGCGTTAACAAGGCTATAGCCTTGCCAAAACCAGATTTTCTGACCCTGTGAGACAAAGTTTTTCCCTGGTGATTTTTTTCAAGAAATATCACCAGAAATGTGTTCTACAGGCCCACAGGAGTCTACATATCGATTTTCAAGCAAATCCGAAGAAATAATTTTTGCGCGTTAACAAGGCTATAGCCTTGCCAAAACCAGATTTTCTGACCCTGTGAGACAAAGTTTTTCCCTGGTGATTTTTTTCAAGATATATCACTAGAAATGTGTTCTACAGGCCCACAGGAGTCTACATATCAATTTTCAAGCAAATCCGAAGAAATAATTTGTGCGCGTTAACAAGGCTATAGCCTTGCCAAAACCAGATTTTCTGACCCTGTGAGACAAAGTTTTTCCCTGGTGATTTTTTTCAAGAAATATCACTAGAAATGTGTTCTACAGGCCCACAGGAGTCTACATATCAATTTTCAAGCAAATCCGAAGAAATAATTTTTGTGCGTTAACAAGGCTATAGCCTTGCCAAAACCAGATTTTCTGACCCTGTGAGACAAAGTTTTTCCCTGGTGATTTTTTTCAAGAAATATCACTAGAAATGTGTTCTACAGGCCCACAGGAGTCTACATATCAATTTTCAAGCAAATCCGAAGAAATAATTTTTGGCCGTTAACAAGGCTATAGCCTTGCCAAAATCATATTTTCTGACCCTGTGAGACAAAGTTTTTCCCTGGTGATTTTTTTCAAGAAATATCACTAGAAATGTGTTCTACAGGCCCACAGGAGTCTACATATCAATTTTCAAGCAAATCCGAAGAAATAATTTTTGGCCGTTAACAAGGCTATAGCCTTGCCAAAACCAGATTTTCTGACCCTGTGAGACAAAGTTTTTCCCTGGTGATTTTTTTCAAGAAATATCACTAGAAATGTGTTCTACAGGCCCACAGGAGTCTACATATAAATTTTCAAGCAAATCCGAAGAAATAATTTTTGGGCGTCAACAAGGCTATAGCCTTGCCAAAACCAGATTTTCTGACCCTGTGAGACAAAGTTTTTCCATGGTGATTTTTTTCAAGAAATATCAGAGATCCTCTGGTAATTTTCTCAAATATTATAATGCAGAAAATATTAAGTGTTAGAGGTTTGTAAATAATTCAAAGTATCATCTCCACATTTACTCTTCAGCTTTGTACACCTGTTCTTTATTTTACAATTCCGAGCCTAAACAAAAATAAACAGCACCTCGCTCATGTGGGGAAAGTTACCATAGTAACCATGTTATCAAATTCAAATTTTCCTAAAGGTAAATCATAACAAATCAACTTTCCATACTCAACATGCTAAGATAAAGATTTATTTACCCCTAAAGAAACAATTACACTGGGATCTTATTTTTAATCAAAATAAATTCTCATGTATTCCTCAATATTTGTGGTATGACGCAACCCTTAAATGGTGTTAATCTTGTCTGAACAGTTACACAGTCTTTCAAATAAGCAATGCACTTTGGAACTAAAATGAAACCGAAAGCCTCTCAGAAAGGACCTGCTAGGATGGAAACATTCTGCCTTTGAAAAAGGTCCTGCTAGGATGGAAACATTCTGCCTTTGAAAAAGGTCCTGTTAGGATCGAAATGTCAAACATGAAACCATTAGAAGAAGTGTACAAAGCAGATTGTTAGTATAATCAGGACATGAGGGCTTCATGAAGACTTCATAAAACCTGCAAAATAAAAGTGATATACACAAATGTTGCAAACTGCTTACTGACTAAAATTACCAAAATGCAAATCTTAAAATTTAGTGGGCTGGATGTTTCGATCCTAGCAGGACCTTTCTCAAAGGCAGAGTGAGAAGGACAACACAGATACATGTACACGAAGGAAGGGGGAAGAGAGTGAATAGGACACGGATGAGAAATAAAGTACAGAGTCAAGCTGGTAGGGTGAGATCAAAGGGAAGGGCAAAATAAAAGTGTACTTTGAAGCCCCTTTGATAAAGGTTTGTTGCTTTGATTCAGCAATCCTATGAATGTTTAAAACTCTGCCTGTAAAATAAATGACCAGAATGTGAAATTGCTACATTGACCTGAAGGACTTCATCATTTATACAAGAGCTCGCTGCATCACAACAAGGAAATGTTGTTGCCAATGGCAACAATGGTAGAGGTATCACTTGATTATACTGGAGTAAAAAATGGTTTCACAATTAAATGATCAGGTGAAGATTTAAAAAATATGTCCAACCTGGAAGAATGTGGGAAATTCTTCCTGGTAAATTTCCTTTCATTGCCCGACACTTTCCATAATACTTCTTGTAGTGGATGGATTTAACCCTTGCTAAATCTGGACAAATAACTATATACAGATCACATCCTCCATAGGGTGTTTATTTACAAGTCGCTGACTACTAAGACCACTGGTCAACATAGGCCGTTTACGAAATGAATGCTTAGGCTCGGGCTCAGGCTTTGACTGACAAAACCTGAAAGTCCAGGTCGTGGTTTGTTTCCAAATGTCAAGGTTTGTTGGCTGAATAGGTACAGAGTATTCACCAAGAAACTGGGGCTAAACGCTTGTTTTTAGATGCCTGTGATGTTATAACAAGTAAGATCAATTAGACTGAAGCCTAAGCCCGAGTCTAAGCAGTCATAGGCCTGGGTCTTAATGGCGACTAAACGTCTTCAGGCACCAGACACTGTAAGGTCAGTGGCCTGACAGACAACCCAAACAAACTAGAAAGCCTTCTAATGACTTGGACCACCAATAGATCCAACTGGCCACTGAAGATTGCTCAGGTGGTCTGGATGGGCAACAATGAAAACTGTCAATGCCATGACCAGTCAAAGCCATTGAAAATTACCTTCAAAGACAAAGTAGAAAGGAAAACTTGAGCAACAAATCTAAACTGAAGTTTAAAGGACAGGACTTGATAACAACCACTCTTAATTATAGCAAAAAACACCATGAAAAAAATAATAATAAAAAAATTAATCATTAGCAAAATGTCATTATAGTCTAGTGTCTACATAATTATGTACATCGTCTTTATATCCTTTACTTCATTACTAACATTTCAGAGAACGCTGATCTTAACAAATGTTCAAAAAAATCTTCCTTCTTTTAGAAAAACTAAAGACTTGTTTTTTCTTGCTTAATAGTCTGCCTGATAATTTAAGAATTATTAAAAACAAAAGGCAAAGACTAGTTAACTATTTAGGGAGGCCACCATCTAAGGGCTGGATAGCTCAGATGGTAAGAGCGCTGGTACGTTAATTCAGAGGTTTCGGGTTCAAGTCCCGTTGCAGTACGTTTTCTTGGTCATTTTCCATTACTACTTTTTCAAATTGTTTTCACATAGGAATGGCAATAATAAACTTAAATTCCCTGAAGACCTTTATTGCATAGCTTTTTCAAAATAAAACCTATTCAGGTTTACTTAAATAAAGACACGAACAGATTCTTCAAAGATTACTAGAGACAAAATCTAGTCAAATAAAAAACAGTATTACCATAAGCCAGGGATGTCAATGACATCATCACAAGAAATTTCCGATGCTCCTAATATCCGTATAAAATTTCCAACTTTCTCTCGGACGTTTCATAGCTTTCTGTCGCTTCCTAGTCTACGTACATCTCAACTCCAAACAAGTCTCAAAACAAGGGTGTCTTGGGGCCATATCCCTTCAAACCTGCTCCTGGTTTTTTTTTCAAAGCAGTAAATCAGGCAATATTTTGAGCATCAAGTAGCAGCGATATTAGGAAAGAACCCGCCTTGAATTTCAATCTCAACAAAGCAAACAATATCACAAAACACATTATTCAGCCCATCAAGTTAGAATATTAAGGGTGAACAACTAAAGACATGCTACTTGTCTTTCTTCAACATTTTCAAGTCCTGGCAGTAAGCTTGACCAACACAACACAAAACAATCAATGGAATTATGTAGAAAAGCTTAATGGCTTAATACTGTGGACTAGCGCCCTCTTGTGGGCTGTAGGCTGTACTCCATAGCTTGGTTGGAGAACGTTTCTGGTTTTGAGAGCGCTGGCGTAACGAGGAATCGAAAGACGACTGGTAAGGAGATTGCTGGTAAGCTGAAGTAGGGAAAAAGAGAAAATAAATATCAGGATAAAAACAAGTTAACACAAAAACTGTTGCAAACTGCTCACTGACTAAAAATACCTGCAATATATGAATCTCAAAAATTCGAGGTTCTGATGTTTCGATCCTAGCAGGACCTTTCTCAAAGGCAAAGAGAAAGGTCCTGCTAGGATCGAAACATCAGACGCTCTAACTTTTGAAAATAAATATCAGGCTAGAATAGAAATAAAGACTTCCTGATACGACAGTTAATGGTTAAATTCTTATAAGTGGTGCCCCCTCCCCAGCAAGGAACAAGTTGAAAGATTAGGAAGGTCGCCATCTAAGGGTGAAATGAAAAACAATTGAGTGGACTGGGACTTGAACCACAGACCTCTGGTTTAACCCACCAGCAGTAGATTTCACCAAACTCATCCTAACTTACGGAAGATAGAAGAACGATCCAAATCTTCACAACCATGAAGAGCCTGATGTTACAATCCTTAATCTCCTTTTCAGGAAAATCCTATTTTGGATTAAATGATTCAGGTTAATTGGATCGAAACCCCAGGATTGTCCGAAGATTCGAGGATTCAAAGATTTTGGGAAATCAAAGATTACAATCAGATCGGGCGTCGATTTCACCAAACCCATCGTAACTTATGATCAATTGCAAGACGATGAGCGATGTACAGAAACCATACGGCCTACCACAACTTACGATGGGTTATCCATCGTAAGTGGAGTTGCGATGCATCGTAAGGCTTTGTGAAATCCACCCCAGCACTCTTACCACCTGAGCTATAAGATGGTGACCTTCCCAAATAGTCTAACTTGTTTGATTCCTTCTAAAAGATCGGAGGGAGGGAGGGATTCACTGACCTGGTGACTGTGACAGATAGGGAGGGGGAGCCCCTGGGGGCGGGGGTGTGCGCAGAAAGACGCCAGAGTTTGTTGGCATCGTGTAGTAGCGGGGCGCCAGGAATAACTGGTAACCTGCATGGAGAATAGTAAGTATGAATAGTATGAATATTCATGATGGCTCTCTATTTATGTCAACTCAAAAAAAAGTGTCACCAATTCAGATGTCCTAGCAATGGCAATGACAAATGACAAAAATGACAAAGCAACATTCAAAGCAATAAAGTATATTCACACAGAAAAGCAAATTACAAACATCCATTTGCAAATCACCAAAAATGTTCATTGAAAAGTCACAGTAAATAGAAAGAAAATCACAGAATCTCATCATTGCAGTAATACATGTGTAAATGCAAAAGAAGACTAAAGGGCATATAAATAAACAAATTGGAGGGTCTGACGTTTTGATCCTAAGAAAGTCAACTCAGGCTTTGAGAAAGGTCCTGACATGATCAACAAAAGTCAGGCCCTCCTATAGTTTGACATTTCATAGATACGGCAAAAATTGAACAGCTATGTAGAAGCGAGTCTTGCAGATCAATACTTACATATAAGAACAATGCCAGCAATTGCCAGCAGTAGAATAAGAAGCAGGATCCAGTAAGGATAACTGATGAAGATCACTTGAAGGACTCGAGCCCATCCAGTCAGCTCTGGCTCTGTAGCAAATGGGACAAAGAGGAAGGTGTTTGTGATCGTCGTAACAAGGAAGCAACTATCAGGAATACTTACATACAGCAACCTGGATAGATTTCAAAACATTCATACCAAGCTGATACCAGCAAAGCAGCCATACTCTTACAAGAATATCCTAAATAATCATTACAAGGATTTCCTAGTTACACAGTTCCACACTTATCTTTCAAAACCCTTATACTAAAATTTAGTGGGCCTGACGTTTCGATCCTAGCAGGACCTTTCTCAAAGGCACTCTGCCTTTGAGAAAGGTCCTGCTAGGATCGAAACGTCAGGCCCACTATATTTTAGATTTACAGTTTGGTAATTTTAGTCAGTTAGCAGTTTTCAACATTTTTGTATATCACCAAAACCCTTATACCACGCCTATACTGTGTAACGGCGATATACCGAACATTCGGCTATAACAACCATGCCCTTTGGCTCCTGATTTTTGTGTACAAAATATGAGGCCGCAACTGCTATAACGAAACAACTGCTACAACAACTGTATACCAAACAAATTTCATGGATCCCGGGATATTCAATATAGCGATGTTCCTCTGTACATGTTAACCAAAAATACTGTACCCAAGTTGATCCTAAACACAATGATACCAAGCATATCAGCTTAACACCAACGTACTTTGCCCAGGATACCGTAAATAAAACCCTTCTACCAAGGCCACCATTCAGTCCTTACCTGTAGTGGGTTGTGCAACAGTTGGCACCAAATTAACTCCAACAGGAATAACCAGTTTCTGCCCTGTCAGACTGTCGTACACCACGACCTCAGTGGTCACGACCACGGAGCCAAAATGGCGCTGGGCAGTGTCAACGAGATGTACCGGGTAGTGCAGAGTGTTAGCGCTGATGCTGTATGGCTTGGCTATCTCTATCAGCTGAGAATCCTCTATGCTGACCTGCAAGGGGTCAAAGGTTAAAGGGTATGATAAGACGAGAAAGAAAAGGTCGTTGACTTTGATTTGGGACAGGATGGAGAAAGGTTACACCAACTACCACTCTCAGGAGGGAATCATGAACACTGACTTGGAGGAACTGGATTTATGAAGACACAGAATAGGAAAGTCACAAGAGATCACAAGATGAAATAATGAAGGAAGTTTGTGGTAACACTGGCTACATGTGTGCTCTAGGAAACATCTTAGCTCAAAGAGTTTAAGAGAGAGGATTAAACCAAACAGTTTTGAGGATTGATGGCAGACAAAATTAACAAATGCTGTGATGCCATGTCTCTTTTGAAAGTCTTAATTCCACATTCCACCCAGTATTCTTTGATAATCTTCAAGAGTAATCACTAATCCTCCTCTTATCTAATCAATCAAAGACAGAGCCATTCTTCAAATCAATTCCAAATTAATTAATCTTAAAATTTAGTGGGCCTGACGTTTCGATCCTAGCAGGACCTTTCTCAAAGGCAGAGAATTAGTTAGTTGGAAATTGCAAACCAAACTTACACTCAACGCTCTCAATGTTGCCTCCACCCCTTCTACAACAATGGTAGCATCCCTTTGTGCCAGACCCAGTGACAGGTGCAATGGGTGGATGTGAGCAGGTGGATAGAAGGGAAAGGTCATGACCTCGGACCTGACCTCCACCTGACCTGGGACAATTCGTGCGACTACGGACAGCTTGAGGTCAGCTTGTATGGTTGCTAGGTAACCAGGAGTGTGTTTAGACTCAAGTTGAGTAATGCCACAGTAGTAGCGTCCTGCAAGAATGAAACCAAATATTGTCAAAGTTAAGTCTGGCTTATTTTAATAACTGTCTTCTACAACTATAAAAAATCACAATAAACCATAATAACACCAATACTCAAAGTTAACCAACTGAAATAAAAGTTTAAACAAACCACTTTTTGATCATAATTTGCCTACGACCTGAACAGCTTAAACGAAAATGAAGTTAATACAGAAAAACTGTTGCAAACTGCTCACTGACTAAAATGACCCGCAATACATAAATCTCAAAGGTTAGGGGCCCTTACGTTTCGATCCTAGCAGGACCTTTCTCAAAGGCAAAGTGAGAGAGGTCCTGCTAGGATTGAAACGTCAGGCCCATTAACCTTTGTGCTTACGGAAGTGTGACTTCTAGAGCAATGTTCACTGACCTGTGTCTGCATTGAACCCTGTGAAGACATGGAAGAGTTCACTGGCCTGAATACGCACGCCACGATTCTTAAAACTCAGCTGACATATGACGGGAAGTGATGGGAACTCCAACGAGTGGCTGGAGAGGAGACTACTACAGTTATCACCTTGAGAGAAAAACAGGAAGGTTTGCCTGAAATAACATGGACACAATAGGACAGTAGAGGGCGCTCTTCATAAGTCTCAGTCACTTGGTAAATGGACAGAGCATAATTATACTTAAATCACCTGCTTATCTCAGAGCCACAATTATTCTCAGAAAAGATTAAACATGGTGTCATCACAACAAACTTTCCAACATTCAAACCTTTAAATCTCACCAAAGAAAGGTTTTCATGGAAAGTAACAAATCAAAGTAAAGAAAACTGTGATAAGACTCTCTCAGAGAGTAAAGTGAAAAACTTTTTCCTTCAGAAAGATTTGAAAACGAAACACAGGCTTTGCAAAACTACAAAGTCCAATAAGACAGAATTCCTGAAGATATCACACACCTTTGAGACTAGGCTCAATATTCAATGTGAGGGGAATCCTATAACCTCCTTCCCTGGGCACTGTGGTCAGGAATTGTACGGCCTCCTTCTCAAGAACGATATGATTAATGGCAAACACATTTACCTGGGAAAAGAAATCAAAACAATTCTTTAATCAATTTCAACTTTTTTCAACCATTTTTCAAAAATACAAAATGCTTCTGCCATATCTGCTTATCACAGCAAAAAAAATGTGAAAGTATTTGAATAGTTTGGGCAGGAAAGAACAAATTCTTCTTTCTACTTTTCAAGCCATTTTGCTGCATGAATATCTTACATCTTTATGGGTGGCAAAGCTGCCAGCAACGTCATGGTAAAGTGTGGTTTGACCCGGTCTTATCGCTATGGCAACACCGCTGCCACCGTCCAGTTGAATGACAGTAGTAGTGGACGACCTCCAAGTGCCTCGTTGTCCTGGTAACAAAAACAAAACAAAGAATTAGTGACCAACTGAAGCTAACAGCATGAATTTTATGCAATTTTCTTTAAATGTGATGTCAGTGTAAGAAAATAGTCAAAAACAGACCCCAAATACATGTAGTCATGACATGTCAGTAAAATTGTCCCTTTTAAATGAGGGACATTTATTTGGAAATGAACCTACCCTCAACAGTAAGTAGAGGTGACCGGAAGCATATGACATCTCCTACGTTGAAATTCACATTGGGCTGTACCACGCTGCCAACGGGGATGTTCACATAATCCTCAATCCAGGGACTATTCTTATCCCACACCTACGCAGATCATCAAGTAAACAATAAACAAACAATAAAAATAAACAAATTGTTACAGAAATGTTGTCAACTGCATACTGACTTTATGACCAAAACGAAAATTGAGAAGGCCTTGTCATTTAGGTCCTAAGATCAAATCCAATCTCTTGTACATTTAGACAAACCAAAAGTGTTCCTTTACGACAACTGATCCAAAATTTCAGATAGATCAAATCCAATCTCTTGTGATTGTTCCATTTTAGTTCCATTCTAGCAATATCTAGCTACGTTACCATGGTTACATCAACTCTTCTCACCTTGAATATTGTGCTCCCAATATGAGCTGCCCTAGCAACAAAGGTCCCGTTGTCAGGCCCGGCCTGAAGACGTAAATTATCAAACCTAAACAAGAAAAACAGGCAAATGGAAACAAGATAAAAAATTGGAAAAAAATCATAAAATTCCAGCCTGGTATCTTTTGTCCTGAAATCACGAGATCATACTCCTTGAACTTATCATAGAAGAATTGAGCTTACTGCAAGAAAAGTAGTTTTACATTCAGAGGAATTGTTTTCCCTATCGGGTCAAGAATTTGACATCCAAATAAAAAACAAGATATAATTGGAATATCATTGCCTACCTTCCTAGTCGGTGCTCAAGTACTGTATTTGTAGCTTGGAACTTGTCTCCAACGTTGTCATAGAAATCAACGGCAAAAGACAACACCATGCCAACGGGGAAGACAGCAAGTGTTTCACCCGCAGCAGTCAGGAGGTTGGTGCTGGCTCGGATGGCGATGTACGCAACTGGCTTGACCTGGGAATGACCAGAAAAACAGAATAAATGACCTGTGAAGATGACTTCAAGAATCTTACAAATAGATTTAAGCCAGAAATCTGTTTGCAACATTTTTTGGATTTTATTCCATAACTTCAAGAGATAGACACAAATGTTGCAAACTGCTTGCTGAGTTTATTGATCAAAGTTATACATATCTGAGCAAGTTGGAGGGCAAAGTTTTTAAAAATTGTTGTTCCTTTGTTGCTGATAAAAAAATATTTATCAAATTTGAAATAAACATTTGAAACATCACAAACACAATATTTTGATCCAAGCTGGACCTTTCTCAAAGGCAGAATTTATTTGAAACAACTCTTGTTCATCAGACCTTTTTAGAATGCAATTCATCTTACCATGACACGTATCACCACGGTTTGGTTGACACCAAAGTTCTCAAAGGCAGTGACCAGGACAGTGGTCTGTCCACTCCTAGCTCCGGCCGACACTAAGCCTTGCTGATTGACGGTTATCAATGGATCAAAGTCTTGGCTCAGGACGTTGTAGGACATACGAGCTGACCCATCCCTGTTAGTCTTGATGTAGGCCTGGGTGTCTGAAGTCATGAGTAGTTTGTTGTGGCAACCTTCTACCAGCTCCAACCTCTCAAACACCTGTCAGTCAAACAATTCAAATCATTCATTATTCAATAAAGCTAGACCCAACACCTATTTTCTACAAAATTAAATCTATTGATCTCAAATATTCAGAGGGGCTGACGTTTCAATCCTAGCAGGACCTTTCTAAAAGAATGGTTCTGAAAAAGTTAATGCAAATTCGCCAAAAACAAGGCTGAAAAGCCACTCAAAGTTAACGGCTAGAGAAAGAAGGAGATAGAGAGGGACTAAGGAAGGCTGGAGATAGGAATTGACATTGGTATAAAACAAAGTGCAAGATTGTAGGCAGGGGGAAAACATGAACCAGGAAGGGAATTCCAGATGGAGGCAGAACGAGGGAAGAAGTTGTTCCGATACCTAAGTGAGACCCTCTAATTTCTTGAGAATCTTTATTTGCTCACCTGTAGTTGAATCTCATCAAGAAGCATATTAGTGGAACGAGCCAGAGGCACGATGTTAGGATTGAAGAAAGCTTGAAGTTTCAAAGACGCTTCACCAGGACTCAAGGTGTGGATTCTCATGGCCACGTTGTGCTCAGCATTGCTGGATACTCCTTGCTGCTCAGAAACATGAAGAAGGTTCAAAGGTTATCACATTAATCTCCAGGAATCACACTCCTTTCCATCACATATAAACAACCACAGTTACTCCAACCCATGAAAGTTTCTTAAAATTTAGTGGGCCTGATGTTTCGATCCTAGCAGGACCTTTCTCAAAGAAAGGCCCACTAAATTTTAAGACTTGCATTTTGTTAATTTAGCAGTTTGCAACATTTTTGTATATCACTGAAAGTTTCCGCGTCTTCAAGTCCTCTTCATACCCGATGAAGTACAATGGTTGTTCCTACAAATGCTTCTGCACTTTTCTCAACCAAAACTAATCTCCACAAATGTGGATCTGCCAATTGATGATAATCCCAACTGCCAGTGAGGGCAATTACAAGCATTCTAGCTTGCCCCAAGGTTAGTGAGACATCTACACTCCACAGCTTTAAGACATTAAGACCTTGGTCAAGGCTTGGTGTGTAAGACTGGATAGGTGTAGTGAAGCCACATCTTGTAATTGAAGTACATGTACATATAAAACATGTGTGACCTTGAAACCTTAAGACTTCATTCAAGCCTCTGTGTGTAGCCCTAGATGGCTGTAGAGTAGCAACTCATTAGGAAGAGTCTTAACGAGCCATCTTTATGTTGTTATAACTTCAGAGAGTCAATTTCATAAAACTCATCAATACTTCCGACCAATCGCACGCTGGGTTATCAATGGTAAGTTGAGTCACGATACATGGTGAGGCTTTGTGAAGTTCATTTCTGGTCAATAAATTCAAACGCAGTCTTACTCTCTCAAAGACAGGTTCCACACGGACAACGTCACGGTTTGAGACAGTCCACATGAACTCCAAGCCCGGGATGATGTTCCCAAAGGTGAAAGGCGTCTCATGTTCACTGGTTCCCATAGCGTACACCGGCATCTCCGTCTCAGACTCCAACCTCAGGAGTGGGGCGTGGATTCGGATTCCATTCAGACGAATCACGTAAACATCAATCACGTCCTGGAAAACGCAAGATTGAGAAGGGATCGGGATTAGAAAAGATAAATGGTTGCAAACTGTTTATAGATCTGGTTGCCATGCCGTGTCTCACTGAGGTTAGAAACCACCTGATAGAACAGACAAATATCAGAGATGTAAGTGTCTGACAAAGTGAGCAGTTCGAGACACCTGTTTGACATAACAAAAATAGTAAAAATGAAAAAAGAATTAAAGAATTAAAAGAATAGAATAAAATAAAATAAATAAAACAAAATCACGCCATTTCCGGAAATCAGGAAATTTCCGGAAGTCTTACATCCCTGAATTACAGAAGGTGGTTGCAATGCCGTGTCTCACTGAGGTGAGCAACCACCTGTCACACAGACAAAGATACAAAGCAATGATCTCACCTTTGAGTAGACCACCGTGGATCCAGTCTCAGGATCAAATCCAACCGCCTTCCCTGTGACTCTGCTGTGACCTAATGCCATGGCCTTCAACATCCCACTACTGGCGATACTCGCTATCTTCATATCACCGATGCTGTACTCTATCTGTGACTGTGGCTGAGGACCACCGGTACTCCGCACCTGGGAACCAGGGAAATTAAATCATTAATCCATAAATGTCGATTTTGTTTTTGCTTCAAAAAAACTGACTGGGATTTTTTTTTCAGTTTAAAGGGAGGACAGAGATATGAAATGCAACTGAATAATATTAACAATAATATGCAAAAATGTTGCAAACTGACTAAAATTACCCCAAAGCGAATATCCAAAAATTAGGAGGGCATGACGTTTCGATCCTAGCAGGATCTTTCTCAAAGGCATTCGGCCATTGAGAAAGGCCGAAACGTCAGGCCCTCCTAATTTTTGAAAACTATTTACCTGGAATTCTGCCCCAACCATTAGAGTGATATTCCTTGGAGACAGAAGAAGAGGTGGGAAAACCTGAAAAAAAAAAAAAAAAAAAAAAAAATCAGGACATTTTCTGGAAACTTAAATCATTTGGAACAAGAGTAATTTATTCACAAAGATCTACTCTGAAAAATGAGAAGTGAAAGACAGGAACAAAAAGAAAAAGAAAACAATAAAAGGGAATAAAATGGTTGTTAGTTTAGCAAGCAATACAGTAAGAATTGTCTTGCTGAAAAGGACATTTGATGAAAGCGCTGGGGCGTGGAGAATCTTTCCCGCCCAGTGTGACCACTGGTACGGCCACATTTGTTGGAGTAGGCAGAATTTCTAAGCAATGAGCGATGCCTTAAGATGTGCGCAAGGTACTCACTTGTATTTCTCTGACTTTGCTTGAGACTGGCAGACCAGTCTTAGAGGAAGCAGTGAAGGCCAGCCCTGTGAAGCCAAGTGCTGTTCCATGCACCGTGTAGTAGGCTGTGAACTGGTCCTGAAGTTTACTTGTGTCGGGTCTGGACAAAGACAAAAGGAGGAAATAACTCATTAATAATCTAATTATTAATTCATTAATGATCTAATCATTAATTAGTTATGGTAATTGAAGTCAATAAATATTTTTCAACAGCTTTTTTTGCCTCTGAGAAAGGTCCTACTCAAACTGATCCACCCAGCCCTCAATTATTTGAGATTCATTCTTGAATTGCTTCAATTCTAAAATTAACTGAAAATTGAGAATTCAAGGCACACAATTTGTGGCGATGTATAATGACTTCCCAGTCTGTATCATTGCATCCATATACATAACTTGTATGTCAAGAACAAAGTGCCATGTGCATGTACGGCAGTGCATTGTACATGTACAGGTACACACTGTAGTTGTAGTACAGTGTACAAACATGTACCGACTGACATGTACCGACATTGAGAATTCAAGACACAATTTGCGGTCATCTATAATGGCCTTCCCTTTATGTATCACTTTCCTTTCCCATCAATTTATAATTAGTAACCTGACCATTCCACTCCCTTCCTGTCTTTACTGTAATTCTACTGATTCTTAATTACACTTCATCGTCCCATGGGAGGGGGGTTGATTAGCAACTTTCTTACCCTCACCAGCCTCGGGACATTCATAGAAAACAAGACTGACAGGAAGATGATCACATTTCAAGACCTGTCCTGTTTCAGAGTTCAAGACAAGTTTGTCCAAATTAAGCAGAAGTGCAGCAATACCTTACTCCTGTCTTTCTTAGGGACATATTTCAGGTTTTGAAGGGCACTGCCTCTGAGATTTTTATCAGCACAAATTGTTCTTTAAGAGGCCAACTTTAACCTTTTTCATCAGAGTCCTAAAAAAGGAAAGGTCCCGATAATTTGATCAGTTTAGGAATTATGGGCTTTCTGGTTTTGAGTGAGGTCTTGCTTAGATCACAACTTCAAGCTCTGTGTAAAAAATAAAGGGTCTGGTGGTTTAAATCTACCAGGACCAATTCAATCAAGATCTTCATTTCAGCTTGTGTGTCAGACAGGTGAGAGGCGTCATTACTCATCCCAAAAAATAAATCATGTGATGGAAAAAACACCTGTCTCGTGAAAAAAAATGAGGCTCACCAATTCCACCTGGGTTTTTTTTAAGGAGACGAAAATAGTAAGTTTCCTCACTAAGAAAAACAGCTACCGTATCCTTGATATAAAAAAATAGATCTAAATACTTGGAGATAATTCACCTGTGACAATACATACTGTATACATGTACATGTACCGGTAGACCCTTATTATAATTTTTATGTCAATTAGTTCTTCTTCTTGTGTACAAGGCAAGCAGCAATCAATTATGTCCCTCAAGTGCTGCAACCAGCACCAAGTTTGTGGGTTTGGCTAAGTGAGGTCCACATTCTCTGGTGGGCGGAGGTAGGTCTGGGCAATCACTAAGAATACACACATGTAAGCTGCAGGTAAGCTGTTCAGGTGCATCACACTGACAGGCCGGAGATGGACGTACCCGGTAGGCCTCAGTGATGCATGGCCGCATTGAAGTGGCTGACCCCTGTGCGTGCTGAAGCCGAGGTTTGGCTGCAAATGTTGCTGGCTCATAAGAACTCCTGGTCTACATTAGGAAGGAGTAGGATGTAAAGCAACTCCTGACTCTAATAGTTCCTGGATGACATGTACACACTGCAGCCTTTCAAGACACCATTGGAGTATTTATCTTCCTTTGTCTCTATTGACCATACAACTCCTTAGCCTCCTTTCCCATAAATTCTTCCAAGAATAAAACCTTTCCTCTAATGACCTTGCAAGGTAAATATTCCTATTGATACAGAAGATGTTCACCACAAAGAAGACTATGGTATAAATACTAAAGAAGATTTGAACAAGGTTTGCATGATGGACCTACGTACAATGTGGAAGGTTTGTGGTGACGCCTTGTATCTATTCTGAGATGGAGTGTGGCTCTGAAAAGAGCCGGTAACTCAACATTTTGGACAGTGTGGTGTGTACTCGTAGTCATGAGAACAATACTATGCCCCTGATTTTATTTTGAAAATGAGATAAACACGATGTTTGTACTTTCCAGTCACTGAAGGAATCAGCAAAATTCCAATCAGATGACAGCTGTCCTATTTGAAAAATTTCAATCTACTCGGCAAGGAAAAGGCATCCTTCCCAGACTGTTAAGATTGTAGATTTTATCTGCCTTTGAGATTTGAGATGTCTTTGGACTGAAACATCTCATAATTTAGTGGGCCTGATGTTTCAATCCTAGCAGGACATTTGGATTGAAACATGATGGCCTTAACACTTTTTAGAGAACATTTTGGTTATTCAAGTCAGTAAGCAATTTGGCGCATTTATATTCCATATTTCGCAAGAAGTAACAAATTTAACACGTCTGAGGTCATCAATATACATAATTTTGAAAAACTAAATTCCAGATGTTGCCAGAATTCTTGATAAGGACAAGACTTGAGGCTTTTCTCACCTTCCTCTGAAGAACCAAAGATACTTGAATAATTAAAATGAGGTGAAAGAACAGGAACGACTAAAAGACAGTTCTAAGGTCATTGGGTCATGGATGAATAGATTCCATATTTGACCATTTTAAATATTAATGGAGTCAGGATGTGTCCCTTCAAGCATGGAAATAGTCATATTCATAAAACTCCTCAGGGGAAAAAACCTGCATTTTAGAAATATCCAGGACGAAAATATTTGCGATGGAATTTCAAAAAGCCAAGCGAAGAGGAAACAGATTGGGAATAGCTCAACTGATGATTCAAACAACTTCTCTTTGATCTTTTCCCCCTCTTCTCACTAATCACTACCCTACTCCTTGACCTTCCCTTTGATCTCTCCCTACCAGCTTCACTCTTTGTCCTTTGTTTCTCATCTGTGTCCTATTCACTCTCTCCCCTTCCTCCGTGTACATGTATCTGTTTTGTTCTTGTCACTCTGCCTATGAGAAAGGTCCTGCTAGGATCGAAACATCAGGCCCCCTAAATTTTAAGATTTACATTTTGGTAATTTTAGTCAGTAAGCAGTTTGCAACATTTTTGTATATCAACTTAGAAAATTCCATTTATAATTGGGTCAAAACCCTATCTCTATCAATTGTATAAAGGTCAACAGAAACTTCCTTTGCTCATTAAATTCATTAAGAAATCTTACAGTACAGTCCAAAGAGTACATGAACTTTCAAATGTTACAGAACTGACTTCACTGACTTACTGAAAATTGAAAGTCTAAACAATTTAGAGGGCCTGATGTTTTGATCATTCATAAAAGAGGCAGAGCTCATGAGAAATGTCATGCTTTGTAAGTGTAAACAAGATTTAATTTATAGGTGATTAAAAATGCGACAAATTCTCTGACTTAATGAGGTCATCTATGCTACATGTAGGGCAGGTCCATGGTCTATATATTTAGAAATTCCTGTTTCATAAACTCTAAGAAAAGCCATCCATGCTCAACATTACCAACCTCATTCCTCTCTCAGTCGCATCCCTCTAAATTCCTTATCCATCAATTTGTCTCCAAGCATGTCACCCATTGCGCATGTTCATCAAAAATGTCGCACACTACACAATAAATTTAAGAAGCAATCCTGAATCCCCAGTGAAACCAGTTAAATACCTACAGGTGTATCCAATCTGATTCATGGTCAGGTGAGACTGTCAGCTTTATCTTAATTTCTTAAATGGTCAATTTTGCAGGTGACCACAAGGATCTAAAAATGCACATGTACAGCACTCCACATATTGTGTTAATGTACAATATAAATGTATGTACAGAGGAATTCTTGATCTCTGTGAATCATTTACCAAAGAGCCAGGGCTGGATTTCATAGATGTAAAACATTACAATGCATCATAACTCCAGTTACATTTGTACATGCACGATTATTAACCCATCATTAACTGTAATAGCTTGTATGGTTTTGGTGCATTGCTTATTGACCTACGATTGATCGTAAGTTCCAACAAGTTTGATAAAATCGATCACATACCTCCATTAAATGAAAGATTTCATGCATCAAGAATATGCTGAGAATAACAGGATATGCCTGAGGTGAGAAATATTATGATTTTTAATCCCTCAGCCAACAAGCAGCTTCTTATTTGGAGAGGAAATAAATGTCTGAGATGGCTAGCAGACAAGGAGACAGCCCCAGACTCTCTAAATATCCCCAAGGTATCACCAAGAAAAGAAACCAAACCAATTGATGAGATCCTGGTGAGAGAAATCTGTCTTCAAGACAATATCAAGAAGCTTGATGATTGTAAAAGGGAACCAGAACCTGCAGAGGACTGGTACAAGTCTGATTGATAGCCTCAGGCAAGACGTACTAGTGAGGTGCATGCAGCTTTGATGTGGAATGATCTTCAAGGAAGAGAGGCAGGAATGGACGAGATGGAGTCATACGTCTGGGTCTTGTCAGAGACTTGAGACTAGACAAGATTTAGGTTGGAGGAATGTCAACATCATCATTCACCACCTTCACCCTCAATGAACATCATCAACATTTACATGTAAAGTCCCATCCTCCTCTTCCTCCTCCCCTCTCTTCCTCCTCCTCCCCTCTCCCTCTCCCTCTTCCTCCTCCCCCTCTTCCTCCTCCTCTTCCTCCTAATCATCTTCCCTGTTGACAACCGTACTGTGAATTTCCCTGTGCGACGTGTACTTTGTAAATCTTCCACACAAACACACACAGGTCAAGAGGTTTCTGTCTTCTTTCCCTCAATCCAAGTCTCCATCTCAGGGACCTTCAACTGATGGAAGTGAAAACACCTGTACTGTCAGCTGTACTGTCTTACTGATGGATTTACAAACCTTTGTCACAACCTTGGCCTCAAAGACACACAGGACAATACACATTACCATCATCCTTCCCAGGGTAAATGATTTCAACATTTTGTCCAAAGATAAATTCACTACTGGAAGAAGGAAAGATGCTCCCAAGTGGATGAGTGAACAAATACAAACAAGGTTTTAATTAAGGAGATGACCTTAGGGAAATTCCTTAGCACTAGTAGAGAACAGATGAGATGAGAGTTTGTTTCCGTGGGGACTGTGGTGCCTTGACAACCATCTCCATGGTGACAACTCCATTCAAACGTGACAATCGCTGCCTGGCTGTAATCAATCATTGTGGAACTGAAAGGCATTGATGAAGATGATCACCGTGTAGATTATGTTTACTTCACTTCTGAGCCTAAGAGTGCAGTGATCTTGATCAAGTTTTATTCTCAATAATCCGACAATGTCAAGCAGAGAGGAGTTACTTGCACAGTTGAGCACAAAAATTTGTAAAAATATTTTTATTTCATGCATTTACAGTCCAATGTTTTGATCCTAGCGGAACCTTTCTGAAAAGTACTTCTGTATCCCATAATCATTCAACGATCAATGATTGTTTTTCTGAGAAATAAATAATGGATCTATCTTAAAGGTAGAACAAGTCCACAGACCTACAATTCTATGTACACAGCTGGTACGGCAATGTAAGATTGGTGTCTTTCCCTTCAACAAACAAGCAGCTGGGTTAATACCAACCCTTGCCACTAGGCAACACTTGAGACAGCAAAATCAATTAAAAGAAGATTACTACTACTTTAATACTAAAAATAATCATTTACTGAAAACGTACGGGTAGAAAACCACAAGCTTAGTCCGCAACTTGACCTGACTTCGAATAATGGCATTCCATTTGGAAATGCAGCACAAACGAACCCCTGGATTTTAATTGCTTTTAATTTGAAGGATTTTTTATTTTCCCTTTTCCCTTTTTTTTATATATCTGTCTCGTTATGTCCAAGGCACTCTGCCATTCAGAAAGTGAATGCTTAATTAAATGTACATAATTATACTTCATTTCGACAGGAAATTGTTTCAATTATCTTGGCTTACTGTATTTTTTCAAAGTCATACATGTATGGCTACAGTTTCCGGCTTGTACATTAAAAAAACAACAATTCTATTTGCTGAATCTAATATTGACATGCTAGTTTTTAATGTTATGAGGCTGTAGTAATTCCATGTACATGTATACAGTACAAGGGCAATATGGGATACATCAGAAATAAAAAAACCTGTAGCATAAATAATGACCAACTGTAGTACTGTACAGTTCCTCGCCAACAAATAAGCCTCCATTACTGTCTTTAAATCCAATGAACTGGTGAATTTTTTGCTTTTTTCCAGAGATTATCACGAGCTAAAAATTGTCTTTAAGTAGTTTTCCATCAATTTTTTTTTTCAATTCCCGAGTACAAAATGAAACCTAAAAAGAAACATTCCCTTTCATTAAGGTCGGAAGATGGGACAAATATTCAAATGCCAATGACCAGAATTCAGCCACGGAACTAGAATTCTAAATTGACTACAAATGAATTCAAAACAACATGAGATAATTGGATTTCCATTAATAGGGAGATCATTATGACAACTAAACTTATCTATATTCTAATTCCCTTCACTCCAAGGTGTCAGGGTAACAAATCTACATCTCCCCGTGAGTTATTTGACAGACAGACAGACAGACAGACAGACAGACAACCACAGAAATTCCTGGAAAAATTACTTCACGGCAAAAAAGAAGATGACATCTGCAGTCACAGGTGAGGAGAGCCAGGGAGAAGCTACGAGTCAGACAGCTTTGGAATGGATGGATTAAATGACCAAAATCCAAATGTCAAAAAAATAAGGTCTGCTATTTCAATCCTAGCAGAAGCCATTCTCAGCATAAATTCAAACAAGCAAAGGATAAACTTACTGGGAACTTTCTGAACAATTTTGAAAAAAATGGCAAATGATTGACCTTTAGGGTTAATTTTTAAACACAATGTACGCAAAACCAGTCTCAAATTCAAGTCCAGGTCCAGTCAAAATTTTATTTGACATCTAATTTTGTTTTTAAATGATACAATGTAGATTGTTTATTTGTGAAGATCTTAAGATAAAAAAGAAGAGGACTTGGATGAATTCTAAACACAACTGTTTAGACAGGAAAGACAGGCGGCTAAAGTCTTCTGGGAAAATAAATAAACTCAATAGAGAGTGGGAGGAGACTACTGTGTGTATAACAACGACAACAGCCACCAGCCACGTGTCTCTGCAGGGGACGAAGCATTAGGACAGACTGGTACACACGCAGGCACTACAGCACCAGTGCATGTGGTTATGTACTCACACAACCAATCCTGATGCCATACTGACGTACGAGGCAGCGCAGGCTGGATTAGGTTGGTGGTAACGTCTGATCCCCAAAAGTAACACGACACAACAGATGCATCCTGCCTCCTGGCAAAAAGATTTGTGAGTTTTACGCTGAGAAGACATCGAGTAATCCTGAGATGAGAATGCAGAGGAATATTGTTCAAGCCTGAATCTTTTTTCTGGAGAATTCCAATTAAAGCGTGCCTCTGCCTCTGATTGAACCTCACATTTAGTTGCCTTTGAAGTGAACATCTCATCTTATAATGAGAGTTTTCACATTTGGTTTGCAAGATCCAGGCCAAGGGACGGATCCTGACAATGTTGTCATCACTACTAGCGGACTTTTCATCAAGAATTGTAAGTGGTCTTAGACTAGACATTAAGACTCACTAAAAAGGCAGAGTCAAGAATCAGAGGATCTTTCCTTCATCATCTGTGACCTTGTGATCTCATCTGTGAGGACGTCACAAGATCTTTCCTTCAGACATCTTCGTCATCCAACCAGACAGAAGAAGCATCTTGGAGACAAGACACTGGAAAATCTTCAAACTTAATGAGACGCCAAAAATATCCTCGTGAAGAAAGCGCTTTAAATTAAACCAAGGACTCCATTTCCTTCAAGTAAGTCTGCAAATGAAGATGGTCAGTATCACTTGAAGACGAGGAAATGACGCACTTGGAAATCTGAAGACAGAATTAGAATCTGGTTGGAGTGAAGACTTCTAAGGAATCCTGGAATGATTGCTGCATCCGTAGATGAAGAACTTCTCTTATAAGTTCATCAGTGCAAGGAGAGATTTGGAGGCAGAGAATGTGGAAGTGGACGTCTTGTAGGATTTTTTAAGACAGCAGTGAGATCCATCGCTTGGTGAGTAAAGCATGCCTCTTATCTGTGCTTGGGCAAGACACAACATTTGATCCATAGTTGTTTAAGATTTTAACCAGAAGTAGTTTTAGTGTCTTGCAGACAAATGCATCCATTCTGTTAACTCTGATCCGTACGCATTTTGTAGAAAGTACAAATGACTGAATTAACTCTACACCTTCTTTATCCTTCTAGATCTTGAAAATTCAGCTGGGACAAAACATTCTTCCCTACAATTACTGCATTTCAAGAGGATAGCTAATTCAAAACTTCAAGCAGAGGGCTCATCATGAAATTACTCTTAATGTCGTCATGGGTTCTAAGGGAAGAGTTTAACTCTGAATATAACCCTCAAGGAAACTGAAAACTCATCAATCTTGAGATGAAGCTAAACTAAGGATTACTTCAAAGATATCAGAATTACCCGAGTCATTTTAGTTTCATGTCCAGAGTAGCAAACTCCCTAATCATGGGTCCAACAGTTCCTCCTGGAGTAACACTAAGCTCCTTTAACCAAACTGATGCCTACTCCAGCTACAGCTCCATGTACGGGTACGACTACGATGACGGGTATCAACCAATGAAACCAGAAAACCTCTTCTGGTCCACTCTCTTCACAGAAGTCTCCATCAAAGGACTAATACCCTTTGGGGTTGTCACTAACGCCATTTTTCTTCTGATGGTGGTCCGTGTCCCCGCAATGCACACGGCCGTAAACATCCACTTGTCCAACCTCGCTGTTGCAGATATGATTTTCCTTCTTTTTATGGCTTACAAATACAAGACAAACTCCAGCGGATTTTGGATGAATATCGTGAATTACGTGCCATATATGGCCTCGATGCTCTTCGTTACCACAGTAGCCTTTGGCCGCTGTTTTGCAGTTTTCTGGCCATTTCGTGCCCGTGCTGGCACTACAAGACGTCGAGTCGTCATCATCGCTGTCTGTATCTGGCTTGGATCAATTCTATTCAGCGTCTTCTTCAATCTTCTGACCACAAATCCAGACATCGATCCTCTAGTGTCTGACATTCTCTACCTCAGTATCAATCCGACCTTCCTTCTCATCAACCTCATCTTATTCACCAGCATCATCATTGGTTTCCGTCAAAGTCAGCATTTATCTACCACATCGCTAAGTCAACGACGTCTAGTCATCATGCTTGCAGTCAACACAGCCGTCTTCTTTACATTTGAGATCGCGGCAACCTCCTTCAATCTCTACGCCATGTTTAATCAAATGGACATCACCACAATTCGAACCTCTCACAGTGTCATATTCATGCTGTTGTTTCTAAACTCTGGCATCAATCCACTTGTCTATGGATCAACAAACGTTGATTACAGAAAAGCTTTCGTCTCTGCATTCTGCACTTTCTTCAAGAAGGGACAAGAGCCTCGGACACAAAACAGCAACTACATGGAAGTCAACGACAGGCAAACTTCAACCGTGTAGAATCTTTCTGAAAAGTCTAGAAATATATAGAAAGTCTAGAAATAAGTCTAGAAATATAGAATCATTGATAATGATTCCATAATTGTTTCAGACCTACATTCTTCAGGTCCGGCTAATATTTGCTTGCAATGTGTCAACAAATGTTGATGAAAGGCAGTAAAATACAAAGTTTTTCTCAGGTCACAGCAAGTAAAAAAATCAATGTGAGAATCTTAAAATAATCTAACTGCAGTTTCTTTGAAATTTATCAAGTCACCGGCAATCCAGTTATTTTTTGGAAAAGCCATTGTTCAACTTTTGTGCACCATTTTAAAAATCAAGCTAAGATTTACAATTTTGAAAAATGGCAAAGAAACTTTGACTAGACCTTTCACTGTAATGTAGATGACGGCCTTCCCAAATAGTCAACTGGTCCTTGCAGTACATGTACATGTACAGAAGTCAATAGTCAACTACAAATGCAAATTTTAAGAATTATTTTTCTGATGTGTGTTTTCATTCTGTAAATTTACGAATCAAGTGTAAATATTGGCACAAATTTGACTTTAGATGATTTGAAAAGTGCACCTGTAAATATCACTGAAAGTAAATTTGTGTAAATTTTGCAATTGCAGTAAGTTTGCCGTTCAGTAATTGCCAATTCTAGGCAGGTGTCTAGCACCTGTATTTTCCATTCGTTATAAAAAGCAAACAAGGTGAAGTACAGTGGGGGTTCTTCAAACAAGATCTTTTCAAATATTTAACCACTTACAAAATACAAACAGAGGTTAGTTCAAGTACATGTACACTATGAGGTACTTGACTGCTTGCGACATTTGTAATTCTGCGGCATTCCATTCAAGTTCTGAACTCATGTTTTACAACTTAATCGTTTCTTAAAATTTAGTGGGCCTGATGTTTCAATCCTAGCAGGACCGTTCTCATCTGTGTCCTGTTCACTCTCTTCCCCCTTCCTTCATGTACATGTATCTGTGTTGTCCTTGTCACCCTGCCTTTGAGAAAGGTCCTGCTAGGATCGAAACATCAGGCCCACTAAATTTTAAGATTTGCATTTTGGTAATTTTAGTCAGTAAGCAGTTTGCAACATTTTTGTTTCTTACTCAACTTCATCTTTTGACGCCTTTACTTTTAAATTCAGAGGGCAATTACAATAAGACAAAGGTTTTCACAGTGGAATCACAATGTGGAAAGTATGCAATGACGCCATGTAAGGTGTCTCTTTTTAGAAGGAGTGTGGCTCCGAGAAGAGCCGGCAATTAAATCTTTCAGACAGTGTCTTCTCTCCGTTGTCAGGAGATTTGAAGGGCGTGACAGTGCAATCCATGTTCCAGATGTACATAATAAGATGGTACATACCCGATGTATATGTACATGTAGTAGCATAATGTGTAAACATATCATGTAAAGTACTCAGATAATATAAACAAATATCCTAAAAGCCATGCTTTTGGTCCGGCACTGACAGTTTGATACTCATGGGGTGTTCATATCCTTTTATAAAAAGCTTTCGCCATCTGCTGCCTGTGATATGATACCTTACAACCATATTTTAATAACTTGAGGAACATTTGATCTCTTTATCCCTCGGGAATTAACTACTTTATATCTACGTGTGGAAAGTTCATTACAGAAATGCCACGCAGTACAGTCACTACAGTGTACATTGACCGTATTTCTAAACAAAAAATAGGGTTTGACATTTCGATCCTAGCAGGATCTTTCTCAAAGAAAAATGTAAAATGTAAAAATACTGTAAAATATCTCCACATTTTAAGCTTTGTGATTAAACGAAGATTCATTTCTGGATTCCTTAATTTGCTTCAATAATGATTTGAATTTGCTGGAACACAATGTTCAGCAGAAACTGAAAGCATGTGTTTTAAAAATATACTGTTACTTGCAGAAGAAATACAAACTTCTTTTCTGGGCAAATGTGGAGAAGGTTAATTACTAACAGTTACACCTACAGTACATGTAAAGAAACATGGCCATAGCATTTTGAAGGCTTACAGTGTTAGGATGGTTGTTAACTCAATTCTGACTAAAATGATCTATACTACATGTAAATCTTAAAGGTTACCCTTCCTTGTCAACCTTACAAAAACAAAGAAAAGATGTTGCTGGGATGAAAACGTTGGTCTCTCTACCTTTAAGACGATCATTACATGATACGGTAGAAGAGATATCACACAGTGACAGACAGATAAGATCTCTAAGGATCATGTATGGAACCAGCATGCCATTAGCAACCCTGCTAGGGTATCTTGGCCTACCAAGGCCAGTCAAAAGGGCAACAGATGCACCTGCTCTATTGAACTTGATTAATTGATTATTCATACTTTGCTACAGGTGCATAGTCTGAAGAAAATACAAATAATGCACTACCGGTATGTACGATATGTGCATAAAACATTCTGAATTCAATCCCTACTCAAGCACATCAAAAAAAAAAAATTGGGTCTGACATTTTGATGTTTGTATCAGCAAGATCATACTAAAAGGCAAACAGATCCAGTAAGGATACAAATGTTTAGCCTTCTA
This sequence comes from Luidia sarsii, assembly GCA_949987565.1. NCBI lineage: Eukaryota > Metazoa > Echinodermata > Asteroidea > Paxillosida > Luidiidae > Luidia > Luidia sarsii. The sequence goes on from OX465122.1 coordinate 127,594, forward strand.
AATTTGTGAAAATTGTGAAATGTTTGTCCACTCAGTCAGTAATATGAAACATTTTTTAATTACTTCTTGCCATTTTTGCCGACTGATGTCTAAGATGTTATTGATGTTCATGTCATTAATCTGTTAATGGTTTTACCGTATGTGCAAGTAATCTGTCTACATTCTGAGAAATGTTATCGTTGAAATTCCAATTTCTTGACAAATACGATTCCCATGTATATCTGTACTGGTAACATCATTTGAAATTTCATGACAAAATGCTTGATTTATAACTTGGTATCAATTTTTTCAAGCCAACTCTAAATCATTATTGGATGTGAATAAATTCTGCGCTAAAAAGGATTATCTCGACAGAATCCAGTGCCTCATGAGATTAGGAGATGCAAATTTCCATGAAATTGGCCTTTGGTTGAAGACCACAACTAGGTTATTGGATTTCAGATGAAAATTGGCAGAAAAAATAACTACTTAGCACACATATGCCTCTGAACGATCTACAGAGCGCTACATGTACGTGTACTGCTATTTTTGCAGAGGTGATATTTTCAGTTACAGCTTCAGACTGTACATTTTACTCCATAAATGTATGATTATCAAGTGCTCAGTGTATCATAAGTCCTAATTTCAAGGTTAGCAAGAGGCTTTAATTTGTCTTGAATTGCTTCTTCCAGACCATCACATGTATAAATCATTCTCAACTCAAGAATTCAAGGGGTTTTCTTCGAGATGTCATTACTAAAGTCAAGATATTCCTATGAGCACTAGAAAAAAAACTTCCCATTACCAAGGACAATCAGGTGTAAGGGTACCTCTCACGTCGGGAACCGATTTGTTCAAGATAATGTACCATTATATAATCATTCCTTTAAGATACCATAGTGAAATCCTTCTTCTAAGATACCATTATAAAATCTTTCCTCGTCAGGAACCGATTTGTTCATAAACATGTGGTACCATTATATAATCCTTCCTTTAAGATACCATTATAAAATCCTTCTTCTAAGATACCTTTCTGAAATTCTTCCTTTAAGATACCATCATAAATTATTTCCTCTAACATACTATGATGAAATCCATTTTCTCCAAAAAGCGTCATAAATCTTCTATTTGGATATGATGAAACTCCACCTTAGAGATTTAGAATCCTGCGTGGTTGTAGCTACACGTAGCCATGTAGTCTGGCTAGACTCTACCATCAATCACTGAAGTATCAATCCAACTCCATGTCATACCCTTTTGTAAATTACAGTCGGTCGTTGACGGCTGGCCTTTCTAACAGTAGACTGATTGCTAAGGACATGTCTAACAACGCTTAATTGAGTTAGAGAGGAATCTTCGGTTACAAGGCAGTCTGACAGAGAATAAATGTCACGGAGTCAAGGCTAAAGATGTTGTTGAGTGGTTGGAGAAGTAATCATCCGATGCCTAGCAACGACCTAGCAACGACCTACAAACCGCGTTTGAACGCTTTCTCCAGAGAGAAAAAAGTGATAAGAAAATTGATTTTTGTACAATTATTATGTGCTTCAATAGGTCCGCACTCTGGATTTATCTGCATGCAATGTTTGATCATCAAGGCACAGAAAGCAAAAAAGATATTAAAGTTTAACCCAAGAACATTAGCCAAGACAAATATATTTTGACTTGTAAAATGATGTCCTTTTTACAGTTTAGAAGATTGTTTTCTAAGTCACGATGGAATCGCTTTCATGCAGCTACTGTACCAGCAGGTTGGACGTGTTGATCCAACCCTTAATGTTTAGAATCAATCAAGCAGGAATGGTTTATACTGTTCATGTGCAAGTCCCTGAACCATCTCTAGCCAGAAAATCCATCAATGTTATTAAGAATGTCCGAGTTGATAAACAAGTAAATGTACAATTCTATTAAACCTTTACCTCCTACCGTTGTGAACGGTTCATGTCAGGCCATCAATCTTGTATGATTAATTTTGATTCCTTTCATTTGTTTGGTTTCATTCTGGTTTGTTTATCTTTGTTTATCTTTATATCATTTTGATACAGTGTATTTTCAGTACCATTTTGTTATTATGGTTCGTTTTAAAGATTGCATAAATTCTGGGAAACATAAATCCTGGGAATGACTTCTTCCTGAAATTGAAATCTGAGAAGCTGACACAACCACACCATATAAACAAAGACTCAAATTGTCATCGCCTAAATGATTAGTTCTACTGTAGAGCCGTTTCCTGAACAGACTTGTCTAAACAACCACGCCTTCTACTTGAAGACAATCACTCAGGCCTCACATTTTAATTGCAGAGAGAAACGAGTGTCCTTATGACGAGGACAGGGAAGGCTTTTCCAAATTGCTAGGAGCTACAAGTGGCATGGAGTGTCTGTAAAGACAGCGTGCTGAGAATAAACAGATGGCACAGGAGAGGCTGACTAATGCTCAAGGACGAGGGACCTCATAAATGGCACGACTGATTCAACGTAGGACTCGGAGGTTTTAGTACGCAGGCAAAAACAACCATCCTAGCCACCCCCCCCAAAAAAATAAAAAAAATAAAAATAAATAAAGCTAAGCACTTGTCTTCAACGCAAGCCTCATTTATTCCGTTAATGTCCAATCCCACTTTGGCCTGTGTATTGGTAATAAATGAAATCAATGGTTAGTCTCCTGCACCAGCTTACCTTATGCTGATAATGTCTGATCCAGGTTTGGCCTCTAGATTCATCAAAGGGAAGTAGGAGACAGAGAGAGGATGGCCAGTGGAGTCTAGTACCTGCACTGCTGCTGTGATGTCATGATCTATTTGAACCTGGAACAAAAAGGGGCAGGGACATATCAGAAAACTGTTGTTGACCAAAGAATTGTGTTTTTTTTATTAAGATTTTTTTAAAATTTCTGAAAAAGCAAAACAAATCTGTGGAAAGGGTGATCAAAGTCATGCGATGTGTCGTTGCTGGTGGCGACGTTTCGGTTGCTAACTGCTAACCTTCATCAGGCAACTGAAGAATGCGCGCTGCGGCGTCTGTTTATGTCCGCTTCACCGGTTCCTGTGTACCGGTTTGCGGACGTCGTAGTAGTGATCTGACTGGACCAGGACTCGGACAAACACCTATTTTTATTTTGCTCGTCATTTACCTTATCCACAACTTTGAGCTCAATGGTGTTGACCCCAGCAATATGGATCTTAGCAGAGGTATGCTTGGAGGTCATAAGGCAAAGGTCAAAGGCCGTCAGGGTCAAAGCACCATCATGTTGAGGGGCAACCTGCGATGAAACAGAACAAAAGATTTTTCTAATTATTCATTTGAGACATGAAAGTCATCGTAAAAAAAATGAAAATTCCATAAATGGAATTTAAAAAAAATTGCACTTTTTATTCACTTCAATGATTTGAAATCAAACCAATTAATATCATTTTTGTTTGCCTTAAAAAAAATTTCTGGAAAAGCTGACTAGACCTAATAAGACTTCAAGGAGATAAATTCATCCTTGCATGACTTAAAATTAAATGATCACTTTCCAGTTTGGCAGGAAAGTTTAAGATTAAAGGGGCTTCCTAACCTCAATCTTCTTCCTCTTCTCGTTGTAGTTTATCTCCGCAATTCCTTGGGTGCTTGGGCGGACCAAGAAATGACCCGATCCTCCGATCAATGTAAAGTGAACCTTTAAGAGATGAAAGTAAAACCTTGATTAATAATTAGCTGAGAGAGAGAGAAGGTAAAGTTAATGATTGATACAAATATTGATGAAGATAGGCAACTGTTAACTAATCTAGTCATTCATCTCAATAAAATATAGGGCCTGGCATTTCAAGAGGCAGGTTCTGTTAGCTTTACTCTGTACTTCACAAAATGTAAACATCGCTTCGCTTTCTTGTTTGCTGAAGATAAAAGCTCCTAGATGTGCACCAATCTTGTTGCTATGGAAACTATACTCCTATTCTGGGCATGTGCAGACATGTGAATAGATGAGATTGATGACTATTCATTCTTGTGTTAATTACAATCAATCAACGTCCACGTCCACAATCATGGATGTCATGAGCCATCTACCCAATAGACCAAACCTACATGTACGATGGCTTGCCTGGTACCTGGCCCTATCACTGGTAACCACCACTGACCTTGTTTGAAGGATGGTTGAATATTGCAATCTCCTGTGGGTCGATGCTAGCCTCCTTCACCAGGCTCAATTCCAGGGAAGCACTCAGAGAGTTGAATTTCAACTAGCGAGGAAAAAAAATTAAAACATGTAGGACTGGTGACCACGACAATGTTGGTGATGGTATTGTATTGCTATGGCAACTTACTAGCATATGGATGTTCGGTAGGTTAAACTCAACAGTTTTGAAGTGGCTGGATTAGAAGGCTATGACTTTGTCATCATGCTGCACAGATGTATCAGTGGCATCAGACACTTAGCAACAGCCATAGCAACAGCCATAGCAACAGCCATAGCAATAACCATAGCAACAGCCATAGCAACAGCCATAGCAACAGCCATAGCAACAGCCATAGCGAGCCAACATTTTATCCTGCCAAATTTAACAGCAATGGGACAATATTTGACTTCCACAGACCGACAAAATATTTGGCAGAATCAAACGGCGTTCTCTTGCACCCAATTTGAGATAGCACTCCTTGGTGATGATCTCTGTTGCTATGGCAACTTACCGGCACCTGGATGCTGTTTTTCTTGAAGAGGGCGGAGTCATAGGCGGAGGAAGAGGCGGTGACAGTCACAGATCCAAGTTTGTTACTCAGTCTGCAAACCTCCCAGGCTAAGAATAAAAACAGAGAAATTATGAAGAAAAAAAAAATTAGAGGGGTGACGTTTTAATAAAAAACATCCAGCCTAACCTTCCTCAATCCTCCAAAATCCTCCGGGTTGTGCTGGAGGATTATGGAGGGATGAGGAAGGTTGTTATATTTACACCAGAGGATTGTGGAGGATTGTGGAGGATTGTGAAGGATTGAGGAGGGTTCCAAGTAAGCAGTACTAGGGGTTAGGGTAAATAAATTATAAACCCCAACTTTTGTCTAAGAAATTTCAAAGGAACAGTTTGCAGTTTGCAACATTTTTGTATATCACAACAACATTTTTGTAATATCAACATTTTTTTCTTTCTAATTGCAACATTTTTGCATCTGACGAACCTTTAAGGACCTTGGAGCCTCTTATCTCGCCATCTACATCAGAGAAGGATGTCAAGGGCGTCTTGAAGGTTGCTAGGGAGGAATCAGAGCTGGTCCAGGAGACCACAGCCGAGGAGAAATTATGGAAGAGGTTGCCATGGTTATCCACAGCACGCACCATGATGTCTAGATTACCGTTGTTCAGAACTGGGAGCTGTGAAAAAAACGAAATGAGAATGGATGATTTTCTGAATGAATTCTTCGGTGATATGATTTAAAATCCGGCAGCTGAGAAAGAAAAACTGAATCAATCCAGTTTAAACCGGTTCTTACCTGATTTTAGGTAAAGAGTTCTTCAAAGACTAATACAATACTTGATCCAGTTCTCACCAGTTCCTAGAAGATTATAGCCTGCTTGATCCAGTTCTAACTGGTTCCTACCTGAGTGTAGCCAATAAATTCAGGCCCAGCCTAATGTACCAAGATACTGGTAAGAACCAGACTGATCCAGTTCTAACTGGTTCCTACCTGATTGTTGGAGTCCAGTGTGATGGGGCATGGTTCCTCTAGCTGTGGTTGGTTGATGACAGGAATCAAATGCAGTCTGACCGGTGTGGTGCACAAGAACCTGAAATAATACAAAAATAATAATAATAATCTTCAAGTAGAAAGGGTGATCAAAGTCACGCGATGTGTCATTGCTAGTGGCGCAACGACACATCACGTGACTTTGATCACCCTTTCTACTTATCTACACCACCGCGATGAACAACCCCTTCATTTCTATTAAATAATCTTCAAAATGCAAGGCTGGTCATGCACCCCTTCCCCCAAAAAATGTCTTCCCTTTAGCATTAAAAATGACACTTACAGTTTTGATTTACTGATTGACTTTCTGTACATGATGCCCTTCCTTTGAGTTCATTTCAGAACCACACATCTCACAAAAGAGAAATTGCATGGTGTGACCACAAACCTATCACTTATTATTGAAGTCATTTCATGGCATTTAAACAATATTTAAAAAATATTCTATGAGACTACAGCCTTCTCAACCAAACCAGAATATAGTGGAGTGTTTCCAACAGCCTACTACTGGTACCTGATCCCCTGAGATGACTACAAGAAGATGTTCCGATAAAACAAGGTCTTCTAGTCTGAAACAAGTACAGTATTCCTGCCACAAAGCTGCTTGACTTACTTGATACTTGCTCTAGAGATGGCTGGTTGCCGGTTCTTGGCTGTCGGGCTGTTACCAACGGTTACCGTAAACGTCTGCTCTCCAAGCTTAAGACACAGGACGCTGAAGACATGATTATTCTCTGTGGACAAAAAAAAAGGAAAAAAGTCAAAGAATAAAGAAAGTGTAGACGGGCTTTCCTCAAAAGCAGACTGACAAAGAAAAAAGCAGATACATGAAGGAGAGCAATAAGAGGGCCTGACGTTTTGATGCTAGCAGGACCTTTGAGAAAGGTCCTGCAAGGTTAAAAAACGTCAAACTTTTGAGATTAAACAAACAACTTGACAGAAACTTTGAGTCAATCAGGACTTGAAATCCGGGTTCTAGTTCAGGTCCCGGCCAATTTTCTTGGCTACTTTCACAAAAAGAAAACAACGATGAAGAGTACCAAGTCGGTCCACACTTACTATGAGTGCCAAACATCTTGACGTGTTTAGTAGTCACCCAATCTTGGTGCTCAGCGGTCAACGTCTCGTAGTATCGGGAAGGATCAAGTACCCAGGGTTGTGGTCCTCCAGTCAGGACAAAGGTCTTAGATGCTGCTGGGGTGACCACAGCTACACTGTCTGGATCAAGAACCTGAATAAGAAGGTCATAACATGGAATCAGAGTAAGATACACAAATGTTCCAAACTTTTATTTGAGATACACAAATGTTGTAAACTGCCTACTGACTAAAATTGCCAAAATGTAAATCTCAAAATTTAGTGGGCCTGACGTTTCGATCCTAGCAGGACCTTTCTTAAAGGCACTCTGCCTTTGAGAAAGGTCCTGCTAGGATCGAAACGTCAGGCCCACATTTTAGGAAACTACTATTTTACTTCACATGACCTCAAGAGTACAGGCCTGATGTTTAGATCCTAGCAGGACCTTTCTCAAATTTCCTCAGCATCAGCGCCAAAATGTTAAGGCTCGAGTCATAAACTAACAAAGTGCTATGTCCTTCAAAGTTATAAAATACTATGTATGTAAAAAAAATACTGGAAAACGTTGATGAACGTACAAAGAACCCACTTTAAAAAACGAAGAATTATTTTTGTCTATTATTATTACTCTTTTCATGCATTGTTAGAAGGCTTTTTATTTTTTTGGAAAAATGGGCAACAAGGATTAAAAAATCATTGAAAACTTGTCGATCCAGAAAACATCAAAAAAATAAAAAATAACAATGAACAAACGTCAACAAAACTGCGAGAGAAACGCAACTCAAGAATTAATTCTTAAACTTTTTCAACAGTGAGAACAACTTCAAATCCTAAAAACATTTCCTGAATGAATACCTTGCATTTGAAGACGGAAATATCATTGCCATCCGAGTCTTCACAAACTGAAATAGATTCTCCTTTCTATTTACAAATTACCACAAAATTACCAAAATAAACATCAATTTTTTATATAAAAGCAGTAATAGCTTTACCCCTCTCCTCATATTTCCAGTATCAAGTAATAAATAAATCCATCAGTTGATGGATGGAATTGTAACCTGGCTTCCTATTGGCTAAAATTGAATCACATGACAAAAACTTCATACTGAAGATCCAATCAAATTATTCCTTTTTCTGTTTGAATATTCTCTGATGTCGTTACTCCAAAATGACAAATATTGAGAGAAACTACATCACATAGGGTCTCCTACAGGTAGGTTAACCCTCAGCTCTACTTTGAAGTCTTCAAGTCTTTATTGTTATCCAATGTGTTGCCATGGTAACAGCTGTTATCTAATGTGTTGCCATGGTAACAGCTTACCTTCAGAGGTACATATGCAGCAATGGTGATGGACGCTTGCAGACGGAGGGAGCCATGTTCATAGGTGACAGTGACCTGCGTATGACCTGGGTTTAGCGCCCTCACAGGAATCATACGACACGCACCGTCAGTGAGACTGGGTGAGCCTGATGAGACAGGAAGACGTATTGTATACAGCAGTGTCAATCTAACTGACCAAGCCTCGTACTTAATTCTTTTTTTAAACTAGCCCACTGGGCTAGTAAATTGCATTTTTTGCTAGCCCGCAGCAAGTTTTACTAGCCCTGTATAATTAATATTGAATTTAACACAAAGTTATTAGGCTGGGCTATCAAAGTAGGTCATTTTACTAGCTCACAGCTGTTTTTACTAGACAATGACCGTCGGGCTAGTGCTAAGGTCGAGCTCTGCTGATGAATCGTACTCATGCCAGTTAAAACTTTCCATAGCAACTACTCCATCATTGCATCTGGTAAAGTAGCAAAAGCTTAAGCAGTCTCTTGAACTGATTTATCTTTAAGGGATAGAAAGAGGCTGTAAAAATAGCTTGGTCTAACACTCGAAACGTCGAGTTACCACTCAGGTTCTTTTCAGAACCACACCTCTTCCTTTAAGAGATCTTATACATGATGTCACCGCAAACCTCCCTATATTAGGTCTAACACTTGTTGCCATGGGAATAAAGCTTAGGTTTATCGGATAAAATAACTACATGGTCCTTAAATGAGGCTTAGGCTTATTCCATTGCTATGGGTTACTGAAGAAAGTTTCATTGCCTACCTTCAATCTTCTCAAAGACTGAGGTATCAGAGAGAGAGACAACGAGTGGTAATGTTGAGCAGTCCGTCATAGAAACTCTGGTTTTAGCTGCAAACGGGGACAAAAGTGAATAAAAATTGAATAAAAGAACGTCCGGAATTACAACCACTGTTTGATAGCAAGGAAGAAATAGGGTAAGGTACCAGGCAAAGGCTCGTACTCTGGTTCATATCAAATCCTGCTTCAAAGAAACAAAACTTAGTGACCTCTTACTAACGACTAATTAATCAAAGCTGCCTTTATCATTTTCATGTAAAATTTCAAACTGCTTTCGTCAAGAAATGTCACCCTAGTTCATTTCATCCATAGATTTAATTCGAGTGAGTTAGTTTTCACTTGAATGGGGTTAATTTTGATACGAGCCAGAGTCTACTTACTGCCCGGTTTCATGAACCATCCACTGCCCTAACCAATTTGTGATCAAGATCTATCTCCTAATCTATCTCCTAGAGTCTACTTACTGCCTGGTATGACGGCGTAGGCAGCAAGAGGCAAGTCTAGGGTAGCTCCTACCAAGGCTTCGACCGTCGTATCCAAGAAAGCAACTTCACTGGGAGGCAAGACATAGACCTGAAGAAACAAAACAAGAAGAAAGTTTCAAGACTCTGCTCATAAAAAGATGACTTTCTATGATACTTTGGAGGTTTTAAAGAAATAATGTGGAAAGTTTTATGTGACACCATGTAAGCCATCTCTTTAAAGGAGTATGGCTCTGAGAAAAGCATCAACTCCAAAAGACTTGCCTGACTTTCCATTTTGTACTTCCACCATGCAAACCTTCACGTCTTATCCAACGACTAAAAAAACTTACTCTGCTCAGACCAAAGTGACTAGGATTGCGATTGTCTGCAGCCGTCACGTTGGTCATGCCAACATCCGTTGCTGTGGTAACCATGCCATGGACATTAACGGTTGCTATGTTACGGCTGACGGAAGTCCAAATATAGCTACCAGTACCTCCAGTTGCCTGACAGAAAAGATAATGCCATATAATTACAAATACTGCAAAATCATTCATCTTTATCCAATCAAATCAGGAAATCATCAGAAAATGGAAATAGTATGGGCAAATTAAACTCACGTGACAAAGGAAATATTCATAAAATTCAAGCATTTAAGAGAAAATGCAGAGGTCCGTTCTCTTCAAGTTTCCTCACCTTAAGAGTGTACTGGTAAGGAGCATGGGCCCTGGGTTGCCATGGAAACACGAGCATCTCCGGTTGGACTCGGATGGGGTCAAATATCTCCGCCTCCTGAGTGTCTTTGATGGGAACTTTAAATGTTACCAGCTCACCGTCCTACAAAGGAAACATTTACCAAATAATATTGATACAAAATTACGGTCATAATTAGATTTATGTTTGAAATATGTTTGGTTTTAGGGCTTGACACTATCATGGACCAACAAAAGCCAAAAGCCATCGGCCAAAATACACCACTAGGATATCAAGTTAGTGTTAATCTTTGATTTATAACAATCTAGAATGAGACCTTCCTCAAAGGATGAGAGAATGGTCCTGCTAGGATTGAAACATCAGAGTCTCGAAATTCATAAATCTAACTCTATTTATAAAATTATACTGTGCACAGTGAAACCAAGGTAACACATTGGAATCATTTTTAGGTTGGTTTCCAATGTTATTTGCAAGGATAACAGTGTAACAAATACAGCTGTGAGAGTGTTGTTTAAAAAGGATTACGATTGGAAGATAAAAATTAGCCAAGGGTCACATAATACTCACAGGTTTAACGATGGCTACCAGGGCTGCCTCTATCTCAGTCAGTCCACTCTGCAAAGCTCGCACATAATGGTACGTTCCATTGATGGTCGAATGAAGAACTTCAAAATATTCACTGGCAAAATCAGCTTGTATACGAATGTTCTAAAGGAGAAAAAGGAACAGAACAATCCATCAGCATTTGTCGATATTTACTGAGGAAAACACCATGACATCATTTTTTTTTTAATTGTGGTAATTTTGGTCAGAAAAGGAATTATGAACCATTTTATAAATGTTATGAAAAAGGATAAATTAAATTGTATAAAAAGTTCAGAGTTCTGTCAAAGCATTTATTAGCAACTTTTGGTAAGCATGGATTTAGTGAAGATGTCAATTAAATGTAATTTAACTAAAGAAAGATATAGTTTCAAGATCAGGGATTAAATTGTCAACAAGGCAAACAAAATTAAAAGGTAATTGCCACCAGTTTTTTCAATTTGAAAATAAAATAATTAATAAATTATTGTAAGTTTTATAACCTTTATCACTGAATTTTAATAGAACAGAAAAAGGTGTTAATCAATTCTTCAATTTAATGATCTTTCATTTGCTGACCATGTAAAGGTTTCTGATGGATTTTCTCTTAACATGTAACCAACAAATAACTAAACCAACCAATCATAACACAAGATAAATACAACATGTTCCAAAGTCGAATGAAAGAAGCATGTTGATTGGCCGATACCTCACATGGAGAGGACAGAGTGATATTGTCACTCTCGTCACGAATCCCAAACCTGTCCTGAAGACGACAGGCGGAAAAATGCTCCTGCTACGAGGAAATGGGTATGCTAGCTTTAATCAGGTATCCAGTGGTCCATTATTTCATCAAACTCATCACTACTTACAATCGCAAGACGATGGGCGATGAACAGAAACCATACGCCTGTCAGAACTTAGGACGGGTTATCCATCGTGAGTGAAGTTACGATGCACTACAAGGCTTCATAAAATCCAGCCACTAAATAACTACTACAATGGTAGTACCACACCTAACAAAACATACTACTATATTCTATCATGGTCATCAATTAGCAAAGGGGCGTGCTAGCTTCAGTTTGACATCTTTCATGTTGTTTTATCAGAAATTAGATGACCTCTTGACCTCAAAAGTCTCTTAAATGTCTACAAGATAATACTATGGGATATATTCCCCGGCTGAACCATTTTTAACGATAACTTACCGGTATATCTGCAGGGAACATCTTGTGACTATCCCGATCGTAAATCTCAATCAGTATCTCGTACAGACGTCCCGTCTCAAGAACCCAGTTCTTTCCGGGCAGAACCACAAAACCTGAAGCAAAAAAAATCCAACAATGAGAGTCTGACATTTCGATCCATTCTGCCTTTTAGAAAAGTCCTGCTAGGATCCAAACATTCTGCCTTTGAGAAAGGTCCTGCTAGGATGGAAACATTCTGCCTTTGAGAAAGGTCCTACTAGGATCCAAACATTCTGCCTTTGAGAAAAGTCCTGCTAGGATCCAAACATTCTGCCTTTGAGAAAAGTCCTGCTAGGATGGAAACGTCAGGCCCTCCTAATTGGTGATAAAATATTAGTCATTTAAGTTTTTAAAGACTTACCAAGGTATTTGGGTTCGATGACGTGAATAGTTGAGCTGGGCATACTGGCAGCATCCTTGATGTCTGATGGACAGAGTTAATTGAAAACATTCACAGAAAACCTTGACAAAAATATAAAACAAGCCAAATATAAGTTGATTTTTCAAAATATCTTTTGAGTGTAGCTCAGAGATGATACTGAATGACTTTCTGACTTCAAGTACACAAACAAATTTTTTTTGATCACCAAAAGTGAATTCCACTAGATAAATTTTGCGAGCACAGCTATGCAACTCTGGTAAAGCACACCAACAGTGACTTGAAACAAGCCTAGCAAAGGATACTCTTATCACGAAGTACGACTTCAGTGGTACCCAGCGATACACCGGTAACCGTGGACGTAGCGCTGTCTAGACTGGCTATGGCATTCTCACGAATCTCCAACTTGTACTGAGTGGACGGCATAGGAACAACTGGAAAAGTGAAGAGGGTTCAAAGACAAACGAGTCAAACATGAGTCAGATTTTAGACAGTAATTGGATTTTTTTTCCAAATGAAGTTGAAAAATGGAGGCAAACCTAAGACATGGTTTAGAAATGATCAAATGTAAGTACAATTACAAGCATATCCCAGTTATTTTTCAATAGCCTGTATACTTTTTCGTACAACTTCCATAACTTTTCCCATTACTTCCGTGTTAGTAAGCACAAATCCCATACAACTTCCATGCCTTTCCGGAATGCTTTCCCCAGAGGTCTAGTGCCCCGTCTCACTCACCTGTTATCTTGCCCTGCTTGAGTTTCTCCACCTGGTAGCGGATCTGTGCATGGACTAAGATGTAGATGTCATGTGCAGGGTTCAGCATCAAATGATCGATCACGATGACCCTGGTCACGCTTGGCTTCACATCCTGAAGAACAAAGATGAACAAATATGAGAAAAATTGAATGAAAATAAGACGGTTTGACTTTAGACACTATCCTGACATGCAAACGTAGGTCAATAGCCAATTTGCCTTTAGCCCTTGAGAAATGTCCCGCCAGGATCGAAACGTCAGGCCCTCTAACTTTTGACACAAAATCATAAGAGTTGTGAGTCGTTGATACGGTACTGACCTTGAACCCAGGAGAGGTCAACCTAACCGTGACCTTTGCTGACCCAGCTCTGATGCCTTCGATCAAGATGCGGTCTCCTTGCTTCCCTTGCTCCTCCATCCTCTCTATGTACTTGGGAGGGTCATAGGGCATCTCATGGTAGGTCACCAACCTAGGTCAAAGGTCAATCACAGGGTCAAAGGTCAATCACGAGTTAATTAAAAGGTCAAGAGTTAATTAAAAGGTGAAAGGTGAATCATAGAGGCAAAATGAGCCAAAAAATAGGCTTTGTTCTTTATTTTCAGAAATGGTTTCCAAATTCCATGGCAACTGATCCACTCACCTGAGTATAGTCTTGGCATCGATAACAATGTCTGCATCATTGTCAGACAGGAGGGACCATTCAAACTCCAACCCTTGAAGACTACTGAAGGTATTGCCTAGGTCAAAGGTCAAGCAAGTCATGAAACTCAAATTTAGAAGAAGTACAAAACAGTGACAAAAAGTAGTAATTTATAATATAAAAATTAAAATCAGTACAAAACAGTGACAAAAAGTATTAATTTATATAAAAATTATAGATCAAAGGAAAGAGTTCCTCATCTGAATGATTATTTTCTATCTTAAAATTTAGTGGGCCTGAGGTTTCGATCCTAGCAGGACCTTTCTCAAAGGCAGGACCTTTCTAGCTGGACCTTTCTCAGAGGCCTTTCTCAAACACTCTGCCTTTGAGAAAGGTCCTGCTAGGATCGAAACGTCAGGCCCACTAAATTTTAAGATTTACATTTTGGTAATTTTAGTCAGTAAGCAGTTTGCAACATTTTTGTATATCACCCTAGATTATTTTCTATGTGAATACTTGGTTTGACTGTCATCTGATTGCAAAAACCCTCATAGGGAAGTGATACGTTCAAGGTTTTGAGAGTCAAAGTTACAGACGTTACCTTCGTCATCCAAAGCCCTCACTTCAAACTCCTCAGGGGAATCACCGAGATACAAGACACGGGTTGTCGTGACGATGTCAATCAGCTGAATAGTATCCACGATGACATCACAGCGAATTGTCTGCCCACTCGCTGACGAGGAAAAAGGTATCAGAAAATAATGTCAAAAGGCTTTCGACAGATTTCAGGATAAACTCATAAGTTCAAATCAAAAACGACCAAAATATCAAAAATGAGGAGGGCCAAACAAAGGTCCTGCAACTGCAAGGATCGAAATGTCAGGCCCACCTAATTTTGGACACTTTCTGTTCAAGAACAAAACCTTCTATGTTCTAAGGTCAACTTACATTCTTCTTCTGCAAAAATGACACTGGTCATTTGGTGAGGATGTGTGGAGAGAGCCGTGACTTTGGCCATGTGGGAACAGCGTCCATCCTTCTTGTCAATGGGTTGCACGGAGGCAACTTCTGGACGCGACGACCGCCTGAGATAGAAACAGAAATATCATCAATTATGCCATTCATGGTGTGAACATAAATCTTCCACTTGGCACTTCCACAATATAAATCTTCAACCTTATCTATTATTCAACTAAGTAGTCAGTACCTGGTAATTTTAAGTTCTTATCCGAAAAAGAAAACAAATATAAAAGTTTAAAACTAATTTAAAATAAAACTCTGCCTTTGAGAAAGGTCCTGCTAGGATCGAAACGTCAGGCCCACTAAATTTTAGATTAAAATAAAAACATTATAATCTAAACTTGTAATTTATGTAAATATGAAAATTTGATATTGATTTAATTTCTATACATTTTACCACAATTTGAATTTGGCTACGAGAGTAAAAAAAAATAAATAAAAAAAATAATCAAATCAAAACTACCTAGATTTTACATTATTTTGCTTTGGCGACCTTGAATTCTGCTCTGGTCTGATTCACTGATAAGCCAGTTTACAAAAAAAGGAACAAAAAGGGAGGCCCTAGGTAACAATATGAACAATCAGTAAAAGAATGCATTTCTTTGCCTTGGTCGCTTAAAATTCACGGAAAATTTAAAAGATTTAATAGGGGTAGCAGGATTAATGAGAAAAAACACTCATTTGGATCTAAGTTACTCGGACCATTGTAAGGCCAACGACAATAGATACCGATCCTTACCATTTATAACAACTGTCGGACGCCTCAAGAGTGAAATTGATCGGAGTCGTGGCGAAATACGGCAACATGATCCGCGGCACGTTGAGTTTGTGGCCATCAGTCCACCGAAAAGTGGACAAAACGACCAGGAAAAGAACAGCTTTATTAAAATTAAGCGCCATTTTAGGGCACATGGTTAACCGGGAGGCTGTTACCCGACCCATTCGAATTGCACATACTTGTATGGATGGTATTACAGACAATGAGGGACCAGACTACTATTTGCGGTTCATAAGAGGAGCGCCCTCAAGAGTTGAAAAAAGATTGTGACAAAAAAAAATAAGAAGAAAGTGAAAAACAACAGCTTTTCCGCTTCGCAGCGGGCCACAAAAGCTAACAATGTCTGAAACCATTTCCAGGAACCACACAGTCATTGCTGCCATTTGAGATCCTATGAAAGATTATTAAACATCCTAAACCCGTGTCTACCTCCAAAGAACTCATTCAATTTCTCCGACCCTGGATCCGAAATAGCGACGCAGCGATCTTGTCAAAGAACGCATGATATGAACAAACACTTAACACTAGGACGGGACTCAACGCCACAATCTACAGCTCAACCATGAGAATAATCCCTTCAAATTATTATAACCAAATTCCTCCAGCAAAGAATGTAAATCACTTCATCCAAACACGTTCCTCGTGCTTCTAAATTCACTTCATCCAAACACGTTCCTCGTGCTTCTAATTAAATTCACTTCATCCAAACAAGCGAAGTGAAAGAAGCAGCACGGCCAGCATTTTCATAATTTCCGAAGAAATCGCATCTTCCTCCAAGGATGCAAGCATGAATCAATCCCGATACCTCACCCAGGCTGCAACCAACAGTGTGTATACAATTAAGTATACCTATAGGCTATACCCTCAGTAGAGTCAAAATCACTCATGCACAACACCGGGCCTCAGATCGGAGGTGTCAGGGATTTGCTCCCAACTCATGCCAAAGTGGATTACGGTAACGCCATCGTAATATCTGATAACACAATACCAGTAAACAATTCCCACAACCTGATAATAATTCCTGCGAATTTTCCAGATGGTCCCCAACAACCATTACCGCCAGCTCGAACCTGGAATTCCCTCTGACAAAGGTGTGCTGCATTATTTATGAATTTCATTTCAATTGACACAAAGCACTCTCTGCGCCAACAGGTGCATTGTGCTTCGCCTTCTGGCAACCTGTCACGTTCACTGGACTCACAGGATATCATATCGCTAGATAGGACGCCATTCAGGCACGTAATCCATCCTAAGCTTTGGACCTTTCCTCATAACAGCGTCGGTTCATTTGTGTATGAGTGAGTAAGGTGACCTAGCTGTAGCTCCATCTACGTGTACACAGGCAGACTATACACACATAACTTGTACTACTCATGTGCACTGCCCATCGCTTATTAATCTAGCTCGTGTAAAACGCAACGCGTTAAACGGCTCGCGTTTCTGTAGCATCTTTTCGATTGAACGGTGAGAAGGGTGCTTGTTCCCGTCGCCTAGCAACCAGGGCGGTCAAATTGCATCTCCGGTTCAAGCGAAGCCTCTGTGAGCAGTTCCTGCATTCGTTTTTCAGCTGCTGGAAGTGGCTTGCCCAGTGTGGGTAGCTTTGAGGAGTATACCATCTAAATCCACTTGGATTCGATCGCTGGGATTACAAGAAAAAACATCCATCATGTCGGGCACTAAGGAGATACCGTAAGTATTTAATCAAGGACGTCTGGGTAATGAAAACAGCTATCTGTGAATCTTGGAAAAGATTTGGTGCTAGCTTCAAGGTTGAATGGGAAGAGGGGTGGATTTGTTAGAGTGTATTAATTTTAGTTTGTGAGTACGATAGTCGTGAGTGAGTGGTTCTACATGTAGTAATCTAATTATCATCACTATCATTGATGCACTAATGATGGTGGCAATGATGGAGCATCACGTCCATGTTCGGCAGATGCCACGCCCATTGATGTACCCATTGGGTGTACAGGGAGGAGATAGGGTAGGTCCTATCATGGTCATATCCCACCCCAATTATACAAAGCACAGCAGGTGGTATACCCCTAGATGCACTCTGTATACATTTTACGCTTCACTGCCCTGTACGCACTAATAAGCACACACGGCGAACAAACAGCAAAATAATAGCGACAATAATTTATTAGATTCCCAGGTTCGCGTTACAAGTCACTGCACACATTTACCGTAGATAGAACTACCAATTTCTTAATTCTGCCTTTGAGAAAGGTCCTGCTAGGATCGAAACGTCAGGCCCACTAAATTTTGACAATTTCTTAATTAAATCGCAACTCTCAAATTATCATAAATTCCTATCTATCTGTGCGGGTGACTTGGTAACCCCCCCCCCTTCTGCAATAATTTATTTGCTGCACAAGCCCCTGACGCCAGTTTTCGCCATACAATGTCCACCCACTTCGCCATTCTACTGTGCAGTATTAGGAACGAGGACGTCGGTAACCTCTGGGAACGAAGCCAAACAATCCAGTGAATGGCGGGATCTGGATTATTAAGTCGGAAAGACACTTCAAACTGTGTTAGCAAACACACATCCAGTTCACAGACATCGGCTGCATGCAAATATTGATCTACCAGGCACTCAGTGGACAAGGTCACCGAACTTCCAAGGAAAATGTTTTCACCAAGAAACATGCATGACACTGTCTACAGTCAACAAAGTCAAGGGTCGTTGTAGATAAGGTTGCATTCACTGATAAAGTCAAGAATAACAGCATTCCATAATCATTGATTCCCTTTGAACATATTCATGTCTACGATTTCGTGTTATGAAAATTGTATAGACACTAACTTATTATTATAAGATCATGAGACAGATCCCGCTAGGATGGAGGCCCTCTTAATCTTGAATTATATTTGAATTATATTCTGACATTTGAAAATATTGGTAATTTTAGTCGGTAAGAGCTTAGAAGTTTGCGACAATTTTCGTGTTACTCTTTTATCATCCTCTAGATGTGAAAACCTCATGTAAAAGTAATGGAAGCTGGCAACTTTGACCTCGACCTACATGAGGTAGCAGATCAATCGAACATTACAATGTTACGTAATCATTATGTAATCCGATTTTCCGTTCTCTTCGTCAGTCCCTGGTATTTTGGAAAGGTTTCACAGGAGGACGCTCACACAAAACTCCGGACTTCAATGTCAGGAACCTACCTGGTGCGCGATAACATGACGTCAAGGGGAAGTTACGTCATATCTGTCAAGTAAGAAGATTTCCTGAGCTATGAATGCATGAATATTCACGATGTATTTGACTTAAATATTTCTTCGAGATTGTAAAAGTTACCCTTTACAACAATCCGATGACCACAATCAGAGTGACGTCATTCTACCACGATGGCACTCTCAAGAACGCGCGCGTCATGAGAAGCTTCGCACGCGTTTTCCCCTGGTCTTGATTGGTCGAATCCAAGATGGTCGCCTAGCAACTGCGCGTGTGGTACCCCCACGACGCGCGCGTGAGCGTTAAAGCTACTAACATTATATACCACATTGATTTCAATTCTTCATTTTACTACATTTATTTCTTCGTTATTTTGCACTACAGCGAGAACGGTGCAGTTGTTGACTACGATGTCCGCAAGGCTGGAGGTAAACTGAAGATCAATGACAGGGACTTCGTGGATCTTCAGGCTCTGATTGGCTACTTCCAGAAATACCCCCTAGATACCCTCACGCTCGATACACCGGTCAGTATTCTGATGTCACAATCATGCACGCGCACATAACAACGGGGGCGCTATTTCAATACTTGAAAGAGGCTACAGCCCTTCTGAATTTTATAGCTAATAGCTTATAGCTTAAAATTTTTCAGCATTTTGTGGTGTTTTCATTTTGTTTCTTCTTTTGACAGTGTTCTAAAGACGGGATGCCCTCCCCACCCATCTCACCGTCTTGGCACAAGTAGAAGCGACTGGAGAGAAGACTAGCAAAACATAAAGTTTGGCTTCGTAATAATAATGTTCCCGGCTGTAAAAAGAACATGTATGTCGTTGTATCTCATTATCCTCGTGTTTATTAAACTATCTTGGAAACTGTATGTGTATAGTGATTTTTCGTTCATTTACAAGATCGTGTAAATTTAATTTCACCGAAGATTTCAATTTGTTTTATTCCTCAATTTTTTTTAAAGTTTTACAAAATGTATTCTAAACTCAACACCCACCGCGGTCAGTTTACAGTAAATTCCCGAAAGCTGGGAAATCATTATTCAGTAAGATCTTTCTTACTGCCGAATTAAACAATCTTTCTTAGAAACGTTTGAAAAGAATCTGCGAGGATCGAAAAGAAAGGTCCATTATTCAAACCAGTTTGAAGATTTCAAAAATGTGGGAGTAAAAGATTGCCTTCGTTAGTGGTGCCTCATCTGTGTTCGTCTGATTTATAATAATTGGATATCCCGTTATTTCTTCACTCCATACTCCTATTTTTTTTTATAAAGAGAGAACCAGCAGTTTGTATTTTGTACAGTTTGTAGTTTTAGCACTTACTGATTTAGTGTACTCCATGTAGTATTAGCAGTACTGAATATTAGTGTACTATGTAGTATTATTAGCAGTTTAGTGTACTACACATGTAGTCACCTTGGAGGATGTACATCCGTATAATTGGTGTGTACAACATTTTGGTATGGGAATAATCATTGTTTTATGTGATCTCTTATGTATTCTAACACCCGTCCCCTCAAAAACAAAACCAAAAACAACCATCAAAAAAAAAATTTGAAAAGATGGATTTTCTAGAGTTCGAACTGGACAATCACACGGACATGTGTTCGTACGGTTTATCGCAATTTTTCTTGAACAATCAAAAGGAAAAAAACCCAGTGCAGTCCAAAAATATATGATTTTGGAGGAAGTAGTAACTGAATGAATTTCAGTCCAAATAATTTCTTTTCCTGTTCTAGACAATCGTATGAAGTAAGGGTGAAAATAAAGTTTAAGATGCTTATGGATTTTAATATCAAAATAATGTTGAAAATCGTGGAAATTAATCTGCTGATTTTTAATTAATTTTCGAATAATATAAAACATATAAATTTTAGTTGAGTTAGTTCAATGTCCAACCCCAGTACTAATTCCAATGTATGCATTAATCTAGTAATTCATTTTGATTTTCAAATTATCCTTTGTGTATTCTGTGACTGAAATAAACATTCTGATGATTGGAAAGAACCAATGATGGCTTGTTTCGAAGTTTCTTTACATTCATTTTTATTTCATTTTTCCATTCTGCCTTTGAGAAAGGTCCTGCGTGTGGGTCATTTTAGTCAGTAAGCTTGTTTTGTTTCCATAAAATAACTTTTCTTTAATTGTTGATAAAGAGCGCCCTCTATCAATGCCGACCCGAGAGCTTCGCCAGATGAACCAACTCTATTATCAACGACTCGTACGGGAGGCTACATTTACTTCGCTGGTTGCACTGCATTACACTATTAGCTTTCTGCTCGTTGTGTAGGGAACCAGTTTGCCGTGTGGGTTAACCTGCTTCATTGCATGGTGTACATGTGGTATTGCACATGTGGGGAATTCCCTTCCTGTATCGGCCTATTTTCTAGGCTCAAGCAAACATCTTGATTGGCAAAGGATCAGTCACTAGGTATGTGTATACAGTCGGGACTTCCATCACTGAGAAATATGGGTGTGGCAAAACTGGAAATTGAAAGGAACTGTAGAGTTGAGTAAAAGTATACCAGTATTAATTTAGTAATAGTACACGATTATCTTTAATCAGTATCACCAGAGAGTTCAATTCCTTTGGATTTATTTACGACTACGACTTCGTCGAGTACGAGTACGACGTCGTTTATTCTGACAACATATAGTGAAACAAACCAACTTTGATTTCCTGGAGTTAATTAAACAGCATCTTTCTTCCTTAATTCTTTCAAGCTGCGTGGTATTGAGTAGATTGTCATACAGCTGGTGTTGCAGAAGTCATGAGCAGTTTGATCGTTTACCGATTTTTCTGTCGGTCGTTTTCCTACTTGAAGATCATTTCCGGCTTCGTGTTGGTACCGCTGTCACATCAACTCCATCGCTTGTTCGGTTATATTATCGCCATCAAGTCTTACATAAGTGGAGTTGAGACAAGACCTGCCCTTCAAAGCAAGGATAGCTGCGAAAAGTCTTCAAGGAAACAAAGTGCAAGGAAGGTACGTAAACATAGATGTAACTCGAAGAGAAAGATGTCAATGAGGAAAAGGGCAAAAACCAGCTTGCAGTTCATCACCAGAAAGAAAAAGAAAATGACTGAAAAGTCTGCACAGAATACTCTTGATAGATTCCTTGTTGCTCTTGACTCTGATTCAATATCCGGTCATCCCAAAGATTACATCAAATATCCGCCATCAAAGGACCTTTCACCAACAGAGGGATTTATTGTGGTGGAGATAGAAAACCCTGAGACGACAGAGACAGACCAAGAAGGTAGGCCTACCCAACTGAATGGGGTGGGGATGAGTTCAAAGAAGGATGAGAAAGACATCGTCCAATCATCAAAGATTAATTGGACGAAGGAAAACCAGTCATCTAACGAGGAAAGACAAGAAAGTAAAGATACGACTCATCTTAAAACTGACTCTGAGAATAGGTCTTCATCAGACAAAACACCTGTTACTTCAAGCACACCTGCTGAATCTTCCAAAGACAAATTGTCATCGGAAGGGAAGAACGACCAACAAGCAAGGGAAGAATCTGTAGATCTTAAAACAGACGCTAAGACTAAGAATAGGTCTTCATCAGACAAAACGCCTGTGTCTTCAAGCACACCTGCTGAATCTTCCAAAGACAAATTGTCAGCGGAAGGGAAGAACGAACAACAAGCAACTGAAGGATCTCTAGATCTTAAGAACCCCAAGCCTTCTGCTGAAAAACAAATGATTGCTTCAACTTCAAAGAAAGTTCAACCAGGTGCCACTTCAAAGGCCAAGGTGCCTCAAGATAAGAATAAGCAACGTGGCATCAAAGATCATGACATCAGTGACTCTGAGACAGGCAGTGAGTCGTCTTCAGATACTCAGCCCATTTCTTCAGGGAAAGTCAAACCCTGGACATTTGTGAGTACATCAATTATTCATTCCTCTATTTGTAGTTCCATTGTCCTTCACATAATGTTTGGAGAATTTCATTTTGATTGAAGAAGATTAAGCAGTTAAACCTTTGGGGTACACTGCCTTTTTATTTACTTACATCTTGTCTCCTCATTATTTTTTTAGCAGAAACAGAAATCTCCAAGCAAATCTCCAAGGAGACAGCAACCATCACTGCTTCCATCGTCTTGGAGTTCAAGAGATACTGAGGCATATCGCAATGGCTATCCTGTAAGTCCTTTTGTCTTCAGTGAATGAAATTATTTAAAAGTTCTCTTGTTTGTGTTTGAATAAAACTTGTGTCCCTAATCATTTTAAATTTCTTTCCAGGGCAAGAGAGACAACATACACCTGAATGACAATTTGAATTTCTACAGTAACAGCATTGAATGCAAGCCAAGAGGTACATTAGATCGCCTAGATTCCCGAGTCTAAAACCTGACGGCCGTCAAAGCTTGTTTATTAGTGGAATTCTTGTTCTTTGCCGTTGAATACAAGCATACTGTTTTTGTAATTTTTGCACTGACACCATGCATCTTATCTCTTGAGAAATTTACATCATTTTAATGAGTCTTTTGTTTTGAGTGGACTTCAAAACACTTCTGATATGGGGGGATTCTTTTGGTTTTTTCATCTTTGTGATGATGTTTTCTTACATTTCAAACATGTTGCCATAGGAACCCTGATTGATACCATGCATATACACTGGTTTGGAGACTACAGTTTACTGGAGGAACATCACGGATACATTCAATGGTAAGCAAGATATCACAAATTGCTTAGCAGAATTGTTTCTTGGCAGAAAGCAGGTTTGACAAAGCTTGCTTGCTTGCTTGCATCTTTGCTTGCTTGCTTGCTTGATTGCTTGCTTGCTTGATTGCTTGCTTGCTTGCTTGCTTGCTTGCTTGCTTGCTTGCTTGCTTGCATGTTTGCTTGCTTGCTTGCTTGCATGCTTGCTTGCTTGCTTGCTTGCTTGATGCCTGACTTGATGGCTTTCTTGCAAAATAAGAAAAAATGAAGAATGGTCATTCTTCATAGAATCTAAGTCAATTCCATTCCCCAAAAGTCATCTTTATTACTGAATGGATTCCCATCTAAGAAATGGATGTTCGTGACTTGTAAGTTACTCAAAATTTAGTGGGCCTAACGTTTCGATCCTAGCAGGACCTTTCTCAAAGGCAGAGTGACAAGGACAAAACAGATACATGTACACGAAGGAAGGGGGAAGAGAGTGAGTAGGACACGGATGAGAAACAAAGGACAAAGAGTAAAGCTGGTAGGGAGAGATCAAAGGGAAGGGCAAGGAGAAGGGTAGTTTGTGACATTTTTGTATATCACTTGTAAGTTTCCCAACAAATGCCTGTATCCCAAATGACTTACTTTCTTTCATTCTTAAGGTTGTTCCCGATACGAGAGCAAGGTATGAACTGGCAGTCACAGGAGCTTCAACTCCACGAGGCAAAGGTATCATCAGAGATAAGAGAGGCTTTTTACATCAGAGTGGGATTTACTTTTGGCGGGAAGGTTTCTCCATGCTTCACCGTTCCTCCAAGCCCTACAAAACCCCTGATGATAGTTGGAATCCAGTAGTCTCCTGAGGACGAGCAGAGTACACACTGTTCGAAACGTTGAGTCACCGGCTTTTTTCAGAGCCACACTCAGTCTCAAAAGAGATGCTACACATGGTGTCACCGCAAACCAATTAATAAGAGTGGGATTCAACGAGGGTCTGCCTTACATAACTTATAATTAGCATTGTATGCTGAGCACTTTGCCCTATTGCCTGCTGACAAATACAGAGAGCTCCAGTGGGATTCGAACCGATGACTCCTACTGAAGTTGTGGTACAGACACAGAGGTGGGACTTGAACCAGCTACCTCTAGTTTACAGTGCAAGTGCCGTACCACCTTGTTTACATTGTGATGGACCACTGTGTTGTCTCTCTTCACCTTGTTGGTCAGAAGCCATGAAATTCATCGATATCCTTGTGCTGTTTGACACAAAAACCCAAAGTAAGGCCTTGTCCGCGAGTCTAGAGCTAGGTCTGGGTCTTCCTCCTATTGGAAATACACGAAGATGCAAAGACAATAGCCCTAGCCGTAGCTCTGGAAGCCTGTTTCGGACACGGTCCTAACAGCAGTGAAATATTTCAAATGTTTCAGAGGATTTCCACCGATGCCAAGATGAGAGATAGAGTCTTGAACTCGTATGAGATGATGCTGCATTTCTGGGGGATGCATCTTGAAGACAGAAGGACGGGAGAGATAAGGAGGGAGATCAATTGGAAAGAGAGGTTCAGGAACTTGAACAGGCAAGTCTAAGAATCAATTCTTTCTTTCTGGGAGCACAACAGTCAGTCCTCTAACCAGCCTATTCCTTTGTAAAAACATGTGCTTATTGACATCTCCCTTCTTATGTAATGAAGACTGTTACAATATTCTTGTCTGGGTAAACAAGCAGAGAACATTTGACTGGACTGTGAGTAAACTTTGACTTCATCCCAGATCTGAAATGGAACTTTTCCATTCATTTTCTGAAATGGAATTTTTTTGAATGGAATTTTCAGTGTTTCTAAACTAGAATTTTCTCATTAAGTTCCTGAAATTAAATTTTCAGTGTTTCTGAAGTGGAAAATTTCCAGTCGGTTTCTGAAATGTTATTTTCAAATTTTCTTTTTCTCTGTATAATGCATTGATCATGGTCATTACTCTACAGGTCTTCACACAACTACCTGAGGATAACCAGGGTGCTGAAATCACTGGGAGAACTCGGCTTTGAGCATCTTAAACTTCCCTTCCTGAAATTCGTCCTTCGAGAAATCATCCTAGAAAAGACACTCAGCAATGCTCAGACAAGTTGCCTGAATTACTGGATATACACTCTGAGAAAGGGCAAGGAGTTAGAGGAAATCCGTTTCTATGCTGAAAAACTCCTCAGCAAGACTTGTAAATATTAATATCAGAAGTATTTTTTCATAATATGTCGGAAGGCCAGACGGTAAAAGCCATTTCGATTGGAAAGATGTACGTCAACTTTTGTATAAATGAATGTACACTATTATCCATCTTAACATTAGGCAAATGAACGTTCCTAAAAAAACTTAACTCCCTGCAAAGTATACAGCCATGGCTGCCATGTAACCCTACATAATCAAATTATGATATGATTTTTATGATTTTGAAATCCAAACACCCGAAGCCATCTCGTCCCTCAAGTTTTGACTCCATGGTGGAGGGATGCAGTTTCGGAGAAAGATAAAGATATTTTTTTCATCATTCATAAGTTTCCAAATTTTCAAATAAAGTATTTTGCCTTTGGGATTCTTCATTGCCTGTACTTCTTCTAAGATATGAAAAACAAATCAGGTCAAATAGTCCTGGGTAATGCCTCAGAAATCAAACATAAAACTTATATTTTGAAAGTTATGGCAGTGTTAACACCAGAAAAAATTTGATAGGTCAGTTTCTATTTTTCAGGGTTAAGATAAGAATTTTGTTTCAAATAAGTAGCTTTCTGATCGATGTCAAACATTAAATGAATACCACCCATGTACTATTTTTGAGGGTCTGTAATTTTAATAGCATTTTAAACCCAAAGACGATTTTATTTTTAATTGGAATATTTCTGATGGTTAATTTGTATAACTTTGAGCTTGATAATGGCGTTTGTAATAACGCTTGTTATTAGATATAATGTAATTCGTACAGTCAAAGTATGACGTTGCTTAAAATGATTATATCCATTAATACAATTTCAAGCCATTTTTGATGTAAACAAGTTTAATTGACTAGATTGTCTAAATGGTACTCCAACAGATGATAAAATTGCATTCTAACGGCATTGCAAACTCATGAATTGATAATATAAAAATCTATAATTTCTTAATAAGATAAATTGAAATATCAAGTAATATAATGTGCAAATATGAAAGAAAAAGAAACAAATATAGAAAAAAAGGAATGAGAAATACGAAATGTTTCTGAAAAATTTTGTTGGAGAAAATAAAAGAAAACAGGGAAAATGAAACAAGGTTTTCTTAAATTCATCGCTGCATGAAATGCATGAACAAAACAGCTGCAAGCCGAAGAGAAACTATTGACTTTTCAACGACTGGAATGGAGTCTAGAGCGATCGATGTGTACATCAGTTGTTGCTGTTCACATGGCACCAGTGTACATTGCCCCTGGTTGCTAAGTGTCCACATCCATATCTGCATGGATATTTGCCCAACCGTGACGTGCGCTTACGACGGCTGTTTTATGTAGATATTTCTAATTTCTGAAACAGAGCTATAATCGCTTTATAAACCGATGCTGCCTTTGGAAAATAACTTGTATGTCTCTGGAAATCTTTCGTCTAGGATGTAAGCATTAGACCCTTTCCATTGTTTAGCTTTAACCATTGCGAACGATTGCAGGATAATATCAGATTTCATCAAACAGCCGTAGATGGTAGCACTTGAAGTGTAGCAAGTACAAAATGTCAACAAACTGGTTGACTAGTCTATCATGCTCTGACTCTCCGTACATGCCACAACCCTGTAGTGACTGTGAGCCATCGTTTGGTCATCTACTGTAGTCTGTACAGACGGTGAAATCTGTTCCATAACTCTACACTTGGTAAGTGATAAATTGTTCATTAACAGCCAATTAATAATGGCCAACGTGAAATGGTGGAGCGACCACCACCATTAATTTCAGCGCAACCTAATTAGTTCAGGAAAGGATGTGGGCAGAGATTGAAACGTCAGGACTGGGATTGTCATAGTTCATGCATAGAGGTTCATGGAGGGTTGAAAGTGGAGTCCTTGGGAATTAGGTGGACAGCTCGGATCGAGGTTTGGTCCGGGTGACATTTTTAATGAATTCTGAAGTCCGAATCGGCGGCCATTGTCGAAGACAAATTCATCGACATTTACGATATTCACGGCCCTCAGCGATCGAATAAAATTATCGATCACTGACAAAGGTCACCACGCTAGAAAAATGTAATTCCCATCGTCATACCCTTCCAGTTCCAAACCATTGCCATTGCCAAGCTCCGTGATTATTATAATAATGGTGCAATAAATGAATTGAAATGTAGGCCAGCCGCAGCTGTTAAAAATGATTACAATAAGGTCTCTTGTCAAAAAAAGACCATCGGTTGGGTATCAGATGATTTGACCCGTCCGATGTCGTTTCCACCGGATAGCCATCGTGTATTTTTCACCCCAGAGTCCAGTACAATCGGCTTTCTACCGGGGGAAAGTTTATCGGTCGGATTAATTCAACCGGCACTCAACCGATGATCTTTTTGACAAGAGACCTAATGAAAGCGAACAATTGTCACATTTCGGTCAACGACAAAATTTATCAATCATAGAAGTTATTTCAGTAAGAAACGTCTTTGATTGTGTATATTTTTCCTCTTGAACATTATCACCGAATTAATTTGTTATGTTTAGGCCTATCTGTAGATGATTTTTATTTCATATCTTGTCATCGGTCATGGAATATTATAATTAGCTCAATCTGTCCAAGGATCACACTACCCTTCTTCTTCCTTCATGCCTTGAATGAGTTTGTGATATTTCTCTTGTCCTATGTCAATCATGACAGCGCTATTGTCACTCAATCGACAATTGTCACCATGGGCTCTGGGTCGTCGTCACCCAAACATTCACCGGCACCAGTGGCCAATGGCCAGCCACCGAAGGGCAGGACAGGGAATGTCACCAACACTGACACGGACATTGGCAGGAATGGACCCACACAGGTCGTCTCGCAGGCCTATGCCCCCCCTGGTGCCCCGGTAAGAATTCCAACAAATGAAAAAGCTTCAATTAATATGAACGACCACATTATAATGGCGTACGTGTCTTTCATCCGAAAATATGGAAAAGATTACATTCTGCCTTCGAGAAGATTCTTGCTAGGATCGAAACTTATTATTTATTTACAATTTTTTTTACCAATTTGTGAGTCTTTAGTCATTCTTGTAAGAATGGTGCTGCTTTTTAGTATAACATGAAAATAGCAAGAAGGAAATTGACCTGGAATATGTAAAACCATTTGTACTCTGAAGATAACACGAATCAATATTATGATTTGCCAATCCTTGTCCTGGCTTGCTTACTGGGTCCAGCGATGTTTCCATAACTCACTGTCATACACAATCGACATTGGATCAGCTCGAGTTGTTACTGGCTAGAAGGAACCAATAAGCAATAATCCTGGCTCTTACCTTCTGCAGCCGATTTATCACGGAACAGTCCGAGCAAAGCCGAACATGGAACCATCCAAGGAAGCTGAGAACCTAAAGATTGCAATGCAAGGAACAGGTAAGTCAGAAAATGTAAAATCAGAAGCCAGAAACAAAGATTACAGCAGGTGTTTTTTTTATTTATTATAGCCAATACCGTACAATTTGACTTCCGGGGGGTTTCAACCCAAAACCCCTGCCGTAACGTTTCAGCACCCTTACCACCTGAGCTATGCAGCCCACAGGTTATTTTTTTTCTTCAATTTTTTTCAGTGGAAGTAGTTCTATTTTTCATGTTTTTAATTTTCTTTTTGTCTAGGTACTAAGGACAATCTGTTGATTGATGTCCTGACATCGTGCAACCGAGCACAACGGCAGCTTATCAGTCAAGCATATGAACAAAAATACGGCAAGGTAAATGGAGATGACATCTACGGATCGTCCGTTCGGCCAATCGGATCGTCCGTTCGGCCAATCGGGTCGTCCGTTCGGCCAATCGGATCGTCCGTTCGGTCAATCGGATCGTCCTTTCGGCCAATCGGATCGTCCGTTCGGCCAATCGGATCGTCCGTTCGGCCAATCGGATCGTCCGTTCGGTCAATCGGATCGTCCGTTCGGCCAATCGGATCGTCCGTTCGGTCAATCGGATCGTCCGTTCGGCCAATCGGATCGTCCGTTCGGTCAATCGGATCGTCCGTTCTGCTAGTGCATTCTGTCAACGATGATAACTATTAAAGGAATGTTTTTTTGTTTTGTAGAATCTTTTGAAGGATTTGAAGTCAGAGATAAGCGGAGACTATGAAACGGTGGTCGAGAAACTGATGGAATCAGCAGCACAATACGACGCATGGCTTCTTCATGAGACAATGGATGTAAGTTATTTTTTCTTTTTTATTTGAATCCTCTTTCCCTTTTTTCTGTCACCCCTATCCTATTGCATCTCCCCATCTTGTGTTGTCATTGTCATTCTTCCTTTGAGAAAGATTAAGTTGGGATCCGTACGTCACTGTCATCGACGTGATTAAAACGACTATCAATTTTAATAATGTTTATGATCAAGATGAAGCATTTCATTAAAGGGTAATAATGTGGAGTAACTTATTAATTAGTTGCAAATAATTAATGAATGTTTCCATGTTTTGTTTCTAGGGACTTGGAACTGATGACGATGCCTTGGTAGAAATCTTGAGTTTCAGGAGCAAACAAGAACTGGAAGCTATCCAGGCTGAGTATCTCAGCAGTAAGTCAAAGATTGGAATCAAATTCTTCATAAATTATTTTCCTTACGAGACAAATACAATAGGCAGGTCTGGTTGCATGGTTTAGGCATGCGCAATATTCTCATATCAATTCTCTCTAACTTTTCTAAGGATTTGGCAGACATCTATCTGAAGATATCAAGGGTGATACCAGTGGCAACTTTGAGAAGCTTTGTCTCAAACTTATGGAGGTAAGACCAATAATTATTGTAAACATTATCATTACATATTGTCATTAAGTAAATTAAAACGCGCGTGCTTACTGTACGCGCGATTTGAATGCTTACAACGCGCGCGTCAGCAAGGTTAATCCATCGGGTTGAAATTTTCAACTTCGAATAAAGACTTTCTTGTTCTGATCGAGGTTTGAGATTTCTTTCAATGTTCAGAGTTGAACCGTTATATATTTTTCAGGGTTGCAGGGACGAACCGCACGTTTTGGTGGCGTCGTTCGCCGATGCTGACGCTAGGACTCTTTTCCAGGCGAGTATTAGATGATAATTATAATAAAACCACAGTCAAGCTAGATAGTTTCATCTATATAATTATCTTGTTACAATTTAGCTATTGCCATATTATCAAGGATTCTGTCACAACCAAAAGACAACAAAGTCTTAAAATTTAGTGGGCCTGACGTTTCAATCATAGCAGGACCTTTCTCAAAGACAGAGAGAAAGGCCTTTGAGAAAGGTCCTGCTAGGATCGAAACTAGTTAATCGAAACGTCAGGCCCACTAAATTTTGAAATTTGCATTTTGGTAATTTTAGTCAGTAAGCAGTTTGCAACATTTTTGTAATCACTTTAAGTCACAACCAAAAGACCTTAGATGTTGGATGGCAATGAACCATATTTATTATTTGTTTTCATTGCTTGATCTGTGAATATACAGGAAGGTGAAGATCGCATTGGAACCTGGGACGACCTGTTCATCAATATTTTCACCACTAGGAGTTGGGACCAGTTACGATCCGTGGGCTTTGCATACAAGAAGGTAAGCCTAATTGTTCCACATTCATTACAATAACTGTCATTACAATAACTTTCATAATTAATAGTCTTGAAGTATCCGTTGTTACTCGATCGTAGATACAGATATATCGTCAGAAGTGGATAACTAAAATTAATTGAGCTTTGTTTTCTGAATTTTTGATGACAGTTGTACGGAAAGACGATCGAAGAAGCGCTTGAGAATGAGTTCTCAGGAGACATTCTGTTTGGTCTCAAGAAAATAGGTAAGAATAATGTTACCCATTCATTGCACTCAAGGTCACGTCACTTGCAATTATGGTAGTATAAGCAAGCGTTTAAGATCGAAGAATGACCTGCTTTTACTTTTTTCATTATTGATGCTCTGGTTTGAAAACTTGAAGAATGTAGAGACTATTTTTGTAGGCCTAAACGTGACTGTTTTATTTTCGTAAAATTAATGGTTCATTTTATTATTTGGTTTCAGTGGCTTTATCAAGGGACCGTGCAGAGTATTTTGCCAGCAAACTCTACAACTGTATGAGTGGTCTGGGAACAGACGATGAAGGACTGCAGAGACTAGTTATCAGCCATTGTGAGGTAAGAGCTCGTTGTCTAGGAAACAAGAGCTTCAACTTAAGGACCAGGAAAGGGTTAGCGGAATCATCTTCATTCGTTCATAGGATTATTCAATCTTCTTCATCGAATTGGAATCTTGAACCAGATCTTGGCATATACCGTCTGTATTTAGATTAGCTAGCGAAATCCAGTGTCACCATGCAATCCTATCAATGGCAAGAATGGCATTGTCAATTTTATCCAGATTCCCTATTGCTCACTGAGCAGTTTGCAACAGTTTTTGTGTTAATTTCATTTCTAATTTTGATAGCACTCAGAAAGAGTAATAACATTTGAAAAATAGCAAGGAGAACTTGGCTGGATTGGGAGGGTAAACTAGAGACACGTGTCTTAATGTACCTACGCTCTTACCATCTGAGACTCTAGCATAGGAGACAGCCTCCCCAAATAGTCAGTTTGAGGAAGAATAAAATGACAATGATTGTTTTCTTTCAGACCGACATGCTTGAGATTAAGGAAGCATTCAAGAACAAGTACGGCAAGACACTGGGTAACATGATTCGAGATGATTGCTCCGGGAACTACAGGACAGCACTTCTGGCTCTTCTCAACTGAAGTGACGTCATCATTACGTCATCTATCCGTAAAAACAGTGAACCTCCATGATCTCTACGTATGACTTCCGTATAGCAATGCTACATAATAATTTTAAACCTAGGCCTACCTGGTGAATGCCCAGTTTCGTTCAGCCAAAAAAGTAAATAAATAGTTATGTTGGGATAGGAATTAGCATTGAAGTCCCTGCATCAAGTAAGCTTTGTGCACAAGGTTTGAAAAGGTAAAAAAGTTCTTAAAAACTTACCACATTTTGTTTCCTGAACGCTGCCTGCACGAACAGTGTAAAGCAAGCTGTGTATAGTGGACGGCAGTGGGGGCGACTGTGTGAAGTTTGGGGCGAAGTGGGTCTTAGGAAAAGACTCGATAGATGACAAAAACCGTCAAATCATGGTCAAAAGAAACTACACCATCCCATTGGCAGTGAGTAAATGAACTTGAAAGGAGTGCATGTACTTGATTCTTCATGATAACTCCGGAAGATCGAACTAGCTTCACGAAATTCAGGACCTGGTTTAGATTGACGAATGTAACGCAACGAGACTTGCAATGCACGTGAATACACAAACAAACATGACTGCTGGCGCCACGCGACTGCGCACCAATGACTAGCTGGATCCTGCAACTCATTTGCATAAAAGCTTAAAGGGGTATTGTTGGATCCGTTTTTTAAGATATAAATCTAGTCTTAAAATTTAGTGGGCCTGACGTTTCGATCCTAGCAGGACCTTTCTCAAAGGCAGAGTGACCACTCTGCCTTTGAGAAAGGTCCTGCTAGGATCGAAACGTCAGGCCTACTAAATTTTAAGATTTACATTTTGGTAATTTTAGTCAGTAAGCAGTTTGCAACATTTTTGTATATCACCATATAAATCTAGTCCGTAATTTCTATCGTTTTGAAAGACACGGGAAACCTTGATTAATCGTGTGTCTCAAAGAGTTATATTATGCACAATTTTATGATGATGATGCACGATGTTTTCTTATAATCACAAGCCATTTAAGTGGGTATTGCTGTGGTTTAAGACAATCAGATCAGGACATATCTGTACATATAGACGACATTATTTTATACCCTCTGACAATCTTCTACTACGGAACCAGTTGATTTATTTCAACATATAAAGTGACAACGGCAAAACATGTTAATACTTTTCTAAACGTCAAGAGATGTAAATACTAGTAATTGTTTAAAGAAAACCTCTCTATATATCTTTTGTACTTTACAACTCTGTAAATATTGACGCTCTTTTCCTGCCAAACAGACAATCGTCGATAGGTCTGTTTCTTATTCCAAAGTATTACTTTCTGTTACTTTGTTGGTGCATATAATTTTATGCTTATATGAAGACAGTATCCTATCATCACTTAATGATCGTAAGAGTATTTCAGACCTCAAACTTCACCTAAAAATAATTCATATCTCTATTTCATAAGCGCCTCTTACCATGACCATATAGGATTTTGAAAGCTGTGTTTTCATAAAATAAATGATAAATTCCTAAATAAATCTAAAATCAATATTTTGAAATAAACAATTTTATTTAAAAACATTTATTGGACCGGAACGCTGAACCCAAGATCTCTGGTTTTGAGCACCAGTGCTCTCACCCTGCATCTGAGCTTTCTGTTTTCCCTTTATTTTGTTTGAAATAAAAAATAAAACGCCAAAAAATGCCTAGAGTGCTCATTTCTGTGTCCTAACAAGTTTATTCATAGCGTAGGCCTATTCGACCTTGTCTCTACGTACAGGGACTTCCACAAATAAGGGGGATAGGCTTGTCACGTGCATTAGTCAACCAATCATATTCAGGCCCATGGTTGATGTGTAACAGCCCCAGCCACGGTGACCTTGGGAGTCCTTTCCCAAAGGTCATAAGAACAAAATACGCACTCGCTGACGGCATGACCACGGACCAGATTGAGACAAGGACAGATGATACCTAGCCTGGTTTGGCTTTGTAGCGCTTCACAGCCACTTTGGTCCCGACAGGAAATATCCGTCGGGTTCTCTTCTTCGTTCTCGGCATCCACGTCTGCCGCTTCAGTACCGGTCTCTTCCTGCGAGGAGGCAACTTGTGACGCTTGGGTACGTATCGAGTGAATTTCTGTTTCTTGCGACTTTGGGGCAATCGCTTCCATTTTTTGGCCGCCTTGGCGAGTTTTGCGTGTTTGGCTCGTATCTGTTGCTGGAGTCTCTTTTTCCTGTCTGTAATAATTGCACATCGCAATAAAAAAATACCAGCATTAATAATCAAAACTCCACTTCATATAATATCATATCTTGTTTATGAATCTCAAAAGTTAGAGGGCCTGACTTTTCGATCCTAGCTGGACCTTTCTGAAAGGCAGCTAGAGAAGGAACAGAATGAAAAGAACTGCATTTGAAACTATGCCTTAGGTTTAAAGATGGTTCCAACACTCAAGCGACCCCACCCTTAGGTGGCGCCCTTCCCAAAGAGTCAACTATCTTTGCTACCCTAGGGTTGCCATGCAGACTTCACTCACTTTTCCTGTTCAATTCCTGTCGCTTGACACTCGCACGGAATTTCTTCTCGTATTCTTTCGACTTTTTCAGTTTTTCCCACATGATATCTCCGCTGGTCTTAAAGCCGGAACGTTTCTTTTGGAGTCTCTTCTGATGAGCGGTGAGTGGTTTCTTGGGGCGGGTATGGGCCACTGATCGGAAAATTGTAGTAACCAAATTGCAAATCAAAAGATCATGATAAAAAACATGATGAAGTCTCAAAAGTCAAAATGCATTATTTGTTTCGCTTAGTCCCTAATTACATTTATAATTGGTAGAATTGTGATTTTCTTTGCAATTAACATAGATACTGGCTCAAAATTTAGTGGGCCTGACGTTTCGATCCTAGCAGGCTTGCAGGACCTTTCTCAAAGGAAGAGAAAGGTCCTGCTAGGATAGAAACGTCAGGCCCACTAAATCTTGCGATTTGTACTTTGGTAAATTTAGTCAGTAAGCAGTTTGCAACATTAATGTGTATTATTACTTTAACGTGGATAACTGTTTTATTTAGAATCACGGGAGTATTATCTGCGGTATAGCATTACGTAACAGAATGTTTGGATCATGTTTGGATCATGGATGGACTTACAATGATCTATGACCTGAGGGACTAGTTCACAAACAGTCTCATTTCTTCCTGCATTACGGCACCTGAGGACCTTCTTGGGCTTCTTCTTCTTGTGGACAACTGGTCTGGGTCCGAAAGCTCCAAATGGATTGGCTGCCCTGCAAAGCAAAGCAAATGACAGTTGGAAACGACTATGTACCGGTATAATTATACGCTGTTTACTTTATTCATTATACTTTAAGTCCACACCAATGAGCAGTCTAATCCAATCAAATCCATTCAATTTAGATCCGTTCTATGATCAATCCAACCTAATCCAATTCAACCCAATCCAATCCAATCCAATCCAATCCAATCCAATTCAACCAAATCCAATCCAATCCAATCCAGTCAGATCCAATCATATCCAATCCAACCAAATCCAATCCAATCCAATCAATCAAATACAATGCAATTCAATCCTGTCTGATCCATTCCATTCCATTCCAATCCAATCTAATTCATTCCAATCCCAATCCAATCTAATCTTATCCAATCCAATTTCAGCCCAATCCAGTCCAAACCAATCTAATTCAGTAGCTAATACTAGTAATGCATGGCATATAATTATCATACCTTTTCCTTCTCGTCTTATTCTGTGGACTCGTAGCAAAAGGCCAATGCTCTTCATCCTCCAACAAAGTGCTTCTTGTACCAATCACCGGATAGGTGATATTCTTACTGGTTGAAGGTTTGTCGTAGACTCTTCTCGAGCCTAGAAAATGTCTGATTAATCGCCTCAACACAGACTGACGGGGAACTCGAATCAGAATCTTAGGGTTGGGCTCATCTGGATTCGTATTGTCATCTTTACGATGGAAGCCTTTACGAGAGACTATATAATAAAGGAAAAGAAATGTCATTGGTCACTGTAGGCCTAAAAATTAATGGGAAAGGCTTGATTAGAAAACTACTAGTCATAGTAGTAGTACTAGTACAGTACTCAGTAGGTTCTAATGTAGTAATGATACAAAAATCATCATATAAATATAATACTAAATTAATCTAATGTTCGAATAGCATTTCTAGGGATAAAGACATGGCAAATCGTAGGGTAATTGAATAAATTTGAATGCACTGCAATCTGCTTACCAGAATGATGTCTGTTTGTTGATGGGCGAATGTTACCTGACCGATCCTCGTGTGGTTTACCCTTCACTTCGTCAGAGCCAGTATAATCACAGAATGAAACCGTCATCAAACAAATCGCTGCGACAGTAATCAGCACAAATCCAACGCCTAAAACTCGAGTTAAGGAACGCTTTCTGCCGTGAAATCTTGCAGATTTCACGGGAAAATTGCTCTTGTCCTCCATTGCTGCAGTTATAAACGAAGGTCGCCATTACGAGTGACGCGTCACGGAAGGCGTTTCGTCTTTTTGAATCACGCGCGCTGCTCGATCACGCGTTTGGACGCGCGCGCGCTCGGACGCCAGCGTCACGCGATGGAACGCGCTTAAAGCATCGCGTATTCCATAACGCGCGCGTTAGGGGCGCACACCCTAATTAACGATCCTAATTCAAACGTCAGTTGTTCATACATCACGTTGAATTCGTTTACGTGAATTATCCAATCTTTTTATAAAAATGTTACTGAATACTGTATAACCAGTTATAATTTGATACATAGGCCTATGTGGATAGGTCGTCGCCATGAACACCTTCATGCCCTTTGTGATCTTAGCATTCGCTCTATCAGTGGGATTTTCGATACAAGTGGGCTCTGAAATTGTCCCACCAACCAGTGCTACTTCTAATGCTGGTACTAAGCCTAGTTGGACTACTGATGACAGGCTATTGGAATTCAACGATGGAGTAAACCCTACATCTTCAGACGATTATGTCGACACTGAGACTGACTACCAGGATCCAGCAACCACTCAACCAAACCCAGACGAACCACGACAGGAACAACCAGACAGCCAAGTCAGTGAATTCCATGATCGTGCTGTCAAGTCTAAAACCCTAA
Organism: Luidia sarsii; assembly: GCA_949987565.1. Classification (NCBI taxonomy): domain Eukaryota; kingdom Metazoa; phylum Echinodermata; class Asteroidea; order Paxillosida; family Luidiidae; genus Luidia; species Luidia sarsii. The sequence goes on from OX465122.1 coordinate 164,965, forward strand.
GGGAACGATACCTCCGTCATCGACTGAAACAAAAACAACTTCGTCAGAGACCAAATAAGAACCAAGTTCAGCAGAACTTACATCAAGAGAAACCTGTGATGAACCCACAATCAGAAGACGGATATCAACATAGCTACCAAAATAAACCACATGCCATACGACCAATGCAAGGCCAACATCTTGCAACAAATGTCGGAGATATTGGCTCCAAGGAATCAACAAACTGGAACACAGACGAGCAAATGAGACCAAGATCACAAGATGAATATACGCCACGCTACGGAGATTATTTCAAGAAGAGAAGACGACCCGAGACAAGCCAGATACCCAGAGGTGTAAGGAAAGGCGTGCACTTCACACCGCTAGGAATGGCAGCACCCGTTGGCCCAATATTCGTCAAGAAACGACTGCAGCGCAGATACGGGAAATACTTCACTGCAAAGGATGGTCAGTATAATGGCGTGACCTGATCTGTTTGTCCGTCGAATTGTTAGTCTAGTCTAATAAAAATGGCTTACCAAAAGACCTTTGTGTTTTCCTGCAGATAAAATAAGGTTTAAACTACCCACGGACCTTCTGGTCAACTGTTGGATGCAAGCGATGGTGGGAAAGTTCTCGCCAAGTTGTAACGAAGACGGAACGTACAGCTCCAAGCAATGCCTTAGGAAACGGTAACCACGTGACTTAGATCTCATTTCGTTTCAGTTACGTCAACAATTCCGCTGAGATTTGTTCTGGAAATTTCAGCAAGGCTAGTGTAAGAGTTACTACACCGGGTGATGTGCATGAAATGGCCACAGCACCAAGCAATATCGAAACATCCAAACCATTCGTGGATGGAACCTAAAGCAAAATTTGCATGCTGCTTGGCTCAGTTCACACGAATGGCAGCCATCTTGTTTTCAAAATTGAGATTTTGTTTTTAGTGTTTAACCAATGTATTGATCAATGATCAATGTATTGATCTTTTAAGACATCAACCTAGTTCCCGCTACCTCCGTTCTAGATGCTGGTGTACAGACAGACGTGGGAAGTTCGTGAAACATTCCGGTGGTCTCCACAGCAACGGGTTCTACTTCGGAATTAAGGCGCTGACGTTAGAATGTTGAGCGACCACCCCTGCATGGGTAAATGGAAGAATCCACGTGCGCGTTATGATTGATATCTCGTTCTTTTCACGTTTAATTCCGTGATTTCGCGAGATAATCCATAAAGTATCGACGGATTGGAAATGGTTATAAAATAAAGGACAGGTAAATTATATTGATGTTGTAGGCATAATAGACCTATATTACTTTATTGTTCTGTTTATTTCTTCTTTTTTGTATCTCATTGAGTGAATCTGGACAGATTCGTACAATGAGTGATTCAGCTTGCATGGACACAGTACATGAAATTGTTATCACCCAACCAAATCTTCCCAGACTCTGGGTCGAGTAATGTTAATAGTTTAGGAGACAAAGAAATCCGAATCAAACCTAACCCAGTGTAATGCTTAATATTTCGTTAATTAACCCCTTCACGCCGACTCCCCTGCATCTAATATTGCATAATAAATTATAACAGACACAGACATGTTTGAATATCATTCTCAGGCTTTCATTTTCTATGAATACCTTGCTTGGCCACAACCGACGTAAGTCGAATTCCCAACCGTGGAAAGCTCATAGGTTTTCCAGACTTTTTTTTCAAGTTAATTGGGGTTGATTATTTTGTTGCAGTTTTGCGAAAGATATACATGTGCAGTGGTCTACGCTCTTCAAGAAGTTACCTTATCACAATCGTATACCAGTTTTCAGGCAAGTTATCGGAGTATAACAATGACGTCATCTTTGTAAACAAAAGCACTGCAGCATATCATCATAAGATTGTGAATTGCAAACCATGCTAAACACGTTGAAGATTCCAAGGTGCTTCAGTACATGCACGCCCATATGAACATCTTTGCACGGATACACAATTTCAATGTGATTAGTTTTTGTTGAATGGAAGTAATAATGTTGAGTCGGCAAGGTTATCTTTCGCTCATCTGCAGAGACACGTGACGTCAGGTGCTCATCTGCAGAGGCACGTGACGTCAGGTGCTCATCTGCATAGGCACGTGACGTCAGGTGCTCATCTGCATAGACACGTGACGTCAGGTGCTCATCTGCATAGGCACGTGACGTCAAGATGAACGAAAATCAAACGATGCACAATGTTTCTGGTATTGCAAAAATCTCCCTGGTCCAGATGCAGCACGACCATTGGTCAAATCAAAACCGTATAGAAAGTTTGACCCGAAGCTCAAAACTAAACATGGAATAGTTTGGTGTCCAGATTGCTAAAGAAACTTAAGTTAAATATTATTACCGAGACAGTCAAGCTGAAGACCTGCCATTCTAAGATGGAATAAACCGTTTGAGAAAAAAATAATAATACAAAAATAAAAAGTAGGACTTTTCACGGCCAGAAAAATTTACGAACATCGTACTTTTGTGATATGTTGAAGCTAACGTTTGCACACAACGGTCAATCATTGTTCTTCAGGTTTAAATGTTGACTTATTGACGGTTTAGGGTTGCCAATTTGCTGTTTAAGTAGTTTTAAAACATAAATCTTAAAATTTAGTGGGCCTGACGTTTCGATCCTAGCAGGACCTTTCTCAAAGTTTTAAAACATGTTCGAAAGAGTCTGGCCAAGGTGAAGATTGCTTAGAATAGAATGACTAATAAAATAATGAGGTTCGATTATAATTCAGCATGCTCTGTTCCACTCAACATACATTAAATCACACTCGTAGTTGTGATTTGGTTTGGTGAGCAAAATGTCGTGTATGGTAATAGCATATCTTTGGTAGACAGATTTTTGATATTATAAACAGTAACGTAATCGCCCTAACTCCACCATCCAAAGACCTTTTAAAATCCAACATTGTTTGGTAAAGGCCTATCAAGTTTATCTCTCTACCAAAGAGACAACTTCTTATACATACATGGTATACGTCAGCTTAAATCCAATGTTTGGTGACTTGGCAGATGGAATATTGTATGGTTTTATGGCACAACGATTTACCTAGGCGGCTCCAGGCTGATTGGGTAGAGGAAACAAGGGGTAGATTTTAAGTACAAGCAGACATTGAAGGGTGTTATGAGTCTTGTAAACATCTTGAAGAGTAAAGCAAGTCACTCATGGCTAGTCATGGGACGAAATGTAATAGCCACGCGTACATAATATTTCCAACTGCGATGCTTGCTCATTGGATCGGAGTCCAAGCTTAGTCTTGCAAACCAGTCACACCAAATGGTCCAAGGTTAGTCTTCAAAACCAGTCGCAACCAATGGGTTCTTATCCAGAGATCAGCCACAGATACACAGTGAAGCCCATCGGACAGTAATTTACAGAACTATCTACCACCTGTTACAAGGTTGATAATTACCATCCCAGGACTATGACCCAGTCTGTAGAAACCTGTTTAATGTCATCCGGAAATCATGTGTTAATAGCTGAATTCTGCCAATTATTTGGTTAAGCTACCCATTGTATTACGTATGAACACACCTGAAAACATGTACCTATTGAAAACCAATTGTTTAATGAAGTATATCATGTTCTTAACGAAATTCTTAGCAATCAAGATATAGGTCTTAGCCAAAACTTAAATTGTACTGTTTATGAATTCTTATGTCCAATCTTGCTTTCTCTCCTCTCAGTATGAGCATTTATTTAGAATATTGGTGAAACAAAATACTTCTTCTTTTGTGTTACTTTGCTATAATTTATCAATCTCCACGAAAAGAAAACCTCATCTTCAGTATCCTTCAGATCTCAAACTGATTCTGGGAGATAAAAACACTTCACTAAAATTCTCTAACATGACTTAACTTTAATTATTTGAAAGAAATATCACCAACGAAATGTTCTAAAAGGTAATTGAATCTTAATAATTTCAACATTCCCAGTTGTTGTGTTCTCGGTATTATCTTGGTATCACAATTACTGTTTGAGAACAAGAATTTCTATGACATGCAGTAATTCATGCAATAATGATACGGCATCTACGGCACTTAGAATGAATGTCATCCATGTGGGTCATGTGATCTGTGGCTGATCTCAAAGGGATTTCACATTTCCTGGGGGATTTCAAAACTTTTTGGACAGGTCTGGTGGGGGATATTGACTTGAAATTAAAGTTGCACGAATACTTAAATACTCAGAGTTTTGGAAAGCTGTTACGATGAATTAAACTGCATGATCTGTAAAAGAAAAGAGAAAAGGAAAAACAGGTAAGATTTACCAAAATCTTTGAAAAAGGCAATGAAAAATACAGTTTTATGACAAATTAAGCTATTTGTCCACTTTTGTTGGAACTATACCTCTTCTCATAGAGATTGTGTAATGCCTTAGTCCAAACATTCCTTTATTGCATCTGTGTGCTCTGCTAGAAATATTGAGTTACTGGCTCTTTTCAGAGCCACACACTCCTTCTCAAAAGAGATGTGTTACATGGTCTTAGTGCAAAACTTACACTTAGTCTTTTGAAGTAAATACAAAAAACTGTTGCAAACTGCTCACTGACTAAAATGACCTGCAATCCTTTGAGAAAGGTCCTGTAAGGATTAAAATGTCAGGCCCTCTAACTTGTTGAGACTCAGTGTTTTGTTCTATTTGGGTTTTTTGGGGGAAAAGGCAAACAATGAAAGCTAAGATGAAATGTGATGTCCACACATCAGCAAAGACTACACGCTACTTGTTTACAGAAGAGAAAGAGTGGAGACTCACTTTCAGTTAATTTGTGACTGTGGATTTCTGAGGAGTTTGTCGGGGGTATAAGACCGGGGGGAGGGGCGTGTGTCGTCCAAGCAGGACCTGAAAAATAAAAAAACAAAATAATAAACAAATGATAAACAAATGAATGGAGATTCTGCCTTTGAGAAAGGTACCGCTAGGATGGAAATGTTAAGCCGTACAATTTGCATTATGGTCATTTAAGTCAGTAAGCATTTTCCAACATATTCAAATATTACTCTACAGGGGTGTAAGTGTCCGACAAAGTCATTTCCTGAAAATCACCGAATGCCAATAAATTGTGTGACTGCGAGTGAGCGCTTACGCGACCGAGAGATGCAATTGCAAGATTCACGGCAGGGGTGCAGGCACCTTTTAGTTTTTAGGGTTTCAACAGATAAAATTGAGCAGTTTCAGATACCAGTTTGACATGAAATAAGAAAATAAATACATTTTTGTTTTTTGTAAACTAAATAATTAAAAAAAAATCACACCATTTCCAGAAATCTTAAACAAAAATCACGCCATTGTGAAATTCTCCTTACCTCTGTTTGCATATTCATGAGCTGGAAACAAGTGATTGGTTGATGGGTGTGAGGGGGCGTCGCCATCTGTCAACGTTTGTAATGATTTCAACCAATGAGGTTGCTCTTCTGTGGGAACTGGGAACAATCAGGTGAAACAAATTATCTCATTTACAAAGGCAAATTGTCTTCAGCACACACAAAATATTGATAACTTTTTACTTAATTTAAACCAGGATAATTAGGTTTGTGGTGACACCATGTAAATTCTCTTTTGTGAGTAAGTGTGGTTCTGAAAAGAACCGGAGGAACTCGACGTTTCGAATAGGATACCGTGTTCGTCTTCAGGAGAATGCTGAAGACGAGCAGAGTATACTGTTCGTAACGTCGAGTTCCTCCGGTTCTTTTCAGAACCACACTTACTCACAAAAAAGAATTTACATGGTGTCACCACAAACCTAATTATCCTGATATTCTCACCATGCAAACCTTTAAAACCTCATTCAATTCAAACCAGGCCAATAATATTCAATTATTATATTTCCAAGCAAATAAATTAAGAATAAAATAAAATTTGAAATCTTTTTTACAACTTTAGGTAAACTTGGCATTTTTCCTGTTTGTAACTTTAACACAATGAAAAAATATCTAGGCAATCTGCCTTTAAGAGATGTCCTGTTAGGAATAAGGATCAAAGAATCTAGTCCTATAATTTCTTAGAAAGAGGTTTGCAATATCATTGAGTGGTACATAGAAAGAACTGTGCCAAACATCTTTAAGATATCATGGAGTGAAGCCCAAAAGCTGTGTTTTAAGAGAGATTAACGCTTAGCAGGATTGATAACTGCTTACCGTCTTTTTCTGTGAAGCCAGGTGTATGAGTGTTGCTTGAGTTGACGCTAATTATTGCAGGATCATGAACAACCCATGAGTCGGATGTGATGGCAGGCCAAACATCTATCAGAAAAAAACAATAACGCAAGAATAGAAATCCAGTTTCCTGACGACGGGTAGAGCACCCACTGCCCACACGTTAAGTTACTGGCTCTCCTCAGAGCTACTCTCATTATCAAAAGTGATGACTTACAAGACATCACCAACAGACTTTCCTGACAGGAAAGACCATGACTGCATCAGAATATGAACCTAGATCTTTTGGCCCTCATCAAATTGTTTCACTGACATTTCCTTCAGAATGAAAATTATTTCTTAACACTCTGCATTTGTTGCACTGTTATCCTTGCAAAGTAACAACGGAAACCAACCTAGAAATGACTCCACTGTTACCCGAGCCATGTAGTTTCATTGTGCACAGTATCAATTTTACAATGCTTGAGCCAAAGAGGGCAGCAAACCATTGCAGTATTAGCCTGAGAAATGTCAAGTGTATCCCGAGAATTCTCAGATTCAGCAGTGGAAGTGTCAATAACAACAGGTTGCTATCCAGGGGGAAATGCCATCCCCAGCTCAAACCCAGCCCTTCATTTTGTTACGGCCAATAGTGAGGTTACTACTTACCTGAGTTTTTCTGTGTGGTTGATTGTGTGGGGGTAGGGTTAGGGTTGGCGTTGGGGTTTGTTGAAACGTTGGTAGCTCCAAAGCTGATGTTGATATTAGGAAAGAGCGCTCTGAGACCATCTTGAAGATTCTTAACAGACTCTGGATGTCTTGTCTCTCCCTGGGGATGTGACTGCTGGCAGATAAGATAGAGAAGAAAAAAGAGAGGAAAGAGAGGAGGTTAAGTCACAATACAATTAGTTGGGAACGTGTCTTTAAGAAAGGTCCTGCTAGGATCGAAACATAAGGCCCTCTAACTTTTGAGATTTATTTATCGCAGGTCATTTTAGTCAGTGAGGAGTTTGCAACAGTATTTGTATTGACTGAACTAACTGAAGTGATGTTACAACAATCTTAAAATACTTTGAATATCTGTCTTTGACAGATATGAAATGACCTGCTAGGATCGAAAGGTCAGGTCCTCCATTTTTATATTTTTAGTCATTTTAGTAAGTGAGGAGTTTGCAAAAATATTTATTTTCTTGATGCAAATGGTTGTAGACAGACAGACTGATATTGAACTCACTTGACTGCTTGATGTCGACGGCTGGAATTTTGGAGTGTGATTACTGAAGGTCTGTGGGTTGCTACTGTTAGGCGTTGGTTCTGTAGATCTGTTCAGCTGCAACCAATTCAACATCTTACTCCCACCTGCTTCTGAAGAGAGAACAGACATCAAACTGAATTATCTTCTAAAAACAAGAAATAGGTTTCTATGGCCGTTTACGAAATAAAAATCTTAGGCTTGGGCTTAGTTTCTGTCTGACAAAAACCTGAAAATCAATGTCGTGGTTTATTTCCGAATTCAAAGGTTTAATGGTTTGATAGGCACAGGGTATTCCCCAAGAAACTGGGGCCAAACACTTGTTTTTAGATGCCTGTGATATTATAACAAGTAAGATCAATATGACCGAAGCCTAAGCCTTCATTTGGTAAACGGCCAATAAACATGATTTAAGGTCAATGCTGTGTCTTCACCTGGATTGTGATTGACGTGTGACGTGAACCCTGGAGGGGGTTGCGTTGTTTTCGTGGGGTCAGAGGTCATAGCTAGTCCCAGTTGTAGTTCCTTCTCCAGTAAGTCCGCTAAGCCTTTGTTAGATTCATTCCAAGGATCAAAACCTACAGGATAAGATAAAAGGATAAATCTTACTTACTGCATCGTAATTATCTTAATAAAATAATAAACAAAAATGTTGCACACTTCTTACTGACTAAATTTACCAATACGCAAATCTCAAAATTTAGTAGGCCTGATGTTTCGATCCTAGCAAGACCTTTCTCAAAGGTACCTCTCAGAAAGGTCCTGCTAGGATTGAAATGTCGGGCTCTCTAATCTTTTGAAAATATTTTACAAAGTCAGATACATTCATATCACGGGTTACAAGTTGTGGAATAAGGTAAAACAAACCTAGCTCATCTTCATTTAACAACTTACTAACTATAACTAGGTTTATGATCAGGTTAAAGGTCATTGTTTAGGGTCAAGGGTCAACTTACCTAGGTCATCTTCATTCAATAAGTCTTTTGTGTCTGATGTGAAGCCAAAAGCTGCTTGCCAGTCGGTGTGACTTGCCACAGGTAACAAATCATTGTTCAGAATGACTCCTTCACTCCAATCTACAAAAAAAAAAAAAAAAAAAAAAAAATCACTTGTGCTTCATTCATTCCAAATGTTAATTTTCATAAAGTTTCAATTTTTTACTCAGAATGAAACAGGTATTTCATGTCAGCAAATTCAATGTGTTTGTTTGTTCTGTTGAGTAAAACTAATTAATTATGCCATCAGGAATGGGCAAATATCATTCGAGGTGGGTTTGAAGAGCATTCTAAGTATCTGAACGGCATTTTGAAGATTCCGCATTCCACCTGCTTCTGTTTGATACCTGCCGAGTCAGAATAAGTGTAACAGGGCCTACGAGTGTCCTGATGATTGTTCGTCTTTCTTACCTCCAGTGGGGCGTGGGGCTTGCTGGGGAGGTACCAAGGGAGGAACGGAGTTATCGCCCCGGAAACCAGTTCCTGAGAAAAAGAAGAAGGCAATTCTTGTAAAGATACATAAATTGAAAAATTGGCAAAGAAAACTTTGACAGGACTTGAACCCAAGACCTCTGGATTAACGTACCAGTGCTCTTCCGTCTGAGCTATCCAGCCCTTAGATGGTGGCCTTCTCTAATAGTCAACTGGTCTTTGCCGGGGTGGGGGCGCCAGTCAGAAGCAATTCAACCATTAACTGCCGTATATTCCCCCAGTAGATGATTCATTTGATGCAGTAGTCATTAAGAAAGTCTTTACGTGTTTTTTGTTTTTGTTTTTTTCAATTTGGGAAATCAAGAAAGTTGCACTTACCATTTATTGAGGGGTGTAAGTGCGAGTTTGGTGGTAGAAGGTTTGGTGCGATGCCCTGCGCCATGTAACCATTTGACGAAGGGAAGAAGGGATGACCGGACTCTTCTGTCTCAAATGCTGCTGTCTGCACTGGTTGCTTCTTGCTGTCTGTAGGGATTGGATGTGATTGCACAGGACTGGCTGATGATACACCTGTCATAGAATGGCATAGAAAAGCACTGAGTACTAACGATACACCTGTTGCAAATACAAATTCATTAGTGTCACCGCAAACCTTCCACTGTGTTACTTTGTATGGAACAGAAAGTTAGTTAGATTGCGTACGAGTTTGATTCCAAAGAACCTGTTTCTGTATATTTGTTACAAAAACCAATCAGTGAGATGCTTGATAGAGACTGCTTGAGACTACTAAGATCTTTTAATGAAGAAGCATGAACACCTGTTGCAGAACCCAATCTATAGAAACATTGCAAGGGAAGATTGTCTGAGGGGATTGTTTAGATTGGACAAAGTTTAATGAGGACACCTGTTTTATACAAAAAGCAATCAGTACAAGACTCGTTCCAAAAATACTCCAGAGAAACCGACTTGGATTGCTTGGGATTAGGGACATCACTGGTTACAAGAAAACCCTACTCAGTAAAATGATCAGTGGAGAGAATCCATTAAGGGATTGGGGTTGAGTTTTCTTCCAAGCTGAAAATGCACCTGTTTCTAAAAACCAATCACTATGACATTCTGCCAGGGATATTTAAAGGATATTGTCTAACATTAGCAATAGTGATCACGAGGCAGAAGTGAAATGCATCCCGGGTTTATTTGGGTTTGAGGTCTTTGAGGTTTGCTAAATGAAAGGTTAACCAGTGTATGAAGCATTGCTACTCTTATGGAATGTATGGCAGGTGTTAGGGTGTACATTTAAGAAAGATTACAGGTGTATCTAAGGTGTCTAACAGGTGCTTTCTTAATTGTGTCAGGTTCAAGTAGCAGGTGTATTTCTTACCCTCTGCAGTGGGATGTCTGGCAGGTTGTGTGGGTATGCTGATACCTGACGATGGTGACTCACTCATTTCTGATGTATGACTGTTGGCAACAGGTGGCGTGCCATTAGGGGACTGACTATAACCATCACTGGTCTTAGACTGAGCAGCTAGCGCAGGCCATGGGTCAGTGTGATTTGTAGTGGGCCACTGCTCGCTGTGATTTGTGACGGGCCAAGGATCTGAATGGTTGGTTGGAGGGGAGTTTGTATTGCTGTTGATGGGGGAGGACGATGGCTTTTTTCTGGAAAAGAAAAAACGAAAAATAAGATTTAGAAATTGGCAAAGAAAACTTTGACTGGACTGGGACTTGAACCCGAGACCTCTGGATTAACGTACCAGTGCTTTTCAGTCTCACGAGTAATAAACTATTTGTGGATGTCTGAGTGAAGATTTCTCGAAAAGTTCAGCATCCCAGACCGTGAGATTTCAACATGAGGATTGTATCATGACCATCTACAAACTGTGTAAATTAGAAGGAAATCTGTGGACATGGATGGTTCCCACTCTTCTCAATGTTGTACATCTACACATGAACAAAAACAGCACTGATCTGATCCACATCTTCTCCATCTTACCTTGAGGAGTGCTTTGAATGTTTCTTGCCGTGCTCGTTGTTCTTCTGCTTGGGATGGGACTGCTGCAACGGTGGTGTCTCGGTCTGTCTGTGGTCCGTCTTCTGCTGCTGTTGTGTTGTTGTTGCTGTCGTTGCGTGTGTTGATTGAGACGATGGATTTGTACCTCCCCCTAAGACGTCTTGAGCAAGTTTTTGTTCGTAGTCTTGATGCTTCCTGTAGAAATTGCACAAAGAAAAACATGTCATCATAATGTATACTGCCTAAAGATTGGCAGTAAAATTCATGACTATTTGATCACCAAGATTCCTTTGGCCACAAATAGGTCCCTTTGGCCACCAAACGATCTCTCTGGCCACCTAGGCTATCAACTCTAGTAGCCTGATAGGCCGGTGGAAGTGGGGAGCAAGATTTTCTTACCCTGCCTGCATGTCTTCTTTGGTGAAGCTGGCTGCTGAATCTCCCAGCTCGTGAAGATACATACAGTCCTGGAAACCAAACAAAAAAGTCAATCAATTCTGAGGACAGGGCAACAGGCTGGGAAACGTTTATAACAATTAGAAAAAATAGCAACAAAAATTTGTCCACGGGGTTTGAACCAGAGACCCCTGGACTATCATCCCAAAACAACTCACCAATTCAATCAAGATATTTATAAATGCATGATGAAGGTCCTGCAAAGATTGGTTCAATTTTAGAGAACTCTCAAGAAGTCCGCAGGACTTGTGGATATTCAAATCGTTCCGTCTTCATCTGGAATTCTCTTTCGGATCTTGCTTTCCCCCTGCCTACAATCTTGCCCTTTTTAAAAGGAATGTCAAATCCTATCTCCAGCCTTCCTGAGTCCCTCTATATCTCTTTTATTTAGCCCTTAATCTTGAGTGGCTTTTCAGCCTTGTTTTGGGCAAATCTGGGAATGTTAATTCCTATCTCCAGCCTTCCTGAGTCCCTCTCTATCTCCTTCTTTCCTTAGCCCTTAACATTGCGTGGCTTTATAGCCTTGTTTGGGGTGATTTTGCATTTTAAAAAAAAACAGCTCAGGCCCAAGATATTCCAGAGAATACACTGCTATCAACTATCTAGAGGACAGCGGAGAAGAGGCTTTGTTCTTACAGGTTTTGGACACTGTGAGTTCTTCAAGAAGTGACTGCAATATTTTGTCGTTCCTAACGAAGCCTTCAACGTTCTCCCATCCACGTGTACATTATTGACTGCTTGTATTGCTTTTAAAGCATCTTCGTATTTGTGGTACGTTACATAGGCACTTGCACTAGGCCCCTGTGTGAGATAAAAACAAAACCACAATTAAAAACTATCAACCAACTTGTTCGTTATAGTGACATTCCACTGTAGCAGTTAATAATTAGAGAATAGAGCATGGATAATATTAGCAAGTCCATTAGCAAGTCCATTACTGACCATCCTTGGTACTAACCTGTGAACCAGCATAGGAAGTATTCTGATTAATGACTACTTTCACAATCTTTCCAAACTTTCCAAAATACTCTTGCTTCTTCAAAACCTAGCGGTGGAAAACACAAATAATTAGCAAAGAATAATATACAATTTAAAAAAAGGAAATGTGCAAAGAAGAATGTGGACAATATGATAGTCTTCTTTGCTCATTTCCATTCCTGTTCTGCACCAAATGAGATGCAACAATACCCACTATAAGTCACGTGATGGCATGTAAACATTGGTCGTGCAATCAGTCAATACCTCAGTGTCTGCGAGTCTTTGTGACAGACCCACGACGAAGACCAAGTTCCTTTGAACCACTCGTACACTGGCCAGGTGCTTACGACTCTCAGTAATCTTCTGCTTCTTTTGGTGATCCTTCTGACGTTTCTCGTTCTTGATTCGTTGAAGCCTACATGTAATCATGGCAACGTTAAATGAGTAAAACTGACGTGATGGGGGAACGAAATTCAATTTCGATCCTTAAAAAACAAAAATCATAAATCATTGTTGTTTTGTGTGTAATTTATGTTTTTCTGATATTTTGATAGATATGAGAACTTAAGGTCACAAATGAAGAATCAACTGTCATGCATCCCACATTTGACTCGGTCGTTTCCACTGGAATTAAAATGGGAAAAGTAACCATTGTTTCAACCAAAGTCAGTGCAGTGGAAAGGCAGCATTAAAATATAAAAGACTCACTCTTCATCTGACAAAGGCTTGAAGTCTGCAGGGCATTCTGGGTAGGCTTTTCTACACGCTGGACATAACCCGTTCTCATCGGTACGAATACGATGCCAACAGAAACGACAAATCTACGACAGCAGAATCAAACAAACAAATAAACGTTTCCAGTTTCATTTGTAATTTCCCCGTCTATAGGAAACTTTTTATACATTTAGGTCTCCATAAGAGTTTTGGGGGTATCATATCATGTATAAAATAGGTTTTTATGGACAATATTATTCATATATTCATACTCATTCATGAATATTGATGACTCACTTGATAGCCGCAGGTACATGGAAAGAAGTTGATATCGTCTATCTCCAACGGTTCCATACACAGTGGACACTGAAAATAAACACAGCCAGAGAGAAAATATACGGCAGTTAATGCTTGAATGCTTCTGACTGGTGCCCCCACCCTGGCAAAGACTAGTTGACTATTTGTGAAGCCCACCATTTAATATAGCTCAGATGGTAAGAGTAAAAGTTTGCAAAACCGGCAATCTCGGGTTTCAAGTCCCGGTCCAGTCAAAGGTTTCCTTGACATTTTTCAAAACTTAATGACATATTGTTGACAAATTAATGAGAATGCTGTGAGGAATCTTACATCATCTGGCTCTGTTAAGCTGTTCATGTTGTGGATAGCGGATTCTGGCTTCATTCTGCAAAGATAATATTCCTAGTCAAGCTCCAAAGGTCAGAAGAATTCTGGGTCTTCTTCAAAATGCAGACGATTGTCTCTGAAAACAAACAGACAAGAACAAAGATTAGTGAAAAAAATGCCCAAATAAATGTTTGTTTATGACTGAGTTTTACTGGCAAAACACACCAAAGAACTGTAAAAAACCAACAAGTGCATAGGCTATCATGTCTAACGTCACGACCAAGCAATTACTGTATGTCATATTGTCTTGTGAGTTGTGATGATTTAGATTTGTTTATTTTTAGTTCGGAGAATACAAAACTAAAACAGCCAATTTAAAATTTATTATTTGACATGAAAAGTAGATATTTCTGAACTTGTGTCCTATCTAACGACCGAGTTATTTTTAATTCGGAGAATACCAAACAAAAACATCAAACTTTACATTCTATTTTAACATAAAACCTAAAAAGTCATGAAATGAAAAGTACACATTTCTGCAATGCCTGGTCTGAAAAAATAATAAAATGGGTCAATATATTAGTACTACTAGGGTCACCTGAATTATGGTTATCTGTTCAGTAAAAAATCTCATCTTAACATTTTGCTTGCACTTGCAGTCGCCTACCACAAAGCAGACATTTTTGACATTTTGATTTCTGAAGTGAAGAGACTAAAAAAGTCTAGATTCCAGTTGTAAGTCGAGATAACGCAACAACTCACAAACTACAACAACACTCATGTCTGTGGGGAACTGTTAGTCCGCAATAAGTCATTGACATGGGTCAAAACTACACATTTCCGAACCAAATCAATAAAATATGTCGGGGAAGTTACATTGTTTTGAAAGCATTGCATTGCAACATAGCGTTACACACATCACCCAAAAACTTGAGGGAGTGTACACAAAAACTGTAATTGATTTCTCGCGAACCCCTGTCGCAAACTGAAAACTTGCCCCTAATTTTGTCGTGTACTTGCTACCATCGGTACAAATCAAAGAATAAATGGGAAATTGACCAACGACTTTGACTGAAAAGGACAATATTTACTTACGGAATTGCAGCTTACGACAGCGGGAACTGCGAAATGATTGTAAGGTTTACGCTACTGCGCGTGCGCAGGCTGAAGTGTCCCGGATGACGGGTGTTGCATTGTGGGTAAAACATGGCCGCGCCCAGCGATGAGTCACGTCATAACAACACGAGCTGGTGTTTCCATCTGTTTTGATTTGTAAGAGGTGTTTTTGCCCCTCTTACTTTGTGAAAAAGAGGTTTTCGTGGTGGTTGTAATAACTGTCTTTCACGATTTCCTTCAAAAGAGAGGGTGATGACCTCAGTCAGCTGAATTTGCTCAAGGTAAGTTAACTTAACGTTAACGTGTGTATGGATTGTATACCGCCGTGTTTACAGGTCATGTCACATGTGCACGCACTGACACACACAGTCACAACTGAACTGTCAAATACCCTGACAACCCTGCCCCCTTTCCTTGCTCTATGCTCCAATAAAGATAATAAGATGCAGTTAAGACCAACAAAACCTAATCTGTAATCATAAGCTTTTGTTTCGTTAAACTCTAGACTATGTTATAATTAATAATTATTAATAATAATAATTAATAACTTAGCCACAACCTACAAATCCTCAAATCCTTTATTTAAATTTTTATGATTTTTGGCCCATTATTTGTAATTATAAAACTAGTATTATATTATGTACTAGTAATTAGTATTACTGTTAGTATTAATTATCATTTCCCATTTAACATTAAATTAACAATTTGAACATGATTGAATAGAAAGAAAATCCTTTTTCCCCCCAGAAACGAAGGGTTTCAGATTTGCTTGCTGAGGACATACCGGAGGATGAAGCGTTTTTGATGAGAAGTGGAAGGTAAAGCCCATGCTAGTACTTAATAATAATAGTAGTAGTTGTGATAAACGTTACCTTCATCCTCCTTGCTGGGTGAATGTACATTTAAATGTAAATCACGTAATTCACCATTTCCCACAGGTATGCCTGCACAGTATGTCACCATCGGCCAGTATTTGACACCATAGCAATGCTGCAAGTACATCGCAATGGAAAGAAACATCTTACAAGTGAGTATCAGGTCAATCAGGGTTTACCCTACTCGATGTAATAAGCACTGAGTCACTGAGTGCTCAGTGCTTTGCCCGATTGCCTGCTGAAAAAAATAAATGCAGCTCAGCTGGGATTGAAACCCGCAACTCCTGCTTTCTAATACAGACATCTTGATCACCGGACCACTGAGCTGGTCGAGGTTGTGTGGCAGATTCAAATCTGTATAGCAGCAGGTACCTCGTATATCATCTATGTATTATGCTTTTTGTGTCAAGTGTATAAACAGGTTCCTATAGCCTAGGGCTTTACCTTGCCCTAGTCCACTGTACCACTGTCCTGTATTTCCTGTTTGGATGTTGATAAACTTTTTTATTTTAATTCTTAATTCAATTGGACTCCCTTGAACCCGAGACCTCTGGCATATTCAATCAGACGTTGTACTTTGAAGCCAGAGGTTCGGTCAGATTGTCTTTGCTATTTTTCCAAGTCTGCTTCTCTTTCGTTTCTTTCCACTTTTAATCCCAGCAGAACCTTTCTTGAAGGCAGAAAAGAAGATTAAAAAAATAATCTAGATTTGCATTTTGGTCATTTTAGTCATCAGCAGTTTGCATCATTTTTGTGTCACATAACTTTCTTCTCAGGCGTGAAAAGTTACTACACCAAGAAACAAAACCTGATGAAAGAAATTGAAAAGAGAAGGCAGCTTCTGTCTCTGTCGGATCAGCAGGAAGATGCTTCCTTAGGAGGGAAGGTGAGCCAGCCTACTTAGACTGATGACTGAGGGATTGGCCTCACTCATGTACTGACAAGGATTCATGGTGGGCTGTATGGACCTCCAGAGTAGCCTTAGGCAGATAGTTCGGTCTTCTGACGTTAGACTGAAAAGGGATTGGATTTATTGGAATTTGAGAAGAATGGTTTAGAATTTTGCCATCAAGGAAAATGTGATTCATTGAGGATGTGCCTATGTGTCCTACTTGATGTATAATTCGATTTATGGGGTTTTTTTCAGGATGCTACCTTTGAGAAAGGTCAGGATTGAAACATCAGACCCTCCTAATTTTTGATTTATGAAAATGCTGAAAATAGTCGATGAAAGATTCTTTCTTTAAAAATGTAGGCGACTGACGAGACACCGTTACTTACCAAAACCAAGAAGGCTGCCCATCATGCTTTGCTCAAAGCCACTCCATACAAAGGCTATGCTGTGCCCTCAACCATCAAAGGAAGTGACAATCAGAGGTAACCATTTCTCTAATGATCAGCAAATCCACAAGTCTCAATATTTAGTGGGCCTGACGTTTCCATCCTAGCAGGACCTTTCTGTCTTTTAGGATCTAAACCTCAGGCCCAATAAATTTTGAGGTTTGTATTTTGGTAAATTTAGTCAGTACGCAGTTTGCAACATTTTTGTATATTACTCTAATTTCCACAAGGTTAGATACGATTTGAAGGTTTGAATGGTGAAAGTACGAATTAGGTTTGCATTGGCAGTAAGTCATCTCTTGTCAGATGGAGTGTGGGTCTGAGAATAGCTGGTAACTTAACGTTTCCGGCAGTGTAGACTTTGTCCATCGTCAGACTACCACTCAGTCTTCTGACGACAGGTAGGAATAGGATGCACCTTGCCAGAAACATTGAATTGAGTTACCTGCTCATTTCAGAGCCACACTCCAACCCACAAGAGATGATTTACGTGGTATCAATGCAAATCTTCCACTTTCCTAAAGGTTGTACAAAAGCCTCTTTGTTAACAACATGTCTGTTGCTTTCTTGTCTTTTTCTTGAAGTGGTGGTGGCAAGACGTCTCAAGACACCAAGGCATCATTCTTCCAAAGACTCACTGATCATCACTCTCACCATAAGCCGACAGCAACCCGGAGTCACAGTTTACCTGGAAACAGAAGTCTTCCTCCCGGCGGCCAATCAAATGTCACCATTCCCACTACCCATAATGCTAAGCGGTCACAAGTCAGCCAATCAGATGGCCCAAATGGTGACAGAGCTTCAAACACCAATGCTTCAAGAACATCAGTTGATGAGACGGGACACTGGATTGGTCCGTTAACCATCAAAGAGAAGAGAGCCTTGCTTCCTTTCCAGTTGCAACCCTACGTCCCGAAACATCTTAGGAAAACAAATCTGCAATAAATCAAGGGGTGTGAACCCCAAAGTTCAACTTCCAGCAAAAAGGAAGCAATGAGCTCCTCAAAACATGGGAAGGAAACTGAGGACCTTCCAACCTCCAAACCTTCAGTCATTCTTCTGACAAACCGTGTCGGCTCTTGCGATTTTAGAGTAGCATTATTGGCCAATCCAGAGAAGCAAACTGACACGATACCTCCTGCCAAGCATACAAAAGATCTTCCTTCCAAGGGTCTTAAAGAGATGTCTGTGAAACCCATGAAAGACTCCTCCCAGAAACCGCAAAGCATCTTGGAAGATTCTCAGAGATCTGACAGAGGAAGATACCTCCATTTAAACCTTAACCACTTAACACCGGGACCCCCGAATCCGGAGCTCCATTGGCTTTACTATGTGACGGGGCCGTCCGATTCCGGGCACCACTATTGTCCACATTCTAAACAAAGACTCTTTTCAGCTTAGAACAAAGCAATACGAATCAGTACAAAGACCCTTTTTGACGCAAGTTGCCACATGAATTGCAAGAATAGCAGCAGTTATTGTGCAATTGTTGGACTTTTACCTTTATAGCATAATCACTCTTGAGAATAATGACTGACTTTGGAAATCTGTTTCATGCAAACTTTTGGCTGTTCTCCAAACACCTTTACTGCAAATTTAATGACTTCTTTGATTGCAAAAAATAAGAGGGCTTGCTTGACGCTTCAATACTTGCAGGAGCTTTCTAATTTTGTACAGTTTTTGTGTGGGTTTTAACCTTTTTTTTTTTTACTTCTTTACATGTAGCTCAGGTTGGAAACCAGACTGGAAGGGAGGCTGGGTACAAGACCAAGATGTAGAGTTTGATTCAGATGAAGAGGAACCAGCCTAAAGGGAAGAATCAAGGTATGACAAGCCTTCTGGTAATGTAATGGCTGGGGTTTTGACTCTGACTCACTTTCTACCACCTTGTCCTAAGAATGCAAAGAGACTGAAATTCAATATCTCAAATTCAAAATGAAATCTCTTTCTCTAAGCCAGTATTGATGAACATAGAACTTGAGCTGGGTTTATTTATTTATTCTTATTGGAAGAAAATTTTACATGCATTTCAAAATAATGAAAAACACTGTCCCTTAATATTTTGTTAGAAGCAGATAAGTTATTTGATTGAACAGAATATTTTGAGAACAAATACATTTTATTTTGAACGAAAGAAAAGTAATTGCAAGAGAACAATAAATTTAAGAGAATGACAATTTATCTAAGTCAGTTTGCAACATTTTTGTATATCACCTTAAGTCAAATGAAATAATAATTCAACCAGACATAAATATCATATTGACAGGTCTTGATGTTTTTCCAGTGCATTGGTGTCATAATATTGAAATCTAAGTTGCAAAACAATGAAAAAGGTGCAATGTATACATGTTTTTGTTACCAATAAGCAACCTGACCTTATTCTCTCACCTGAGGGCGCTATACCAACTGCACGCACAAACTCAGAATTTTACTGTCATTTACAAATTTCAATGTACATCAATTATACAGTATTAAGTAAAACTACAGTGAGATACACTTAATTTAGCTGTTATAACATTGCTTTTTAACAATAAAAATTACATACAAGGCAGCAAAATGTACACTTCCATCCTTATAAAAATTGATTTCAATGTTTAAAATATAGCAATGTAAAAGGAGTAGTGTACAAGTAGCTTTACTCTAATAAGGTACTTCCAGGTACTGAAGAGCCCTAAATGAACTTTCCAAAAACTAAAACAATATCGGAATCATCGAAGAGAAAGGCTTAAGCCTGAAATGATCACCATAGTATGATAGTGAGTCACTTCTTGGTCATATGAAAAATAGGAGGTCCTGACCTTTCAATCCTAGTAGAACTTTTCTCTTTGAGAAAAAATCCTGTGAGGGCAAATGGTTAAACGGGAAATAGTGGATAAATGCTACGCTCCTGCTAGGATCGAAACGTCAGACGTGACAGTTTTTTTAATATTTACTGGATATGTCAAATGTTTCTACTTCTGCGAGGATCAAAACATCAGACCCGGCTATTTTTGGATATAGATTTTCATTTTGGTCATAGGGTAAGTCAATAAACAGTTTGCAACATTTTAGCATTTTGATATTACTTAGTTTAAAATGTAGACAAACAAATAAAGGCAAAAGTGACTGGAATCTTTTGAACAATTTCTGAAAATGGCAAAAAACTTTAAAACTTAGTTTAAAACATTGTTGGAAAGCAACTGTTTACTTTTGCTGCCCAACCTTCTTCTTCTTGGGATTAGGGGCCATGAGATTAGGGGCCCATGGGATTAGGGTCCATGGGATTAGGGCCCATGAGATTAGGGGCCCATGGGATTAGGGTCCATGGGATTAGGGCCCATGGAATTAGGGCCCATGGGATTAGGGGCCATGGGATTAGGGCCCATGAGATTAGGGCCCATGGGATTAGGGCCCATGGGATTAGGGCCCATGGAATTAGGGCCCATGGGATTAGGGGCCCATGGGATTAGGGCCCATGGGATTAGGGTCCATGGGATTAGGGCCCATGGAATTAGGGCCCATGGGATTAGGGGCCATGGGATTAGGGCCCATGAGATTAGGGCCCATGGGATTAGGGCCCATGGGATTAGGGCCCATGGGATTAGGGGCCCATGGGATTAGGGCCCATGAGATTAGGGCCCATGGGATTAGGGCCCATGGGATTAGGGGCCCATGGGATTAGGGGCCCTTGGTCTTCGTGCTACTCTCTCATTGACATATTCAGAGTCAGTCGTTTGACTGAGACGTCTTTCGGACTTTTTAGGCGGTTCAACGTAATCATACACTGGTGGTGCTTGTGGGACCTCGTAGTCGCTGCTTGTGGGGTTGCTATTTGGTACCTCATATCTATGGTCATCACTGCAGGTGTCTCCCTGTCTAGATGCACCTGTTATCGCACCCTCATAGGTAATCTGAGTCTCTGAGTGGGCGGCTACTCTGTGGTGCCCATGGGGATTTGGATGACTGAGTTGATCCCGGGAGCTGGTTTGTTGGTTTTCAAGAATCAGTGGTTGATAGGGAGATGGTTCAGTCGTGTAGCGTGTGACTGCCGCAGATGTGGAGGGTGCCGGAGGGTGCGGTGAACTCAAGGTAGCGCTCATCGGCACCTGTTGTTGCTGCAACGATGGGGGTGCTGTTGTTTGAGAGACAGGTGGTGCAGTCGGTGTTGCTACAGGCATCTGTACAATCTGAGATGCATTCTGAGGGTAACTTGGGATCATGGCTTGGGGTGCGGGTTGCTGGGGGGCTGGCCCTGCATAAGGGGGCGGGGGTTGCCCTCCTCCCATATTGGAGGGATAGGGTGGAGTGACGATAACATTCTGTGGTGCATGGGGTTGAGGTGGGTAGTGAATGACCCCAGGTGTCGCCCCTTGAACCACCTGCTGCCCTGGGAAGTAAGCAGTATTGGTGACATCGGTGAAAGTGATGGTCTGTTGGTTCAAAGTAAGCCCTGGATGTTGATACACAACAACTGTCTGGGGCTGAAGATGGAACAAGAAAAGCAAAGAAACAAGATTCAAAGGTTAGAAAATTTCAGCAGCTTTGCAGCCAGCCATGTTTCACTTGGTGCTTGCTGACCTGAACTAGTATTCCAATCACAGTGAAACTTTGCCTCACAGCCTGATTTTATTCAGCAAGCCTGATCTTGCTTCAGCAAATTTTAAAGCTTAAAGGCCCTATACAACACCTTTCTGTAGTGTAAGAAATAGTTTATTACTTGTGACTAATAAACTATTTGTCAATGTTTGAGTGAAGATTTCTCGAAAAGTACAGCATCCCAGACCATAAGATTTCAACATGAGGATTCTATCATGATTATCTACAAACTGTGTAAACTAGAAGGAAATCTGTGGACATCGATGTTTTCCGATCTTCCCAATGTTGTATTGGGCCTTTAAGCGGCTCTATGAATATGGTCAGTGAAGGTTTGTGATTATTACCTCAGGTGTCGCTTGGCAGCAGCAGTACTGGCACGAAGTCACGCACGTCAGAATGAGAAGAATGAAGGCCACCCCCATCATGAACATCCACAAAACAAAGCTATTTACATTATCAAGCATGGCGGAGGTAGGGCTTGGGGCAACAGTTGTGGTACTGAAGGAGTATGAGGACCCACTATACGTGTTGGGTGTTGAGATGAGTCCTACCAAACCAGCCGTAAGGGTTAGCATCATGCAGCTAAACGTGCCGAATATTCCAAGGATGCTCAGAGCTAGAAAGAAGCCTCCCTGGGTTGGGATGAAAGAACAACATCAGAGATTAAAAAAATGACTCAGAAAATTGGACAGAATCGGGGCGTTAACCTGAGATCTCTAACTCAACGTACCACCTGGGCTACCCAACCCTTAGATGGTGGTCTGCTAGCTACCCAACCCTACTTGAAACGCCAATTTACCACAGCTATGTTTGATTTACAAAGTGTTATGGTTTGTGGGAAGGCAGGACTGCTCAGGAGGTTAGAGACTAAGATCACTGGTACATCACAGTGTTGAAATTAGGACCGTTAAAAGAACTGTCCAAATCTAAACGGCAAACAATTAACACGGATGAAATATACATACTTACACATCCATTCTCCGACTGAGTTCTTGACATGTAGATTCCCAAAAGAGACAGTGCCAAAGTCTGAGAAAATGCAAAGAAAATGTGAGAAAATGTGGATGAAGTGTCTTCGGACTATTCAACCACATGGTCTCAACATCCAGGAGGGTAATGACTAACACCATGCAGCTTTCTGATAATCCTTCTTTTGTGTTCAGTCTTTCACACTTCTCTCTTTGATCTTTCCCCCTATTGTCACTAATCCCTACCCCACTCCTTGCCCTTCTCTTTGATCTTTCCCCCTCCTCTCACTAATCTCTACCCTACCCCTTGCCCTTCCCTTTGATCTCTCCCTACCAGCGTCACTCTTTGTCCTTTGTTTCTCATCCGTGTCCTATTCACTCTCTCCCCCCTGCCTTCGTGTACATGTATCTGTTTTGTCCTTGTCACTCTGCCTTTGAGAAAGGTCCTGCTAGGATCGAAACGTCAGGCCCACTAAATTTTTTGTTTTAAAATGCAAAGAAATGAGAACTTTACTGCAAATAAATCAACCATAGTCCCATGAGAAAAAACTCTTTCAAAACTATTTGTAAAACAAATGAGAGAACTGTTTGATATTGCAAATAATTTTCGAGGATTTGTTTCTTTGTTTTCTGTTCTATGTTTCTTGTGAAGTGTTTTCCTTCAAACAAAAGCAAATAATTATAACATCTACCAATTATCTACTAATATACTGTGCATTGATACTGTGCATTTTGTAGATCTACCAATTACATCAACATTTCTAAAAAGGTTCTTTCTGGTATGAATGTTTTATCTTGGAGTTTTATTGAAAGAAGGAAAACGGTGCTTCATTAAAAATCAACTTCATTTGAAATTTACTTCATACTTTTGTTATTCTCCTGATGACGGCCAGAGCATACTGGTCGAAACGTCGAGCTACCACTCAGGTTCTTTTCAGAACCACACCTCTTCCTAAAGAGACCTGATACATGATGTCACTGCAAACCTTCCTACATGTATATTGATTCACCCACCATGCAAAGCCTTAGGTCTTATTTACACTGTCCTATGAAAATACCTCAGGTGATGTTTTGTGAAAAATGTAACTGAGGAAATTGGTTTGAATTTATAAGACTTAAGGCTTTGCATGGTGGGTGAATCAATATAGGAAGGTTTGCATGTATCATACATGGTGTCTGATACATGGTGTCACCGCAAACCTTCCTATATTGGTTTGAATTTGTTTGATTCAAGGTTAAAATGACAACCACAGAATCAAAGAGGAAAAGCTTTTAGTTTTGATTATTCAAAAGAGAAGGAAGACCGTTTGCCGAAACCGAAACCCCTGTGACAATAACATTTTGCTAATACATGTAAAGCGTTGTTGTCTGTGAGACAGTATTTCGATAAGTTCTCTCTGGAGTTGTCACAACAGATCTCTGGCTCGAGTCCCAGTCCAAGTTTTCTTGACCAATTTTTCAAGTTGTTACATTTACAATTTAAACAAACAGAAAAAACAGACTAGTTGACTATTTGGGAGGCCACCATCTAGGGGCTGGATAGCTCAGATGGAAGAGCACTGGTACGTTAATCCAGAGGTCTCGGGTTCAAGTCCCGGTCCAGTCAAAGTTTTCTTTGCTATTTTTTCAATTTGTTACCTTTACAACTTGTTAGTACTGTATGTTCTGTGCTCAGTTGCCTACTTAAAAGGGACAGGTGACATTTCTCATATTTATCCTGCATTTCCATGATTTTTATCATCTTTTAATTCATGATTTATCTTAATCATTGCCATTTCTTACTTGTATTTGTTAAATACAAATACGTGGCAGAACCTTTGACAAAGACGAAACAATTGTCTGCCTTTTAGGAAAAGTATTACTAGGATCGAAGCTTCTGACCCTTAGCATGTGAGAGATTTGCATATGTTGGTCGTTTAAATCACTAAGTAAATAGCTTCTTTGTTTATATTTTTGGTCATTAAATTCAGCAAACACTCCTCATTCCAACTATAAAACCCTAAACAGTTTCCTGAAAGTTTTCCCACGAAATCCAGAGGAGGAAGTTAATAAGACCCACACGTGTATGAGAGTTGCACTGTGGAATTTCCTGCAATAGAATTCCTGATTTCCTGTACTGTTAGTGTTAATTTAAGCCTTTTATGCACAAGACCTTGTACTTGTACATTCAACAATATAGGGGCAGTGGGCGTGCTTAAGTTGTCCTTCAACTGTTGTGGTGCAAAGTGAAAGGGAGATCCCCAATGGTTCCCTCAGTGGGTGAGATTACATCATGCCAAATGAAACTATAGAATCAATAGATCAGAATTGGATGAACACAAGTATTCCTTAGTTGATTTTATAAATAATGTTAGCAATGATGAAGTGTGATTGATTTAATTAAATATACGCAGGGCAGGGCAGAGCAGGGCAGGGCAAGACAGGGCAGGGCAGGACAGGGCAGGGCAGGGCAGGGCAGGGCAGGACAGGGCAGGGCAGGGCAGGACAGGACAGGGCAGGGCAGGACAGGGCAGGGCAGGGCAGGACAGGGCAGGGCAGGGCAGGGCAGGGCAGGGCAGGATAGGGCAGGACAGGGCAGGACAGGGCAGGGCAGGACAGGGTAGGGCAGGGCAGGGCAGGGCAGGACAGGACAGGACAGGGCAGGGCAGGACAGGGCAGGGTACGACAGGGCAGGACAGGGCAGGACAGGGCAGGGCAAGACAGGGCAGGGCAGGTCGGGGCAGGGCAGGGTAGGACAGGGCAGGACAGGGCAGGGCAGGACAGGGCAGGACAGGGTAGGACAGGGCAGGGTAGGACAGGACAGGGCAGGACAGGACAGGGCAGGACAGGGCAGGGCAGGGTAGGACAGGACAGGGCAGGACAGGACAGGGCAGGGCAGGACAGGACAGGACAGGACAGGGCAGGACAGGGCAGGACAGGGCAAGACAAGGATCAAAGGGCAGGGCAGGGAAGAAGAGGACAGAGCAGGGCAGGAGAGGACAGAGCAGGGCAGTACAAGGATCAAAGGGCAGGACAGGTCAGGGCAGGACAGGACAGGACAGGGCAGGGCAGGGCAAGACAATGATCAAACGGCAGGGCAGGGAAAGGACAGGGCGGGGCAGGGCAGGACAGGGCAGGACAGGGCAATCATTACTAACAATGATTAAGAAAAAACTTACAAAACTTCCAGTCCATATTGGTGAGACGAACGAGTAGTAAGTAGCAGCGCAAGACAGACCGCCACAGACGGCGTACAGGATCAGCAGCACGGCCGAGAAGACGAGCAAAGCACCACTCGCCCCACACGCAACTCCAGGCTTGTAGGCCATCACCACAAATTGACAAAACTAAATCCACCTGCTACTATAATTATAGTACTAGATTCGTGGTCGAATTTAGCCACAAACTACTCCAGCAAGAATGAGAACATATACAAGTCAGAAAACTCGTCTCTGTTGAATGTCACTCGATAATCATGAATGTGTAACTTCATGAATGTGTTTTTTCCTGAAGGTTTTGGGGGTACAAATTCCCTCATCAACAGGTGTTATACTGACATGCATGGCGTCATTATTTTCTAGACCGCCCAAGTTATGCAGCTGGTACCAGTATAGCAACTTTGTTATCACATGTTTCCTGTGGCACAATTTCCCTGGTAACCCAGCTGTGCAGTCACCATTGTACTGACGCTAACCCACATCCCACGTGAGGTCACGTCCACTGGCTGATCACAATTCTTCAGGGCCACTCCTCACTGAACAAAACCCAGCACAGAGCTATAATAGCTGTCGACAGTTTCCGGACTATCGGAACTAATGCGTGAATGCATTCGCACGTCAGCCATGATGAAGCAAAAATGTGACCCGGCACAGCATAATGAGGATCGAATAACCCCACTTTTGAGATTTTGAGGTTTTCTAATGATGTGAAAGAGTATACCATAAGCTTTCAAATAATATCAAAATATAATATCCTCTAATACTTAAAGTTTCCGAAAATAAAAAAAAGACAATTGATTTGTAATCGAATTGTGAAGATACTTTAACTTCAGGCGTTGTTTACTCAAAAAGTGTATTGGTGGGATATTCCTCATGTCGTTGTGCCGGGTCACAGATATTTCCTGCCTAGTGCTCAGACGATAACTCAGTGATATACAAAAATGTTGCAAACTGCGAACTGACTAAAATTACCAAAATGCAAATCTTAAAATTTAGTGGGCCTGACGTTTCGATCCTAGCAGGACCTTTCTCCAAGGCAGGAAGGACCTTTCTCTGCCTTTGAGGACGGTCCTGCTAGGATCGAAACGTCAGGCCCACTAAATTTTAAGAACGATAATTCATCAGTTAGAATACTGCAGCCGGCATTAGGCCTTTTTTAGACGACGCTGAAAAAAATCGCAAGGCTTGAGAAAATGTCTCATGCATGAGAAATGAATATAAACAGGGTCTATCACACAAGTCTATGGGAATTGGCTGCAGCCGCTAGCTAGCAGCTTCCATAGACTCATGTGTAAATTGAAGCCATAGCCAATGAATACAGACAGGGTCTAACACACAAGTCTATGGGAATTGGCTGCAGCCGCTAGCTAGCGGCTTCCATAGACTCGTGTGTAATGTGAAGCCATAGCCCTATGATCCATTAATCTTTGGATTCCCACAGAGCACCTTCGTAGGCTTGTATTTCATCTACGTCAGAGACTGGTTGCGGCGTTTTCCACTCGACCAAGTGCTGTTCATCCGCAGTGACGACTGGTTCAAGGGTCAGAAGCCAGACATACTTCTAAAGACATACCACTTTCTTGGAATCGGTAAGACACGGTGAATGATGTAAGGACATTGGGGCTGCCGACTATGTTGGCCTGAGTTTTGTTTGAAAGACGAGACGAAAAGGGTTTACAAATAATTGATATCAACGATGTCAGCAAAGATTGGTTATACCATGGGTTCCACTTGTATATTAGTCTCATTTCAAGTCGCCTTTTTGTGTTGCCAGATGTGACCAAGAAAGAGATGGAATCCATCCTGACCATTGACACGCTGAAGATCACCATAGGAGCGGAGAACGTGCTCAGATCTTCGGGTGGGAGGAAGAAAAAACACCCCATGTTGGAGACTACGAAGACATTACTGGAGACATTATATGCTAACTCGAACAAACAATTGGCCGAGCTGACGGGAAATTATGGTTTTCTGTGGAAAGATTGAAAGTCATTCGAAAGTTGATGAATCTAAAATTTAGTGGGCCTGACGTTTCGATCCTAGCAGGACCTTTCTCAAAGGCAGAGAAAGGTCCTGCTAGGATCGAAACGTCAGGCCCACTAAATTTTAGATTTACTTTTTGGTAATTTTAGTCAGTAAGCAGTTTGCAACATTTTTGTATATCACCGAAAGTTGATGAAGTTAGAAAGTTATTAATTTCTGGTGTTAAACAGGGTAATGGTCCAAAGTTTAACTTTATAGATTAGCCAAATTTACGTTTTGTTCTGTGTAGCCAAGGGATATCCACATGCGTCTATTGTAATACTTTGTTTTTAAGATTAATATTTTGCAAATCAATAATCATTAATTTCTTACCTTTACTCAGTAAACCCACAATATAATCATTATTATTTTTAGGCCGTTCATTTTTTTTATTGTAAGTTATACTGCAAAAGTCTCACAAAATTGCCGGCAAATATTATTTGAATAATATGGATAATTTTCGGGAACGTCTTTAGAAATGTCTTACTTCACCAAATTATGATTTTGACATTCGGTCGACAATAATTACAAGTAGCTAGTTGCTAAAACACGATTGATTTTCGTTTGCTGCGCCAAAAAAAAAAAAAAGCGCCCTCTAGTGAAATAAAGACCACATCGCCCAAAACCGCCGAGAGTGGGCGCTTTTTATCCCTTGCGTACAAACCTCCGTTCGTGGCGCTCCTAGCGCACGATTGGGCGCCATGTGCGCCCTAAGACTTCAATCTCATCTTGGATAGCTCAGTTGCAGGTGTCGTAATTTCTCCAGTTTACGGTCATTTTATCCCAATTTTTCCCTCTTTTCTTGGGTCGACTTTGCAAGGACACTCAATCATGTCTGAACAGAAAGGTAAGGCTCGCATATTTGCTCTTATACATTAAATTTCAGCTCGTCTTTCAACCTCAAATCGTTTATTTACAAAATGTCTAACACAATTTTGTTAGAAAATTAAATACATGATATTGAGATTGCTAACCCATGGTTCGTAAGTTATCGATAAACACGACTCGTTTTACTACTAAAATATATGTTTATTTTCACTCTGATTAGTGATGACATTCGTAATTTATGATCCGTTTTCGAGGCTAAAGCATTAGCTTGTTGGTGGTCATTAGTCATTAGCCAAAACAGATTATGTAAAATAAATTGATATGATGATGATTGATTGAATAGCAAAATTAAACAAATGATAAATCAACAATGAGTCAGTCACAGAATCAGCTCAAAATATCAAATTCTTGCTTTATTTTAGGAACTCTTAGTTTTACTTTTTTTAGCTCGCAGTGACTGTTGTTACGGCAGTCGTCCGTGTGGTTCCCTGACTTGATTGTATTTCGTCAGCATTGCAGGCTGGTTGAACCAGTCTATAAAAGTATTATTAGTAGCTGATACTGATAGTCTGGTTCCAAGAGCTAAACATCCTGACAAATACTGTGAAGTCAGGGAACCACACGGACGACTGCCGTAACAACAGCCACTGCGACCTTAGTTTTACACCACTGTCAAATACCAAAATAAATTAAAGATTAATTAATCTTGTTGTACTCACTCAGTTGTACATGTGTAGCTACAGACGCTTCACTGTAGCAAAGTCTGAGTAACTTGGACCCGACAAGTCACCCTTTTTTATCGAAATTGGAATTTGGAAATTTCAAAATTTGATTAAAAAGAGGTGACTTGTTGGGATTAAGTTACTTGGACTAACTGTAGCACTAGTTTTACTGGTTTTACTCCTGTTTTTTGTTTTGTTTTTTTTGATCGTCAATCAAATTTTTATTTTTATGACCAGTTTTTTAGGCTTTTTAGTATAGATTTGCATTAATTAGGTTGGTGTTGTTCTAACCTCCATGTTGTAACTCAATGAGTTAGTTGGGTTAAATGTATGCGGGATTCTTAAATTTGACATTTTCACACCATCTGCTGTCAAATGCTAAAATAGATTGAAAATTAGTCTCAGTGACCTTGGTATTTGTCCAGATGTACAAACTCAGAAAAGGCTTAAATTCCCAGAATCATCAACTCAAGTTAGTCAGCAACAGAGTGTTAACTTTGAAGATGTCCGTTTGATCAATCCAACTGCTGCCCAAACCTTGCTGTCATGCATCTTTAAGGTGAAAGAAATCCTTCCTGTCATGCATCTTTAAGGTGAAAGAAATCCTTCGCTGTCATGATCTCTAAGGTGACAAAGCTCCTGCTAGATCACAACTCCAGTGAGACACACTCCTTCTGAATTATTGAGATTGCCATCAGTCGTACATATGTACACGTCTGTAGAGCTTTATCAAAAATTGACCTTCTACATGTACATTAAAATTTATGGTAATCATTTTTGGGGGGATTATTTGGTGTTTGTACCTTTGTTGGGTAAATCGGTTCAAATCTTTGTTCCCTTCAGGTGAGGTGATCAAGTTGAGGGATTGATTTGATTTGATTTGATTGATTTCTTTTACTTAAAATTTAGTGGGCCTGACGTTTCGATCCTAGCAGGACCTTTCTCAAAGGCCTTTGAGAAAGGTCCTGCTAGGATCGAAACGTCAGGCCCACTAAATTTTAAGATTTGCATTTTGGTAATTTTAGTCAGTAAGCAGTTTGCAACATTTTTGTATATCACCAGTTAAGTGATTTCTTTTACTCTCGTGGCCAAAGGCCAAATTGCAGTAAAAAATATAGATACACGTACACACTATAGTATTGGTCTGTATGTACCGGTACTACTCTGTACATGTATTATTTTTAGATAAATTTGGTTAAAATGTGTTTAGGCCTTCTCTGGATCAGGATACACACGTAGGTGTACACCGTCCATACTTTAAAAGATCTGTGTACAAAAAGACTTCATATCTGATACCAAACCATTTGATGAATGATTAAGATCATTTCAAAGGGCCTGAGGTTTCGAGTCTAGATAATAAAGGCTGTAACTAGAAACTAGAAAGGTTCAACTTAAATGTAGATGTAGATCTTCCGGTCAAATTATCAGGTCCGGAGAATTTGTAGGAATAATATTGACGGATATACATGTACATGCATACATGTACAAAAAACAACATGTACACACTGTACAGTGTACACTGTACATAATTATGTGTGTTTACATGTACATGTACATGTACAATATGGGTAATGTGTGTGGTACAATGTGAATAATATTTTACTGTATACCGGTAAACATAATGTGTAAATTGTGTGTACTGAATGTGTATGTTTATATTCATGGAAGTCAATAAAAGCAGTTTGTACCATTTGAAATATAAATTACTTCTTGCACAGTGCATTAACATGTGCGTTATACGTGTACATTTACCACACGGGTGAAATCACCCGCCCAGTATTAAATGCAATCACAGTATCGCAATCCCCCGCCTATCTCTCTCAGGCATTTTTACGGGCATATGTATCGCCCCCGGTCACAGAAATGAAGAATTAGCCTGTATGTTGTCATTTTTCTTCCGCCTCACTAGGCACCGATCAATTTACGAAGGTTCCCCCAGGGATCCGCTTGAGTAAGGGAAGGTACTCCATGCAATGTGTGCGACGCAGTGTTTCTACTGAGATTCTTTTAGTCCAAGGTGGCAACTGCTCAATAAATGAGTTTGGTACGCTGTCCAGGGGCTAGCAGGGTGGGCCATAAGTCACAATTGTAATTTGAAATGAGTCTGTGCCGCTATTTACGCATGTGGGAATTATAAGTATGGCATTTAACAGCGTGAGAAAGATGTCAGACATTCAATACCATACACAGATGAGAGGGAGAGACAGACAGACAGACCGGTGAGAGACAGACTCTGAGACAGAGAGAGATCTAGAGAGCTCAGACAGAGAGACAGAGAGAGACACAGAGAGAGACAGAGACAGAGAGAGACAGACATAGAGAGACAGAGAGACACAGACAGACACAGAGAGACACAGAGAAAGAGACAGAGAGAAAGACAGAAAGAGACAGAGAGAGAGACAGAAAGACAGAAAGACAGAGAAAGAGAGACATAGAGACAGAGAGACAGAAACAGATGAAAATACAGAAAGAGACAGAGAGAAAGACATAGACTGACAGAGAGACAGACAGGGACACAGAAAGAAAGAGACAGAGACTGACAGAGAGGGGAAGGGGAGAGATTCCTGAAATAACCTGGATTGAGAAAGCATGCACTTCACTTATGGCTTCACACTAACACTAACAGGCAGTAGTGGAGTATGTACACGTATTTACTGACCCAGAATGTCAAGGTTAGCGTAGTGGAAATACAAAAGCATTCCTCCACCATATTCACAACGGGTGCAATAAGTGGAAAGAGCTTGGATACTGTGCTAGCTGTCAGACTGTAAGGGACAAAATCAGAGTGAAAAGTGCACAAAATGTGTACGTGTACGTGCATATTGATAACTTGATAAGAGAGAAGATATTATGTACATGGTATCACTGAAAACCTTCCACCATATTGATAACTAGATAAGACTTGAAGGTCTGCATAGTGGGAAAAATTAGTGGAAGGTTTGTGGTGATACCATGTACATGTCTCTTTTCTTTCAAGAAGTACTGTACGAGGATCTATCAGAGTTCAGACCCAGAATTATTTCTTGAAAAAGAAGATATTATAATGTACATGGTATCACTGCAAACCTTCCACCATATTGAAAACTACTTGCTGTGTATAAATTAAACATCTACATACATGTACGTGTGCAGGTCTGTACAAATGTACAATGTACGTGTATCATGTGTGCACTTGTACATGTACATGTGCTTTACCTGTATGTGTGCACCTGTACTACATGTATAATGTGTGAACCTGTACATGTACACGTACTTTACCTGTATGTGTGCACCTGTACATGTACTGGTATGTACTTTACATGTATGTGTGCACCTGTACATGTATGTACAATGTACTTTACATGTATGTGTGCACCTGTACATGTACATGTACTTTACCTGTATGTGTGCACCTGTACATGTACATGTACTTTACATGTATGTGTGCACCTGTACATAGTGCAAACATGTATGTAAAACGCACATTCCTACTCTACAGTTCATGCACAGTGTACTGTATATGTACTTGTGTGATGTGCTGTACAAAACATACAGTCCATGTATTAACTGGACTGGGACCTTGTGTTTGGATGCTAGCAGGATCTTTGTAGTCAGAGTCACCAGATCATGGCTAGATAAACATGTACTCACACATGAAATGAAAGTACTGATACAATACACACAAATGTACAATTGGTCTACAACTCTACGTATACAGTACGTGACTTGCATACCTGTGCAGTACAATACACCTCACTTCAATTTATCACAAAGTAAATCAATGCATGAGCAGAGTATGTACACAGATACCTGGAGATATGTGAAGGCCTCTATTAGCTTCGTAATGAATATGTAATTTTATCATTAATTAATGTGTTCTTGTATGGGGATCATTGTGGAAGTTTTAGGCAGTGTTTATGCAAGATGTTTTAAAAGGTAGGGTACATCATTTGCAAAAATCAAAGAATCACACCGTACTATCACTAACCCAGAATACTCATGTACCGGGTACATAAAATAAAAAACCTCTGTACAATGTCTTGATATTTTACGCTAACTTTTTTTTTAGTTATAGAGGGCGGTATTTGTAAAATGCGCATCTATGTTTCAGTGCTTGTCCGCGGATGATCGTCAAATTTCCTCTTTTATCGAAAACTCAGCTTTCTGTGAAAATTCATAGATCGACGTGTACTATTTTCCTGATGAATAAATCATTTTTTTAGAATCTGGAATGTCCGGAAATCTGTCAGATGGCCATGTCCAAGACCATAAATCTTTCTTGGCCAAAACTTTTCAAATTGATGAATACATATTCCTTGATTTAGATTTGGGTCTGGACTGTTCAAATTGTTTTGCTGCCATAAATGTAACAACTTAAATCTAGATTTTCCTAGACATTTACACTTACAATGAATAATGGACAACTTTAGAAGCCTATCCAAACCTTATTTATTAATTAAACATTTAAAATTATTATAGTTTTTCACTTACAAGGGTAATTTTTGATTGAATCCTAAAAATCCTTTTTATCCGTCCTTTTTTAGATCCAGCCTACCCTCCTGATCACTCTTACCCCACCCAACCCTCAGCCCCTTACCCCACACAGACTGGGTACCCCCCTCAAGGGGGCTATCCCAGCCAGCCAGGTTACCCCCACCAACAGGGATACCCGGCACAACCCACCTACCCACAACAGCCACAGGGTTATACCACTCAGACTTATGTACCACATGCCGTCTACACACCGCAAGGCCAAGTCACTATCAAGGTGAGTCATGTCTTCTCCTCTTTCTCCTCCTTCTCCACCACACTGTCTACCACCTTCACTGCCTTAACCTCCTCTGCCTCCCCTCTTCCTCTTCTTCCTCCTCCCCCTCCTCCTCTTCCTCTTCTTCTTGCTCCTCTTCCTCCTCCTCCCCCATTTTCCTCCTCTTCCTCCTCTTCCTTCTCTTCCTCCTCTTCCTTCTCTTCCTTCTCTTCCTCCTCTTCCTCCTCTTCCTCCTCTTCCTCCTCTTCCTCCTCTTCCTTCTCTTCCTCCTCTTCCTTCTCTTCCTCCTCTTCCTTCTCTTCCTCCTCTTCCTTCTCTTCCTCCTCTTCCTCCTCTTCCTTCTCTTCCTCCTCTTCCTTCTCTTCCTCCTCTTCCTTCTCTTCCTCCTCTTCCTCCTCTTCCTCCTCTTCCTTCTCTTCCTTCTCTTCCTCCTCTTCCTTCTCTTCCTCCTCTTCCTCCTCTTCCTCCTCTTCCTTCTCTTCCTCCTCTTCCTTCTCTTCCTTCTCTTCCTCCTCTTCCTTCTCTTCCTCCTCTTCCTCCTCTTCCTCCTCTTCCTTCTCTTCCTTCTCTTCCTCCTCTTCCTTCTCTTCCTCCTCTTCCTTCTCTTCCTTCTCTTCCTCCTCTTTCTCCTCTTCCTTCTCTTCCTCCTCTTCCTCCTCTTCCTCCTCTTCCTTCTCTTCCTCCTCTTCCTCCTCTTCCTCCTCTTCCTCCTCTTCCTTCTCTTCCTCCTCTTCCTTCTCTTCCTCCTCTTCCTTCTCTTCCTCCTCTTCCTTCTCTTCCTCCTCTTCCTTCTCTTCCTTCTCTTCCTCCTCTTCCTTCTCTTCCTCCTCTTCCTTCTCTTCCTCCTCTTCCTCCTCTTCCTTCTCTTCCTCCTCTTCCTCCTCTTCCTCCTCTTCCTCCTCTTCCTTCTCTTCCTCCTCTTCCTCCTCTTTCTCCTCTTTCTCCTCTTCCTCCTCTTCCTCCTCTTCCTCCTCTTCCTCCTCTCCCTCTACCTCCTCTACCTCCTCTTCCTCCTCTTCCTCCTCCTCTCACACATTGTATGTACCATTAGACCAGGTTTCATCAGGTTTTCTCTTTGATTAATTCAACATAACGATGTTTTCAGTCAAGAAACAATTGCATAATTAATCAGCAGTTCATTGTTTTCACTGGTAACCTTTGATATCATGTCATCTTCCTGTCTTTCCGTTGTTGATCAGACTGGTGCCCCGCAGCATTCAGCAATGGTACGAGAAACGCAGTCACCTCCCAACGACTATCTCTGCTTCTCCATCTTTGTCATGCTCTTCTGTTGCCTCCCTTTTGGGATCATCGCACTCATCAAATCCATGGACGTAAGTATCTCCCGTCTTAAACCAGTTCACATTAAGGAGTCCCCGTTCTAAAAGGCAAAGCGGGCCACAAACCCCACGCTGTAGGGGCTTCGTGCTTCGCGCTCGCAGTTTCATGTGTACATTTTCCTTTTTTTTTACAATTCAAGAGTTGCGTGTCCGATATATGGCTTGTATACCCATCATAGACCCTTGGGCTTCACCTGTTGTTTGGACTGCAGGTGCGTAGTATGGTGTCAGTCAATGATCTTGCAGCAGCCAACCGAGCTTCCCAATCCGCCAAGAACTGGAACATCGCTGGTCTGGTAACCGGACTCATACTGGAGATCATCACTATCATTATCATTATTATCTGGTTCGTCATCTTCGGCAAGGCAGCCGCCTCCATCCATGACAGCTTCGACTTTGTCTCATACGAGTACTACGGCTAGCTGAGCCACCGCAAGAGAGCGCTGTTTGTACGTACTGTAGATTTATGATTTAGCCTTAGGCGTATTTTACTTGCTTGCAATATATCTAAACATTTTTAGCAGAGATCGCTGTGTGGGTAGTTTCTGATATTTTGAGTTTTTGTTTGATCGTTGTGCAAGGATAGACGTGCAAGTTTCCATGGTGATTCACTAAGCAACGACTGTGTGCTGTGTGTGCTGGTGTAGGTCACCTGGAATTAAACCTATTCATGACAAGGTATTCAGATTTTCTAATTTCCGATGTTTAGACTTGAGAATTCAGTTGACAGTGCAATGTTTTAAACAATCGCAGAAGCACAGCGAGCATCTTGTAGTTGCATGGAATCCTCGTTCTGTCTTTGAGAAAAGTCCTTCAAGGATGTAAACTTCAGACTCTTCTTTTTTGAGATTTGCATTTTTTTATTTTTAGGTCGTTCAAAAAGAGATAAGTGAGAGAAGCGAAGCATACTTGCCTTGAGAATTCTTGTTGGTCTTTGAATTGGTCTCACGCAGTCTACGCCCTTAACCTGAAAGAATTTCTCTTGTAGTTCAATTTGTCGATATCTTCATCCCTTGCCCAAATTCCTTTCCAGATGGTTGTTGTTTAAGAGTCAAGCCAAATCAATCTTGAAGGCACAGTTTGATTTTGTTTTTATTTAGAATACATTTTATACATTGATATCACACCTTCATAATGTATGCTTATAAATTGTACTCTTGTACACATATTTTTACCTTCTTTTACACTTGATGTACATGTATATGTACACCTGTTGTACAATAATTACATGTGTGCACCTGTTTTTAATTCATCATGCACTTGTTGTACACTTGTACACTTCGTGTACTCCATGCTATTGGTACTTGATCAGAAGCTTGATCAGAAATTTCAGACAGAACACGTTCTACACGAGCAAATTATTCCAAGGATCTTCAGTTGGCATCAAGAAGCCACGTCTCTCTGTACTCCAGATTTCAGAAGAAACCTCCTATTTTAGCTCTGTCATTTCAGGAGAAAATATTTCTGTGAAAAATGAAAACTTAAGTGCAGCATCTTTTGTTGCTTCTTCTCTCCTTGCTGGTTGCTCTATAAATGCTATCCCTAAAAAAATCCCTGATATAATCCCTGATTATTTATCAGTTGCTAACACATCTGAAGGGATGTAAGAAATTTCCGGATTTCCGGAAATGTTTTTTTTTTCAATTACAAAAGAAAATTTATGTCAAACTGGTATCTCAAACTGCTCAATTTTATCTGTTAAAACCCTAAAAACTGAAGGGTGCCTGCACCTCAGCCGTGAATCTCGCAATCTCATCTCTCAGTCGCGTAAGCGCTCACTTGCAGTCGCACAATTTATTGGCCTTTGGTGATTTTCAGGAAATGACTTTGTCAGTCATGAACACCCCTGCATCTGTCTTCAAAGTTCAAATATCTTTTGTAAGTTTTGTTGATATTGTATAGGTCTGTTTGTTGGTTGGTTAATTTCCTATAACGGTGAGTGTATAATCATTTAACCAACTAACGCTACAATTTATCAGACTTCTACAAGGTAACCCACTTTCAGGCACATGAAACCAGATTCACTCCAGGCCCCTTTTCCAAAACAGGCATAGGCTTCAGCTCTGGCTTCGTCTCTGTCATCCCCCCCCCAAAAAACAAAACAAAAAAAAAAACACAGGCTGGAGTTCTTTGTTGAAGTTGAAGCTTTGGATTTTTTTTCAAAACGCAGTATAACATTAAAAAACGAAGCCAAAGGCCTCCCATTTTCATGCCTTGTACTTTAAAATGTATGAAAAAATGGAGACAAAGACGGAGCCTGAGCCTAAGCCGGGTTTTGGAAAAGGGCTATGATTTCATATATTTACAACAATACACAGTCCAGACTAATGAGTAGACTGTACAATAGTTGTCTATTTTACGGTCCTCAGTTGGGTCCAACATACCAAGTCTCTTACCATATGTAATCTCAGATTGTTCATAGTCTTCTAATTTCAATCATCTTCTAATGTTTCAGTCAGTTGATCAGCCAATGAATTGGTTAGTTGGTTGGTTGGCTGGTCAGTTGGTTGGTCAGTTGAAAGACAGATTGCGCAAGTAATTAATTTTTGTCGTGATGTATTCTGTATCATAGTGTATCATAAAATGTATTACTTTTTCTTGTGATTTAAGCATTTATTTATCAGAAAGTAATAATAATATAATTAAAAAAAACAGTAATAGTACTTACGTCATTCTGAAATATATTCTCAGAAAACTTTTTCTGAAAGAAGAGCTTACTTTGCCTTCTTAGAGATTAGATACTAGATTCTTCTACCGAATTTTTGTACATAATTATAAACCCACAACGATGTCGTATCTTGTCTCTTGAATCGTGAAAGATGTACGGGTTGTAATTATGTGAAAGTCATCTTTATCAATTTCACAGCAATTGTAAGATCTTTTTTGAATGCATTGGCTATGGCTCCAAATTACACACGAGTCTGTGGAAGCCACTAGCTAGCAGCTGCAGCCAATTCCCATAGACTTGTGTGTTAGACCCTGTCTGTATTCATTGGCTATGGCTTCAAATTACACACGAGTCTATGGAAGCCACTAGCTAGCGGCTGCAGCCAATTCCCAAAGACTTGTGTGTTAGACCCTGTCTGTATTCATTGGCTATGGCTTCAAATTACACACGGGTCTATGGAAGCCACTAGCTAGCGGCTGCAGCCAATTCCCAAAGACTTGTGTGTTAGACCCTGTCTGTATTCATTGGCCATGGCTCCAGATTACACACGGGTCTATGGAAGCCACTAGCTAGCGGCTGCAGCCAATTCCCATAGACTTGTGTGTTAGACCCTGTCTGTATTCATTGGCTATGGCTTCAGATTACACACGGGTCTATGGAAGCCACTAGCTAGCGGCTGCAGCCAATTCCCAAAGACTTGTGTGTTAGACCCTGTCTGTATTCATTGGCCATGGCTCCAGATTACACACGGGTCTATGGAAGCCACTAGCTAGCAGCTGCAGCCAATTCCCATAGACTTGTGCGTTAGACCCTGTCTATATTCATTGGCTATGGCTTCAAATTACACACGGGTCTATGGAAGCCACTAGCTAGCGGCTGCAGCCAATTCCCAAAGACTTGTGTTAGACCCTGTCTGTATTCATTGGCTATGGCTTCAGATTACACACGGGTCTATATGGAAGCCACTAGCTAGCGGCTGCAGCCAATTCCCAAAGACTTGTGTGTTAGACCCTGTATGTATTCATTGGTTATGGCTTCAAATTACACACGGGTCTATGGAAGCCACTAGCTAGCGGCTGCAGCCAATTCCCATAGACTTGTGTGTTAGACCCTGTCTGTATTCATTGGCTATGGCTTCAGATTACACACGGGTCTATGGAAGCCACTAGCTAGCAGCTGCAGCCAATTCCCATAGACTTGTGCGTTAGACCCTGTCTATATTCATTGGCTATGGCTTCAAATTACACACGGGTCTATGGAAGCCACTAGCTAGCGGCTGCAGCCAATTCCCAAAGACTTGTGTTAGACCCTGTCTGTATTCATTGGCTATGGCTTCAGATTACACACGGGTCTATATGGAAGCCACTAGCTAGCGGCTGCAGCCAATTCCCATAGACTTGTGTGTTAGACCCTGTCTGTATTCATTGGCTATGGCTTCAGATTACACACGAGTCTATGGAAGGCACTAGCTAGCGGCTGCAGCCAATTCCCAAAGACTTGTGTGTTAGACCCTGTCTGTATTCATTGCCCAAGGCTCCAAATTACACACGGGTCTATGGAAGCCACTAGCTAGCGGCTGCAGCCAATTCCCATAGACTTGTGTGTTAGACCCTGTCTGTATTCATTGGCTATGGCTTCAGATTACACACGAATCAATGAAAGCCTGTAGCGTTTCCCATTGTCGCTAAGATGGCGATTTGATGACGCTATTAAAACGATCTACATGCGTTCCGTTAGCTTCTTTAACTAGTTTGAAAACAGGGTACTCGGTGAAGCTAATCGAACGCATCATGGTTGTACTTATTATTCAGCACCGTAGCCACATAATTCGTCCTGTTCAGAGATTATTTTGACAAGTTCACGTTTGGCGCCATTGTGACATCACTCGTGGCGCGCTTACGTGCGCGTCGTGCGTGGTATGTACTGTATACGCGCATGCGCTAACGATCTGACTAATGACGTTTCCGATGGCCAACTGCCCATCGCTTGTCTTCGGTAGGGTTGAACGAACTTTCTTCGTATGACATAACAAACTGCTATTGTCTGAAGTAATATACGAGTGTATAACCTACACAATTTTTTTTCTGTTTTCCTCTGTTTCACGGCATTGAAATTTTAAGGTTTTCGGTAGAACCTTATGCTTTAGTTCATTTGTAGATTTTTGGGTTCGAGGGTTTTGCTGCCCTTGAAATTGTAAGTTTTTCGGTAGAACTTTATGCTTTAGTTCATTTGTAGATTTTTGGGTTCGAGGGTTTTGCTGCCCTTGAAATTGTAAGTTTTTATTATGGTTTTTAGTTCTTCAGTTTTTATCAAAAAATGGGAGTTTTTTCAAGACGAGTGAGTAAGGTATTCATCTAAATGTAAATTCATCTTAAAACAATATTGTACAATGGCAGAGACACTCTAATTTCAAACTTTATTGTGTGGTAAATGACACGGTATGTTACTCAAAAATGTAGTAAACATTTTTAAAGAAATATCTGTGATTTGTAAATGTTTAGAATGCACCTTACTAGTTCAACGTTTGTACTATGTCCTATCCTGTAACATTAATTATCGTTTCAGGAATCCTACTAAATATTCATGAGCACTCGAATGTTATTGGTCGATACGGGAAATGACGTCATTCACACGCACGAGTACTATTGGTTGAAATGAATGCGTCACCTAATACGCGCATGATGGAAATTCGGTGAGCGTTTGGTATTGCTCGACCGATGTTGTAATTCTTTGAGGGAAGATAGACTTAGGCTTATTGTTCGTTATTTTCAGGATGTTGTGTTAATCCTGGGCCTGTTTTGTAAAGTATTCTGAGACAAAATCATTTGATTTCTTACACAAACGAGTCATTACCCGAACACTAAACTTTGTCCGGGAGAGATTTTCATTCTCGTCACAGGGACAGGTATGGCGCCTTTAAACTTCAATCCAATCGTTCCAGGCTCCTCCGCAGGTAATGCAGTGGGTAGAAGTCCAGGTACCAGACTCCTATGGCGCATTGCGCGTGCTTGTGAATATTCAGTGATGCTTGAGTGTTGAATATTCATGAGGTCGTTTCATGCACAGCCCTGTCTTGTCAGAGCACATTCTGCCAAATATTAAATGTGTGTACATTTTATGATGTGTAAATGTTGAGAATCGTCAAGCGTTATCAGACAGTACTTTATGCGCATCTTAGGCCTTTTCAGACGACGCTGAAAAACTCGCAAGGATTGAGAAAATGTCTCATGTGCGAGAAATCTTACCGAAGTGCCATCGTGTGAAAGGTTACCAATGCTTGAGAGTGACAGACGTCCCTGGTGAACCCTTGAGAGATTTTGTCGTAGATCTGGACCTCCGCCAAATCTTCCGCTAGCGGTGGATTTCTCACGGGACCCAATCAATCATGTGAAGGGAAGAAATGTTATGCTAAATTCTCTCTCAACCCTTGCAAGTTTTTTTCAGCATCGTCTGGAAAGGGCTTTAGGCGCGCATGTAAGGTACTTGAGGTGTTTTTACTCGTTGTAGTCAAACAAAATAAACAGGAAATTGGATGGTTTCGATAATGCACGCTGTGTCCTTGCACTTTGAGCCGAGCGGTCGTGATCTCAGTGAAAAACCCCAGAAGAATCCGGCTTTGTCTTGGCCAATATCCTGCCCTACCTGGAATGGGAACAATGTTGCAAGTTCCGCTTGAATTCGTGAATGTTTTCTCACTACGTTGCTCAGGCCCCACATTTTACTCTGAGAAATCTTCGTCTGCTAGGCAACTATACCATACCGCGTGTTTTTCCCCAGCCTACACTCTTGGCCTTTTTAAGAGGATTATCATTTTCTATCTCCAGCCTTCCTGAGTCCCTGTCGATCTCCTTCTTTCTTTGACCAATGCCTGATGAAAACAATTCAGGCAGCTCGAGCGGGATTCGAACCGGCGCACCTGTACTAATGCAAATATCACATTATATTTATGGTTAATAAGGTTATTCCATCGTACCGTGCGTTTCGTGACATGTTACTTGACATAATAACCCACTTTGTCAAGGTTACCTGTTGCTTTAGAAACACCTGTTGCTTTAGAAACACCTGTTGCTTTAGAATAATGAAGACTGTTCAGGGTCTACGCATACTCCCAGCCCGTGTCAATGGCTGCTTCCTTCCCAACCCGGAACTTTTGACACAAAACCTTGCACGCGAAACAAGTCTCGAATTTCGTTTTATTGTTTCCTTGTAGAATCGTGCATCATTTTATTAATGGTAGTTTTGGTTTCTTTTATGGGGGTAGAGTTATTGCAAAAGTCCAAGTCAATTGAGCAAACAAAATTCCATTATGTTATTGATGCTCAAACATTTATTATGACATTATTGAACTAGATATCTACTGCCTTATTTCCCGTTTCTGTCCATTTATATAACATAAACCAACACCGATCCCTATTCGAAAAATAGCGATTCGCTGATAATAATGTGAAAATCAAGCTAAAAATCATTTGTAAAAAAAAAATTCTTTCCCAAAATGATGTCTTTTTTGTATAGCGTGATGTTAAAGGTGTTCCACAACACCAAAGAAATGTTACTTCGAAACTAAAATAATGGTTCGAACCACACCTCTTCCTTAATATCCTCTTACTTGGAATTCCCCAAACCTTTTCATTTGTTCTCATTTATTTTATTTATTTCATGTTTATCCCGATGGTGGATGTGATCATTGGCAAAACTCTTTGATCTCCAGTAAATCCCAGCTCTCAAACTATGATGAGAAAATGATATTAAAAATACAATATAATTTTGTTTATAATTCACGGGGTTGAAAAACAACTAATTAAAAAGTGAATATACAA
This sequence comes from Luidia sarsii, assembly GCA_949987565.1. Classification (NCBI taxonomy): domain Eukaryota; kingdom Metazoa; phylum Echinodermata; class Asteroidea; order Paxillosida; family Luidiidae; genus Luidia; species Luidia sarsii. The sequence goes on from OX465122.1 coordinate 207,786, forward strand.
TTACATAGCACAACAAAAGCATCACAATCACAAGACAAGATAACATGTTTTTGTTGCTTAAAGCTATTGATTTTGATCAATATTTTTAGCGATTTCATGGTTATGTTGCGGAAAAACACCTCATTCCTACCTTGGAATTTCTTCTGAAAGGTACAATTACCTCTGTTTAATTCGAACAGTTTGAAAAGATTGAGAGTCTGACGTTTCGATCCTAGCAAGACCTCTCCTTTATATGGACCTTCTGAAAAGGGCTTGTTCATTATTTTGATAAAAAGTAAGTGCATTTGATTGTAGATTTGAAGTCACTAAGTAGTATGAAACATGTTTCTATTACTTAAATTGTAATCTTTTCAAGTAAAATAATTGTCATTGAAGACTCACATTCTGTCGGATTTGTTTTCTTTCAGTAAGTTCAGTTTGTGGTTTTCACCTTACCACTGGCAGTGTTACCATGTCGTCACTGCTGCTAAAGGGACAATACAAGACCATGGTAAAGGCTTGTGGAGCCAGCCAATCAGAACACGGCGTTCTGCCCCACTGTGACGTCATGCGAGCTTTTCCATCAGGGCAGTGACATGTACAGGTGTCGGTCAATGGACCTTTCCCATGAGATATGCAAATTAGACCTAGCGCATGCGCTAGGTCTAATTTGCATATTTTATGGGAAAGGTCCATTGAATCAGAAAGCATATAAAAAGAGGCTTGACTCAATTTTCTATGCATTTTGGACTTTTGTCTTCGGATCCGAAGCTCCTGAGCTTTGCCGTCTAAACTGAAATTCCTCATCACTCGACTTCAAGTGGAAGCTGTGACTTGAACAACTGTTTCTGCTTTATTTTGTTGAAGAAACAAACACCATGTCCGTACCAGGTAGGTGGGAGAGACCTTTCTTTATTCCTTAAAGTGGCCTGGTTCCTTACTGCTTGCTTATTTTGTCATCAAATTCAATCTCTGGTCCTGCTAGGATCGAAACGTCATGCCCTCTAACTTTTGAGATTTAAGAAAAAGAAAGACCATTGTTTCACCGTTGTTATAGCCAGTACGATTGTGACGTCACAATGTCGGACTTTAAATTGTTTACTGAACGTTAACACGTGATCTCGCTCATGCGCACGTACTCATTCCTCCGTTTTCGATGATATTAATTTTTTTATTTTTTAGATGGCAAACCCCCTGGATATTCACCACAGTTCCACGCAACGCCGCAGGTATTCACATCTCTGTCTTCTTTATTTCATCGACTTTAACCAAATTACTCGTCACCCAATTATTCACAACACCAGCAATGTGCAAGTATCACGGTGACACCATGTAGTCCGATCCTAGCGCCTAACATCTCCTTTGAGTGTGGCTCTGAAAGAATTGTCTAAAATGTCCAAAATTGGTGATCTTACATACATGAATCTGAGAAACCTATACGATGCTATCTTCTTACAGACAGCGCCGACACAGGTAACAGTCGTCCGCTCCGCTGTTGTCCAGCCCAATGACTACTTCGCCCTGGCTCTCATGGTAACCCTCTTCTGCTGCCTGCCTTTCGGCATTCTAGGCATCGTCAAGTCCATGGAAGTAAGTGCAAGTGCGCCATCTATCGGTTCGTCAGATAGAATGGTTGGATTGCAACTTGGCTATAGAGTTATTTAGTTGAGTCGATGATCAGATCGTGGGTTGAATCATGGAGGAATAAGTCCTCCATGGTTGAATTAAAAGTTGATAAAAAAATGTTGTTATAACAGGTTGACAGGCTATTTATGCTGATGGGTTGATGGGCTTAACTATTTTGATAACAGTTAAACAGGTTATTGGTTAAGAGGTTAAGTTGACATGTTCAAACAAACAAAGGAAAACTGACTAGGCCTAGGAACTTTTGAACAAATTGAAAAATTGGCAACGAAAAGTTTGACTGGACCGGGACTTGAACCCGAAACCTCGGAATTAACTCGGCGCTCAATTACCATCTGAACTATCCAGCCCTTAGAGGGTGGCCTTCCCTGATAGTCACTGGTCGGTGAGAGTCGATCGGGTTCAAGTCCCGGTCCAGTGAAAGTTTTCAAGTTGATAATTATGTTCACTCTGCCTTTGAGAGGTCCTGGTAGGATCGAAACGTCAGGCTCACTAAATTTTAAGATTGGAAGTTGATAATGTTGATAGACCGGCAAACTGACATGATAACAGGTAGATAGGTATAATGTAGGTTAGATAAAAGTGAGTTGGTTAACATACCGGTTGGCTAGAGTTACTCTGAATCATATCCTAAAAGATACGGATGTGGGGACGATTTGAAGGAGATAAGATGTCACTTCCGTTGTTTCTTTCCTGTCTAGGTCAAGAGCAAGTTCGCTGCTGGAGATCTAGCCGGGGCAGAGGCGGCTTCCACCGCAGCTAAGAAATGGTCTCTAGTTGGTTTGGTCTGCGGCATCGTCTTCGAGGTCATCTTCGTCATTATCGTCATCATCTATTACGCAACAGCTGTAAGCGTCTATTCGGCATACTCGTACTGAGACTGAAGAGGGCGCCCTATTTCGACCCGTTAGGGTGCAGAACACTAAATAGAGCTCCCATTGAACACTGTACAAAAACACTCACTTTCAAAGCCAATTATCCCACGCCCAAAAGTCTCTCAGTTCTTGTAGCTTTACTTAAAATTGTAGTTTGGACCTTCATCTCTCAGATTCTTTTCAATTTTAGTGCACTTAGCCGATTAGATTTTTTGCTAATTACCCCCATAAAAAAACACACCCAAAATGTGTAGCCGTCCAAGCCGAATTTCTGCAAGGATTTTGGGATGGACCCCTCCACTTCCACAGCCAAATAGGGCCACATTTAAAGCCAGATATGGTCCAAATTACATACCAAATTGAAGAGTGAACCCCCAGGTTGTCTTAAGCTTAACTTGTTCTACAATGTATCAGTTAATTAGCCTCCAAAGACCCCTTATTAAAACAAAATTGTGGGTACACACTTTATGATAATCAGATCGGCGCAGCCATCTTGGATGGATTTTGTGTGCTGCACCCGTTAGATTTCGTGCTCAGAATGATTTCACTGGGCCGTTTACAAAATGAAGGCTCGGGCTTAGGCTCCGGTCATATTTATCTTACTCGTCATGATATCACAGACATCTAGAATCAAGCGTTTGGCCCCAGTTTTTGGGTGAATACTCTGTGCACTCATCAAGCCAGCAAACCTTCAAATTCGGTAACAAACCACAACCTGGATTTTCAGGTTTTGTCAGACGAAGACGAAACCTGAGCCCCTAGCCTAAGCCTTCATTTCGTGTACGGCCATAAGGAAAAACATTGCGTGGCGACTCATCTCACGATGGATTTTAAGTATAGGGCCTTTAGGTTGTCCGTATAAACACCTTTCATATTGTTCGTGATCTAACACTGAAAATGACTCTTAATCGTACGTTACAGCCCTCTTTCAAGTTTTTTTTTCGAAACATTTTCAAAGATAGCTTGAATAAATTATAATGTTAACAGCACGTACATCCTTTTTTTGTAAATTGTGCGTTTAGTTTATTGTGATGTTTAACAGGAAGATAAAACAAATGTATAAATGGAGTAATTTTGCATAAACCTAGTTTTACCTGTAAGAATTATTGATTGTTGTCTTATTTGAGGAGTAAAATACAGAAATCAGAATTTGTTCAAATGATATTAATGTTTGTGTGTGTCTCCGTCGGCTGACTCATTTTATCCCTCCATCCATCTATCTACGATACAGCCATCCACTGACGTGTTTTATTATTTTATTAATTATTTTCGCAAAGGCCTAATAAAATTTAGGCTACCCAAATAAAACGCCCCCACAAAAAAATAGACCAAAACAGCCATCGGGCTGTCAAGGTTACACCAGCCGCTCTGGCAACGCCGCGCGCCTCCGCCTAACCGCGCCCACGCGCCCAACTGAGCGCCCGCGCGCCCAATTGAGCGCCCACGCGCCTCAGACTGGCCTATGATTGGCCCTAGCACCACGCAGCGCGCACTGCGTGATACGCGTTACCTGGGAGTGGATGGTCTGTGTGGCAACGCCGCTGCGTGCGATCGTGTTCGTATTCACAAAGGTTGGGTCAACTTATAAGCCAAAGTATTCCCATTGAGTAACTCCGAAAAAAACTCACAATTCCTGACAGTTAAACCCAAGGATTATCACACTTTTTTGACCGCTCCTGCTATTAGCACGATCTACAAGCAAGCATGTCTGTACCAGGTAAGTCTACAGCGAGCAAATACCCGTAGATTTAACCTAATATTTGAAGGAGAATTCTGCTGTTTCTGCGTTAGTATTTTGTTTTAGGAAAGTCAAATGCTGTGTGTCCTAAATAAAACCTCTACATGTACATGTACATCACTGCACTGCATCCAATGGTACGCGTGGCCGTGGTGTATAGTAGACCTACCCTGTGACTCGCATCCACAACAGAACAGATTTTTAAAATCCAGAATTTGTTGTACTTGTAGGTGAAAGTGGTCTCCCTTTGTATAATTTGTAAACGGCGTGGCTGTGTTTAAAACTTCAATGCGTTTTCCGGATGTCAAACGCAAACCAGTTCACATTTTATGTGAGCTGGAATTGAGCTTGAAAATTTCCGTCAACTTGAAGTGCTAAATGTTTTGGCCGGATATACACACGTTGTATGTACATACAATTGAAAACGGTACATAGATAAACTCAATATTTATATAAATCGTATTAATTACCTCTGCTTCAAATAACTGTTGATGGTTTTGGAGGAAGGAAACCTGGCTGTAGTCTGTAGATTCAATTGTTTAATTATTTGTTTGTGTTGTTCTATTCTGTTCCGTTTTTTAAATTCCGGCTTTTACGGCATCACCTGTGAGGCTGTGGGTGTAAGTGAATTAAATTGAAAACCAGTGAATTAATAAATTCAGAACCAGTACCCTGACATCTTTTCAGAGCAACACTACATCGCAGAAGATATGATTTACATGGTGTCACCGCTTTATTTTCTATACTTCCAGTTCCACCATGCAAACTCTCAAATCTTACCTGGGCAATATTATGTATTATTCCTATGGGATTCTAAAACCATTACCATTAGGATGATTTTTTTTCTGCACCCAAATTATTGTTCCTGTTGTGTCACCCACAGCAGGCAAGTCTCCCACGTTGATCATTAATGAACCGTTGACCTGTGTGATAGCGTTAACCCCGGTGTTCTGTTAGGTCGTCACAACAGTCCATGATCCAGGAAATAATTATAGATTTTATTCTTTAAAAAAAGGAGTTGTTACACAAACATTTAATTCATCGGGATTATTATTACGTTTCACTTCCTGACAAACACCACCAAATTCTGACGATATGGTGCACGTAGGCCAAGGTTCTCAAAAATTAACAATGGAAAAAAACAGCCCTTTTATTCACGGTCACTAAACGATAACGGAATTAGTTGGGTTCGTGAAGGAAGGCCTGAGTCATCACGGATCTAGGATGAGGAATGCAGGTCCTTATTCGCAAATTCTAAAGCAATGTGTACATTTTTCCGCTCGTGGATAATTGACAAAGACTAGATTCGTGGGGATCGAATCTATCAATGCAAAAGCTTTAACTACCACAAGGTCATCGTAACACATCAAGTGAGTTCGGAAATGGGAGGGTGCCACATTCAGCGCGCGCTGTACTCGTTTTCGGTGACCGGTGACCTTTGTAGACTGTATTGTTGCTCCAGTTAAAGATTCCTTGACTCTCTTGCCGATTTATGAATGATTATTCATGGTTTATTTGATAAATCAATCATGATAGCAAGCAGAGGCTGAATTGCACACAAGTTTACATTCAAAACATTTACAATCAGAAATGACCCTACACGTATATATCTGCGTGGTGAGACCGAAATACTTAAAACACAGAAATTAAACAATTATGTACCAAACAATAAACACGTGATAAAACAAAACATCAAGACCCATCACACGAATAAACACATCACTATAAACAAACATACAAACACGCAAACACCCAAATACTCCAACGAACAAGCGACGAAGCCATCAACGACATTACAGCAATATTTTTTTTCTCCTCAATTTTATTTTTCAAAACAAAATGAATTACAACGGATATAGGACCATGGGTATTGAGACAGCCTAGGGAGAATTTTATGATGGAGAAGAGAATTGCATCGCCGTATCGTCATCATAAATTCACGCCCTGGGCTAAGTAAAGTCTAGCTAAAACTCAGTGGCAATTGAGGAACGGAAAATGATCGGATAAAAGAAGGAAAAATCCTCAAACCAAGCACAGGTAGACGAATGACGATGAGGTACTTTTACACATTTTTTATGTCCTTTCCTTTGATCTCGCCCGACGCACTTTCCCCTTTGTCCTCTTTCTGTCATCCATGTCCCAGTTACTCTCCCTTCCTATTTGTGTTGTCCCTGTCATTTTGCTTTGGATCCAAACGTAAGGCCCTCCTATTTTTTAAAATAATTTTATGAAATTAAACAAATCAAGATAAAGCCATGGGATTTTTGATTATATACAATACAGTCATTTCTCTCTTCTTTATATCTTGATCTAGTTCTTCTCAGGGTAGAATCAGTTCCTAATGAATTGAGTCATAGTCTCAGAGAGACGATAGTGCAGTGTGGTCATAGAGGTCTAGTGTAGTGTATAATTGCATTAGTTCGAGCGCTCCTATCGTCGAGTGGCAACCTCTATTGCACTGGAATTATGATAGCAACCGTTGCCATGGTCTCCAGAGCGCATCTTCTACAAACATTCTATGAAAACAAAACTGTTTGTTCGCTATTCGGAGACACCATGTCTACATCGAAACAACAAACTTGATCCAACCAGGGATTATTTCTTGTTTCCTTGGACACGGAGATGGACTATTTGTGCGTCGTAATCTCGACCACAAAATCTGACAAACATGGGTATGGTTGCTTTTAGGGGCAACTTAATTTTTTTAATTTTCGACCTTTTTGTTTTTTCGAAATAGTGGGTGCAATGGGTGAGTCAAGGATATTGATTGAAAATTTGAATTCACTTTTCATATTAAAATGCGGGCACAAATGCCTTGCCTTTTTACTTATCGTGCGCGCCGCACCAGCTTTCCAAAACTTGTGCAAAAGGGGAAACCATCAGCTTCATCACGCCGTCACTAAACTAAAGTACATGTATCTTTCACCATGCATAGTCAATACTTCAATATCAGCCATCATATTGTCATACTGTGTTGCATTTCAGTATATTTTTATTTGAATTTATATCCAATATATGTACAATTGGCTAGAGAAAAAAAAACTTTGTTGTAATCGAAATTAGGGGTGGATGGGTGAGTTAAACAATTTTGAGAAGAAAAAAAATCAAAATTTAAAAACATTGAAAATTTGAGTGGTCCCCTAGCAACGTCAGAGAACAAGGTTTTTCTTTCCCTGCATTTGGCAGTAGTTTTCCCATCATAAAGAAATAAACAAACCCGTTTATATTTTACGACCCTGCATGCCATATTTATTTGCAATTCTGTAGGGTATGGATTCTTGCGCGGAGCGTATTGACGTAATGGACCTTAATTGCTATATACTGTGGCGCAATGCAACCCTACCCAATTGTTTTAATAACTGCCCCAATAATCAATAACACTATTTGCCACACATGCATCGCGTCCATCCCTTCTCCTTATTCGCCCAATAACGTATGATTATGCGAGTGACCTCCGGTGTTGTTGCCATGACGACGCGTTGTGTTTTGTTGACCAACACGGTTGCATGGATACCATGATCTCATATAGCAACTAATTTGCGCACGGACAATCACTATCAAGCTCACATAATATATAGCTCTATAACCAAATGTCGTATAATAATCATTTGCATAATTTAAGGTGATATACAAAAATGTTGCAAACTGCTTACTGACTAAAATTACTAATATGTAAATCTTAACATTTAGTGGGCCTGACGTTTCGATCCTAGCAGGACCTTTCTCAAAGGTCCTTTCACACGGCTTATCAAATCTTGCAACAATGGGTTATCCATCGTAAGTTGACTTACGATGCATTGCAAGGCTTTGTGAAATCCACAGGTCCCATAATATAACGCAGCCTGGGTTAGTGATTTTGTGATCCATAAAAAAACTTCACGAAACAGCCGTATATTTTTCCCTGAGCGGCGGCGTACAATAACACTTGCATACTACCACGACCTCAGCCCTAGCTGGGTGTTCATCCATAGACTTGTTCAGAAAATTAGATTGCTCGTTGTTTGAAAGTAGTAATAACCATAACAGTAACACCTGAATTTGTAGCTCTACAGTCAACGCATACACTCGCAATTCTGATCAGCGGGTTACGTTGACTTGTAACCAGTCTAGTTTAAACGGCAGTATGCTGACACAGACAGCTTATGTACTGCAATATTCACGTCAAAATGGTGAAAGGACTTGTGTCTTGTCTATACATGAGTGGGCGTGTGTATGAAGATGAATCACGATGAGAATTGGGCTGCGTTTTATTCCTGGTATAGCGGATTGTTTTTGTTGTTTGATCCCCGGTCGAATGTAGAATCACAAAAAGCCTGATGCCATGTACATGCATATATAGTGCGCATGCAATAGGTGCCCTACGTACAGTTTGTTACTGGTGCAATAATTGCCAAAACCTTATGGCAATGATGATGGAAAACGGCGAACTATAAGTTGTCTTTACAATAACTAACTATCACAATCATGTGAACCATTTTGCTTTTCTTGGGGTATATGCATGCGTGTATAGGCCTAACTCCTGCTAGCTATACAACTACAATTTCAGCCCATGGTGTGTGATGACTATACCCCACGGAGCCATCGTAACTCACACCCCAGTCCTTCCCACCTGGACTGAGACTGAGAGGGGCAGTTTATAATAAAGTGACCCTTGCCTAGCTATCCAAACACACAAGCAATCAATCAAATATCAAGTACAGCAAAAGGAGCCACAAGGTCATAGCCGCAGGCAAAATTCAGCCTTAGTGTGGCTAGCATATCAACCGACCTCTGGGTGAATTATTTACATGTAGGTGCCAGTGAAAGAAACACATCCGATCTGCTTTGCTGTTGCGTGCAGCAGAATTTGACAGCGAATTCACAGAGCGTATAATTGGGGTTGGTTTTTTCCAGGGCTACGAGTTATCGATTTGCAGTGAATGCACATCTGCATGTGTGTATTAAGCCGCGTCCGCACTGGACTTATTTTTTACCGAGCCCGTGGGTAACATTCCAATGGGTAAATCTTCCCGGCGTCCGCACTTGGACTTTCGACTCGGGTAAACTAACCGAGACGACGCAGTAAAACTAACCGACTGGCGCGTATAAACGCAAGAGGGCGCTATGGTGGTGACCTTTCACCGGATGTAAATACCATAAAACTACGACACGTCGACCCTGCTCGAAAAGTAAACAACATTGTTGCATTGGGACCATGGCACGTCACGTGGTATTTAGGGCCTCTGGCAATGCGGGGCGCCGGATGTGGTTTTTTACCGAGTCGTTTACCGAGACGTCGTGTCCGGATTGGACTTTTCGGCTCGGTTAAACTGACCTGGTCAATTTAACCGGGCAGAAGTTGGTCGGTTAAACTACCCACTGGAGTCGGGTAAGTTACCTGGGAGGAAAACTTTCTGGCTGTCCGCACTGGACTTAAAATGGTCAATTTACCCATTTGCTCGGTTAGTTTACCCATTTTAAGTCCAGTGCGGACGCGGCTTTATATTCACCCACGTTGCTTGCATGCATACTAATCAACGAATCCGTTTGGTATGGTGTAGAACTGTGACGTCAGAACTACCGCACACGAATTGCAGCCGTGTGAGGTCATGGTCATGACCATACAGCCAATTAAACCAGTTCATACTCTCAACTCCTTGAAACGAGTCTAGCATTGGCGTCCGAATCAGTGTTGTGTGCCCGGTAGATGCCGCGTGACAGCCTTGATTCGAGCCTGATTTTACGATGCAATGATTGTCAGATTTCGTCTTATTTCAAGAGGGAGTATCCATGGTACTGCAGCTGACAATGTTTGTTTGTTTGTTTGTTTTTACTGTATTTGTATCTATTTTATGCAATTTTTTTTAAGAAGATCTTTATTCCATACTATTTCTTGTTGAAAATAAAGGAATTAATTGTTTTTAGTAATGGATCATTTGTTTACTATTCATTGTTTCTTAGCATGCATAGTAAATAACTATAAATATAAAAAAAATATAAATTTAGAATAATGTACAGTACGATATACAAATGGAATGCATCTAACGGGCAAAAATATCATGAACATTAATGGAATCATTGATTGAATCAAATTAATCAATCTGAACTGAATTGGAATTAGAAGTCGACATCGGATGAATTGAAGCAAATCAATTGCAATATGTGCGGATTAATTCTTCTCTTTATCCTTATTTGTTGTGGTAGTTGGTGAGCCGGAGAAGCCCCCAGCGTACCCCGAGGGGCAGGAAGGTTACCCCCCTGCCCAACAGGGCTACCCCCCACAACAGCAACAGGGCTACCCCCCGCAACAGGTATTTAATCAACACTAATCCAGTTCATGTCCCCTGGGTGGGATAAATAGATATAATTATTGTGTGACCTTGGGTCTTACTAACACACCAGTTTTGGTAATGGGTTTGCAACTGATAATGGGTTTGCTTTTTGCTATTTGTAGATCCCATCAGGGAATATTAAATGGATTATTTGTTGACTATTCTTTGCATTGTTTATTCTTTCTGTACAGCCTGGGTACCCTCCTCAAGCAGTCTACAACCAACAGCAGGCAACTGTTGTTACGGTATGACAAACCCTTCTCTTCCCTTCCCTTCCCTTGCCTTCCCTTGCCTTCCCTTGCCTTCCCTTGCCTTCCCTTGCCTTCCCTCCCTTCCCTTCCCTTCCCAAGGTCTCCCGTCTCATTTCAGGCTTTCCCTTTGAGAAAGGTCCTGCTAGGATCAAAACATTCTGCCTTTGAGAAAGGTCCTGCTAGGATCAAAAACATTCTGCCTTTGAGAAAGGTCCTGCTAGGATCGAAACATTCTGCCTTTGAGAAAGGTCCTGCTAGGATCCGAACATTCTGCCTTTGAGAAAGGTCCTGCTAGGATCCAAACATTCTGCCTTTGAGAAAGGTCCTGCTAGGATCCAAACATTCTGCCTTTGAGAAAGGTCCTGCTAGGATCCAAACATTCTGCCTTTGAGAAAGGTCCTGCTAGGATCGAAACATTCTGCCTTTGAGAAAGGTCCTGCTAGGATCGAAACATTCTGCCTTTGAGAAAGGTCCTGCTAGGATCCGAACATTCTGCCTTTGAGAAAGGTCCTGCTAGGATCCAAACATTCTGCCTTTGAGAAAGGTCCTGCTAGGATCCAAACATTCTGCCTTTGAGAAAGGTCCTGCTAGGATCCAAACATTCTGCCTTTGAGAAAGGTCCTGCTAGGATCGAAACATTCTGCCTTTGAGAAAGGTCCTGCTAGGATCCAAACATTCTGCCTTTGAGAAAGGTCCTGCTAGGATCCAAACATTCTGCCTTTGAGAAAGGTCCTGCTAGGATCCAAACATTCTGCCTTTGAGAAAGGTCCTGCTAGGATCAAAACATTCTGCCTTTGAGAAAGGTCCTGCTAGGATCAAAACATTCTGCCTTTGAGAAAGGTCCTGCTAGGATACGAACATTCTGCCTTTGAGAAAGGTCCTGCTAGGATCAAAACATTCTGCGTTTGAGAAAGGTCCTGCTAGGATCGAAACATTCTGCCTTTGAGAAAGGTCCTGCTAGGATCCAAACATTCTGCCTTTGAGAAAGGTCCTGCTAGGATCCAGACATTCTGCCTTTGAGAAAGGTCCTGCTAGGATCCAAACATTCTGCCTTTGAGAAAGGTCCTGCTAGGATCCAAACATTCTGCCTTTGAGAAAGGTCCTGCTAGGATCATAGTCGTACTGTTGTAATGTGATATTCTTTAACTTTCAGACGGTACCAGCTACGACAGTCATCGTGCGTCAGCCGGGCTTTCAGCCAAATGACCATTTGGTATTCGCCATCATCGTCACCATCTGCTGCTGCCTGCCTTTTGGAATCATAGCCATCATCAAATCCATGGACGTGAGTGCGCCCTCTATTGTTTCTAATCAGCAACCCGCCCCATAGCTAACCATACAGAACAATGCTCCAGAACAATGCTCCGTATGCAGCACATGACGTCACGGTGGCCATAACGACGGGCAGAGTACACACTGCCCGAAGCGTTGAGTTAACGGCTCCTTTCAGAGCCACCCGCTATTATTTTTTCAATGCAAATTCGCCCAAAACAAAGCTATAAAGCCACTCAAGGACTAAGCAAATGAGGAGATAGAGAGGGACCCATAAGGCTGGAGATAGGAATTGACATTCCTGTTAAAGTTGATATACAAAAATGTTGCAAACTGCTCACTGACTAAAATTACCGAAATGTATTTTTTTTTTCTTAAAAGAGATGTGTTACAGTGTCAAGGTGTCACCGCAAACCTTCCACTTAACTTGACCTTGTTCCCCCGTCCCACCATTTATTTTTGTGGGCAGGTGCGAAGCCGTTGGGCCGCGGGCGACGCTGCCGGGGCTGAAGAGTCGTCTCGTCAGGCCAAGAAGTGGTCCATCATTGGCCTGGTGACTGGCATCATTCTGGAGGTGCTTGGAGTCGTGATTATCATCATCTACTATGTCGTCATAGTGGCCGCTACGGTCAACTACGCCAGTAACTTCTACGGCAAGTAGTTCACTGCCCGCTGTTCTCAATCACGTCGTGTTCTGAGCTTTAGTCACACCTTGGCTCATCTGATCACAATATTCGTCATGCGAGTCCTGTACTCGAAAACAACAAACCCAAATCACCGGTATATACACATGAGATTTTAGATCGCTCGAACTCATGGCGAATTCACGGCGTGTCTAGAACGCAACATGCCCCAATAAGTGTAGTTTTTTGTTGTGTTTTTATTTTTATGTTATTTTATTTTTACTACGAACATTTAGTTTTGTTGTTTTAACCCTTGTTTGTTTTGGTTTCATATTATTAAGAGGAGAAACTCGTAGACAATAATACAAGCGTAATGACGTCTGCGGTCATTGACAAACAAAACATATCAGACGCCATTTTTGTTAGTTGGCACTTTTCAATCTCTTGGTGGCAGCAGACAGCTTTTCAAAAGTCTGCGCGTCACTTCCTATCACTCGTCATCCATCTTGAACACCGATGTGCAAGGTTCACAAAGCCTGAATGCCAATGGTGTTACCGCAAACCTATTACTCCTGCTATTCTCACCATGAAACCCTTCAAATCTCAAATGGCCAATTACATATAAAACTATGTCACGCCACCAATGTATTCCTTCGCACAGAAGCAAACATGGGTCTGTGACAATGAAATAAGGTTATCAGCCTAAACCAGCCTAAACCAGCACCAGCCTAAGCCAGCCTAAACCAGGCTTGCCATCTTAAGCCGTCAAATTCCAGATGTAAAACAGTGCCACTTTTCTTCCTTAAGCAAATACAAATGCCTTACCACAACCCTGAACTCTTACACTAGCACCAACAATTCAGTAACTAACTCGGACAAGAACATGAAAACCTCCGCAATTGAGACCCGGCACAGCATAATGAGGAATACCCCACTTTTGAGATTTTGAGGTTTTCTAATGATGTGAAAGAGTTTACCATTAGCTTTCAAATGATATCAAAATATAATATCCTCTAATACTTAAAATTTCCGAAAACAAAAAAGAAAGAAAATTGATTTGTAATCAAATTGTGAAGATACTTTAACTTCAGGCGTTGTTTACTCAAAAAGTGTATTGGTGGGATATTCCACATGTCGTTGTGCCGGGTCACATTGGACCTTTCCCATGAAGTATGCAAATTAGACCTAGCGCATGCGCTTAACTAAATTGATGGGCAAGCGGGCTGCCAACCAATCATAGTTTTCCACGGGCGTGCGCGCGTTCTGATCCTTCTCACTAACAGTTTGGCGTGCGGTCATTGGCTATTCAGCGTCTCCTGCGCGCGTATTTCGAAACCTGCGCGCAACGCGCACTCGTTTGCCCACCAATTTAGTAAAGCGCATGCGCCAGCTCTTATTTGCATATTTAATGGGAAAGGTCCATTGTCAGTACTATCAGCAAAACCCTGCCCAATTGGTTAGCATCAGCAACCACGCCATTCAGCAGTCACTCGATATCATTTTATGGTAGGCATTTCTTGTAATTAACCCCAATACCTATATATCATATAGACTATTTTTCATTCATAAGGATTTAAGGGCTTAAGTTTTAGCTAGAACAATCAGATATGTCTAGTGTTTTAAATCTAACATAATGTACGAGAAATTGTATCTATTTTTAAGAGTCTTAAGCATATTTTTGGTCTTTGTGTGTATTAGAAGTTAGAAGCGATTTGATCCTTGAGCACCGGAGACGAATAACTTGCGATATCAACAAACGCGTACTGCAAATATTCACACCATCAAAGCATATTATTCACATCTAGTATGCCCTGAATTTGTGGAAAATTAGCAACAAAACAAATTTGTAAATGACAAAAAGGATAAAGACAATTCAAGCAGACTCCGTTTCAGCCATTTTTGTCAAGTTGATCTTGACGGTGTTTTCTAACCATTGGTATTTCAAAATATCTCAGCTTTTCACGCACGCTGGGTCAAGTTACTACTCTAAAAACATGATTGATAGTGTCGATGCTAATGTCTTTGATGGGATAATAGTACTTGGATGTTATTCGATGAGGTTACCTAACACCAGCTCCATGCTGAACAGCTAAGTCGTGAACGAAGAATTAGAAATCTCTGTATATAACTTTGAGTTGTTTCTTATTTCATGAAGTGGAAAATCTTTTAATATCTTTCTACCTAAGGTGATATACAAAAATGTTGGAAACTGCTTACTGACTAAAATTACCAAAATGTAAATCTTAAAATTTAGTGGGCCTGACGTTTCGATCCTAGCGATAGCAGGACCTTTCTCTTTGAGAAAGGTCCTGCTTGGATCGAAACGTCAGGCCCACTAAATTTTAAGAACTTTCTACCTAAGATAATGTCTTCTCTTGTATTTCATATGGCATTACGTACGATCCGTCTGGTACCCTTACTAGATTCACTGTGCGCGGACTGAAAGTGTTTGGAGTCGCCTGACTGATTGCAATGTAGCTATGCTGTGATTGCTTCTTCGCTGGTATCACTGCTCTCTATGCAAGAATTTTCATGGTAGCAGGTTTCCATGTCTGTGCGTTCAGCACGCGCGGTCGTCACGTGCTTGCCACCGTCGACCAATCATAATCGAGGAAGTGCGTGCGCGTGCAGATTCACGTTGCGTGAACGAGGAACCAATCACAGAAATGGTGCATGCTAATGAATATTCATTAGCTGAGTGAGTGAGTATCATCTGAACGAATGTGTGCTTTCGTGATAATAAGCAAATTGTGTAATGAAAATATTAATGATAATGATGAAAAGTGATTGAAGTGATTGAAGTGAAAGTGACCCGAATGTTTACAAAACACAGGCTGAATTAGAAAGATAAGTGATCTTTATTAAAGAGAACAAAGAGGTAAAAAATGTATACTTTTTAACAAAAATACTCAAAGAATTTGTACTATTTCTATACGACTAAAGTACTGCATTATTTTGTGTCTCCTGTAATAAAAATTAAGATCCTCAACTCATACGTGTGGCTTGATCTTCTTTCCCCCGTATTCCAGAGGTATTCTTAGAGCAACTTAATCTATTTCAAAACTACATCACCTTTATCAAGAATATACATGTACATTTTACATATGCTGCACGCAAGATGCTTAGCACACAGTCTAGTAGTGGGCCGTCATATTGTTATTCAAAATCTGAATTGTTACACAATTTCTGACTCTGACGAAAAGACATAATGAAAGCAGGGTTGTGATCCCTGGAGATATACGGCAGTTAATGGTTGAATCAACATCTTCAACAGAGCTGGGAACAAAATCTGTCTGGTCCGTTTTAGGACTTTTTACAATTAGTTTTTACGTCATCATGACGTTTGTATGGACAATGAATGTGGATAGGATTAAAGTGGGTACAAAATAGAATATTGTAGGTAATTATAAGAAAATGACCTTACAAATCCTGCCAACTTTTTCCCTTCTGTCCTGCATGTGCAAGACAACCAAAATTGTCCACCCTACGCATGTTGTTGGCTATACGCTACACCGCACATCACGAATAGGCTGTGACGTCAGCGCTGTTGATAAGGGTTTGTCAATACTCAATATTCATTACAATAGACGGATTACGAGCCAGACATCCTTCCTCCATGGTAAACCCCACGAAACTGGACCTGATATCATTGTTTGGTTGTACCTTATTCCATACTGCCATATAGTTGTCGGCAGATGTAGAGACATTATTGTCCGAGTTTTCCTGCCACTGCTTTCGTCAGATTTGCTGAAGATCGAGGACCGTCATTACTGAGGAACTATCTGTCTCGGGTGAGTAATGGTTTCCCTAATTGAAAGATTTGTGGTTGAAAAGTGATCCTAGCAGGACCTTTCTCAAGTAAACAGGCAGACGAAGGCCATACTCGTCTCCAAATGCTATTTAGGGGACAGCTCTAGCTTCAAGAGGTTTGTATTCATGTGGTCATTTTTGATTAAGACAGTAAGCAAGTTTGCAACAGTATGTTTCTAGCAGATCACCACATGGAATTAAAGGATTTCTTGAATGATAGATTCTTAAGAAACCGTAAATTCACCACAGTGTCACGCAGTTCTGTTTAGAGTGCATTGCGTTTTGCTAGTCAGAACCGAACGTGTATTTCGAGGAACATAATAAAACAAAAATGAGAATGTTTGCCTGAGCAACAGATCGATTTTACCAAGGGCATGTACAGTATATTGTAATCCATGCTCGCTAGAATTTAATAGCATGAACAGCCAGGGATTTCCCCGTAAGGTTTTATAGGCCCAACTCCTGTTTACTACACTTGTAAGGTTTCATTCTGGAATACCCACTCCATTCATATGCAAAGTTTGTAACATCACAGTACTCCACGGAAATTTAACACTCTGGTGCATAGGCCGTGCGATTACCAACTGACTGTATTATCAATATCATATAGATCGTTATCTTTAAGATAAGGAGCTATTGCATGGTATTAGGGAAAGAATCGACCTTACTGAATGATAAAACCAAAACAATAATCATTAATCGCATCTTAAACAGGAACTTCAACACTTCGAAGTTTTAAAGTGATATACAAAATGTTGCAAACTGCTTACTGTGACTAAAATTACCAAAATGCAAATCTCAAAATTTAGTGGGCCTGACGTTTCGATCCTGGCAGGACCTTTCTCAAAGGCAGAGTCTGCCTTTGAGAAAGGTCCTGCTAGGATCGAAACGTCAGGCCCACTAAATTTTGAGACCTCGAAGTTTTACTCATTAATAGCAAGACTTTTCTCAAAGACGAAATAATGAATACAATATTTAGACCATTTTGCCAACTAATATTTACTGCCAATTGCGTAATGATATATTTTCTTGCGTTTCTTCATTACCGTTTCTGCCCTTTTTATTTAGAAATGTCCGAGGAAGACTAAAGTATCCGCTTATTAAGTCATTCTCTTAATTGTAAAACAATTTTTTTAAGATTAAAAGGTTAAGGTTAATTTTGTATTAGCTCTATAAGATCGGACATGAAAAACATCCAAAAACATGACAATATCCAATAATCTTATCATCTAAATCTTTTATTATTTAGCTTCGAAGAAAGCCCAATCAGAGTGATTATGGTTTAGACATGATTAGATAGGAATGGAGGCTTCATTTTGAAGGTGAAATATTCAAAACACAGACAATGTCACGTTTTGAAACACTGGTCCAGTGAGTTTGAAAACGGCAACGCAAATCAAATATTGTAGTCCTGTTTTTGAGCGCGAATGTAAAAAAGAACAGAAACTGAATGGTACAAGTGTAACCATGGTAACATATTCTCATGGTCCTTAATTAGTGTAATTAGAGATCTAAATTCCACTTATCGGATATAAAAAAGTCAATAAAACTGCATTTTTCTTCCAGTCTTCCAAGATGCAGCAAGATGTACCTCCCCCGTATGACGTCACTTCAAAAATGGACCAATCGACAGGCCCGTCTCAGTCTGGAGTAGCCCCGCCCCCACCAGTGAATGCCCCGCCCCCTGCCTACCCCATGCAGTATCCACTTCAGGTATCGACAGAAGAATATGGATGCGGCTACAAGTAACACGTAACCCTATGGCAACTGGCTGCAGCCGACTTCCATAAACTCGTGTGTACTTTCAAGCCGTAGCCAGTGCATTGAATTCCTACGGTGTCCATGAAGCTCCATATGTATTTATAATTCAAGAGCACTAACATAAGATGAATACGGTATTCTGTTCGAAACGTCGAGTTCCTCCGGTTCTTTTCAGCACCATGCATACTCACAAAAATAGAGAATTTTATATGGTGTCACTGCAAACCTATTACTGCTGCTATTCTCACCATGAAAACTTTCAAATCCCATTCAACATTAACATACATGTATCATTTCGTCATAATCCATTGTGGTTAAGCAATCATGCTCATTATCACTGATGCATTGAACATTGTTTTCGTATTGTATTTTTAGACCGGGTACCAACCACAGGCCGGGTACCAACCACAGACCGGGTACCAGCCGCAGGCCAGATACCAACCGCAGGCCGGGTACCAGCCGCAGGTGGCCTACAATCAAAACCAAGGTCCCGTGATAATGGTAAGTCTGCAGTGGCCGCGAACCAACGAAAAGGAGCACCCGTTAATTCCTCGTGAGTTCATTGAGAACGAAAACGCGCTGGTAACCGATACATTTTAGTAGTCCTAGCGTTTGTAAAAACCTGCACGGATCCATCACGCCATCGTACGTGTACATGCAGATGTGATGCTAGCAGCAATTCGTTGTAAAGTGAGCTACAGCAATTTCGGGGATGACACTCAAATGTAGTCAGATGTTTACCCTTTTAATAATCAAAGTAAAAAGGAAAAACAGGGAATAATTTGATATTTTGCCGGTGTTTTTGTGTTCCCCAGACCACTGCCCCGCAAGGATCGGTGATTGTCCGTACGACTGGCGTCAAGCCGAATGACTACATGGGCTTCGCTATCTTTGTCACAGTCTGTTGTTGTCTTCCCCTTGGTATCATGGGCATTGTCAAAGCATCAGAGGTACGTATATATGAAATGTTAGGCAAGCATCGATATCGAGATTTGGAGATTTTCTAATGATGTGAAAGAGTATACCATTACTAATACTTAAAAATTTCCGAAAAAAAATAAAAAAATATTTGTAATCGAATTGTGAAGATACTTTAACTTCAGGCGTTGTTTACTCAAAAAGTGTTTTGGTGGGATATTCCTCATGTCGTTGTGCCGGGTCACATATACGAAATGTTAGGCAAGCATCGATATCAAAGCCACAACAACCTTAGCCATCAACCCCACCGCTATCTTGAAGACAAAGCAATGATTCAACGATAGAGGGCGTGAAATGTGCGCGCGCGCAGCACGCACAGGATTGTCCAATGAGACACTTCCACTGGGCTAGGCCGTGTCCGAAACGGGCGTCTATAGAGCTAGGACTAGGTACTCCCCTATTGGAAATACATGGATATGCGAAGACCTAGCCCTAGCCCTAGCTCTGGAAGCCTGTTTCAGACACGCCCTACCTTCATGTTACCTCTCGATGAGGGCGCCCTCTCGATTATTGTGTGCGAGGTTCAGTTGAATAATGAACTAAAATGAGGTGAATCCCTACTCCTGCCATTCCAACACACCCTAGCGGCATCCATCCGTGTCCCAATATGTATCCCATTCCTATCTGTGTCTTTGTCGTTCTGCCTTTGGGAAAGGTCATGCAAGGATCGAAATGTCAGACTGTCCTCAGTCATGAGATTTGCATTGTGGGTAATTTTAGTCAGCATGCAATTTCCAATAATGTTTATATGTGACCCGGCGCAACGACATGAGGAATATCCCACCAAAACACTTTTTGAGTAAACAACGCCTGAAGTTAAAGTATCTCCACAATTCGATTACAAAACAATTTTCTTTCCTTTTTCATTTTGTACTCTACCCGTCTCCTTGACGACGGGCAGAGTACACACTACCCGAAACGTTGAGTTACCGGCTCTTTTCAGAGCCATACTTCTTGAAAGAGAAGAGATATACTTTGTGTCACCGTAAACCTTCCACTAAGTCTTATCGAACTTCTGCTCATCTGTGAACGTCGCAGTCATACAGTCTTGTCTTTAATTTCAGACGAATAGTCGTTGGGATTCGGGCGATGCAAACGGCGCCAAAGAAGCTTCAGATTCTGCAAAGAAATGGTCGATGGCTGGACTAATGGCTGGTATTTGTATGAGCACTGTTGGTATCGTAATAATAACCGTATACTTCGTGGCTTTCAATTCGCTCTATTGGTATTAGTGATAAGCCCTACATGAGTCAGGGAACCAGACCTGTACATGAAAATAATAGGCAATTTTCTCCGTCTGACAAAACCTGAAAATCCAGGTTGTGGTTTGTCGCAAAATTTAAAGGCTTGATGATCAATACATAATTATATAGTATTCACCAACAAACCGGGCCAAAATCCTTGTTTTTAAATTCCTCTGATATAAAAACGAGCAAGAGAAATAATTATGACCAAAGCTTAAGCCTGAGTCTAAGCCTTCATTTCGTAAACGGTCCTAGTATCAATTCTAATCACAACATTTGATTTCGCTTTTGAAATTGCATGGCTATATATTCCCCTATTTTCTAACGATGTGTACATTAATTTTACCAAATTAATAGTATAGGTGCTTTTGATATAGTCTGGGATGCTGTCCATTTGCGAAAACCGTGACTTTTTTGCCTTTTCTACTTTCTCAGATCACCATTTGAGCTAAAACCTTTGCAGGACTTGTTTTTTGTAATGTTTAATGGTTTGACACACAAACTGTGGCAATCTTTGGACTTTTACCAATGTTGCATAGGACCTTTAAAGTTCTTGCAGCGTAATCATCAGTTTCATTGTATTATATATAATTTGGTTTTAATGTATTTTTTATGATTGAAATAACACAGATTTTATGAGTATTTTTGGTGATTATAAGTTGTCTCTGTATAGCAAATAAAGCTGACTTATACATACTAACGAAAAGTGCGTGGTTGCAGGGTGCAAATGTGATCCGGCACACCATAATGAGAAATACCCCCACTTTTGAGATTTTGAGGTTTTCTAATGATGTGAAAGAGTATACCATTAGCTTTTAAATGATATCAAAATATAATATCCTCTAATGCTTAAAATTTCCGAAAATACCAAAAAAGAAAATTGATTTGTAATCGAATTGTGAAGATACTTTAACTTCAGGCGTTGTTTACTCAAAAAGTGTTTTAGTGGGATATTTCTCATGTCGTTGTGCCGTGTCACAAATGTTGCACGCTCTGCAATGTTGTGGTCTATTGGGTTCACCGCACATCATGAATAGTGACGTCAGCACTGTTAAGAGCCCTTTTCCAAAGCTTAGGCTTCGGCTCCGGCTTTGGCTCCGGCTTCGACGGTTATCCGAATCTGAAAACACAGGTTGGAGTTCTCTGTTAAAGTTGAAGCTTTGGATTCCTTTTCAAAACGCAGTATAACATTCTGAAACGAAGCCAAAAACCTCCCGCTTTCATGCCTTGTACTTTAAAATGGACGAAAGAAAAAAGTCAAAGCCCGAGCCTGAGGCTAAGTCGTGTTTTGGAAAAGGGCCAAGGATTGGTGACGTAGTCGTTATAACAGACGAAGTAGGAACGAGATCGAAAATTCCTCCCTCTGTACCTCAAACGTAGCCCGGTCTGATCGCGTTGTTTGGCTGGTTGAAGGCCTACCTTCCACACCGTCATATCGTTGTCGAATTAGAGGCATTTATTGTCCGAGTTTTCCTGCCATCGCTGTCGTCTGATTTGCTGAAGATCGAGGACTCACTACTGAGGAACTTTCTGTCTCGGGTGAGTAATGGTTTCCCTAATTGAAAGATTTGGGGTTGAAAAGTGATCCTAGCAGGATCTTTCTCATGAGAAAGCTTTAAAGGGACTCTGCAATGAACAAAGTATTACTTAAATCTATGCTACTGAACTGTTTTGCAATGTTGCTAACAATCAATAGTTTTTCACAATCGTGCTTGAGGTTCACTAGCAAGTTTTCAGCTTTTTATGCTAACGAGAATTTCAACATTTTATAAGCAAAGTTGTGATATTATCGCAGGATCATGCAACATAATTTCAATTGGTTGTGTACATAAGTGTCTGGAAATGTCTGCTTTTTCTGGAAGACATACATGTTGATATACTGCCAAAAATGCTTCATAATCATTAAGTGAATTAGTTTTTCATCAAACGTAATACAGAGGGATTAATTTGCAGTTTGAAAGTTAATGTTTTTCTTATGTTTTTTTTTAACTGTGGGTTCCTGACATGACCTTAATTACAATAGCGCCCTCATTTTTATAAGGATATTTCTAAAGGTAAAAAGGGACCAATTTCAGACTTCATTAAGAAAAACAAACTTGCCAATATGTTTGTACACCAGTTCCCTAGATGAGAGCTTAAAATGAGATTGGCTGTGATACTTAATGTTAAATTAGCTTTGTATAACTGTGGTCATTTTCAGTAAGCAACCTGTTTTATCAGACAACATCGAATTAACGGATTTCTTCATAATAACAGTCCCCCCCCCAAAAAAAAAAAGAAACATAAATACATAGGTGTCAGGCTTGCCTGTTCAAAGCGCATGGGGTTTTACACGGAAATGGTTGCTAAAAAAATACCTTGAGAATGTTTGTCAATAGAAATGTCCGATCAATAGAAAAACTTGCTCGACTACATGTACAGCATTGTTATCTATGCTCTATAGTGGTATATAGCGAGGACACGTAAGGGTTTTTCCTCCAGATTTCCACTTCCTTCCATAATATCACTTGAAAATTTGCATTGTGGAAAATGTGCCAACTTCATTCATATGTAAAGTTCATGACATGTCAGTCTAGTGTTAGCCCGAGTGATTGCCAGCTGACTACATATCAATATCAGTATACATTGATGTCATTCGGAGCGATTGGTATTATTAAAGGGAGGAATGGCACTTACTGAATAAAAAAGTTAATACAAAAACTGTTGCAAACTGCTCACTGACTAAAATGACCTGCAATACATAATTCTCAACAATTAGAGGGCCTGTCGTTTCGATCCTAGCAGGACATTTTTTTGAGAAGGGTACTGCTAGGATCGAAACGTCAGGCCCTCTATTTAGGCCCTCATTTAGCTTTGAAGAAAGACATATCAGAGTAATTTTGATTAATTAATACAGGAATTCATAGAAATGAAAACAAGTCTTCCGTTTATAGTGAAAATGAAAGATTCAGACAAAGACAATGTCTCGTTTTGAAACACTAGTGAGTTTAAAAGCGCCAGCGCAAATCAAATGTCCTGTTTTTGAGTGTGAAAGTAAAATATAACAGAAACTGAATGGTACAAATGTAACCATGGTAACATATTCTCAATGCTCCCTGTGTATATGATTATCAACTTAGAGATAATAAGAAAAATCATAAATTCCATTTTATCGGATTAAAAAGTTATTTGATATTGAAAAGGGTCAAGAAAAGCATTTTTCAACACAAAGTCTTCCAAGATGCAGCAAGATGTACCTCCCCGTATGACGTCACTTCAAAGACGGACCAATCGACAGGCCCGTCTCAATCTGGAGTAGCCCCGCCCCCACCAGTGGAAGCCACGCCCCCAAGTGCTTACCCCATTATTCAGCCACTTCGGGTATCAAAGACATAATTACAATTATGTACATTGTACCGCCATGAAGGTTTCAAGATACAATGTAACATCCGTGCCACACCACTTATTTTTTTATTTAAATACAAGAACAATAACCTATTATTTCGTCATAATCCATTAATGTGGTTAAGCGATCATCCTACTCAAACACTGATGCGTTTAACTTTATTTTCATGTTTATTTTTGACCGGGTACCAACCGCAGGCCGGGTACCAACCGCAGGCTGGGTACCAACCGCAGGCCGGGTACCAACCGCAGGCCGGGTACCAACCACAAGCCGGGTACCAACCGCAGGCTGGGTACCAACCGCAGGATATAAAAAAAGTCAATAAAACTGTATTTTTCTTCCAGTCTTCCAAGATGCAGCAAGATCTACCTCCCCCGTATGACGCCATTTCACAAATGGACCAATCGACAGGCCCGTCTCAGTCTGGAGTAGCCCAGGCCGGGTACCAACCGCAGACCGGGTACCAACCGCAGGCCGAGTACCAACCGCAGGCCGGGTACCAACCGCAGGCCGGGTACCAACCGCAGGCCGGGTACCAACCGCAGGCCGGGTACCAACCGCAGGCCGGGTACCAACCGCAGGCCGGGTACCAACCGCAGGCCGGGTACCAACCGCAGGCCGGGTACCAACCGCAGGCCGGGTACCAACCGCAGGCCGGGTACCAACCGCAGGCCGGGTACCAACCGCAGGCTGGGTACCAACCGCTTGTGAACGACAACGAAAACCAAGGTCCCGTGATAATGGTAAGTCTGCAGTGGCCGCGAACCAGCGAAAAGGAGCACCCGTTCCTCGTGAGTTCATCGAGAACCAAAACGCGCTGGTAACCGATACATTTTAGTAGTCCTAGCGTTTGTAAAAACCTGCACGAATGCATCACGCCATCGTGTACATTCAGATGCTAACAGCAATTCGTTGTAAACCGGGGTACAGCTTTTTGTGGATCACACAAAAATAAATGTAGTCAGATTTCTAATAAACAAAGGAAAAATAAGTAATAGGTTTGCGATAACAACATGCAATTAATACTTTTTGAATGTTTGAGCTCTCAAAAGAAATCACACGCTCACAAAAAGATAAATAATTGCACGGTGTTACCGCCAACTTATCACCACGAAAAGCTTCATGACATCATCCAAGAAAAGAAAGGGAAAACAGTGAATAATTTGATATTTTGCCGGTGTTTTTGTGTTCCTCAGACCGCTGCCCCGCAAGGATCAGTGATTGTCCATACGACTGGGGTCAAGCCCAATGACTACTTCGAATGGGCTATCTTTGTCACAATCTGTTGTTGTTTTCCCTTTGGTATCATTGCCATTGCCAATGCGTCAGAGGTACGTATATATGAAATGTTAGGCAAGCATCGATATCAAAGCCACAACAACCTTAGCCATCAACCCCATCGCCATCTTGAAGACAAAACAATGATTCAACGATAGAGGGCATGAAATGTGCACATGCGCAGCACGCACAGGATTGTCCAATGAGACACTTCCACTGAGCTACCTTCATTTCACCTCTTGATGAGGGCGCCCTCTTAAATGACTTCAGTGAACTAAGTCCTGTTAAATAATGACTTCTGAAAGTACTAAGACTACTATAAACTAAATGATGTAAATCCCTACCCTGCCCTTCCCTTCGAAACGATGACACATTACTATTATGTACACTTCAGCTCAACTCTGAAGGTCCACGCAGTTATTATAAAAACGTTTGTATTTCAGACGAACTCTCTTTGGGAATCAGGCGATGTAATTGGGGCCGAAGAAGCTTCACAGTCTGCAAAGCGATGGTCTTCTAACGCACTTGCCTTTGGCATATTCTCGATCGTTATGACTGTCTTGGCGGTTTTCCTCCTTCTCCGAGTAATGTTGTGATACGCCCTACATGCAGCAAGTCAAGGAACCAGACCTGTCAATGAAATTTGACCCGGCACAGCATAATGAGGAATAACCCCCACTTTTTATATTTTTAGATTTTCTAATGATGTGAAAGAGTATACCATTAGCTTTCAAATGATATCAAAATATAATATCCTCTAATACTTAAAATTACCGAAAAAAAATAAAAAAATATTTGTGATCGAATTGTGAAGATACTTTAACTTCAGGCGTTGTTTACTCAAAAAGTGTTTTGGTGGGATATTCCTCATGTCGTTGTGCCGGGTCACAAATAGCCATTTTTTCCCTAGGTCAGCCGCTTTAATTTGTCTCTTTTTCCTGTATTCATTTTAGAGCACCAGACTACAAAACATAAATCGGCTTTGCTTTTACATAGAATACTTGTATAGACTATTATGAGTTTTTTTGAGAACCTTTATTTTGATAGAATTGGTTTGACAATCGACTACCACACTTCAGGATACATTTGGGTGTTTCTGAATACTTGCAGCTTAATGGTAATTTCCAATGTATTATGATGTCATATTTGTAATGTATTTCTTCAAGGGCTGGATCGCTCAGATTGGCTGAGGTCTCGGGTCCAAGTCCTGGTCCAGTCAAACTTTTCATCGCCAATTTTTGTAATTTATAGGCTTGTTTTATTATTGAAATTACACAGATTGTATTAATATTTGATTCAGTTTTATCTCATAAAAAGAAAATTAATTTGAATTTTATTTCATGAGTATTTTATTCAATTTTATTTTATAAAAAAAACTATTTTGAATTTTATTTCATGAGTATTTTTCCGTTTTAGCAATGAAGC
Source organism: Luidia sarsii (assembly GCA_949987565.1). NCBI lineage: Eukaryota > Metazoa > Echinodermata > Asteroidea > Paxillosida > Luidiidae > Luidia > Luidia sarsii. Next base: position 234,360 of record OX465122.1, read on the forward strand.
AGAATAACTTCACGCTGCGCTAACGAATTATTCAAATTGGAAATTGAAAAATTATTTCACCAATTTGTAGAAGGCCAAATGTGATGGTTACTCAGAGGAAATACAAGCTTCAATAAAACATTTTGTCAGTTTGTTTTATTCCTTGCCATTTTTACTTTTGAGAATACAGCCGAGTAGCCTTCGTTCTGCGTGTAAGGCTGTGCGCTTTGATTTTGTAGAACTATATTTTTTTCATTTTTTCATTAATTATTACGTCACCAAGTTTTGTCTGCAAGAATTCATGACGTCACCACATAAGGTCTATAATTCTTTTTCTTTTTTTAACACTTAACAGTCTCCTAGATAATAATAATACTTTCAGATTTTTGTTTTGAACAATATGTAAACATTGGGGGCCAACCATTATGCAGAATACCTTTGAGAAAGGTCCTGCTAGGATCGAAACGTCAGGCCCTCTAACTTCTGAAAAATATAGCAAGTTAAAGGACTTAAGGTGATATACAAAAATGCTGCAAACTGCTTACTGACTAAAATTACCAAAATTTGAATCTTAAAATTTAGTGGGCCTTTGAGAAAGGTCCTGCTATGATCGAAACGTCAGGCCCACTAAATTTTAAGTTAAAGGACTTGGTAAAGTCTAGACATTGTTGAAAATTGAAATGCCGTCTCTTGGTGGCGCTGTTCATAAATCTTTCTTCTTGTGTGGCATCAATTTCAGAAGAAGATCGGATCAAAATGATCAGGAATTGACGAATTACTCACTTGCTGAGTACTAATTACTAGTATTACTGGTAAGTATTAGAGGGATAGCCACGATATTTATGTTTTACTAGTATTTTGAAAGACTGTTTGGGCGAAATCGGAATTCAACTGCACTGACTACGAGTACGACTACGAGTCCGACTGTATACCGTGTACGAGTACATAATGGTTAATGCATACTGCAGCACATGCAGTTATTGTTTGTTTGGGCTTTAGCGATTATCTGTCATATTTACTGTTCGAATTCCTAGAATTCCCGTTTTTAGGGCACGGACATATCTTCGGAGGGAACCAGTGACCTGTGGTCTTGACAGTAACTCTGTTTTGTTGTGTTTGGAAATTGGACTTCACTTTCGATCTCCTATCTCAAATGAATTAAGCCTTAAACTTAAACTTCAAGTTCAAGGTTACTAGCTACTCCTTTGCTCTTTAAATAGGCCCATTTGTTTGTACAGTACAGGCAGTTATCCATTAAAGGTCTAGTTTCACACATCCAAACCTAGTCCCACTTACTGGGCCGCTAGGAGCTCCCCTTAAACGAGTTTTGAAATTATCTGTCGCACTAGCTAGTGCGACAGATAATCTCAAAACTCGTTTAAGGGGAGCTCCTAGCGGCCCAGTAAGTGGGATTAATCCAAACCATGATTTAGCAAAGCCAGGTGGTAATCTGAAGGCATGTCCGTTAGACTGATTCAGAGCAGTGCGTGCTATGCTGGACAAAACGACAGCCCTCTGAAAGCCGCTATTTCACATTCCTACTTTAGTCTAGAATCTTTTTTAAGAAAGGTTCTGCCATGATCAAAACGTTTTTGCAATTTACCTTTCTGATGTTTCCATTTTGGTTGCTGTTATGGAGTTTGCAGTTTTCAGCATTATTCTCTGTGACTTGATATCTTTATAAAGTGTGACAAGTTTACCGATGCACCAAAGTGCTAGATCGCCATGACAACGACAGAGAATTCGGACTTGGCAGCAAGCCATAGGAGGGCGCTGAGAGTGTCAGTGGCCGTGGTTTGCAAGGAGACGGGTTTCAACTCCGCCAATGAATCGTGTCTGGAGACACTGACGGAAATCCTGCAGAGCTGTGAGTAAAAAAAACTACCAAGAAATTACAGCGTAGCTCTGATAGAGGGCCCGACGCAACGATCCTAGCAGGATCTTTGAGAAAGGCATACACAGACAGTCAGGGGAAGGAAAGCCCTGACACACATGACAGAGGAAGGACAAAAGGGAAGGGAGTGGGATGCAGATGTACACACGAAGGGAGGGGAGATCAAAGGGGAAACAAACAAAAGGGTGGGGAGGATCAAAGGGACAGGAGGGAGGTGGGAGATCAAAGGAGAAAGCCACAGGGAAGATGAAGAAAAGAGGTGTAAATGAGGTCACTTTGCCTTTGAGATAGGTCCTGCTAGGATCAAAAAGTTGGGCCAGGAGTCTGCCTAATTTTTGATGTGAGCATTTTGGTCATTGTAGTCAGTTTGCAACATTTTGGCATATAATTATTTCCTTACTATTTTCCTTTGGTTTGTTTAATGGTGAACACATTTGTTTGCATTACTCTACAGAATAAACCAAAATAAACCAATAACACAAAGAAATGTTGAAAACATGACAAGAAATTATCCATTGGCAAAGCACCTTGGTAATTTTATTTCATCATAAACATCCAGTCTCAAGTATATTTGCAGGTCCATATTTTACATTGTTATCACACCGGTATAGAAAATAGTGGGCCTGACGTTTCGATCCTAGCAGGACCTTTGAGAAAGGCAACTGAAGGGTTGTTCATCGTGGTGGTACAGACAAGGAGAAGGTGATCAATGTCACGCGATGTCGTGTTGCTGGTAGCGACATTTTGGTTGCTAGGACTGCTAACCGTCATCAGGCAACTGAAGATTGGATGTTGTGGGTTTTTTCACTTTCGGTTATTGTTTATCCGTATCTTTTTTTTTTGTCATCCTAGATATTTCTGAGCTGGGTCGTAGTTCACAGACCTACTGCGAGCTCGCCAGTCGGACGTTGCCGATGGTAACCGATGTTGGCATCGCACTGAGTAGCATGGGCTCCAATGTGCAAGGATTGGCCAGCTATGCGCGACGAAGACAACGATTACCGTCGCTACATCGTGAGTATGAGTGTGGTACCCGGACTCCTGTATATAGGGATGCCATTAGGAAGATTAATGACAAATTGCGGAGACATTTGAAGGTTTGCATGGTGAGAATATCAGGATAATTAGGTTTGCGGAGACACCATGTAAATTCTCTTTTGTGAGTAAGTGTGGTTCTGAAAAGAACCGGAGGAACTTGACGTTTCGAACAGTATACTCTGCTCGTCTTCAGGAGACTGCTGGATTCCAACTGGGAATGGGGCTTATGTAGTGTGTAGTGTGGAGAGGGATCCTGGTGAGGGGAACTGTAAAGGCGGGAATGTGAACATCCAATAGGATCGGGTAGATATGCCAAATTCATTGTTGTTGAATTTTGTTTACCTTTTTGTTGTGTTGTTTACAGAGGATAGAAGTAAACAATCGCAGCCTTGCAAGTCCTTGCAAGTCAACGAGAGAAAGTCGCACCCGTCTTATATTCCCGATCACCTTCCTGAGTTCCCTGATCCTCACACATACATCAGAACAGCTGTAAGTAGTCACCACATGACCAAGGAATACCCACCAGCCCTTTCATTTTATACCTCCAGCACACCCCCATGTTAACTCCAATACCCCTTACAAATTACAGAAAATGCTGTGAGTAGTATAAAAACTTGTCTGAATTGAATCTACTGACTGACTTAACTGACCAAAATAAACATCTCAGAAGTTATATGCAGAGCCTGAGGTTTCAATCCTTGGAGGGTCTTTCTCAAAGGCACATTGTGTTTGCAAAAGGTACTGACTGACTGACTGACTGACTGACTGACTGACTGGCTGACTGACTGACTGACTGGCTGGCTGGCTGGCTGGCTGGCTGGCTGGCTGGCTGGCTGGCTGGCTGGCTGACTGGCTGGCTGGCTGACTGACTGACTGACTGACTGGCTGGCTGACTGGCTGGCTGGCTGACTGACTGACTGACTGACTGACTGACTGACTGACTGACTGGCTGACTGACTGACTGGCTGACTGACTGACTGACTGACTGACTGACTGACTGGCTGGCTGGCTGGCTGGCTGGCTGACTGACTGACTGGCTGGCTGGCTGACTGACTGACTGGCTGGCTGGCTGGCTGGCTGGCTGGCTGGCTGACTGACTGACTGGCTGGCTGGCTGGCTGGCTGGCTGGCTGGCTGGCTGACTGACTGACTGACTGACTGGCTGGCTGGCTGGCTGGCTGGCTGGCTGGCTGGCTGACTGACTGACTGACTGACTGACTGACTGACTGGCTGGCTGGCTGACTGGCTGGCTGGCTGGCTGGCTGGCTGGCTGGCTGACTGGCTGGCTGGCTGGCTGGCTGGCTGGCTGGCTGGCTGGCTGGCTGACTGACTGACTGACTGGCTGGCTGGCTGGCTGGCTGGCTGGCTGACTGACTGACTGACTGGCTGACTGACTGACTGGCTGGCTGGCTGGCTGGCTGGCTGGCTGGCTGGCTGGCTGGCTGGCTGACTGACTGACTGGCTGGCTGGCTGGCTGACTGACTGACTGACTGACTGACTGACTGACTGACTGACTGGCTGGCTGGCTGGCTGGCTGACTGACTGACTGACTGACTGACTGACTAACTGACTAATTGACTGACTGACTGACTGACTAACTGACTAATTGACTGACTGGCTGGCTGACTGACTGACTGACTGACTGACTGACTGACTGACTGACTGACTGACTGACTGACTGACTGACTGACTGACTGACTGACTGACTGTCTGGCTGGCTGGCTGGCTGGCTGGCTGGCTGGCTGGCTGGCTGACTGACTGACTGACTGGCTGGCTGGCTGGCTGGCTGACTGACTGACTGGCTGGCTGGCTGACTGACTGACTGGCTGGCTGGCTGGCTGGCTGGCTGGCTGGCTGGCTGGCTGGCTGACTGACTGACTGACTGACTGACTGACTGGCTGGCTGGCTGGCTGGCTGACTGACTGACTGACTGACTGACTGACTAACTGACTAATTGACTGACTGACTGACTGACTAACTGACTAATTGACTGACTGGCTGGCTGACTGACTGACTGACTGACTGACTGACTGACTGACTGACTGACTGACTGACTGACTGACTGACTGACTGACTGACTGACTGACTGACCAACAGACCGACAGACTGACTGATCAGCTTTTGATGGCATTTTCACCCTCCACAGACCATGAGGCAACAGGAGAATGACTACAAGATAATCCGTGAGCAAGCGGCTTCCCAGAAACGTGACGTGGAGCGAGCTTTGACACGATTCATTGCCAAGACTGGCGACACCCAGACCCTGTTCCCTGGGGACAGCAACGTCTTCCCTTGTGAGTCTTCCCTCGTCTTAGACGTCATTCCCAGATTGCTTACAACCTCCGAGTCAGATTCACAAATCTTGTCAACAGTTTCAGGGCTGATAGAACCCAAAGTCTGACAGTTAGAGTCTGTTGTTTGGATCCTAGTACAACCTTCCTCTGCCTTTGAGAAACGTCCGGATAGCCAAACATCAGGCCCTAAAATTGTTCAAATCGTGAAGACCCAGTCGTCTAAGCATGCTAAGTCACCCCTACCCCAACAAAGATTAATCGACTATTTGGGAGGCCACCATCTAAGGGCTGGATAGCTGAGATAGTAAGAGCACTGGTGTGCCAAAGATTAGTTGACTATTAGGGAAGGCCACCATCTAAGGGCTGGATAGCTCAGATGGTAAGAGCACTGGTGTGCCAAAGACTAGTTGACTATTAGGGAAGGCCACCATCTAAGGGCTGGATAGCTCAGATGGTAAGAGCACTGGTACACAGAACCAGAGGTCTCGGGTTAAAGCCCCTTTCCAGTCAACTTTTCTTTGCAATCTTTCAAAAATTACCTTTGCTGTCCATTGTCCGGTCCAAATTTTTCAAAATTGCTTGATTTAAAGTTTTCCTGATTGTTTTTTATTTTGACCAGTGATTGCTTGCACTCCTTCACCCCTGCCCTACGTGGATGCTCTGATGCCGCCAGAACATGAAATCTGCCAGGAGGATGAGTTGGAGGACACGGACACCGACGATCAGAAACTCTCCCCAGAGGAGGCGGAGTCTGGCAAGGGGGAGGAGGGGGAGATCCAGGGTCCGCCCAAATCCCCGGGCAGTGCCAAGCCACGAGTGGAACGCATGAAGGTGGAGAATCTCCTCAGTGACAACCCTTTCCTCAGGAAGGTCAAGAAACCGAGGTTGAAAGTCAAGAAAAAGTAACAAATTTTCACCCCTTTTTTTTTTTTTTTTTTTTTAATAGGTGTAATGTTCTTGAAATATCTAGTGAATTAGTGGCTGTGCTGTAACTTGGTCATAAAAAAACATGGAAATTACAATCTTGAAAAAATGGCAATGAAATTTTAGACTGGACCGGGACTTGAACCGGAGACCTCAGGTTTTGCGTACCAGCGCTCTTACCATCTGAGCTATCCAGCCCTTAGGAGTTGGCCTTCCCTAATAGTCAATTAGTCTTTGGCACACCAGTGCTCTTACCATCTGAGCTATCCAGCCCTTAGATGGTGGCCTTCCCTAATAGTCAACTAGTCTTTGGCACACCAGTGCTCTTACCATCTGAGCTATCCAGCCCTTAGATGATGGCCTTCCCTAATAGTCAACTAGTCTTTGGCACACCAGTGCTCTTACCATCTGAGCTATCCAGCCCTTAGGAGTTGGCCTTCCCAAATAGTCTTTGCCGGGGTGGGGCGCCAATTGTCAATTATTCTTTGAAATCTTAGAGCCTCAATCTCGAAGCCTGACAACCAAAACGTCGCTCAGTATCGAAAGATTTGGCAAACTCACCACTCCAACTCAAAGCTATTCTAAAATCTCTTTTATTGTCAGCAAAAATAATTCATTACATCCGTGTACTTGATGCATAATTTGAGGTTGTATTATAGAATAAAACATACTACAAAGACCAGAAAACAGACTTGGAAATTTATTGTATTTTATGCAGACTTAAACAACAGTAAATAAAGCAACTTCTTAAAATAATAACAAAAGTTATAGATTTACACTGTACTTAGGAATCTCATAAAATTTAGGTTTTTCAGCAGCAATGAACACTTGAAATGACAGAAGCACTGAGAATTAGACTTTTTTAAAAATATATATTTTTTATAAACTGGCGATTGGCGAAAAATTCCATCTCCGTTGATTAAATTTAAAGTAATATTGTATCTTACATCTATCAATAAATAAGGATTTTAAGAGATATTTACATACATACTGCATTTAAATGTTCAATCCAAAAAAGATATTCTGAAAATTAAGTGGGCCTGACGTTTCGATCCTAGCAGGACCTTTCTCAAAGGCAGACTATGCCTTTGAGAAAGGTCCTGCTAGGATCGAAACGTCAGGCCCACTGAATTTTAAGATTTGCATTTTGGTAATCCATCCTTAACAAGAATGTTTCATCCAATGCAATATAAAGGCAGGTTATATTCACCCGGCAACGGCATTCTTCCCGCAAACGCTATTCAACCAGTCCCTTACTCTGATTGGCCAATTGTCATCACGTGTTGTCGGCTTTCTTGCCCGGAAGGTTATTCTGCCGGAGGTCATTCCTGAATAACCTTTCAGGCAAGAGAGCCGGCACGACATAAATGACAGTTTGCCAATCGGAGAAAGGGATCGGCAGAATAAGGTTGGCAGGACAAATGCGGTTGCCGACTTGCCGGGTCGATATTCACTGCCCAATTAAAAAGTGGAGCTAATAGGCAGGAATTTTATCCACAATCTGATGGCCGTCACTGCCTCCAAGCTCAGGAAGTGCTGGCGACGTTGACTCGGACGTTAACCACAGCAAAGCATCTAACATGTCCTCAGTACACCGCGCGATAAATCGCACAAACGGCCGAATATCGCCGACATTTCCTTTCTTGATAGCCTCGTAATATTCGTGTCTCTGCCCAACCTTTACGATGATGGGCGGGTAACCAGCTCGCATCAAGATGAGGTTCATCAGAAGACGAGATGTCCGTCCGTTACCGTCTAAGAAGGGATGGATGTAGACGAGTTTATAGTGAGCCAATGCCGCGAATTCCACCGGATGCATCCGACCGGTTTCGTCCGATTTCAACCACTCCACAAACTCTTCGAGGAGTAACTCCACGTCCGAGGGAGGAGGGGGTACGTGAGAACCCACAAAGACTTGAGTCGTCCGGATCTGTCCGGCCTCGATGGGATCGACGTGACCTAAGACACGCCGGTGAATCTCAAGGATATCACGGACTGAGATCTCACCGAAACGCACCATCAAGGTATCATTGATATACCTCAGGGCAGCACTCAAACCAATCACCTCATTATGCTCCAGTATACTCTTCCCTGTAACGGCCATTCCCGTCTCCACGATACTCCGCATCTGTTCAAGAGTCATAGTATTTCCCTCGATAGCAGTAGTGTGGTAAATATGCTGATAATACATCTCCTGTTGCGCTCTCTGCAAAGCGCGACTGTGTACAGGCACCTCTAAGAACTCATTCCTCTTTAAGTCGATCCTCGTTAGTATCTTCTGATCGATCTCTTCCACGATAGCTGACGTCCGTTTGAGGTTGATCAGGGCTCGGATGTGCGATGCGTTGTTCAGAATAGCGCATGTGTACAAGTGATCAGCTCGGAGGATATCCTCTCCCTCCAGAAATTCTCCGTATTCGTTGAGGGCGTCCGAGTGGTTGGGATCCAAGGCCAAGGCGTGCTGGAACAACCTGTGTGCCTTCTGGTTCTTGCCGTTAACTTTAGCGATGATTGCTTGATGAAGTGCAGCTAGGACCTCCCCTTTGATATCTGTGAGGGGAGAAAGACACAAAGAAAGAGTTTGACTCAACTCAACAACAAGTCAAAAACTTTGTCTCAAAAGTTAGAGGGCCTGACGTTTCGATCCTAGCAGGACCTTTCTCAATGGCAAAAATTACCTATAGATTTGGATCATAAATTATAAAGAATGGTTACCGTGTATCATCTATATTTCCTAAATCAATTTGACAGGTGACATTTTCTTTGAAAATCTACCAAAGAATTACAGAAGTAGTGCATCTTTTGGTCATTTTCCCACATGTAGATAAAGTCTAGTAGTATTTTGCAGTAAGAATTAAATTTGTAGTAGACACACCCACCTTTTAAAATCTTACTTTTCTTAGTTTAGTTTTACTCGACCATATGGAGCAGGAAGGAATTATCACGATTGTGTTTTAACTTTTGTTTTAAGATCATAAAATTTAGTGTGCCTGACGTTTCCATCCTAGCAGGACCTTTCTCAAAGGCAGAGAAAGGTCCTGCTAGGATCGAAATGTCAGGCCTACTAAATTTTATGATTTGCATTTTGGTAATTTTAGTCAGTAAGCAGTTTGCAACATTTTTGTATCACTTTTGTTTTAAGATAAGGAATTGGATCTGGGAGGAGTACTTACCCGGCCTAATGAGAGGTTTGTCTCTGACTGTGACCGGCCAGTCCCTCATTCCGTGATAATTCATCCCAGGCCACTGTTCGATCTCACGGATAACTCCGAGAGCTTTGGAGAGTTTGGAGGCAGCCATTGTGGGCGAATGAGGAGTTGAGGCAGTGGCAACATACCGACCATTTCCAGACTCCAAAATCACCACAAATCTCGACATTGCCGAGAAAAGACAGGCCAGAACGAAGCCCCCGACGAGGAAGAAGAGTGCCGAGGACTTGGGCACCGAATTCCGACTCTCGTCGTACGACATTTTGGGTGGCATTTCGGAAGAGGAATGAGAAGAACTCGGACCATTCTACTCGAGTCTGTGTACAAAAATGACGAAATCCTGTCAAACTTAAGTGACCTTTGACACTTTGCACTAAGCCCAGACGCCACACGTTTGTCTGAATAGCAAAAATAGATAGGAGCCAGACTATATTTTACAGATCATTTGGCCTTTCGTGATTGGTCAATCATATCCAAGATGGCAGCTTCCATGGGATCAATCATTTTGTTCTGTCCGACGTCGCAAGTAAATAAATAACTCCTACGCAAATATCAGAGGGTTAATCTCATTTTCCTGGTGCGTAACGTGAAGCTGACAAATCACCGAATCTAAACTGCTGACTGGCTTCAAACGTGAGTAAGAATTCGGCATTTATTTCTCGACTATAAACCGTAATGAACAGTCACGAACAAGTTAACACTGGGGTGTCTGAGTAACTTGGTTCAATACCGAGTGTTTTATTTTTTTGGTTGGTTAAGTGGAAATAATACATCGAAATCGTTAATATTTTAAAGTGCAAGCTCCTACTAAGGTGAAGATAAGGCTCATTAAGCCATTCTACCTTTGAGTGTGAGAACTGGTCACCTGAAAAATCATTTAAGTTTTAACGAGTAGAGAGTAGAGTAGCTTTTTTACAAAAAAACGAAGACAATACAGCTTTATGAATATTAATTATATAAACTCAAATATTAATTAATGTACAAATCTTTTAATCTATTAATCATATAATTCATAATCTGCCTGAAATATTTTTATTAGGCACCGGGCAAAGCACTGAGCATTCAGTGTTTATCACGTCGAGTAGGGGCAAAACCTCTTTGAAATCTATGTACCAATCTATTCAAATGCAACAGAGTATGACAAGATGATGGATGAGTATTGTTTTTTGGAAAGCTGGTGCGGTGCATACGATATATATTAAAAAGTAAAAAATTAGCGTAGCACTCCCAGGTCCTCTCCTCTCTCTCTATCCCCTCTCCTCTCCTAATCTTAGAGCTTTATAAAATCATCAACCCATAATTAGCAATAGTTTGCTGATAAAATACAATATAATAGGTGACTTATTTTAGGGGGTTTGGTCTTTTTTCTCATTTCTTCTTAGTTTGAAGTTTTGAGAGCGATTGCGATGGCGGTGTTGGAGCTGGATCCTGTCTTTGTCAAAGCGTTGGGTTTTCTTCGCTCGAGGAGCAAGGACTCCACGGATCAACTCAAAGCGTTGTTGGATGAGTCTCTGGCTGGGTCTACTCGTGTCCGGTTTAGCAAACAAGTGAGTATCCTCGTCTAAGGGGTCACTCAAAATGCTCAATGTTTTTAAATTTTGATGTTTTTTCCAAAAGAAATTTACCCACTCACCCACCCCTAATTTCTATTTAAAAAATTAGATTTTATTTTCTCTAGCATATTGAACATGTAATGTTTTATAAATTTTGACGTTTTTTCCTATTTTTTTTATTCACCCACCCACCCCTAATTTCGATTTTAAAAAGAGTGATTTTTTTCAGCAAACAAGTGAGTATCCTCGTCTAAAGGGCCATTCAAAATGCTCAATGTTTATAAATTTTAATGTTTTTTCCAAAAGAAATTTATCCACCCACCCACCCCTAATTTCAAATTTAAAAAGAGCAATTTTTTTCTCTTGCAAATTGTACATGCATTTGATATAAATTCAAATATATAATGTACAAATCTAAAGATGATGGCTGAGTATTGATTTTTGGAAAGGTGGCGGGCAAGCACGATTTGTAATTTAAAGGAAAAAAAAATTCCGGATTTTAATATAAGGTTAATTTTGATTTTCAGTTTATTTCCTTGTCCCTCCCACTGACTATTTCTGGGCCCTCCTGATTTTTGAGAAAGCTCCTGCTAGGATCGAAACGTCAGGCCCTCTTAATTTCTGAAGAAAAACCATTGTTCCTAACTTGGCTGGTACCCTGTCCTATCATCACACAGGATAGCGAATCAGGCAAGAAGTCGGGCACCAGGCACCGAGATGCTCCAACGCCTTGCATCAAACTAGCGGCGACTGAAGGCTCCAGGAAGGAGGCGGAGCGAAGAGCTGAAAAGAGGGCGGGAGAAAAGGCAAGTATTGTACAGTGGAACGTCGCTATGATGAACGCCGATATATACCAAACATTCGGCTATTACGAACATGCCCTTTAGCTCCTGATTTTACGTCCGTGGATATGCGGCTGCAACTACTATAACAAACCACTGCTATACCAAACAATGTACATGGATCCTGGGATGTTCGTTATAGTGACGTTTTACTGTGCACTGCATAGTTTTTATCCAACAGCTGTTCGTATTCTTAATAATAATACTTGTTCCATTTTTAAAATTTTTATTTCCTATTTTTTATTTGTATTTGAATATTGTATTTTACCCATAATTATTTGTACTGTTTTTAAACATGCAAAACCAAGAAGCATTTCACTGTATATGTTCATGACTTTATGTACATATGTGACAATAAAATATTATTATTGACCTGAATTTTTGATTGTCAGACATTAACCAGTTTGCAGGAATACCGGTAATATCAAGTGAGCAGTTTGCTACAGATTTTTGTATTTACTATTTACTAATGAAGATAACTTTTGGATCAGTTTGAAATTTACCACCGGATATCTGAGTAACAGAGAAGATATCAGAGGCATTGCTAAAATAAGGAATTGCTAAAATTGCTCTTATAAAAATAATTATATTTCCTGAGCAGTGAGCACGCAGTGTTTATTACTTCGAGCTGGGCAAACCCTCATTGAATTACATTCTCCTTGACACAACCATCATGTTATATCTATGAATTATATTTCCATGAAGTAAATAAAAAAAAATTGTTGCAAACTGCTCACTGACTAAAATGACCTGCGATACATAAATCTCAAAAGTAAGAGGGCCTGACGTTTTGATCCTAGCAGGACCTTTTTCAAAGGCAGAGTGACCTCATTAATCCCTCTTTTCTTCATCTTCCCTGTGGCTTTTCCCTTTGATCTCCCACCTCCCTCCCGTCCCTTTGATCCTCCCCACCCTTTTGTTTGTTTTCCCTAATCTCCCCTCCCTTGCTGTACATCTGCATCCCACTCTCTTCCCTTTTGTCCTTCCTCTGTCATGTGTGTCAGGGCTTTCCTTCCCCTGACTGTCTGTGTATGTCCTCGTTACTTTGCCTTTGAGAAAGGTCCTGCTAGGATCGAAACGTCAGGCCCTCTAACTTTTGTGAAATCTAAAGCACATCATCTTGTAAGATATAAGGTTATCAGAAGTACTGTTCGTCCTCCTGATAGATAGTTCTTTAAGTCTATCTCCTGTCTGAGATGAGTCTTCTGATTTGTGATCTTCTAAAGCACAGAATCTAAGGTTTTCAGAAGTACTGTTCACCCTCCTGATAGATAGTTCTTTAAGTCTATCTCCTGTCTGAGATGAGTCTTCTGATTTGTGATTTTCTAGTTCAAGGCTGAAGCACCGAGTAGCCTCGATCCTCCTCAGTCTAAGAGGCTCCGATCGGAGAAGGCTCGCAAACCCGTCATCGAAGACGACGCAGACGAGGAGGAAGAGGAGGAGGCGATGGAGGAGGAGGTGGAGGAGGAATCGGCAAGCACCGGAGGCAGCAGCAAGGAAGACACCGGCGACAGTAACCACGGCGACAGTAACCATGGTAGCACGGACGCCGATGACTTTGCTCTGGAGTTGGGTCTGGCTTGCATCGTTTGCAAGCAACTGGAGGTGTCTGCTGGGAACCAGTTAATTGAGTGCCAGGAATGTCATAGCCTCTACCATCAGGTAAGGGCTGGCCTATGGCTGGCACTAATACACTTGTCTATGGGAATTGGCTTCAGCCGCTAGGTATCCACTCCCATTGACTTGTGTGTAATTTGAAGCCATAACCAATGAATACAGACAGGGTCTAACACACAAGTCTATGGGAATTGGCTGCAGCCGCTAGCTAGTGGCTTCCATAGACTGGTGTGTAATTTGAAGCCATAGCCAATGAATACAGACAGGGTCTAACACACAAGTCTATGGGAATTGGCTGCAGCCGCTAGCTAGTGGCTTCCATAGACTCGTGTGTAATTTGAAGCCAGAGCCTTTGTATGTATCTGACTTTCAATAGATACAGTGGGATGATATACCAAACATTCGGCTATAACGAACCTGCCCTTTGGCTCCCAACCTACACATATATGTCTGTATATGTGGCCACAATTGCTATAACAACGACCACTATACCAAACAATTTTCATGGATCCTTGTATGTTCATTATAGCGACGTTCCAGAAATGAAAACTCTCTTGAAATCTCCTTCATCAATCTCTCTTTCTCTTTGTATCCGTCTTCATTTTTTTCCCAATTCCCTGCCCTTTTTTTACCTCTAAAATCACCTCAATTTCATTTTCTTGTCCTTATTTTGTTGACTAGATGACCTGATGAGTTTGGACAGAGCCTTAGTTTGTATCTGAAATCCAATAGATATTTCAAAATGAAAACTCACTTGAAATCTCCGTCCTCAATCTCTCTATCTCTTTGTATCCATCTTCATTTTACCGTCAATTCCCTGCCCATTTTTTCCCTCTAAAAGCACCTCAATTTCATTTCACCTCAATTTCATTTTCCTGTCCTCCTTTCGTTGACTAGCTGTGTCACAAGCCCCCAGCCATGGAAGCAGACCCCAACGACCCTCGACTCGTCTGGTATTGCAGCCGCTGTGCACGCAACATGAAGAAACAAGTAGGTCCAAAGCAAATGTTCTAAAACTCTTTAAATTCCTTCCCCATCAATGGTGAAAGACTTGTCTCAAAACCTTGAAGTAAATTGAGTTGCATGCAAAAAATGTTGCAAACTGCTCACTGATTAAATGACCAAATTGCAAATATCAAAAATTAGGAGGGCATGATGTTTGGATCCTAGCAGGACCTTTCTCAAAGGCAGAATGTTTGGATCCTAGCAGGACCTTTCTCAAAGGCAGAATGTTTGGATCCTAGCAGGACCTTTCTCAAAGGCAGAATGTTTGGATCCTAGCAGGACCTTTCTCAAAGGCAGAATGTTTCGATCCTAACAGGACCTTTCTCAAAGGCAGAATGTTTGGATCCTAGCAGGACCTTTCTCAAAGGCAGAATGTTTGGATCCTAGCAGGACCTTTCTCAAAGGCAGAATGTTTGGATCATAGCAGGACCTTTCTCAAAGGCAGAATGTTTGGATCCTAGCAGGATCTTTCTCAAAGGCAGAATGTTTGGAACACTTTGGATCCTAGCAGGACCTTTCTCAAAGGCAGAATGTTTGGATCCTAGCAGAAGGCTTCTGCCTTTGAGAAAGGTCCAGCCATGATCAACTTCATGCCCTCCTAATTTTCAAACCACAGTGTTGTATCTCTTCAGGTCTTTTGGTAAACTATATATTTAAAAAAGGAATTTTGAAGGCCTTTTGTAACTACAATTTTGTAACTACTTCACTCCTGTATTTTTCGATATCAAAAAGGTCGGCAAGAAAGTGAAGAATGCCGGTTCGACTAGTACTGTTGCCAAAGAGACCAGTCACAAGGAAACTGAAGCCAGAGTTGGCACGGAGCCAGTTCTGAACCTTTTCAAGCGAGTGGAGCCAAAGGTGGGTGTCTCACCAAATCAGGCAAAAATGTGACCCAGTACGGCATAATGAGGATTCTCGTCCAACATTTTCACACCACTGCAAAGAGTACCTCATGATATTAAAATTATTTCCATACGTTGCCGAAATGCAAAGTTACGGTACGTCAATCCTGAGGTCTCGGGTTCAAGTCCCGGTCCAGTCAAAGTTTTCTTTGCCAATTTTTCAAAATGTAAGACTCTCATAAACTTTCAGAAACCCAAGGATCTGATTTACTTGGAAATCATCTTTTGAATTTTAAATACAAAAAAAACTGTTGCAAACTGCTCACTGACTAAAATGACCTGCAGTACTTCAATCTGAAAACTTAGAGGGCCTGACATTTTGATCCTAGCAGGACCTTTTTCAAAGGCAAAGTGACCTCATTAACACCTCTTTTCTTCATCTTCCCTGTGGCTTTCTCCTTTGATCTTCCATCTCCCTCCCATCCCTTTGATCCTCCCCATCCTTTTGTTTGTTTTCCCTAATCTCCCCTCCCTTGGTGTACATCTGCATCCCACTCCCTTCCCTTTTGTCTTTCCTCTGTCATGTGTGTCAGGGATTTCCTTCCCCTGACTGTCTGTGTATGTCCTTGTCACTTTGCCTTTGAGAAAGGTCCTGCTTTGAACTCCCCTCCCTTGGTGTACATCTGCATCCCACTCCCTTCCCTTTTGTCCTTCCTCTGTCATGTGTGTCAGGGCTTTTCTTCCCGTGACTGTCCGTGTATGTCCTGCTAGGATCAAAACAGCAGGCCCTCGATTTTTTTATACCGGTGTGATATAAACAATGTAGAATTTTTATTTTTATTTCCAGATTTAAAACCAGATTTTCTGACCCTGTGAGACAAAGTTTTTCCCTGGTGATTTTTTTCAAGAAATATCACTAGAAATGTGTTCTACAGGCCCACAGGAGACTACATATCAATTTTCAAGCAATTCCGAAGAAATAATTTTTGGGCGTTAACAAGGCTATAGCCTTGCCAAAACCAGATTTTCTGACCCTGTGAGACAAAGTTTTTCTCTGGTGATTTTTTTTCAAGAAATATCACTAGAAATGTGTTCTACAGGCCCACAGGAGTCTACATATCAATTTTCAATCAAATCCGAAGAAATAATTTTTGGGTGTTAACAAGGCTATAGCCTTGCCAAAACCAGATTTTCTGACCCTGTGAGACAAAGTTTTTCCCTGGTGATTTGTTTCAAGAAATATCACTAGAAATGTGTTCTACAGGCCCACAGGAGTCTACATATCAATTTTCAAGCAAATCCGAAGAAATAATTCTTGGGTGTTAACAAGGCTATAAGTCTTGCTAAAACCAGATTTTCTGACCCTGTGAGACAAAGTTTTTCCCTGGTGATTTTTTTCAAGAAATATCACTAGAAATGTGTTCTACAGGCCCACAGGAGTCTACATATCAATTTTCAAGCAAATCCGAAGAAATAATTCTTGGGTGTTAACAAGGCTATAGTCTTGCTAAAACCAGATTTTCTGACCCTGTGAGACAAAGTTTTTCCCTGGTGATTTTTTTCAAGAAATATCACTAGAAATGTGTTCTACAGGCCCACAGGAGTCTACATATCAATTTTCAAGCAAATCCGAAGAAATAATTTTTGGGTGTTATCAAGGCTATAGCCTTGCCAAAACCAGATTTTCTGACCCTGTGAGACAAAGTTTTTCCCTGGTGATTTTTTTCAAGAAATATCACTAGAAATGTGTTCTACAGGCCCACAGGAGTCTACGTATCAATTTTCAAGCAAATCCGAAGAAATAATTTTTGGGTGTTAACAAGGCTATAGCCTTGCCAAAACCAGATTTTCTGACCCTGTGAGACAAAGTTTTTCCCTGGTGATTTTTTTCAAGAAATATCACTAGAAATGTGTTCTACAGGCCCACAGGAGTCTACATATCAATTTTCAAGCAAATCCGAAGAAATAATTCTTGGGTGTTAACAAGGCTATAGTCTTGCTAAAACCAGATTTTCTGACCCTGTGAGACAAAGTTTTTCCCTGGTGATTTTTTTCAAGAAATATCACTAGAAATGTGTTCTACAGGCCCACAGGAGTGTACATATCAATTTTCAAGCAAATCCGAAGAAATAATTTTTGGGTGTTAACAAGGCTATAGTCTTGCCAAAACCAGATTTTCTGACCCTGTGAGACAAAGTTTTTCCCTGTTGATTTTTTTCAAGAAATATCACTAGAAATGTGTTCTTGCCAAAACCAGATTTTATACCGGTGTGATATAAACAATGTAGAATTTTTATTTTTATTTCTTTTATTTTATTTCTTTCTTTCTTTACAGTCTTCGTCTTCGACATCCTCGGGTTCATCGTGCAAGACTCCGTACACCGGCCTGGCCAGCTTTGCAGCCAATCTGACCGGACGGGCCGGCCCGACTCCTAAACAAGGATCCGGCAGAGAACGTCCCGCCTCCCTGACCCTTAAACCCTCGTCGAAGGTCAGCCCAAACCCCTCCCCAGTCGGCACCAAGTCCTCCTCCAAGGGAGGTCAAACCCAGGGTCAAGGTCAAGGGTCATCCAGTAAGTCCTCGGGGTCGGGGCAGGGCAAGAATATGCCGCAGACTAGCACGGCCTCCGCCATGAAACGATTGCAGCAGATGAAGAAGAAAGCTTCCTCTAAACGTTGACCTCACGCAGAATCTCTTCTCCCTCTCTCTTCAAATGAGATTTAACGGTTTTCATGGTGAGAATAGCAGAGGAGTAGGTTTGCGATGACACCATGTAAAATTATCTTTTGTGAGTAAGTGTGGTTATGAAAAGAACCGGAGGAACTGGACGTTGTTCTCTGTTCGTCTTCAGAGAGAATTTTACATGATGTCACCGCAAACCTACTCCTTCTCTCTCCAAAGCTATCATCGGAAGGTTATTTACGGGCAAATGATGCTTCGAAATTAATTTCATATTTGTAGGCTTGTGAAAATGACGGTGTTATCCCATTTACTGTTCTGTTGATATGGTTTATGATATTTTAGATCTTCTGGTATCATAATGAAGTCAATTTCATACCCTTTCCACTGGTATATTAGTTTGTTTGGGTTTTAATTTTTGAAAGCTGTCATTGACAATTTTCTCTTGTGATGCACTTCAGCAGGAACACTGTTTATGTGCTGTGACCAGTCAGGCAGATATAGGTTAAAGAATGACAAAGAATGACAAACTGCAAAGTAAGACTTGGAAGTGTGTATGGGATCACAATGTGGAAAGTTTGTGGTGACACCATGTAAGTCATCTCTTTCCAGAAGGAGTGTGGCTCTGAGAAGAGCCAGTCACTCAGTTAGATAAGACTTGAAGGTTTGCACGGTGGAATCACAATGTGGAAAGTTTGCGGTGACACCATGTAAGTCATCTCTTTCCAGAAGGAGTGTGGCTCTGAGAAGAGCCGGTCACTCAGTTAGATAAGACTTGAAGGTTTGCACGGTGGAATCACAATGTGGAAAGTTTGCAGTGACACCATGTAAGTCATCTCTTTCCAGAAGGAGTGTGGCTCTGAGAAGAGCCGGTCACTCAGTTAGATAAAACTTAAAGGTTTGCACGGAGGAATCACAATGTGGAAAGTTTGCGGTGACACCATGTAAGTCATCTCTTTCCAGAAGGAGTGTGGCTCTGAGAAGAGCCGGTCACTCAGTTAGATAAAACTTGAAGGTTTGCACGGTGGAATCACAATGTGGAAAGTTTGTGGTGACACTGTGTAAGTCATCTCTTTCCAGAAGGAGTGTGGCTCTGAGAAGAGCCAGTCACTCAGTTAGATAAGACTTGAAGGTTTGCACGGTGGAATCACAATGTGGAAAGTTTGTGGTGACACCATGTAAGTCATCTCTTTCCAGAAGGAGTGTGGCTCTGAGAAGAGCCGGTCACTCAGTGAGATAAAACTTGAAGGTTTGCACGGTGGAATCACAATGTGGAAAGTTTGCGGTAACATTTTTCTTGACAGCAGTCTCCTGACTACCCGACAGAACACACACTGTCTGAAACATTGAGTTACTGGTTTTTTTCAGCCTTAGTCCACAAGAGAGAAAACTTGCAATGTGTTACTGCATACTTCCCACATCAACCTGAAAGATTTGATGAACAATTCATAGGTGATATAAAAAATGTTGCAAACTGCTTACTGACTAAAATTACCAAAATGCAAATCTTAAAATTTAGTAGGCCTGACGTTTCGATCCTAGCAGGACCTTTGCTAGGATAGAAACGGCAGGCCCACTAAACAATTCGTAGGGATAGAAATGTAATCTGATGACTACCTTAACCCTAAGCTCTCGCACAGGACACACACTGTATACCGCAATTTACCACAGTGCCCACAGGGGTGTAGGCTCACATACCACAGATCACCACAAAAAACCCGCTGTGGAATGTCGTGGTGCATGGCCCTTATCCTCCCACAGGAAAAACCATGTGTGGTTAATTGTGGTTTCAATGCCGGTTAGGGTTTTACTTCCTTGGTATATTAACTGAAATCTACAGGACACACACCATGTTTTCAGATTCAATGCTTTTCATGTGTAATTAACTTTGCTTTGCTGAGCATCAAACAATATATTGACCTTGTGGTGGGAAGCTGAATTGATTAAGCAAGATTTCTATTGCTGAAGCAAAATTGTCTACAGGTAAATAAATCTGGATTTAAACCTTGAACAGTTGTTTCTGTGACTTGTCTTTGTTTTGATTTGTTGATTGTTTATAGAAATTAACTAGCGTCTGTATACCATCAAGAAATGTGCTTTTTATTAAGAAATGGCCAACCGACCGATTGTGATCAATGTTCACATGCCGTCACGTGACTTATAGTGGGTATTTTTGCATCTCATTTGGCACAGAGCAGCGATGGAAATGTACAAAGAAGACTGTGGACAATATGATAGTCTTCTTTGCTCATTTTCACTCCTGTTCTGCACCAAATGAGATGTAAAAAAACACTAAGTCAGCTGATGTCATGTTAACATTGGTCAAGCAATCGGTTTATTACTAATTCATGGGAAGATGATTCCTCAGGAAATTTGAGGTGTATTTGTTTGGATAGAAGTTGTTTTTCTTTTTCAAACATCAAAATGATTGGCTTTTGGTTCTGGTTGGGAGATTGGTTCCAAAAGAAAAACACAAACTTTATGACTGAGATCAAATCAGAATCTATGCGGAACAAGCATGCTTCAAGTTGTCACGGAATGTCTTCCTGATTGAAAATTTTACCGGTGTCTTAGTCGAGATTTTCCTCGAGCCTCGTCGATCATTCTTGGTGGCAAATTAACTCGTCAAGCAAAATGGTTCTCACTGAGGCTGAACAGCCAAAAAAAAACCACCCAAGTATGAGGAGACAGGTGTAAGGGTTCATGGAATCATATCAGCCGAATGTGACACATACTAGGAAATTGGTCTTGTTAAAATGGAAATCATGGCTTTAGGTTTTGGAGAAGGTGGACATTTTTTGCTCAACTTATTTCCTACGTCGGAGGAAACGGAAGTTTGAAGAAGATGGAATTTGATTAATTTTGTGAAGAAATGGAATTTTTCATTAGTTAAATCTTGCTTTCTGGGGTGGATTAATATGTCCATCTATCCATTGATTTACTGACTGACTGACTGACTGACTGACTGACTGACTGGGTAGCTGTCTGTGACTGACTGACTGACTGACTGACTGACTGACTGACTGACTGACTGACTGACTGACTGACTGACTGACTGACTGACTGACTGACTGACTGACTGACTGACTGACTGACTGACTGACTGACTGACTGACTGACTGACTGACTGACTGACTGACTGACTGACTGACTGACTGACTGACTGACTGACTGACTGACTGACTGACTGACTGACTGACTGACTGACTGACTGACTGACTGACTGACTGACTGACTGACTGACTGACTGACTGAATGAGTAGCTGTCTGTCTGTCTGACTGGCCGACTGTCTGACTGACTGACTGACTGGGTGTCTGTCTGTCTGTCTGACTGACTGTCTGTCTGACTGACTGAATGAATGACTGACTGACTGACTGGATGGATGGATGGATGTACTCAAACAAAAGGTGCAATTACATCAGGGTTGAGTGAACAAACCTTGACTGCAGTACAGTTAATGTACAACTGTCTGCTAGGTATAATAATTACCAGTCCACGTTCAAACCCATCACCTAAGTGGGCACAGCTCCTCCATTTCGTCCGGTCTCAATGGTCACCACCATCGTGTCTCCGTTGCTGCGTCGGTGCTCAATGTTGATCGCATTTCCAGGTGGGAAGAGACGAGTCAGTGAAGCAAGCAACCCCTCAGCTCATGACGTCAACATACCGATGAACACATAGTTTTTCCTCCACCCTCGACAGTGACCGCACACTGATTTCATTTTTCAAGGAGAAGTGATGAATGTTGCAAAAGTAAAACCGCTTTGGACGAATGAGGTGACTTGTATTGAGTCTTTCGGGAAGACTGGATAGCGGACATTTTTTTCAGGGTTAACAATGATGCCAGCAGACTCTTGTTTATCAATTTAAATGTTATAATTTATTCAATAAGTATTTGTTTGCTATCTTAGTCAGGATTTGCATTCAGTGGACACGTAGACACTTCGATAGCCCTTATTCAGGCATGTTTGAATTTAAGTTTGGTAACAATGACAAAGGCATAATGTTTGGAAGAAAAATTGATGTTAACAACAAGGCTATAGTCTTGCCAAAACCAGATTTTCTGACCCTGTGAGACAAAGTTTTTCCCTGGTGATTTTTTTCAAGAAATATCACTAGAATTGTGTTCTACAGGCCCACAGGAGACTACATATCAATTTTCAAGCAATTCCAAAGAAATAATTTTTGGGCGTTAACAAGGCTATAGTCTTGCCAAAACCAGATTTTCTGACCCTGTGAGACAAAGTTTTTCCCTGGTGATTTTTTCCAAGAAATATCACTAGAAATGTGTTCTACAGGCCCACAGGAGACTACCTATCAATTTTCAAGCAATTCCAAAGAAATTTTTTTTGGGCGTTAACAAGGCTATAGTCTTGCCAAAACCAGATTTTCTGACCCTGTGAGACAAAGTTTTTCCCTGGTGATTTTTTTCAAGAAATTTCACTAGAAATGTGTTCTACAGGCCCACAGGAGTCTACATATCAATTTTCAAGCAAATCCGAAGAAATAATTTTTGGGCGTAAACAAGGCTATAGTCTTGCCAAAACCAGATTTTCTGACCCTGTGAGACAAAGTTTTTCCCTGGTGATTTTTTTCAAGAAATATCACTAGAAATGTGTTCTACAGGCCCACAGGAGACTACATATCAATTTTCAAGCAATTCCAAAGAAATAATTTTTGGGCGTTAACAAGGCTATAGCCTTGCCAAAACCAGATTTTCTGACCCTGTGAAACAAAGTTTTTCCCTGGTGATTTTTTTCAAGAAATATCACTAGAAATGTGTTCTACAGGCCCACAGGAGTCTACATATCAATTTTCAAGCAAATCCGAAGAAATAATTTTTGGGCGTTAACAAGGCTATAGCCTTGCCAAAACCAGATTTTCTGACCCTGTGAGACAAAGTTTTTCCCTGGTGATTTTTTTCAAGAAATATCACTAGAAATGTGTTCTACAGGCCCACAGGAGACTACATATCAATTTTCAAGCAATTCCGAAGAAATAATTTTTGGGCGTTAACAAGGCTATAGCCTTGCCAAAACCAGATTTTCTGACCCTGTGAGACAAAGTTTTTCCCTGGTGATTTTTTTCAAGAAATATCACTAGAAATGTGTTCTACAGGCCCACAGGAGACTACATATCAATTTTCAAGCAATTCCAAAGAAATAATTTTTGGGCGTTAACAAGGCTATAGCCTTGCCAAAACCAGATTTTCTGACCCTGTGAGACAAAGTTTTTCCCTGGTGATTTTTTTCAAGAAACATCACTAGAAATGTGTTCTACAGGCCCACAGGAGACTACATATCAATTTTCAAGCAAATCCGAAGAAATAATTTTTGGGCGTTAACAAGGCTATAGCCTTGCCAAAACCAGATTTTCTGACTCTGTGAGACAAAGTTTTTCCCTGGTGATTTCTTTCAAGAAATATCACTAGAAATGTGTTCTACAGGCCCACAGGAGACTACACATAAATTTTCAAGCAAATCCAAAGAAATAATTTTTGGGTGTTAACAAGGCTATAGCCTTGCCAAAACCAGATTTTCTGACCCTGTGAGACAAAGTTTTTCCCTGGTGATTTTTTTCAAGAAATATCACTAGAAATGTGTTCTACAGGCCCACAGGAGACTACATATCAATTTTCAAGCAATTCCAAAGAAATAATTTTTGGGCGTTAACAAGGCTATAGCCTTGCCAAAACCAGATTTTCTGACCCTGTGAGACAAAGTTTTTCCCTGGTGATTTTTTTCAAGAAACATCACTAGAAATGTGTTCTACAGGCCCACAGGAGACTACATATCAATTTTCAAGCAAATCCGAAGAAATAATTTTTGGGCGTTAACAAGGCTATAGCCTTGCCAAAACCAGATTTTCTGACCCTGTGAGACAAAGTTTTTCCCTGGTGATTTTTTTCAAGAAATATCACTAGAAATGTGTTCTACAGGCCCACAGGAGACTACACATCAATTTTCAAGCAATTCCGAAGAAATAATTTTGGAGCGTTAACAAGGCTATAGTCTTGCCAAAACCAGATTTTCTGACCCTGTGAGACAAAGTTTTTCCCTGGTTATTTTTTTCAAGAAATATCACTAGAAATGTGTTCTACAGGCCCACAGGAGTCTACATATCAATTTTCAAGCAAATCCGAAGAAATAATTTTTGGGCGTTAACAAGGCTATAGCCTTGCCAAAACCAGATTTTCTGACCCTGTGAGACAAAGTTTTTCCCTGGTGATTTTTTTCAAGAAATATCACTAGAAATGTGTTCTACAGGCCCACAGGAGACTACATATCAATTTTCAAGCAATTCCGAAGAAATAATTTTTGGGCGTTAACAAGGCTATAGCCTTGCCAAAACCAGATTTTCTGACCCTGTGAGACAAAGTTTTTCCCTGGTGATTTTTTTCAAGAAATATCACTAGAAATGTGTTCTACAGGCCCACAGGAGACTACATATCAATTTTCAAGCAATTCCAAAGAAATAATTTTTGGGCGTTAACAAGGCTATAGCCTTGCCAAAACCAGATTTTCTGACCCTGTGAGACAAAGTTTTTCCCTGGTGATTTTTTTCAAGAAACATCACTAGAAATGTGTTCTACAGGCCCACAGGAGACTACATATCAATTTTCAAGCAAATCCGAAGAAATAATTTTTGGGCGTTAACAAGGCTATAGCCTTGCCAAAACCAGATTTTCTGACCCTGTGAGACAAAGTTTTTCCCTGGTGATTTCTTTCAAGAAATATCACTAGAAATGTGTTCTACAGGCCCACAGGAGACTACACATAAATTTTCAAGCAAATCCAAAGAAATAATTTTTGGGCGTTAACAAGGCTATAGCCTTGCCAAAACCAGATTTTCTGACCCTGTGAGACAAAGTTTTTCCCTGGTGATTTTTTTCAAGAAATATCACTAGAAATGTGTTCTACAGGCCCACAGGAGACTACATATCAATTTTCAAGCAATTCCAAAGAAATAATTTTTGGGCGTTAACAAGGCTATAGCCTTGCCAAAACCAGATTTTCTGACCCTGTGAGACAAAGTTTTTCCCTGGTGATTTTTTTCAAGAAACATCACTAGAAATGTGTTCTACAGGCCCACAGGAGACTACATATCAATTTTCAAGCAAATCCGAAGAAATAATTTTTGGGCGTTAACAAGGCTATAGCCTTGCCAAAACCAGATTTTCTGACCCTGTGAGACAAAGTTTTTCCCTGGTGATTTCTTTCAAGAAATATCACTAGAAATGTGTTCTACAGGCCCACAGGAGACTACACATAAATTTTCAAGCAAATCCAAAGAAATAATTTTTGGGTGTTAACAAGGCTATAGCCTTGCCAAAACCAGATTTTCTGACCCTGTGAGACAAAGTTTTTCCCTGGTGATTTTTTTCAAGAAATATCACTAGAAATGTGTTCTACAGGCCCACAGGAGACTACATATCAATTTTCAAGCAATTCCAAAGAAATAATTTTTGGGCGTTAACAAGGCTATAGCCTTGCCAAAACCAGATTTTCTGACCCTGTGAGACAAAGTTTTTCCCTGGTGATTTTTTTCAAGAAACATCACTAGAAATGTGTTCTACAGGCCCACAGGAGACTACATATCAATTTTCAAGCAAATCCGAAGAAATAATTTTTGGGCGTTAACAAGGCTATAGCCTTGCCAAAACCAGATTTTCTGACCCTGTGAGACAAAGTTTTTCCCTGGTGATTTTTTTCAAGAAATATCACTAGAAATGTGTTCTACAGGCCCACAGGAGACTACACATCAATTTTCAAGCAATTCCGAAGAAATAATTTTGGAGCGTTAACAAGGCTATAGTCTTGCCAAAACCAGATTTTCTGACCCTGTGAGACAAAGTTTTTCCCTGGTTATTTTTTTCAAGAAATATCACTAGAAATGTGTTCTACAGGCCCACAGGAGTCTACATATCAATTTTCAAGCAAATCCGAAGAAATAATTTTTGGGCGTTAACAAGGCTATAGCCTTGCCAAAACCAGATTTTCTGACCCTGTGAGACAAAGTTTTTCCCTGGTGATTTTTTTCAAGAAACATCACTAGAAATGTGTTCTACAGGCCCACAGGAGACTACATATCAATTTTCAAGCAAATCCGAAGAAATAATTTTTGGGCGTTAACAAGGCTATAGCCTTGCCAAAACCAGATTTTCTGACCCTGTGAGACAAAGTTTTTCCCTGGTGATTTCTTTCAAGAAATATCACTAGAAATGTGTTCTACAGGCCCACAGGAGACTACACATCAATTTTCAAGCAATTCCGAAGAAATAATTTTGGAGCGTTAACAAGGCTATAGTCTTGCCAAAACCAGATTTTCTGACCCTGTGAGACAAAGTTTTTCCCTGGTTATTTTTTTCAAGAAATATCACTAGAAATGTGTTCTACAGGCCCACAGGAGACTACATATCAATTTTCAAGCAATTCCGAAGAAATAATTTTTGGGCGTTAACAAGGCTATAGCCTTGCCAGAACCAGATTTTCTGACCCTGTGAGACAAAGTTTTTTTCCTGGTGTTTTTTTTCAAGAAATATCACTAGAAATGTGTTCTACAGGCCCACAGGAGTCTACATATCAATTTTCAAGCAAATCCGAAGACATAAGTTTTGGCTCAAAATGTCGCATTTTTAGACATATTTTATTGATTTCTAAGTCATTCCATTTCTTGTTGGATAAAACTCAAACATCAAATGTTTTAAGAACTGCATCGTTAGTAATAATGTCCTTAATTGAACTACTAGCACTTTTGGGACACAAGAAGATTATTGATGCCATCTTAGTAAATTTCGTCAGCAGACGTGCTTCTCAATCTACAGATATACGCTCAGGAACTGTTTAACGATCAAGTGCTGATTGCGAGCTATTTTAAGCCTCTGTTATTGAAAATTTATCTGGCGATATGCTCTCTTAGTCAAGCTCATGTCCTCTGCGGAACAGAGGGGCCAAGAATAAAGATGGTATTCTGCATAAGCCATCAGGGAGACGGTGACCTTGAAGGTTAATGAGCTGAGATTTGTCTCACCGACGAGAATGACGAAACCTGATTCTCTGATTCAATCAAGACCATTGGGGACCATTTGAGAGACGCCGTTATAACTTACTCAGGCTCAGGGTTTAATGGGTTTATTTTTCATCTGGAAATTAAGAGGGTAGGTCCTTTAGCGTCAGCTAGGTGCATCATGAGCCAAATTTAGAAGCGTAAGTGGATTTTGTCGTTTCCTTTTTCAGGTCTTTAGTGTAGGCTGGAGGGTATTACATCCATGACGAGAGACTGGTCAGATGGAGGAGGAAGGGAATGGTGCAGAGAGATAAGAGGGGAGAGGAGGAAGATGAGGGATAAGAGGAAGAAGGGCATGATGGGGAAGGAGGCAGAGGAGGAAGAGGAGGAGGAAGAGGAGAGGGTGGCGGAGAAGCAGAATGAGGAGGAGGAGGAAGAGGAGGGATAAGAGGAAGAAGGACATGATGGGGAAGGAGGAAGAGGAGAAGGAGGAGGAAGAGGAGGGGGTGGCGGAGGAGAATGAGGATGAGAAGGAGAGGGAGCAGGAGGAGGAAAGAAGGACATAAGGAAGGAAGGAATGGATGAGGAAGAGTAGAAGAGTAGGAGGTAGAGGACGAATAGGGAGGGCGGGAAAAGAGAGAATGAGGTTATAGATAAACCCAACATCACTAATAAAAACAAATTAGCCTGAATAAATGCAGACAACATGGAACTAGTTATAATAGGATTTTTGGGTCGAGGAGAATGTAATTCAATGAGTGTTTACCTTACTAAACTAAGTGCTCAAAGTTCAGTTCAATCAGCCAAAACGCCTAGTGCTGATGACGTCATTAGGACAATACAACCACCTCGCCACTACCACACTAGTTACTGAATAAAAACACTCCAATTTCCAACAGATTGGATGCAATACTTCCTTACCCATTTAATCGATTGCCAGCCTAGATAGCGCCTGAATGTGGGACACACAAGTACTACTTTGCCTACTCGTTGACATTTAGAATCTTAAAGGTATATTTTGTAAAGTAAATAGACCAAAAAATGTTGCAAAATGCTCTCTGACTAAAATGACCTGCAATAAATCAATCTCAAAAGTTAGAGGTCATACGTTTCGATCCTAGCAGGACCTTTCTGAAAGATCTTTGAGAAAGGTCCTGCTAGGATCGAAACGTCAGGCCCTCTAACGTTTGAGGTATACACGATTTCGGTAAACAGGAATAAAAAGTAAGGTCTCGGGTTCAAACTCCGGAATATTTTTCATAGATTTCGAGAAAGAAAAGCCTTGCTCGAAACAATTCAACAATCATGTACTTTGCAACAGCGGCACCTTAGCATGGGGGCCGCCATGTTGGGCGACTGTTTGATAGGTCACGTGACCTATAGGGCGCCATCGGTCAATTATAAGGACCAAAAAACAAGGGGCTGACAAACTAGCCAAGCTATCAAAAACAGGCGTTTTTTGCCCTTTCTAAGGTTTCGTTTGAGATAAAATCTAAGGTTTTTTTTACCCTCATTAAGGCATGGAGTAGAAGGCCCTTCCCATTGTTAAAGCACCCCAGACTAAAATCATACCCATGGATTCTATCTTTTAAGATGAAGGCTATTCTGAGAGAGACTTAAGACAGTGAAAGATATTCAGTCACAGGTAATGGTCGTCAATTTTAATCAGGGAAGTTGCCATGACATGTGAAAATAAATATATATACGGCTGTTTCGAAGCGCACCATTGTCTGTCTATAAGTTACCAATTAGAACTTGAGCAAATGTCATATTAATGCATCACAATGCTGACAAATTGTCAAACATACAAGGAATAAGATGGTGTGCACCTCCCTCTAGCAACACAACTTAAAATGGTGTGTTTTCAGCAAGATCTTAAACTGGTCAAGGGAATGAGTGTGATGAATATGCGCTGGTAGTTTGTCCCAAAAGGTAGAGGGAATTACTGGAAAAAGCTCGATCTAGTAAAACCAAGCTTTACCAATTTTGGCAGAGTTTTAAGATCGGAGATGAATGTCAATGAGGCAGAATATACCACATTGCATGTCTGAAAGTTAAACCATGCACAGAAATGCATGCATATACCACGTTACATGTCGATTTGCAAAATGCGTCTATCTATAATACTGTGCAACATTTTCAGTCAGCCATTTTGGGGTTTTTTTAAGATTTTTTTTTATACAAGCTATACATGAAGACAACGCCAGTATCCTATGTCCAAACACTATGAGACTCATTTGAACTTCAAATTAACTGTCTTAATTTCCAGACAGCCATTTCGTAGGCCAAGCAAAATTATTCCTGAGCCCAAACATACGTCTTTGCAAACTGCTGAATGACTAAAATGACCAAAGAGTGAGTATCAAAATTTAGACTGATGATCAACATGGACAAAATTCATTTGCAAATTCAGTTAGTGCCCAAATTTCTCGTTACTGCTCAAATTTACTTGGGTTGTTGCTAAAGAAGTACCATAGATTTCTACACTGTGTGCTGCAAGTGGGTTAATTTGTAATAAGGGCAATTCTTTTTTATTAATCATTCAATTCAAAACTTCAAACAAAGAAAGGCAAAATTGACTGAGAACTTTTGAACAAATTGAAATATTGACAAGGAAAACTTTGACTTAAACCCGAGACCTTGGTCCAGTCAATTGCCAGTCAATTTTTTTCAATAAATTCATAAATTACCAGCAAAGGTCAGTAAGAATTATTGCCAGTTTGACCTCAGAAAAATCAGTGTCCAAATTGTCCATAGTGGATGACGCGAAGATTGTTCAATGTGGTGAGATGAGGCGAAGATTGTCCAAGGTGGTGAGATGACGCGAAGATTGTCCAAGGTGGTGAGATGAGGCGAAGACTGTCCAAGGTGGTGAGATGAGGCGAAGATTGTTCAAGGTGGTGAGATGAGGCGAAGACTGTCCAAGGTGGTGAGATGACGCGAAGACTGTCCAAGGTGGTGAGATGAGGCAAAGACTGTCCAAGACGGTGAGATGAGGTGAAGACTATCCAAGGTGGTGAGATGAGGCGAAGACTGTCCAAGGTGGTGAGATGACGCGAAGACTGTCCAAGGTGGTGAGATGACGCGAAGATTGTCCAAGGTGGTGAGATGAGGCGAAGATTGTTCAAGGTGGTGAGATGACGCGAAGATTGTCCAAGGTGGTGAGATGAGGCGAAGATTGTTCAAGGTGGTGAGATGAGGCAAAGAATGTCCAAGGTGGTGAGATGAGGCGAAGACTGTCCAAGGTGGTGAGATGAGGCGAAGATTGTCCAAGATGGTGAGATGAGGCAAAGACTGTCCAAGACGGTGAGATGAGGTGAAGACTATCCAAGACGGTGAGATGAGGCGAAGATTGTCTAAGGTGGTGAGATGAGGCGAAGACTGTCCAAGACGGTGAGATGAGGCGAAGACTGTCCAAGACGGTGAAGATGAGGCGAAGATTGTCCTAGGTGGTGAGATGAGGCGAAGATTGTCCTAGGTGGTGAGATGAGGCGAAGATTGTTCTAGGTGGTGAGATGAGGCGAAGACTGACGCGAAGATTGTCCAAGGTGGTGAGATGCCGCGAAGATCGTCCATGTTGAGATGACTCCAAGATTGTCCATGCCACAAGATTGTCCGTAGTGAGATGACGCGAAGATTGTCCATGTTGAGATGACTCAAAGATTGTCCATGGTGAGATGAGGCGAAGACTGTCCAAGGTGAGAGACAGTGTTCGGCAGATAGGACTACATCAGCTAAAGAGGCAAGAAAAAAATAGAAGAGAAAAATACAAATTTATATTAAAATGATGTTTAATTGTGACATCGGGGAACTTCAAGAGGTCTTTTCAATCTAAAGGACAGTTTGGGTCAAGACTGGATTTCAATTTTTCTCTTTTTTCGCAAATTGTGCATCGCTGTGATCCAAGCTTGGATTGTTTGCTTATTGGAAAGTTCACACTCAAGAGCCAGATAGCTCAGGAGGTGGGGGACTGGTACATTAAACCAGAGTCCAGGGTTCAAGTTCTGGTCAGGTCAAATTTGCTTCTTTTTTATACAGATTGAACACTCTTATGTTTAATTATCATGGAATTAATACTTGCTGTAATTTCTGCAGTCCTCTTGCTGGTTGGCGCAGGGATGAAGGCGATCCAGCAGCCAACCACATCCTGGTCAGGTTAGTTGTATAACAGGGCTACCACGTGAAGGTCCCAGGATACCAGCCCCGCAAGCGTTGCGTGATCGTAGGGTCCATTGCTTGGGAAGGTTGCGCCCGAAGCGTTCAGAGCCTTGCCGTTGTCCGGTCCACCCCCACGACAGGAGCACCCTACCGCACTAACTCGCGCCCCGTCAACCGCATAACAGGACGTACCGACGTTTGTCCGACAGTGATAATGAGGTTACGTTCCTATAGCCACCGCAGGTTCGCACTTCTCACATCTTTTTATGCCGAGCACTGAACGCAATATCCAGCCGCCGGTGGGGGCCCGCGTCCCACGCAACGCGCCCAGCCCCCTTTAAAGTTCCATGCACCACCAACCCACAGTGGCCCCTTCCGCCACTCGAGTGGCCCCTTCCGCCACTATCGAATCACCGCACCACACCTAAGCTAAACTAACTCTAGGGACAGGGGCAATTTGACTGGACCGGGATTTGAACCAGAGACCTCTGGTTTTGCATACCAGCGCTCTTCCCATCTGAGCTATACAGCCCTCATGATTAGATGGTGGCCTCCCTAGTAATCAGCCAGTCTTATTAATCTAAGAAATAAGTGCTCATTGAAATCGCATCGTTTCTGATTTAATTCTCGGGATCAAATTTCAGAAAATATTTAACTGGCATGGGATTTGAACCAGAGACCTCTGGTTTTGCATACCAGTGGTCTTCCCATCTGAGCTATACAGCCCTCATGATTAGATGGTGGCCTCCTAAATGTCAGAAAATCTTTAACTGGCCCGGGATTTGAACCACAGACCTCTGGTCTTGCGTACCAGCGGTATTCCCATCTGAGCTATACAGCCCTCATGATTAGATGGTGGCCTCCCAAATTTCAGAAAACCTGATGGTCTCGTACGAACAGGGCCTTTCACAAAAGCAGAAGCTTTAGTGATCAGTTTGAGAACGATGCATGCGATTCAGTTCTGTCAAATCCTAACGGAGCAAAAAAAAAGTCTCTATTAATGTCTAAACTCCCCAGGGAGTTGAGAAGAACTTAATATGTAGAAGTGAAAATTGGTCCTCGACCGGGGGCTGTCTTTCTAGCGCTAGAAAGAAAAACACGGAAAGGCCACCTGGCCAGACTCACTCAGTCGACGATCTTCTTGGGGGCAAGAGGGGTGTCTTGTGCGCATGTTCACGGCTCTATTTGAGCGCCTCTGGCTATACTTGGGAGGCAAAAGTTAGTCATGTATATGCAGTAGGGTCCTACCTGGTGAACATGCCAATTGGGGACCCCACCTCCGTTTCTTGCTCCATGTTCGTCCCGATTCGCTGTTTACGAGGGAAAAATCGAATGGATAATTACACAACTGTCAAAATAAAGAAAGGGGGGTCTTAATTTTTAGTATTGTTTTCTTTTTCTAATGGGATCGATGAATAGAGAAAGTGGCTTTTTGTTCGAGATAATTTCGATTATAACAGATGATCTTTAAGAAATTTTAAAGTTGAGTGAGATGTGAAAATTCGTTTGGGTTTTTCTATATTGGTGGTCGTTTCTTTTCACTGAAAAGGGGATTTAATTTGAAAATTCTTGCGATTATTATACTATTTTAGAAAAGCAGAGTTTTTTTTCTTTTGGACAGGGACAATTGTGGTTTCGTTCTCGATATTAAATGGGACTGGTTTTTATGACTAAGTTACCTTCAAACTGAAAGTAGCACGTCACCTAAGCTTGAAAATAAAAGATTGGGACGAGAGAGGTTAACGTTAGCTTTAGCCTACTCGAGGGGATCTCAGAAAACAGCAACCCACCTGGTTCTTCTCGGCAACAACCGGGGGGTCTTGGGTGTGCATGTTCACGGCTCAATTTGAGCGCTCATGGCTGAAAAGCAAAGGTTACCTAACCTTTGGTTTTGTGAACATGCAGTCTTGCACCCCCGGCCTTGAACTTGAACAGCCACGGCAAAGCACGACAGCTCCACTCCTCGGCAACCCCATTATTTCTGTAGTTAACAAAATAGTAGAAAAAGAGAAAAAGAAAACCCACGAATGATTAAACGAAGTCTTAAGGAAGAGTTTTCCTCCAACGACCAGCAACTTTTAAAAAGACTCGGTTCCTTCTCGCCTTAGACTCAATTCCCTTAAAAAAAACTCACCTCATCTGTTGTGTAGTGGAACAAAATTCGAAAGTACAGCAACGATGTCGGCAGACGTTGAGGCTCTCCAAGAAACCGGGGTCCTTGCAGTTTTTAGAGCTGCTCCTGAAGTTCGTCCGCTCCCCAACAAAAAAGTAGAAAAAGAGAAAAAGAAAACCCACGAATGATTAAACGAAACCTTAAGGAAAGACAGTTTTCCTCCAACGACCAGCAACTTAAAAAAAAAAAGACTCGGTTCCTTCTCGCCTTAGACTCAATTCCCTTAAAAACACCCACCTTATCTGTTGTGTAGTGGAACGAAATTCGAAAGTACAGCAACGATGTCGGCAGATGTTGAGGCTCTCCAAGAAAACCGGGGTCCTTGCAGTTGTTAGAGCTGCTCCTGAAGTTCGTCCACTCCGCACCGCACATGGCCAACAGACTGATTGAAACCCCGCCTGCAACTAGCGTCCCTCGCGCGAGATCTAACCAAATCTCACGTGATCGAACCTTCGAAAAATGAGCGCGAAATTGGCGGGACAATGAGGATATCGATCTGTTTTCGAGAAAAGGCAAGATGGGAGTGGCTTTCGGGAACTGATCATTGTTCGATTTGGAGACCGCAGCGCCGCTGGCCAAAGCTGCGTGCATGCACTATTCTCCATCATTCATCGAAAGAGCGAGGGAATGTACATGGGCAGGAGTTGTATAAAGCGACCACGAGAAAAAGAAGGGTAGGATGGAGAAGAAAGGAGAAAGGAGAAAGGGAAAGGGAATGCCAGAATAGAGAGGGGAGAGAGAAGGTAAAAGGGGAGAGTAAATTAAAACAGACTATACAATTCTTTTGCTAAAACTGATTGAAAAAACTATGAAACAGACAAATAATTACACACTGAATCGGTCAAAGTAATATTATTCAAATGGGCTCTTTCTAAATCATAATGGTCCAACAAAGTCAATAACGAGATGGCCTGTGCTTTACGCAAATTCTTACTCTGTTAATCCTTTAAAGACCGAATACAACATTGGGAAGATCGGAAAACATCCATGTCCACAGATTTCCTTCTAATTTACACAGTTTGTGAAGGTCATGATAGAATCCTCATGTTGAAATCTTACGGTCTGGGATGCTGTACTTCTCAAGAAATCTTCACTCAAACATCGACAAAACATCAATGTTCACAGATTTCCTTCTAATTTACACAGTTTGTGAAGGTCATGATAGAATCCTCATGTTGAAATCTTACGGTCTGGGATGCTGTACTTCTCAAGAAATCCAATGCTGTCTAATTGGGCTTTAATCATCTAGTCATCCTCCATCCTCATCGACCGTTAATCCAAGACCGCCTTCTGGGAAATGCTTGTCGTGGTATTCCGATCAACTGATTATTAAATCATCTCTTCAATATGTCACCCGGCACAACGACATGAGGAATATCCCACCAAAACACTTTTTGAGTAAACAACGCCTAAAGTTAAAGTATCTTCACTATTCGATTACAAATAATTATTATTCTAATTTTTTTACGAACATTTTTAATATTAGAGGATATTATATTTTGATATCATTTGATAACTAATGGTATACTCTTTCACATCATTATAAAATCTTCAAATCTCAAAAGTGGGGTTATTTCTCATTATGCTGTGCCGGGTCACATATTGTCTGTCTTGTCTCACGCAATTTCCAAGAAATCTCTGTGCTACTGGAATTGTGAGAATATTTGGCTGTAAGCTTTGAATAAGAAATAATTACACGCTTGAACGAGGTGTTAAAGGGAGTTCTTATTAAACGGAAATCAATCATTCAATTTAGACAAATAAATTGCTAATTACAGATGCAAATTTTTCTGCTACCTATCTGTATACTCCTTCCATAGCTCAATTACTTGGCCGAAAAGCTCCCATATTCAATAATGGTCTTGATAATGAGCTCATGAATCTAGGAAAATTACCTCAGAATAAGTCAGAACGCAATTTACATCCCGAGTGAAAATCCGCTAGCTGATCTGGCTTTAACCAAAATGGGAAACATACTAGGTAAATGTTTGCGTTCACCGAGATTATCTGGAATTAGGGAGAGAGCGAGACCAAAAGGTTAATAGCCCCGCCTATGCACGACGAGAGAGGGAGAATGAGAGGGGAGGAGAGAGAGATAAAGAGAGAGGGAGATAGATCTGGGAGAGAGAGAGAGAGAGGCAGAGAGGGAGGGAGAGGGAGGGGAAGAGGGAGAGAGGGAGGGGAGAGAGAGACAGAGAGAGGAGACAGAGAGACAGAGGGAGAGAGAGAGAGTGGGGAGAGAGAGGCAGAGGGAGGAGAGAGACAGAGAGACAGAGGGAGAGAGAGAGAGAGAGAGTGGGGAGAGAGAGACAGAGAGGAGAGAGAGGGGGAGAGGGAGGGAGAGAGAGAAAGGCAGAGGCAGGAGAGAGACAGAGAGACAGAGGGAGAGAGAGAGAGTGGGGAGAGAGAGAGAGAGAGAGAGAGAGGGAGGGAGAGAGAGGGGAAGAGGGAGAGGGGAGAGAGAGCGAGAGAGCGAAAGGGAGAGATAGAGGGGGAGGTGGAGTGATCGAGGCAGAGAGAGAGCGTGGGTGTAAGTGATGAGCATCCGATTATGGAAGCTAGTCAAGTGTGGAGGATACACGAAGCAGGGGGTGGGATGGAGCGGTATAAAAACGAGATGTAGGAGTGAGCGAGCCCTCACACGCGCTTCTACTCACAGCTGCCCCGCATCCCACCAGTCTCACCACCAACGATCGGTAAGTCCTCTGATCAAATTAATATCAAACTCAGCCCAACCTTGTTATGAGTATCAACGGTATACAAATCACTGCTTTGAAATTTACCAAATACTTGGGTAATGTCTTCATGAGATTCTGGTGTTTTTTTAAATAATGATTTATAACGATTGTGCCTTTGAGAAAGGTCCTGCTAGGATCCAAACATTCTGCCTTTGAGAAAGGTCCTGCTAGGATGGAAACATTCTGCCTTTGAGAAAGGTCCTGCTAGGATCCAAGCATTCTGCCTTTGAGAAAGGTCCTGCTAGGATTCAAACATTCTGCCTTTCAAAAAAGTCCTGCTAGGATCAAAACGTCAGGCCCTCCTAATTTTCGATATTCGCTTTCTGGTAATTTTAGTCAGTGGGTAGTTTGAAACATTTTTGCATTTTTACTGCAGTTTTTTTGTTTTCTTTGCCATTTTTTCAATTCGTTCCAAGCAACATCAATCCCATAATTATGGCGTCTAGATATTTGCTAATTAACTAACAACTCAGTCATTCATCGTCTAAACCTTAAATTAGAATATTGTAATATACAAAAATGTTGCAAACTGCTTACTGACTAAAACGACCAAAATGCAAAACTCATAAATTGGGAGGGGCTGACGTTTCAATCCTGCAGAACCTTTCTCAAAGGCAAAAATGGTTTTAAAAAATAGTGATTCTGACGGGAACACTTACATTATTTTATATAATTTTTGTCATTTGAATAATATTTTTTAACAACTGCTTATTACCGACTGAAATTATATTAAATGCACAAATCTCAACAAATTTGTAGGCCTGACGTTTCGATGTTAGCAGGACCTTTCTCAAAGGCAGTACCTCTAACAAATGATTAAAATGATTTCTACTCATGAACAAAATAGTCGTGCAAAGTCTTCAGTAAACCAATCAGTAAAAAACTCAAGCTTTATATTTCCAGTTTAACTATCCACCATTAATCCACTGGAATGTACAACATCGTCCAAAACCCTGTAGTCAGATCAGTGCCCATGATAATTAAATGACCATGTGTAATACTCTATCGAAGACTAGAAACTAGACCGCGTGTGTGTGGCGGTGCGTGTCGTGTTTAAAGGCCCAATACAACATTGGTAAAGGTCAAACAATTGCCACTGACAGTTTGTGTGTCAAACCATTAAACATCCCAGAAAAGCAATCCTGCGAAGGTTTTTTAGCTCAGATGATAATCTGAGAAAGTAGAAAAAGGCAAAAAACCGTCACGGTTTTCGCACCGTTCTGTAGCGTAAGAAATAGTTTATGACTCGCGAGTCATAAACTATTTGTCGATGTTTGAGTGAAGATTTCTCGAGATTTACAGCATCCCAGACCGTAAGATTTCAACATGAGGATTCTATCATGACCATCTACAAACTGTGTAAATTAGAAGGAAATCTGTGGACATCGATGTTTTCCGATCTTCCCAATGTTGTATTGGACCTTTAAGATAATTCCCTATCGTTGTTGCAGTATACGAGAGGCAGTATGTCTACATGCATCATTGAGAATGATGCGTCCTTTATTTATAACACTTATCTTGGACAATGTTCCTGGAATCAATAACCAGATTACATTCTCTCCGTCTGTCTCCTCAAGTTCTGAGTCAATAATGATCCAGGGTTAGTCATTTGAAACCAAATTACAACAGACAACATTGATTAATAATTATTTGATATTGGATACGACTTGAAGATTTGCATGGTGGAAAATTAATACTAAGTGGAAGGTTTGCGGTGACACCATGTAACACTTCTCTTTCAAGAAGGAGTGTGGCTCTGAAAAGAGCCGGTAACTCAGATAAGACTTGAAGGTTTGCATGGTGGAAGTACAAAGTGGAAGGTTTGCGGTGACACCATGTAGCACTTCTCTTTCAAGAAGGAGTGTGGCTCTAAAAAGAGCTCTTTCCAGAGCCACACTCCTTCTTGAAAGAGAAGAGCTACATGGTGTCACCGCAAACCTTCTACTTGATTCAATATTTTAATAGTATACTGACACTAGATTTACGCTGGTAACAGTATTGCAGTGCTACACAAAAAGCATGGTTAACTTAGACCTTTTTGACCTTAATGTATGGAACGCCTTATGGTGCACGACTCATGTTACGTACATTATTTTGTGATGGAGTGCCTTATGGTGTAAAATTTAAAGGCAGTGAATATCAAAACTAAAGAGACAAAGACACTGTTCCATTGAACATTTAATTCAGTTTTGTTGACAACATTCTGCCTTTGAGAAAGGTCCTGCTAGGATCCAAACATTCTGCCTTTGAGAAAGGTCCTGCTAGGATCCAAACATTCTGCCTTTAAGAAAGGTCCTGCTAGTATCCAAACATTCTGCAATTTAGAAAGATCATGCTAGGATATAAACATCAGGCCTTCTAAATGTGTGAGTTAATTATTAACTATGATCGAGTAAAAGGAGTATAATGTTACGTGTTTTGCGGTTTGATAAGTATAAAGTATTGGTACTTCGACTTGCTGATGACAAGAGTTGTTTGGGACAAGAGAGGATGACGTCATTCAGCAAATGCAGTAATGGCGCTCTTTGCTTCAGACGATAACAGATTTCTATCAGCGATCCATTAACTGGTCCCCTCCATCCATTAGCTGGTAATTATCTGGTGTGGGAACCAACGTAAGGTCACTGGTTAAAATCTAATCGTGGACGAAATAAACAGGGCTGTTATTTCCCGAGTTTTTCTTTTACTTTGGTTTGGTCGGTTGGTTGGTCTGTTGGTTGGTCGGTCTGTCGGTTGGTTGATGACATGAATGTAAGAGTTAGCGTTTCTCTTGGAGGAACTGATCACTCAACGTTTCGGGTATAAGTAGATCCACTGTTAACTGTCAAGGGACTATTTTTATCATTTTATTTTTGCCTAAAGTTGAATACATTGGTATGCACAATGGAAATCAGCCCGAATTGGCTATGGCTTCAAATTACACACGAGTCTATGGAAGCCACTAGCTAGTGGCTGCAGCCAATTCCCATAGACTTGTGTGCTGTCTGTATTCATTGGCTATGGCTTCAAATTACACACGAGTCTATGGAAGCCACTAGCTAGCGGCTGCAGCCAATTCCCATAGACTTGTGTGCTGTCTGTATTCATTGGCTATGGCTTCAAATTACACACGAGTCTATGGAAGCCACTAGCTAGCGGCTGCAGCCAATTCCCATAGACTTGTGTGCTGTCTGTATTCATTGGCTATGGCTTCAAATTACACACGAGTCTATGGAAGCCACTAGCTAGCGGCTGCAGCCAATTCCCATAGACTCGTGTGCTATGCAAAGCTGTAGCCGCTGAATCAGGCCACGCTCTCTCAATCCACATCTGACGATTGTACCACACGCAATGTGAATTATAAATACTATGAGACATGGCCAGAGACCGGAACTCGTGTCTACAAGCTTAGCAGAGCTCCATAATACCTTAATGAGATATAGCTTTAGCCTAACCAGAGCGATGACAAAGATTGTCAGAGAAGGGAGCAGGGGGAGATGTGATTAGTCCGACGTAATTAATTGGAAATCACAGCGCGTCGAAAAAGATTAGAGAATATTTATACCATACTCTACGTCGAGCCTTTTATTAAATCTCTGTCAGGCTAGCTGCGTGTCAGCCGTTCTGCAACATTGATCTTGCTTTATCGAAATACTCCCTCCCTCTCTCTACCTCCTCACCTTTCCCTCCTCTCTCTCTCCCTCCCTCTCTACCCCTCTCTCTCCCTCCCTCTCTACATCTCTCTCCTTCTACCTGTCTCTCTTATCTGTCACTCTGTCGCTTTGTCGCTGTATATCTGTCTCTCTGTCTTTGTCTCTCTGTCTCTCTGTCTTTGTCTCTCTGTCTCTCTCTGCCTCTCTCTCTCTGTATCTCTGTCTCCCTGTCTCGCTCTGTCTCTGCCTCTCTGCCTCTCTGTCTCCCTCTCTCTCTGTCTCTGTCTCTGTCTCTCTGTCTCTCTGTCTCCCTGTCTCCCTCTCTGCTTCTGTCTCTCTCTCTCTCAACCTCTCCCCGCCCCTCACCCTCTCTCCTGCACCAACCGTTTCTCTCCGTCATTCTTACGAGTCCAAACGATATTAAAAAATACCACGGCCCATCAACAGTGTCTCAGGCACTGACAAAAACCTTCAATTATGACTTGTTCCCGATGACGTGAGTCTGAAGCAATAATTAATTGATACAAGGTCGCCCCTGTTAGAGTTGTGATGTTTTTATGAGCAAATTGCGTTTTGATTACAAGACTAGTCACTCACGGGACGGTTTGCAGGTTGGATGGGAAAAAATCATTACGCGTGAACTGAGGCATGGATGCAAGTAGCTGGCCAACTCAAGGTCGTTAGTGGTCGGGATAATTAAAAGGAAATTAATTTCGCAGGGAGTAGAGTACAGCCGTGTTAGGCTGAAACAAAGATTGATGAAAGCTAGTCCACTATCACCCTGTCTGACGTCAAAACGAAGGGACGCTGATTAAACAAAAATCAACAATAATCATTTACAACACTCTGTTTACATCGCAATAATGAGAGCAGGAATTAAAAGTTGATTTAACCTTCTCAAAACAAAGTGGCTGACCTTTCCAACAACCCTCTCAAATTGCCTCTATAGTTTTTTTTAGATATGCATTTTTGTCAGTGAAGTCACTAAATAATAGTAATACAATTTGTGTTGCATTATTTTTAGTGGATTCAAATGTTTTGAGAAAATAAAACCAGGGTCTGATCTTTGTCAAAGGCCTTTGGGGAATGCAGGGCAGGGGTGAACGCCATACGTTCACCTTTTAGATTAGTTTTTGCCTCTCTGAAATAATCATGAAATTTCCAACATTTTTGTAAGCCGATTCAGCTTCTTAAAGGTCAAAAGGTTGAGGTCATAGTCCTCTATTGCATCTGGAAACCATCGCATGATGTGCCAATCTGATAATACTTGCCTCATATCAACTTGAAAAAAACTCCACGATCCAACAAGCAATTGAACGCAGGCAAGCCTATGATTATTACCCTGTTCTCGTGATAGGTCGAATTTCGTCAGTTTAATTATCGCGTATTATTTTTTACGCTTGTCAAGCTACGGAGCCTTAAAGCGACCACCTGCATTATTTCAGAATTTCGATTAAGATAATTATTTCAGGGAAGGCAAAATCCCTATCTTTGCCAGATGAAGGTTAGCAGTTAGCAACCGAAACGTCGCCGCCAGCAACGACACATCGCGTGACTTTGATCACCCTTTCCACTTATCCCTATCTTTTATCACAACATCAGCTTCATCTTTCACAAATCTACAAGATATTTCTGAATCTTAATTATAAGCAGGTTTGTTTTACGACTTGGTATTTTTTTATACTCGCAGGATTTTTTTTCTCAAAGGAAAGTAGCAATACCATTGAGGAAAGTCCTTCTACGATAGATACGTGAGATCACCCAACTTTCAAATGATTTTGAATCATAATAAGTTCTCGTCAAGTTTGTAGGAAAATTGCAAGATTGCTGATTTTTTTTCTAGAAACTTTTTCTAAAGATTCTTTCTCCAGTCTGTCCATGGCCTTACAAAGCTTCCGTAACATCGCCACATCTGCAAACAATAATGCCTAAAGCGACAACCATCTTAAATTACCGCCAATAAGCGATCAAGGCACGACCACCGAACCATCTGGGAATTGACGATGATGAGACATGAATCCCTGATCGTTTTGGGCTTCACCAAGCCTACTTCCTCCCAATCCCCCGTCACCTTAAAGATAATGTCGTGGTTTCATACTTAAAGATGTTCCGGGATTAGAAACTTCATGGAAAATTCATCACATTTGTAATTAGCAGGTGACGAAAGAGATTGGATTGGATGACAATCGGCAAACGGCAGCATGTCAAAGGCTAGAGCTATGGCTAGATATACCACACGGGCCTATGGGAATGGCTAGCAAGTGGCTTCCATAGACTCCTGTATAAACTGAAGCCGTAGCCAATTATTGCATTCCGGCACAACACTGACCGAAATGAACATGATATAGCGCCATTACTCGGCGAACATTGGCCAATTGACAGGATCTTTAATGTTAATGTTGGTTTTTCATATCATTTTGATCGTATTATTTTTTTCGTTTTACAGAGGAAAAAAATCAAAATGCAGTTGACCACGAATCCCTGTCGCTTGGTGGCGCTCTTCACTTGTTTGTGGCTGGTCGTTTTGGTGTCACGTGCAAACGCCCAGTGCGAGTTCTACAGTAAGTGCCGTAGATCCCTGCTATCTCCAAAACAAATAACTATTGTCAGAAACGCGCGCGTGCTCAGAAACACGCGCGCGTGCTTAGAAACACGCGCGTGTTCTCAGTACAAGGTGCGCATGCTCAGAACGAAAAACAAGAGTAGGATAATGTATGCAGGTTCAGAATAATAAAATTGTCTAAGGTCGTTTTCGAAATGAAGGCTTAGGCTCGGGCTCAGGCTTCGTCTCCGTCTGACAAAACCTGAAAATCCAGGTCGTAGTTTATTTCCGAATTTGAAGGTTGTTGGCTTGATAAGTACAGAGTATTCCCCAAGAAACTGAGGCCAAACGCTTGTTCCTAGATGCCTGTGATATTCATAACGGGTAAGATATATTATATGGCCGAAGCCTAAGCCCGAGCCTAAGCCTTCATTTCGAAAACGGCCTAACTCTCCCGATGTTTTGGGGGTTATTTTGTATTTTTTTTCAGACGGCGAATGTGCCTACGGTCAGGACGTGTACGGTCTGTACGACATGTGGGACACGGATAACTGCGAAACCTGTTTCTGTGTGGACGAATTTGCCTACATGTGCTGTTCCAAGTAAGTCATTGTTTGAAGGTCAAGCTAGAAAATGGCCCATTTTTTCATCAAACTGTGTCACCTACCAGGATCGTAAAATGCACCTAGCAGGATTTTCAGCATTTAAACCGGAAAATTTCGAGTAAATCTCGAAAGAGTCGTCGGTAATTGCGAACGGACCATGTTGGATTTGTTCAAAGGTTGTGTAGGGGCTTCAAGGTTGTTTTTTTTTCTCCAAAAGTCGTTTTAAAACGACCATTGGAAATTCATACAAAATTCCACTTTTCATGAAAATGGCAGCATTCCAAGCACAGCAATTTCACAGCATGTCCGATACTGGTATTTTCTTCCACTGGAGTGAGTTACTTTAAAAAAAATTGTCAGGTCAAAATTCGAATTTATGCAATAGGGGCTTTAATTCGGATGTTTTTCCTTTCTATCTCTAGGTTCGATGTTCCAATCGACTACGAAGAGCAATGCCATGTCTTCAAGGACAAGAAAACCTGCCGAACAATGCTGTTGGACGATAACGGAAAAGAATGCAACGCCCCATTAATCGGTATTCTGTAAACAAAAACTCCACTTTTCTTCATGTTACCGAAGAATCGCAATGAGGTAGTTGCCATTTTTTTTTAATGAGTAAAAAATTACTGAAATAACGAAGTGAAGATTTACGAACCTATGGGCCATCACATGGAAACTATAGAAAGCACATTTTCAAATTATACATTGATGTTTTGAGACAAAGGGGATAATTTCATGTTTTGTTGGGTGGTAGTGATCTTTGTGAAAATATTTCTGGATTTGTTGTAAGAATGTTCTTGTCATGCATGCAGCTCATGAATTGTATAACATGAGGTTACAAGGAAGAACTGCGTCATATCGTTATCATTACTGTGCCTTTATTGTATAATACTGTGCATTCCATGCACTGCATTGACAGATGTCAGTTTACTTGGCAATCAAATCTAATACAAGACACAATCTCAACTCCATTACTGATGCACCAAATTCGAAACAACAGCCATGGCTACGGATATGGCTGTTGCCATGGTGAGTGAGTTAATGCCTTAGCGCACGGAGACGCGTTGTTGCCAGTAGCAACGGCGTCGTAGCCGCTGCGCGTCACTAGATCACGTGCGCGTCCTTATAAGGGCGTATAGACGCGCTTATCCTTGCTCGTGATTGGTCGAAGGCGGATGACGCGCCTAGCAACAGCGCGAATGGAGTGCCCATGACGCGTGCGTGAGTACGGCGATCAAAATAATTATTACAATGCAGTGCATGCATTGACGTCATTTTTTGGACTGACCAGAAAATATCAAAAAGCCATACATCTAAATTAAAAACTACAAACCTAGCACAAGCCATTCATGTGTCTGTTCGATAAAATTAGTTTAAAGAGGCGTGCCTGATACGGAATCATTATTGGAGTGGACCAAATTTTTCACAACTTTATGTTAATTCTGTAAATCTACTCACTGTAACCCACATGTGTTCCCAGATTCTCCATGGAAATAGATGTAGCATTTCTTTTGAAATAAATGATTCGTCTGCGTGGACTTTCCCGATATTAGATGTTCAATGCATTTGAAGTGTGTTCTTGTCCGTGTACGAAAAAAGACTAGTTCTGTAATGTCCAGTTGCATTGTGGGAAAAGGTGGCGTTGCCTAGGTAACCGTTGCGGGGACCTCGAAGCAAAAGATGTCGGCTTTGGTCTGGTCCTGTAGCTCCCACTTGACGTACAAATTGACCTGCAAAGAGAAAAACCAAAAACCGTCAATTATTGGTCGTCTATC
Organism: Luidia sarsii; assembly: GCA_949987565.1. Lineage (NCBI taxonomy): Eukaryota > Metazoa > Echinodermata > Asteroidea > Paxillosida > Luidiidae > Luidia > Luidia sarsii. The sequence continues at coordinate 278,866 of OX465122.1, forward strand.
TTTATAAAAAGAAAAAAAAATTGAACATCATTATCTGTTTGCTGCCCTCTTGCGGCGCGGCGAAGCCAACTCTGGCAGCTGTTCCACAAGTCAAAATGAAAGCAATAACTGTATTCTAGGATTAAGTTTCATCATCATCTAAGATCAAGAAAATGACATTGGTCAAAATAATGTCAAGAAAGAAAGTAAAGAACACAGAATGAGGACTGACCATGGATCGCATGGAAGAAGATTTGGCAGAGAAAGCGAAGAATAAAATAAATTGAAATGAGATGAAATAAAACCCGGTGAAAGAGAGTGGACTGACATTATTATTATGATCTGAACGAGGTCCGGCTTTAAGATCAAATCTAAAATTTCCGAACGAAATGAATTGAAACCGAACTCAAACTACAATCTATGAGTCGCAGATGGAAGGTGCAGAGGAGGAAAGGTGAAACGAAACGAAACAAAAACTGACATTCTCCTGATGACGGCCAGAGCATACTGGTCGAAAAGTCGAGTTAACACTCAGGTTCTTTTCAGAACCACACCTCTTCTTTAAGAGACCTTATACATGGTGTCACCGCAAACCTTCCTATAGAGTTACCACTCAGGTTCTTTTCAGAACCACACCTCTTCCTTTAAGAGACCTGATACATGGTGTCACCGCAAACCTTCATATAATTTTTATTAATCCTATATTAAAAACTGACAAACCTGTGGGTATATCGTCTTCACGAAGAGCATAGCAGTATAGACATACGTCCCTCCAGGTTTCAATGGACACGTGATGCCTGCTGTTGCGCATGCGTCGGTGAAGGATGTTGGGTAGGGCACGGCCACGCCTGCAATGATGCCATGCACCACGGTAGTGGCTTGGGTTGCCATGGAAGCATCGGCTGTGCAGAAAGAGTGCGCAGAAGACATAAGTGAGTGACCGTTTCTAATAGCAATGCCATGGTGACAGCCAATCAACAGAAGGCAGTCTGTGAGAGACGATTGGGTTCTGAAACGGTAAGGGACATGCACGTCACTCCATAGAGACCGAGCTCCCCCTGGACTGTGACGTCACAGGGGTCACTGACCTCCCGACTCACCGTTCATGGTGAAGTTGATGGACACGGTAGCGTTGGTGCCTCTCTTGAGCTTGCACGGCAGCTGAGGGCAGGGCTTGATGACCACGTGGTTGATTTTGGCGTCATCTTTGACGCCCTCTATCGACGGGAAAGGGAAAGGCAAAGATTAGTCTCGTTCCGTGAGCTCCGCTCGACTCAAATCTATGCCGCTCAAGTAAGTCTACAAGTTGCAAAGCAGAAATGTACTGCGTTTATTGAGAAGGGCGCCAGTGATAGACGCCCTCAACGGTAGAAGCGTGGACAGTTTTTCATTTTTCTACAATTATTCCGGGATGATATCGTGGATTTTTAATCGAACAAAAAATTCTATTAAGATTATTTTTTACGTGTTAATGTTGTGAAGGTGTCATTTTGATACATAAATACATTATGCAATCGCAAAATCAATTTGTCAATAACCGTTTTATTTGCTCTTTTAACAAACATGAAACTTGAAAAATCATGACGATTTGTGATAATTATGGCTTGCAGGTTTACCGTTGCTATTGTGCCCCAAACAATTTCACATTGCTGCAAGAGATATTCCCTTCTTGATCGATTTCATTCATGAGAAATGAGAATCATCATTATGCCGGGTCACATTTCTGAGTCTTGGAGAAAGCTACTGCTAGGCTGGAAACGTACGACCTTTTAATTTTTCCTTTAAAAAAATGAAACAAAGCAGAAGAAGAGGTCAGTGAGTACTTACTGCACGGCGTGTATTTAACTTCCTGCGCAGAAGCGGCGAACCAGCAGAATACTGCGCAGAGAAGAGCGATCCGAAACGTTGTGGCCGACATTTTCACTGCCTCGTGATTCTGCCGTTCTCTCTTCCTGTACAAGTTTGAAAGCAAGTTTTAGAAGATTGGCGTCCTATTCCAAGCTAATGTCGTTCCACACCGCCCACAAGGTCAAAGATAAAAACCACAGAATCGCACTAAAGTAGTTGCCAAAGGTCACATGACAAAGTCATCGCTGTGTCGTGTTATAAGTCGAACATTGCATCGTTTATCAGTTACACGGCCTCCGAAATCTTGTCGTCAAAGGTGTTCCGGAAGTCCAGTATACTGACGCTGGCGGTCAATCAGTGATTGAATGGACTGTGTACTGTGAACGTTGGTTGATATGTGCGTGCCATTGTGAAACTTACATAAGGTTGAACTCGTCCTCGTTCGATAGGTCAAAGGTCGATTGTTCAGCTATCCTGCTATCTCTTTATCGCACACCTTATGGTACTAGGCGTACAGCGGCACTAACTTTTACCAATAGATTCCTCGTGAAAATAATCATTGATAGTGCACGTATCACCCGAGTCAAGCGATTTGACTGACTATCACTAAGGTCTGGCTCAAGCATGGCTGGTAAACGATAGCATTATGGTTGGCAATTATCACACGAATCTATGGGATTTAATTCTAAAGCCACTAGCTAAAAATGGCTAGTAGCTAGTAGACTTGTGTGTCAAAGGTCAAGTAATCCTAGCCTCCTTTCCAGCCTTGCTTTCCATTTAACAGACCTATTGTTTTCAAGCGAGGCACCCATTCGTTTACAACGCTCCCTCTTATGCTAGTCCCACAACCCAACAATATCCACATAGAATCGTCAAATGATCTCTGATCATGTGCATACCGTTACTAAGCCGCCATTTTGAAGGTACTACGAATGACAAACGCGCGCAGTGTTTACGCGCGGCGCACAGAATTACCCAACCGGCTTCCGTCTTTTTTAATACCTCGTCTGAACGAGGACGCGATTCGGAATGACGTCATGTGCATTATATTTATAGTCCTTTAGCAACCACACGTACGATTTAGCTCAACATAACGGAGGAATGTAAGCTTGATCCCTACTGTGCACTGCGATACGAGAGGATTATGTAATCGCATGCTCGTCACAATCACCGAACCGTGACGTACTTCCGCTAGCCACGCGCGAACCGGAAACCTAGACTCGTCACACGTACGTCGTTTGCCCATCGGCGGTTACACTTTTATTTGTGAACTTAACAGCAGTTAAGTGGAAAGGGTGATCAAAGTCAACAGCAGTTAACAGCAGTTCCTAAACAGTGCGACAGCGTCGCCAGTCTAAGCGATTGTACTTTCGTTTTATACGTAGAAGGTAATCAGGCAAAGCACTTGTTAATCATAAGTCGAGCAGCATAAACAAAGTTATTGAATTAGGGATATTTACTCTATTTCTAAGTACAAAGCATGCAAAAAGGACGGAATATTTCACCTGAGGCCTTGAAATTTGAGATCGTGTTTCCGTCGTCGGGAGCGGACGGAAGGTTAAGACATTTCAGAGATAAAAAAAAACCCAGCTAGGACTGATCTACCCTTGCTGAATAAAAAATACTGTTGTAGTATGGTGCGTTGCGCACTTCCTCATTGGTACCGAAAATAAACCAAGGCTACCGCTTGAGGGCGCTGTTTGGTAAGGAAGGTCATGTTGACCACAGACACGTTTTGCGGTCAAAACCAATAATTGGTAATCATTTGAATGGAACATGAATGGAATTACAAGGGAGATGTATACTACCTATGATTACTACAATGTTTACTTCACTAAGCCACACAAAAAGTACAGGGTAGATCCAGGAAATTATAATTTATAGTATAACATCGTCCCAAGAATATAAGGGCGGTAAATACCTGTGCAAGATAACACATGTTATCTAACTCCAACTCTAATATTTTGTTTGATAAAGTAAATAGATAAACACACCCAATCTTCCCGCAAACAAGAATACGTAGACTAGTCCCCAGTCCCTACAGTATTTTGTTTTAATTACCAAGGAACGTTTATTCGTTTGAAGCTGAAATTTCTCTTTATTATTAGAGAAACAGATAAATATAGAAAAACTGTAGCCTGCAAATCCCATTTTCAATTTTTTGACTTGTAATTAGAGGCAGAATAGACATAAGGACAGCGGTTTAAAAAAAGCAAGGTGCTACATGCGAGTTTAGTAAAACATGAACACGAGGTTGAACAAGTGAACAAGACCAGTCAGTCTGGTACCTTATACGGAAGTAGTACGTAATTTAATCAGGAAACGAATGGGTGCCTGACACGTACACATCCTCGTTCTCAGGGCAATCAACTCGCCGGCAGACCAGCGCGTGGAGTGGGTGGGATCAATGAATGTTACCTTTCGAAATCATGCCCGGATTTCCCCCGAATTCATCCGATAATTCCACTCTTTGATGACTCCCGTGGGCTAGAAGGCTACGTGGATCTGAAGCTGCTTTTAAAAGGCTTTCATTCGAGGGTACAGGGCGGTGGAAAAGATGGCTGAGACAGAAGGAATCACCGGTGAAGATGAGAATTCCCATGCGGCCAGAGAACGATCTATGAGGTAAAAATGGAATAATTATCAGAAACTAAGACAGGTGCAATGTCATGTGATTCTTAAGTGGAGGTTGAAGTATGGGTGGGGTATTTATAATTAACTAATTAACTATATATAGCACTTGAAGTGAAGAGAGACGTTGTTTTCTAATTACCTTGATGGCAATATTGAAGGATTTCACTATCATTCCCTCACCCAAAATCGGTCATAATTCAACACTTTTTTGTTCACCTTTTTCACCTGCGCTCAAAATCAATTCTCGTAAGTTTTCACATGGCACTATATTACGATGACCTTCCCAATTTTGAATCGTAAGATAAAACAAATCATCTTCTCTTTAACTTTGATCCATTCTTCATAGTCATTCCTACATCATTTTCATAATGTTTAACTTCCATCACACATAGACACAGGGCCAGTAAATATTGTTAATTTGTTAACCCAATCCGGAATTAATATTATAATAGGAGTTTATTTACTCAATAAATGTTGGGTATCTTTTGCAACAATTTTTAAAAATCTTTGACAACTTCATGAGATTTCCTTGCAACAATTACTTCATCAGGTACAACTTTCAGGGTTTTTTTCTTCATATTTACCAGACTAAAACAACTAACCATTTATACGAACTGTGACCATATGTTGCACTTACACTTTTTCAAGAAATACAAATCGGTTCACACAGTGAGGAAAATTTCATATATTTCTTGATTGAAAATCTCACAATCCCTACATCATGTGTAGTGTGTACACACATGTAGCGAATAGCCAAACCCTTGCCATACAAGACTATAGACAAGTTATTACGTAACCTTTTTTTAATCCATTAATCCTATTGATTTAATGCATTTGATTCAGGATTGGACATCACTAACGTCTCTATGCAGCAGGGAGTGGCAGATTCAATAGTACAATCGTACTACTGTTTTTTTTCCTCAACAGTAATCACTAAACCACAGCTTTATATATAAATACTTCTTTTTGTATTGAGTGGACTTCTCAATCTCAGTCCACTGAATTTCCTTTTAAGCTGGAGAAAATTGAATTGAAAATTTAAAAAATTATGAATTCACTTGACTAAGTGTGCCACTAGAAAATAGTGTTGCCTTTAAACCTATGCATTTTAAATCTCCAGTCAATATTGACTTTCTTTCTGGGCATTGATGCATAGCTAAGATAGTTGCTAATACTAGCAAGGGGTTTCTTGCATGACTGCCATATGTAATATATAGGTGTAATTAGCCATGCACTTGCTAATTAATTATTAAAACACTTGACGAGGTCTGTCTATTACACTTACACATGGATATTCTTGATGGTATATAATTAGGTCTTCTAAAAAAATATTTAAAAAAATAATGGAATAAAATTGGGTCATTTCAGACTTTCAGAAATGAACAGTTTGTTTAATTGCTTTTAGACAAAAATGGTTCGTATCATCAGTGAATTTATCAAAAGAAGTCTCAGGTACATGTAGTCAGATCTCATGTCCCATTAACGTCATTAACAAGTGCCCAGTGTACCTCAGCAACTGTTAATTTTGACTGAGCAGTGATTGAGATACGAGAGAAGAAGATCTTATGTTACAAATTCAACTAAAATATTTCCTTGTATTATTTCTTTCATGATTAGATTTTTATAATCATCCTTTTCTTTTTCTTGTTTTGACAGCACATCAGGAGAATCGCTGTATAAAATTCTCGGCTTAGAAAAAGGGGTCGACAACGACGCCCTCAAGAAAGCTTACAGAAAGGTTCGTTATCAATCAGTCATCAACAAAATCACTGATTAATTACCATGGCAACCTTTCTCCAAGGCAGAATATAATGATATATTTTTATTTCTATTCTTCTCTTCTCTTTCAGTTGGCCTTAAAATACCATCCGGATAAAAATCCTGATAATCCCGCTGCAGAGGAGAAGGTAAGTCCTATCTTCACATTTGACTTTGTTTTTTCAATTTCAGCAAAACCAGAAATTGTTTTGCCAATTTTTCCATTTGTTTAAAAGTTCCCAGTCAGTTTTTCCTTTGTTTGACTCAAAACCAGAAAAGATAAACAGAATGTAAAAATGCAGCCACAAATCTGTACCAACTCTGGCAAAAATTCTCACAAATATCAAAAACAATAACCGTGGTCTCCCTTTCTGAGATCCATTTATAAATGGCTGTTGTAGATAGAACCTTGTGGATGATGTCATAGGTGAAGTAACTTCTAGTCACACGAGGGTGTTATGCACTTGCCACAGCGGCACATTACACTTTGCAACATTTATTTATTGTTGTACGACAGTTCAAAGAGATCAACAAAGCCCATAAAGTTCTGACGGATGAGAAGAAGAGGCAGATCTACGACGACTATGGATCCGTAGGACTCTACATTGCCGAGCAGATCGGAGAGGACAATGTCGATCTATACTTCCTGGTCAACAGCAGATGCTTCAGGGTAAGTTGTTAATTTTTTTAATGCAAGATCGCCCAAAACAAGGCTATAAAGCCACTCAAGGTTAAGGGCTAAGGAAAGAAGGAGATAGAGAGGGACTCAGGAAGGCTGGAGATAGGAATTGACATTCCTCTTAAAAAGGGCAAGATCGTAGGCAGGGGGAAAGCAAGAACCAGGAAGGGAATTCCAGAGAGAGACAGAACGAGGGAAGAAGCTGTTCTGATACCTCTTTGTTCTACACCTTGGGATAGATAGAGTGTGTGGGTGAGAGGAGGCAAACAGCCTGGTTGCTCGCTGAAATGTCCTGACTGTTCTCTTTTTCTTCCCTTTTACCATCCCTCTCTCCTTCCATGTCCTCCCTCTCATTGTTGCTCTCTTTTTTCCTCTCTCTCTCCCTCTCTCTCCTTCTTCCCTTCTTGTTCTCTCTCCTCCCTCACTCCTCTTCCCTCTCCCTCTCCTATTCTCTCTCTCCTCCCTTTCTCCCCCTGCCTCCTTCTCCCTCCTCTCCTCTCTCTCTATCCTCCTGTCCTTCCCTCTATCCTTCCCCGCTCTTCTCTTCTTCTTTTTTCCTCCCTCTCTCTCTCTTTCTCTGCCTCCTCCCTCTGTATCCTTCTGTCCAACCCTCTCTCCCTCTCTCCTTCCACCTCTAGATCTGTTGTGGAGTCTGTTTCTTCGTCACCTGCTACTGCTTCTGCTTCTGCTGCTGTCTGTGCTGCTGCGGCTGCTGCGGCAAGTGTGCCCCCAAAGAGGAAGAATACAGCGAGGAGGACTTTGAGGAGATCCTTCGGGGAGCGCAGCAGGACGATGAAGGAGACAGCGGGTCGCTGGGTCAGAAGGACGTTCCTATCACAGTCCAGCCTGGCACCGATGCATCCGCAGCCCGCGTTAACGTCCAAGACGTTCCCCCAGCCAACGTCGCCATACCGATGCCCGCTCCGGAACCCACGGAGAAAACCAGTCTGAAGTCGGCTGAGGCTGTCAACCCCAGCTACACGGCGGAGAAATGAACAGAGCGTACAAGATGCAATTTTCCTTCCCTTTCTCCTTTCTCCGATTTCTTGTTTTTTTTCCGTCTTCAATTCTTAGGGCATAAACGGGATGGAGAAGATGTAAACATGTCTCTCCTTCCTGTCTTGTATTCTCAAGATTTCACCCCAGAACTCACCAAGCAAACTCGTTGTAAGTTTTGGTACACGCCAATCAAAGTTCATATGCCCATCCATTGGTCAACTTCTCGCCTACACTACAATGACTGTAGACAAATGTTGTTTACTAACATAATGACCAACATACAAATGTAGACAATTTATAGGGTCTTACGTTCTGATACAAGAGGAACGTTTTTCAAAGGCGGAATATACATTAAATTCCTGGACAATAAGTCAAATAGATCAACAAAATAGAAGCTTATTTCCTAAATCTGTTCACAATAAGCAATTAAAATCCTGCTCAACAGCAATATTGTTGCTTACGGTTCTCATTTTGTGGGTAAGCGTGAAATTTGGAGAGAAAAGCTTAAGAGGTGAGCACCAATTTGTTTTTGCTAATGCAAAAAGGCACCTAATTGTGTAATTAAGCAATTTCATGATTACGATTGTTTCCTTTTGTTATCTTTCTGTCATTAACAGCACAGAAAGGAGTTAATTAATTAGCAAGAAACTTGGTGGGGTACCAGTTTTATAAACTCGACAGTTTTTCAGACATTTGTCCAAGTATCAAGATATCATTTTAAAATCACATTTATCAAAAGCATATCATTATTGTGGATAACCGGATTGGTTCAATCCTTTTATATTAATTAATGACTATATAAACAACCTAAGCTATCCAAAAGTACTATACAGTGGTCGTCAAGGTTTTTTATATTTGTGTATTGCAGCTATATTCAAAAGTTTTTTTCAAGTAGTTTAGAAGAATCATAGATTTATCATGATTTGTGTGAATATAATTCAGTGAAGGTTTACCCAACCAGATGCAGATATCTGCTGAGGGATTTCCTCAATTGTCAGCGGAAAGAGCGAATAACTTTATATTCAAATGCAAATTTAAGTCCACAACATGACCTCGATTCATGTGGTGGTCAAGTGGTTAAGATGTCTGCACCAGAAAGTTGGTCGTCTCAGGCTCAAATCCCACCCAAGCTGCTTGTAGTTTTCCAAGCCGATAATTGAGAAAAGCCCGAAGCATTCTGTGCTGCCATTACATCGGGAAGGGCAAACCCTCATTGAATTTGTTCACCAAAGTTTGAGGATGAAGAATTGTGAGTAGGCTGGTAAATTGGGGTATTTTTAAGGAGATGTTATGATCAGGTTTGAGGTTGGATTGAGAGGTACAACATCCAAATTCAGTCTCGGGGTCGATTTTTTAAATCACTGGTTTGGTCTTAGATCCTGTCCTTATCTCTGTCATCCAAAAAACATTGAGGTTTGGTTTTTAAATCTCTCTCTCAGAGCAAAATGATCGTAAAACTGTACGATCATCAAAATCGACATCTGAGATCTGGATCCAAAGGAGTGATTTGAAATCCCCAAAGTCTCCAAAAAGGGTAAACGATGGTTATTTACATAAATAGAGAACAAATACAGTTGTTGGTTTGAAGGACAGAGCAATTGTTTGGTTGGCCATGTGCTGAGATACAATCTTTGCCAGGACTCAAGCTAAGTTTACCTGTCTGAAGCCAAGATTTGATTGAAGCAACTTAAAGACTTCCTTTCCATTTTGGTCCATTGTAACTCTGAAAAAACCTTTTCAGAAGCAGACGTAATCATGCCCTTCCAATCAAATGGACAAATCTATCCTCAACCTATCCTTATTTCCTCCATGTTAACTACGTGTTTTCAGTTTTGCACCAAGAGAATTGTTGCTTGACATTCTGCAAAGTGACTTCCATTTGCACGAACAACACGACCCCTAATTCTTAAAATAAATGCAAATTGACCATGGAATTGTATATTAGTACAGAATACCCTATACTGTGGCCTGTATATATATTATGTACATGTATTCATATTAACAAGTTTTTTTCTTTTCCTTAATTTTAATTATTTTTTGTCAGTAATGTACACCCACTATAAATCAGTATCCCTCAATAAACAAAAATTGAAGGCACTGTTTTTGCACCCATTAATTTGTAATAGCGCCACCAAGAGTCGAGAAGTTGCCAACTTAGGGTGTCATTGCATATTCATGACAACAGTGATATTAATTTCAAATGATACCAACCAATTTGAAAAAATCCATGTATATGATATGAATCAAAATCAACAAGGAAATACACCTTTTCATGATGGTTCTAAAATTATTTTCCTTGGTGAATTGTTAATAAATTATTTGATAAAGAGTATTGTTCTCAGGCAATTTATAAGAAGCTTCATAAGGTTGTGCATAAATGTGTAGCTGGTTTCCTTAAAAACACATACATGCAAATATTATGATGATTTCATTTTAACTGGTAGCCTGAATTTATGGCTGGGGCTGTGGTTGTTGCCATGGGCAACGGAGCATCTACCTGCACTGTAGGAGGTAGGTGTTGCATAGCAACGCACTTAGCAACCAATGTAGACATAACGACTGATCTTCTGCTTGTACATTTTTGATCACCAGTTCACCGTTTCTTTTAGAATGATTTTTCCCCAGATTTTTCTCTAAATACTCCAAAATGAAGTGACAGTGCCTGGCTCTAGTCCTCCCATACCCTGCAATACGGATTTTGCAGGTTATGGATATGATTAGGGTGTCAAACAAAATCAAATTGTTTCTAAATAGCTTCCAAGTTTTTTCCCATATTCCCAATATTTTCAAGTGCCACATGTTCCCGTCCTAAGTGATCCAAGTTATTAATTTATGACTCATTCATCAATAAAAATGTGTCCAAGGAATATAATTATATAAAATCCTTTTCACTATTTCACTGAAGAATGTCTCATTGTCAGTTTGTTTGATTTGAGTGTCATTTTTCGTTCTTTGATTTCAATCATTGAGAGAGCTTACTTTAATCTCTTTTGAAAAAACAGACAAACCGAAACAACCAAAATAGACAACACCTTTGAACTACAGACGTACAGAATTTATATTCTCAATATCGGAGATTTTTCTTGAAAAGAACTTACCGGCCAAGGTTGGGCTCAAAAGTCTTGAGGTCAGAGGTCATCATGCCTGAATTTAATCTCTTGAAAGTTTCTTGAAAGTTTCTTGAAAGTTTATTGAAAGTTTATTGAAAGCCATCGCATCTTGGCTCAACTTGGATCACTCGGTGGACAAACTCGGTCGGCATCGAACGTCGACCACAAGATGGTTGACATGAGGGGCATAGGACTTGATGTGTTGTACGTGACTCACGTTAGTCGTCCATTCCCCGCCGTGGATATCAACTAATAGTCCGTGGATCCTGCTAGCCGTGTGGACGGCCCATTCTGCCCACGCCTCTCTTGCAACAAATCCTTGATCAGCCGCATCAATATTCTCTTTGGCTTGGTCGAAAGTTGCTCTCTGAAATGAGGTCTCATCGTATCGAGTTACATCTTCGAGAAGATTTGTCCGAATCACATGACTGGTGCAATGACCTTTGACCTCTGGCGTTAAACCTGAATCTGTATCAATCAAGTCATGGTCGGGACTGACTGAGCTGCCTAGCAGGTTGAATTCTTCGTTCGGAGGACCGTGCAGATTGGCTGTTCCGAATCCAGTGGGGTTACTGCCTGCAGATTCCCCAACAATCTTTGGACAGCTTGAGGTTATATTGACTGGTACCCTGCCTTGCACCGGTGCCCTATCCTCTGTAGGTGAACCAACCGGGTTCTCAGTCGTACTCCTCCGTGCCTCTTTTGTAAGTTTTGTCGTCGGGTGTGAGGTCACGTTGCCATGGATATGGAGCACTCCCCCACTATGGGGATTCAGGGCAGCACATGCAACGGGCCAACCGTCCTCTGAACTTGGAATCAGGCCAAGATTGACACGATCTGCCACGCCTTTTGGACAAACCTGCCAAAAAAGACAAACTTGTCACAGTAAAACAAAGAAACCATAGTGAGTAGAGGAATCAGTTAGTAACTGTAAGCACCAAGACTAAAATAAAATTGTCTGTCAGTTGGTCACCGATCGTCTACCTGTCTGTTGTCCCCTTGGTGTACAATGCATCGATCCTCCACATGGTTCAGTCTCAGGTTTTTCTTCAGTGCTAAGACGGCGTCTGGATTCCACTCACAGGCATGGAGCAAGGAAGCACCAGCATGCACCAGGTACGGCAGAGTGAAGTAGCCGATTCCTAGAGAGATACGGGAAAAAAATTGCAAACCATGAATTGCCTTCAATTCCTCAAATTCAAATCTCACAAGTTTACAGGCTTAGTGTGATATACAAAAATGTTGCAAACTGCTTACTGACTAAAATTACCAAAATGGAAATCTCAAAATTTAGTGGGCCTGACGTTTCGATCCTAGCAGGACCTTCCTCAAAGGCAGAGTGAGAAAGGTCCTGCTAGGATCGAAATCCAAGGTCCTCTATATTTTTTAGATAGACAATGACGATGACAAACTTACAATGGCAATGACAAACTTACAATGACAACAATAAACTTACAATGACAATGGCAAACTTACAATGATACAAAAATAAGATAGACACAGATGGCATAACAGAATCAAGGCAAACTTTCCACATTGCAGGACCTTTCTCAAACATATCTCTCTCTGCTCTCAAGAAAGGATGTGTTTGGAGAAAAATAACCTTTGACCCACCTGCATAAAGGTCAACAACTGTTTCTCCGGCACACTTGAATCCAGCCACCCTCAGTTTTTCTGTGATGTTTCCAATGGAAAACATGCAATGCCTGATGTCATACGAATATCTATCAAGAACAGAGAAACAAACCAAGACTAGTTGACTATTTGCAAAGACTGCCCTCTATGGGCTGGATAGCTCAGATGGTAAAAATACTTGTATGCAAAACCAGAGGTCTCGGTTTCAAATCCCAATCCAGTCAAAGTTGTCTTTTCCTTTTTTACAGTTTGTTCCAAAGTTCCCAGTCAGTTTTGTTTGACATTACATCCTTGTTAGTATGTTGTTATTTTTTACGCAGTGGCTGTTGTTACGGCAGTCGTCCGTGTGGTTCCCTGACTTGATTGTATTTCGTCAACATTGCAGGCTGGTTGAACCAGTCTATTCGCTGATAGTCTGGTTCCAAGAGCTAAATATCCTGACAATACTGTGAAGTCAGGGAACCATACGGACGACTGCCGTAACAACAGCCACTGCGTATTTTTTAACATTCATCCACGGAAGAAATCTTACTTAATTCCATTGTCTCTGTGTTCCACCACTCCGTCCTTGCCAAGTAGGAGGTCAACATTTGGAGTGCGGAAGCCATCTTGCTTGATACGACCTTTCCTAGCGACCCTCTGACCTCCAAACGCCACAGCAACCGTCTCCCAAAGTCCATCACAACGCTCCCAAATCCTGGAACAAAAGCTCCTCTGTGGGAATAAAGAAACAAAAAAATATCCCAAATCTATGAAATTCGAAAATGTGACACTCAGTGTTGATATTTCTCACTTCTTATTATCTTGTATCAAGTTAAATATATTTTTTTCATAATATTATGGTCAGTTTAACTCCATGACCTTATGACCTCCTCAATGACCCCACAACCTCCATTAAATGACCCAATGACCCTATGACCACCCCTAAATGACCCAATAACACCATGACCTCTCCCAAAATTACCACATGACCTCCCTTAAATGACCTAATGACCCCGGCCATGACCTCTCCCAAAATTACCACATGACCTCCCTTAAATGACCTAATGACCCCGGCCATGACCTCTCCCAATATTATCCCATGCCCTCTCCCACAATAACCCTTTGACCTTTCCCACAATGCATCTCTCACCTCAGGTAGTAAAATAAGATCACCATGCTTTTCCCACACATCGGGAATCTCCTTCTCCACTCCCTCTGGCAAGGGAATGTCCAATGCTCCCAGTTTCTCCATCAGCCCATTGACAAGCCTTTGGTGTGGGGAGAGTGTGCGCTGTTTCTTGGACAGAGGGAGGGGGAGGGACACGATGTGACACGGAATACCCTGATACTTTCCTGAGGCTAAATCATCTTCACCAAACTCCAAAGATTTCATCTCCGGATGAGTAACTTATAAATGAATGAAAAAAGAAAAGAAAAGAAATAGAAAATGTTAATTCTTCCACATGGAATGAAATGGCATTTGACATGAAAAACCATGTGAGAAGTTTTACTTTTTTCCACTTTTCAAAACAAATTAACTTAAGATCAATTCCATCTTACTTACAAACCTACTTTTAATCTTATCCTTCATGGCAGACAAGCAGCTGTTTTTGAGAGGAATTGCAATCATGTTCGCTTTGATTCTTTGCAAACGTCGGCAGGCATCCCAGAATCCATCTTGCTCCAAAAAATGTCTGCCAGGAGAAAAACATGCCATTTTTATTTAATAATGATTTATTATAATTATTTAAAACTAGCGAAGTAAAAAAAAAACCAGTGGCTGTTGTTACGGCAGTCGTTCGTGTGGTTCCCTGACTTCACAGTATTTGTCAGGATGTTTAGCTCTTGGAACCAGACTATCAGCTAATAGACTGGTTCAACCAGCCTGCAATGCTGACGAAATACAATCAAGTCAGGGAACCACACGGACGACTGCCGTAACAACAGCCACTGCGAAAAAAAAAATGTTGTAATATTGTAATAATATAATGAAAAGTGAAATGACCAAAACCAATTTTTAACTGAAGCCTTTTCTAATTTCTATTCGCTTTTGGAGTTTTTCACTTTCTCACAGACACAGAACAGTTCTGAAAAAGTGAGTGAAAAGTGAAAAAGCGAATATCCGCAAAATTAGGAGAAATAAACAGTGAAAAATATTACCTCTACCACCAGGACTGGGTCTAGTCTTTGTACCCTGACATGTGTTTATCAAAGTCTGTATAGGGACAGTCAAAATTAAAAATAAAAGAAATCTACCTGGTTTTCTGAGCTTGTTCCATGCACACAACGATTACTAAATTGGAAGCCATCTCAACCATGGGGGCCGCCATCTTGGATTTATTTCACAATCACATCACCTCGTACTCAGGGTAAATCGTCCTGATTGTTCAAAGAAAGTACGAGGTTGTCAAATCAAAACCCCAGACTCGTATACTGGTTACATTAATTACATTTTTGCAGGATACCATACTAAATTCGATAGCAATTGCAAGTTAGTGACCTTTGCCCTTTGCCGCCCAAAAGCTACACATTGTACTTTGGACCCGGTAGTCAAGATCTACACACCACACCCCATGGTTTCTGCTTCCCCCAACATGCAAGGCCATTTCCCAATGTCAAGTTCAAACGTTTTTCGAAAATTTAAAAAAAAAATCCCCAGATTCAGACTTGTTGCTACAAATCTCACCCTACGAGTCGGAGTTGAGATTCGGTTTTATTTAGCATTATAATAAAAAAAATGGATCAAATTTTGACAATTTTATGTGAATCATGTTTATTGAATGGGAAAAATCAAACCAAATTCGATTGGAAATTACATTTTTTTTCTCATCTTTTTAGAAGTAATTTTAAGGGTTTGTATGTAATTAACATCTCAGCTCGATGAATAGATACATTTTGTGCATTGATATAAAAAATCATATTAATCAAAATTTGAATTTCAAAAATAAGAGTGCCTGGTGCTTGGAAAGCTTTTGAGAAAGGTCCTGCTAGGATCGAAACGTCCTCGAACTTTTAAGATTTTAGTCAGTCAGTGTTATGAGCAGTTTGCAATGATTTATTTACTTCATTATCAAAACTTTAATCAAAACGATAATAAGAAATAATTTTGAGATTCCCAATTATTATCATAATATGTGGTCATCGATTGGATACGTGAAATGTATGAATTATGCATGAGACTTATTTGCATAACAATTCCCACGTACGATAGGCCATTGTTTTAAGATTTAGGGGCGGGTAGTTTCCTTAACCCACACCCCCAAAAAATATAACTCCTCCCCCATTTGCCATCCCCTGAAAGACAGATTTTCAAAGTAATCAAACTTGTTAGTTTTTTTCCGTTACAGCTTATAAAAAAAAAATCACTTAATAATCATAAACATTTGCATAAATCGTAAATCGATGTGGATTGGTTGAAAACTTTTATTTTATGGCAGGGGTAGCCGCGTGCAGAAAATGGGGAATTAGAAACCGTTTGTTTGCCCTGAGGATGGTCACGTGATGTAAACTCCAACCCAAATGTACAGGGCGACATCTTTGACACGGGTCACTAAACTCGAAAAAAGTGAGTAATTCTTACCTCGAAAAACTCACCCTGAAAGACCGCTGCTAACGCCCCTAAACCACTCCAAGGGTGTGTCATTCGGAAGGACCAGTATCACCCTTCTCCGTTGTGGCTCGGAAGGAGGCGGACATTTTCGTTTTGGCGGCGAAAAAGTCGTGTTTTCGGGGGGAAAGATGAGTTCCAAATCTGCGAAGAGACGGTCGTCGTCGAAATCGTCTGCGGTGCCCGAAGCTCCAAGTCGACCACGGCTTTGCCGAATGGTCCGAGCTGACAACGGTTATGGCTTCAATCTGCACAGTAAACAGGGCGCACGCGACCAGTTTATCCAAGAAGTCGACCGTGGTGAGTTGTCCTCAACTTGTCAGTGTGTCACTGTCATCTTTTGGTGGCTTTTGTGTCGTCTGTCCGTGTCGTCTGTCACTTTTTAGGTGACACATGTTGCCGGTTCTGTGGTTTCAGTCAGAGTAACTTAGTCCTAAACCGGCGTTTTTATTCACAGTAACACTTCTTGAGGTTGTTGTCAACGATTAATCTTATTTTACCAAATAAATTCAACAAAATGAAAAAGGCCTAGGCATTTGTTTGACTCAAGAATTTGTAGATGTACCAAGTTCTAAATGGTACTATTTTGTGCCAAATGTTTCCCTTCGTCTTAACTTAAACAACTAAACAAGGATACTGATTACTGGTTAGTTCAACTTCAACTTCAAGTTTAGCTACAGTAAATGTAGCCTTTTTGAGTTTAAGTTTTACTCCTTTTTCAACATTTCTTATTGTGAACATCGTACGCTACAGTATGGTTTGGACCAAGATTGTCCGAGTACACACTGAGGTGTATCATGCATTCACTGTAAGTATAAGTGTAAGCTTAGCCCTTGTACGACGATCAAAATAAAAAATGTCGAAAAGGGAGTAAAAAGGGCTACAGTTACTGTAGCTGTTTAAGATATGGTTTAGCCAAGGCTTAAACCAAAGCTTAAGTTATGTTATTTATAAGCCTGTCTTAACCTCCAAGGCAATGACCAGGATACTCTAAGCCAAGGCAATGACCTGCGACATCAGGGAAATCACCAAGGATTATCCGAAACCACACACCAGAACACGTGTCTACAAGTACTACACTGGAGGGGGCGTTGGTCATTTAAAACCACTTTATACCTGCAATATGCATTAACTTTATAGGTCACAATTTGTATTATGTAACAGGGCCAGCAAATTGCTCTGATAAGCTCCTCCTATAAAGAAAAAATAGGTGGCGCAAGTTTCATTTATGGCTTGTTCTAGGATTTCATCCAGAGGCTGTACAGATCAACGAATGTGTACTGCCATTGATTCAGCACAATCTTTTTGACAAGATTTTATGCTGAGCTCACACTGACGAAAGGTCAGACCACAATTTTACAGATCCTGTTGATAGGAAAGAGCATTGCAAATTCATTCGGGAATGATTGCATTTTTTACCTTTTCTTTGAGATGAAGTTTTAACATTTGAGAATAGAATTGTTTTATTTGGGTTTGCTTGAAATGTGGACAAAATTTCAAAAGTCACGTATGTTAAGTTCTGTGTTCTGTGTTCATGTCACTAAGCGTTAGCCAATTGCCAGTGTAATATGAGTCCAAGTTATTGGTTTTGGTGAGAGCAATATTAAAACTTTCCCGAGCAAAATCAATCGTCGCTCCCGTATATTGTTTTCCCCTATATAGACTTTGGTAAGGGTTTTTGTTGGTGTCTCTCCATGCTACACACTTAAAAACATTGTCATTGCCGAATTTATGTTTATTTCTTTTATTTGGTATTATTATTTTCATTGGGATGCTAGTTTTCAATCAATAAAAAAGTGAAAAGTAAATACAAAACAACTGTTGCAAACTGCTCACTGACTAACCTACAATACATAAATCTCAAAAGTTAGAGGGCCTGACATTTCGTATTTTTCGATCCTAGCAGGACCTTTCTCAAAGGTCCTTTGAGAAAGGTCCTGCTAAGATCAAAACATTAACTCGAACTTTTCAAGAAAAAAAATGGTTGGGTACGGGTCCCTATCAGTATCATCTGGAACTGGTGTCACTGACTACTTTCCGGTGTATACACTCCATACCTGAACATGGACTGCATTTGTAGTGTACTAGTTATTAAAGTGCTATTTTGTGTATTGCAATGCCTCACTGAAGTCAACCATTCCTCCACTCTGTGCCTTGCTCCAACCTTAGTAGGGGGTCTTTTTGCTATGGCAATGCTCAAGCACTATGTACAGTGGTGCAGCCATGGTGCAGTACAGTGTGACTACAAGGCCTTGGAAATTGAGAGGGGTAATATTTCAACTGACTGTAACTTGAACTGCCAAAAAACAACAGTATGCACGAATTCAGGCACCCATCTCTTGCTGTGTAGTACAGTACCATACTTTGACCAAGGAGGTATTAGGCGAGCTTGATTTGACCTACACATGTAGGTACAAGAACACTATGTACTGTCACTACTGTGTGTGGCTTTGTTGTGTTATTGCAAGTGTTCTTCCAGGGACTGCCCTTGCAGACAATTGTTGCTAATAAGGTCTTGTCCTTTGACCTTTGGTCCAGGTGACCTCAGAGTGCTAATGTAATTGCTGGTTTTACAATAGGACATCAAACCCTCACATCCTTCTATGGTCTGCCAATTACATTCCAAGTTTGATCAGTTAATCCTAGACCAACATTGGAAATACCCCAGTATGTGTACCAGAACTTGTGTTATGTTGTGTTACTGGCTCCTTTTCAGGTCCATATTCCATCTCAAAAGAAAGAATCTCAAAAGTTTGAGGGCCTGATGTTTCGATCTTAGCAGGACCTTTCACAAAGGCTAAGAAAAAGGTCCTGCTAGGATTGAAACGTCAGACCCTCTGACTTTTGAGATTCATGTATTGCAGGTCATTTTAGTGAGTGAGCAGTTTGCAACAGTTTTTGTATTAACTTCAAAAGACAGAACTTACATGATGTCACGCAGTCGCGGCAAACTTTCCAGATTGTGATCTGGACATGCAAATCAGTTCTTATCTTTGAAATACTGCACCTCGTGTAGAATAATCTAGACTAACCTTTGAAATACCTCTTGTCTGGTTTTGCCAAATTCCCTAACCAGGTCGGCTAAAAATAAAACAATGCACAGTAGTTGTATGTACCTCCCATTGGGGTACTGGTGCTGACCTTGCAAAACTGAACAAAGTTCTCCCAATTTCACCTCGCAGTTTTTACAGTTGCCAAGGTTCTGCCGGCAATTTTCAAAGGTGGATAGGTCGTCTGGAACTTTTAGGGTCTACACTCTACCATATGTGTCACCCATGTAGTACCCTTCTCATCAAAGACCATAGTTTCAAGGCATTTGTGGCCTAGGGGGCTAGATGTCTCACCAATTATTACAGAGATAAATGCAGTGGATATTCCAACAACCAAAAACTGAAAATCTAAAATTTTAGTGGGCCTGACATTTCGATCCTAGCAGGACCTTTCTCAAAAGGACCTTTCTGCCTTTGAGAAAGGTCCGTCTAGGATCGAAACGTCAGGCCAAGATTTGCATTTTGGTAATTTTACGGTAGTCAGTAAGCAGTTTGCAACATTTTTTTATATCAACCAAAAACTGAATCAAAATCTTGGCAACTGTTTTAATTGAGCCTGTATACATGCACCTGTTGCTTATTCTGATTTCATCGGTGACTCTACAAAAGTCAGTCTTTCAACAATGCTTCTGAAATCCAATCCGCTAGACTACAATGTAAATGTCTCTTGCAATACCACTTCCCTGGTCTGTTTGTCTAACCTGTTGAAATTGAACTCTGTGACTGTGAGTCTGTCTGTGTGTGCAGTAGTTGAGTTTCTCCCTTGTGGCACATTCTGGTGGTGAGGAATGCCAAGTGCTCAGACATTCTGTGAATTATTTATTGCACACCACTGTTCCAGCCAGAAGTTCAGAACTTGGAGAGTTGACTTTTTGCTTTCTTTGGCAGTAGAAGGGTAAAACCAAATCCTCCCAGGTACATACCGGTACATGTACATTGTACAGTATGTACTTGGTACATGCTGTACATTACTGTACCCTACAGTACAACTGTACAACAACTATGTTACATTTTTGTGTGTACACGTACTGATGGCGAATTTGTACGGCAGTATGCGCTTTACATTCCACCACATGGAAAAAGGAAACCAGGAAGGCCCAGTACACTAATGGGAGACTATGAAGGGATGCTACAACCAAATGATTTTGACAACTCTGCTCAAGACCGCAGTGGTTGGAGACAGCTTGTAGACGGCAGTAGGCGCTGTACATTCCACCACATGGAAAAAGGAAACCCGGAAGGCCCAGGACATTGTACTTGCAGTATATACAACAACTAATGGGAGACTATGAAGGGATGCTACAACCAAATGATTTTGTCAACTCTGCTCAAGACCGCAGTGGTTGGAGACAGCTTGTAGACGGCTGCTCCACAGCCGACCAATGATGATGATGATGTTTAAGATTAATGTGATAAATTTTGATCTTTGATAACCACTTACACTT
The DNA here is from genome assembly GCA_949987565.1 of Luidia sarsii. Taxonomy (NCBI): domain Eukaryota; kingdom Metazoa; phylum Echinodermata; class Asteroidea; order Paxillosida; family Luidiidae; genus Luidia; species Luidia sarsii. The sequence goes on from OX465122.1 coordinate 299,592, forward strand.
CGTGTCAGCTCTTCAGAGGTATTTAATAACCTGCATCGATTCAAGTAAAAAGTACACTCACATTGTACATGTAGTTATTCCTACACTGTACATGCAGTATACGTGTATAGTATGTATTATACAGTACCTTGATAAAGTACATGTTTTATTGTAGTCATAAATCTACATGTTGTTCTATCAGTATCACCTACAGTACATGCATTACAGATTATATGACACGCATAAATTCCGTCTATTCACTGTCATTGGTACAAGAGGGTTTATGTATACATGTACAGGTACGTACATGTTCATGTGTGTACATACATGTGATGTATATGAAGGTTTATGTCTGTCACCATTCGTATTTAATTGCTGGTTAGGGCGTTACCCTCAACGTCACTTTTCTAAAAGCTCTCGTGTGATGAAGAAGCCTCGTAACTGCTCCTCCTTCATTTTAGTTTCATAGACAGCAAGGTACGTTAAATTTTATCTCATCCTCGTGGTTTGGAAAAGCCCCATGTCTGAACAACGAAAATGTGAGCATTGAAGTTGTATCAGTGATGATTTGGGGTTGTATCAGTAGCCTACTATCAATTAGTATCATCAAGGAAGATTAGAAAATTGTAGTTCTAAGTTATATACAAAAATGTTGCAAACTGCTTACTGACTAAAATTACCAAAATGCATCTCAAAATTTAGTGGGCCTGACATTTCGATCCTAGACGGACCTTTCTCAAAGGCAGAGAGAAAGCCTTTGAGAAAGGTCCTGCTAGGATCGAAACGTCAGGCCTACTAAATTTTGAAAGTTGTAGAAGCTGTAGTAGTAGCACCATGTCAATGAAGTAATAAAATGCCTGACACTGTTGAATCAATGACCCAATGTCATTGCATGGTTATTCCATATCATGTCTCTTTCCTCATCACAAGTTCCATATTTTCCGTATTTCCTACCACGAAAGGTAACTTGTAAACGACCTAAATCTTCCGCAATACAGAGAACCTGACATTTTGATCCCAGAATGAACTCTCTTTATGTTGCTTGAATTGAAATTGAGAACGCTATACCCCCCGTAGATACAAATTCATACAAAGGTTCACCATTTCCTCATTTTGTGTACCGATATGTATCACCGGTGCACGTACACATGTACTATACTGTACATGCACGTCTGACTATTTGTTACTGTTAGTGTTACGTGCCTACGTTCTGATATTGTACACTAACAGTACATTACAGTGGAACGTCGCTATATACATGTAACAAACATCCATGAAAATTGTTTGGTGTAGCAGTCATTAGTTATAGCAGTTACAGCCACATATTGTGTACACAAAAATCGGGAGCCAAAGGGCATGTTCGTTATAGCCGAATGTTCGGTTTATCGGCGTTTGTTATAAAATCGCAGTGGCTGTTGTTACGGCAGTCTTCCGTGTGGTTCCCTGACTTCACAGTATTTGTCAGGATGTTTAGCTCTTGGAACCAGACTATCAGCTAATAGACTGGTTCAACCAGCCTGCAATGCTGACAAAATACAATCAAGTCAGGGAACCACACGGACGACTGCCGTAACAACAGCCACTGCGTTATAAAATAGAGGTTATAGTGACATTCCACTGTACCTATTTGGACATGTTCTCTACAGTCTACTCTCAGCAGTTACGTAAATTATATGATAGGCCATCTAAGGCCTGAACACAAGAACGAATACTGTATACCTCTGTACCAGTATACGTGTACACTGTACAATGTATGTGAAGGTACAGTAGTTGCCTACTTGGTGCATGATATGACTAACATCTATAGCCCATACAACAATAGTGATTTCGTGGATGACAAGTGACGATGGAATCCCTGAATACCAACGTGGGAACATTTTCTTTGAATGGGCTTGTATGGCCTGTTTGACTACCCACCTGTGCGCTACTCACACACTTTCAATTTCATCGCATTTCTTATCGGTTGAATGATTTTCTTGTGTACATGTACAAAACTCACATGTAGTATAAAATTGCCAAACCATTTCTTGTTTTACTTTTAGTTCTAGCAAAATCCCACTGGTCAATGTGTTATTTGTGATTCAAGTGTTACACCAAAGCAAACATCTTGTTGACTGATGGAGTTGACATTACTGTTTGTGATGTCAGCCCCAAGGTATTGTTGTCAACATCAGGAATTCCAGGGAATCCTTGTAAACTAACTGTGAGCTGACTTTTCAGCTCACAGTTCTGACTGTTTAGCTCAGTGAGTGTCTTATCGGGCATCTCAAGCCTAAGGGATCTGAGATGTAACATCTGGCTCAAGCCATACACGATGTTATCCTAGTAAGTTAGTAGCCCAAGGCTGGGAGGGTTATTGCAATCATTCATATAAGCCATCTAAGATGCACTCAGATGAATATAAACACATTTATATGAAGGGCAGTGTAAGGGGAGGGAGACTGGAGCATCTAATACAGTAGAGCTAGAATTAAATTTGATATGAAAGCCAGACAAATTGATAATGTAATTAAGACATGAAGTGCTACGAGGGTTCATGCGTACACGTCTAGTAGTTTGTGTAGGGTATACCTACAGTGCACATGTTGTTCTGAACATATTGTCACCATTTCCATAGTGGTGAATCAATTTCAAACGTAACAATTGCTTGTTTACAAACCTCACAGCATGCCATTGTTAACCCAATTGACCTCTGTATACACCGCACATTAAACGCTAGAGAAAATAGGCATACAAGGCTACATTTGTATGTGTTGTACATTGTATTGTAAGCCTCAACTTTAGTGGGCCTGACGTTTCGATCCTAGCAGGACGTTTCTCAAAGGCGGATACATACATGTACACGAAGGAGGGAAGAGAGTGAATAGGACACGGTTGAGAAAGGTCCTGCTAGGATCGAAACGTCAGGCCGACTAAATTTTGAGATTTGCATTTTGGTAATTTTAGTCAGTAAGCAGTTTGCAACATTTTTGTATACATAACTTTGTAAGCGCTATTTTCAGAATACCTTTTGTGAATGGTTTTGTTAGTTCCTGAAAACACGGATGATTTTGTATTTTGACACAAGCAAAAGGGGCCAACTCTTGCATATATTATTGGGGCTACAATGAATGAATACCCTGGCTGTCACTCTGATGTGAGGAGACTTTTCTTTACAAAGGGAGGTGTGCATTTTAAAGCAGATTAGGGAAATAGGTGACTACATACTCATACTCATTGTAAAGTATTTGTAGTTGATTAACCGGTTGTTTGATGCCCCTGAAAAATCCACACAAGTATGGTACCCACAACTAGTACAGGTCTACATGTACTACCTACCTACATGTAAACGTACAGTAGTACTGTGAATGTACATGTACATGTACGTACAGTACATGTAATGTATAATGTACAGTACAACACACACACTGTACATGTACCTACACTACATGTACACTGACTAAATGTGTGAACTACCATACCAGCACTTATACATGCACCACTGCCCAACCTACATGTAAGTCCTTCATAATATGCACTCCCCCCCCCCCCTAAAAAAAAAAAAAAAAAAAAATTCACATGACAGAATACCTACAGGTACATGTACCTGGATCCCTAGGTTAAAGGAGGGCTTAAGTCTTGCATAAGGTTATAAGAAAGCCTAGTGACAGAGCTCAGGTAATCTTAGTTTCCCCAACGATTCCCACCGATCAAATTCCGTGGCAATATTCTGGAGCAATTGCTTGCAATAATACTTTCCCCCCCAAGAGGGGAGTTAATGTTAGGCTTACTGACAGCCTTGACCTATTGGGAAGTGCTACAGAATGGCTTGTTTGTGTTTCTGGAGATCTCTTTCTGCTTGAGTGACTCTGAAAACACACATTGGGTACTGGGTACATGAGACTTGAAGGCTGTTAGGAAGGAAGTACAATGTATGGTGCACTAACACACTGTACGTGTACAAATGTACATGTACTGTAGGTGTACAATATACCCTCGGTACATGTACATGTACAGTACAGGGCTCGTCCTTAGCACTAGCCCAACAGTCATTGTCTAGTAAAAACAGCTGCGGGCTAGTAAAAAGTAGACTGGTGTGGAGGCAAAAAACAATGAGGGCGGGGATGAGAAAGTAGAAACTAATAATTTGTTTTACTTGACCTAATAACCTTGTATTAAATTCAAATATTAATTTATACAGGGCTAGTAAAACTTGCTGCGGGCTAGCAAAAAACTCAATTTACTAGCCCGGTGGGCTGGTTAAAAAAAACAACTTAAGTGCGACTGCGAGGCTTGATGTACATGTACGTGGTCTGTGCATTTTACATACCGGTACAGCGACTACAGCAGGATGGAAAAATGTACACGTACAATCATGGAGGAATAACCTCCACTTCCATTGTACAATGTACAATGTACATGTACAGGTGTATGTGCACAACATACCTGTGTATTGTGTAAAACTACACTTTGTCCGTGGAACTAATGTGGTGTGTGTGAACCACATACAAAGCACATTACACAATGTACATGTGTCTGTTTGTGTATATGAACAAAATTACTGTACAATTAATGTACATGTATAGTACAGTGTATGTATAGTGGAACGTCGCTATAACCATCCCATGTTCCATGAAAATTTTTTTGGTGTAGCAGTCGTTTGTTAGTTGCGGCCACATATTTTGTACACAAAAATTGGTTTCATCACAAAGGTACATGTACATGTAGCTTTGTTCACCAACTGTCAGTGCTCAGTACCATATGTTTCTATTTTGATCGATGCTGACGCAGTAATGTTCAATATACGTGTAGTTATTATTATAATATATACAGCTCATGAACTGTAGTGTGCCGTGTTATTGCTACAATCATATCAGTGCTGAACAGCTGACTATGTCGTTCTCATCAAAGTCGATTCTCTCCCATTTTCATTTAATTGAAAACTCAAGCCAAATGTCACAAACTCAATAGTCCTTGAACAGAAATTGGATAGAAATCATCACTAATCACTTTGCGCCGGCAAAATATTTATACAGGCTAGGAACCCCGTCAAAAAAGCACAGTGACTAGAACACCCACGCACTGAGCCAAGCTGACTATTACAGTCTACAGAGTTATCATTTGCATCAGGCATACAGAACAGACTAATGAACAATGGATTAAAATCAATTTGCTGATTTTATTCAAACTGGAGAAATTCGACCCAAGACAACAAGAGTCAAGATTGTTTATAGATCTATAGCACTCTGCCTTAGAGAAAGGTCCTGCTAGGATCGAAACGTCAGGCCCACTAAATTTTAAGATTGTTTATAGATGTTTAGAATTCCTAAAATTGCATTAGGAATACTAAGTCCCAAGCCAGCAAAACTTGATATTCTTCGTAGACTTCTACTTCCTACTAGTCAGCCAAGATTTCATCTGATTAATTAATGAACCGTCAGTGTTATTGTCTTAATTGTCAGCAGCTGCCCTAGAAGATGACAGACTTGCGCAAGTTTACTTGTAAAAGGTGCTTCATACAATGCATTGTGGAACGTCGCTCTAACAAACGTTCCGGGATCCATGAAAATTAATCAGTATAGCAGTTGTTTGCAGTTGCAGCCGCATATCCATGGATGTAAAATTGGGAGCCAAAGGGCATGTTCATTACAGTCGAATGTTCGGTATATCGACGTTTGTTGTAGCGACGTTCCACTATTTCTTTTTGTTTCATGAAACTATTTATTGACTAAAAATGTATCTTTCTCAAAGACTTCTTAATAAAATTCTATCATACCACAATGATTACATTGTCATGAATCAAGACATTAGTCCCCTCTTAATCATTTAAGATGTTTTTTATTGAACAAATGTACACAGAACACTTTGAACCTATCTTTACGGTGTACGTGTACATGTACAGTACCATCTCAATCACATTCAAATTACCTGTAGTGAGTGAACTATATTTACCGAAGGTATTTCTGCCTCAAGCTGTGGTCTATCTGCAATTCTACTTTGATCCAAACATGTTTGTTTGAAGCATGCCTGGAAGATAAGTAATCCCGGAGAGATAAAGTAGGAATGAGGTGCTCTATGAAGGACGGTGTGCTGATGAACCCCTCAATTTCACAGCAAATAAAACCAGATTGAATATTCAGAGTCTGTCCGTATGTGTCTGTTATCTATCTGAACCTTATACATCATTCACATACTTGAAACAAAATGTATATTGGAACGTCGCCATAACGAACATCCTGGGATCCATGAAAATTGTTTGGTATAGCATTCTTCAATGTGTTGTTGGTAATGCATGCTCAGTTTTTTCCAAGAATCCCTTGCAAAAAAAACCAAAAAAACGAAAACGCCTTTAATAGTTTAATTAATTGAACAATCCATTGCTCTATCACCTGACCTATCCAGTCCTTTGGTGGGAACTTTCCTCAAGTATTTAGCCTGAAAAGGGAGAGTAGCAGGTTCGAATCCCACCCAAGCTGCCTGTCATTTTATTCAGCGTTGCAATTGGACAAAACACAGAAGATACATTGCTACTTTCCTAGATCAGAAAGGATATATCTCTGTCATATCAAAGCATCTCTTTCAGAGAATCTGGGAGTTGCGGGTTCGAATCCCACCAAGCTGCCGGCTTTAAACACCCAGGCAATCAGGCAAAGAAAAGGCGAATCCTTACCAGTCTTTCTCTCTGTCCGTCCTCAGGTTCGCCCGCCGAGAAAGCCAACCTCAAGAAAGGGGACCGTGTCATTGCAGTCAACGGAATCAACATTGAACGGGAGACGCATGCACAGGTGGTAGCCAGGATCAAATCGGGAGGGGATCGGACGGAGCTTCTCGTAGTTGACCGCGAACTGGACATTTTCAATAAGAAATTTGAGGTCACAGTAGAGCCATCGTCCGCGGACGCCAGCCAGTTTATAGAGAACGAGGACTTGCCCGCCCCTGAGAAGGAGGAAGCCAAGGTGAACGGCGACGCCGTGCCGGCCGAGAACGGAGTCAGTCTGACGCCCGTCGTCATAGCGACGGAGGTCGCCACGGAAGAGTCATCACCGCCCGAGAGAATAGAGGAGCCGGTGGCGGAAGAGAAGGTGGAGATGGAGGAGTCGGTACCCGTTGAGTCGGTTCCCAACGACATGCCCAATTCTGCGGAAGTGAGTAATCAGGGATGTAAGACTTCCGGAAATGTCCGGATTTCCAGAATTTTTAGTTTTTAATTTTTTTTTAAAATGGCAAACAGGTATCTCAAACTGCTCATTTTTATCTGTTAAAACCCAAATCACTGAAGGGTGTCTGCACCCCTGCTGCCCTGCCGTGAATCTCTCTTTCGTGTAAGACAAGTGCTCACTCACAGTCGCATCTCTCAGTCACATACATGTAAGCTACATGGTGTCACCGCAAACCTTCCACTTAGTATTTCCACCATGCAAACCCTCTCTTTGATATCCTCTTTCTATGTTCTGAGATCATCTCCTTTCTGTTTTTTTCTCTCTGGCAGGAAGCTGAGTTCATCGAGGAGACGGCAACGCAACCCGAGGAAGATGCTGTGGAGCCTGAGGTCGTGGTTGCTGTGGCCGCTTACGACGTTGAGGCAACGCCAGAACCAGTCAGAGAACCCAGCCCTGAACCTGAATCAACACCAGAAAGGGTAAGACATCCGTACCTTGCATTCTGATGGGACTGGGTTAGAATCCTAATCAACCATTTGAGTTACACTTACACTTACAGCTTAACATGGCAATGTAAAAAGCTATAAATATGGGTCTACTTTTTGTTTTTCCACATGATCAACTTTTGTTTGTTTTATTGTTATGATTTGCCGAAAGTGAACGTAGCTCATTGAATGATGCAGCTTGTTAGAATACTAGACGAATGATATCAGCTTCCTGCAAATGTTGATGGGAGTGTCCACAATCTCAGAGCCCACCTGTTTAAGCCCCCTAGCCCTTCTTAACCCCCAGGAGGTCACCCCAGAGCCTGAGACCGAGGCCAAAGAACCCCAAACAGACCCCCCTCAAGAACCAGACCAGGCCCCTCCCGTAGAATCACCCCCTGAGCCCAAAGAAGAGGTTTCTAGTGAACCGGAGCCCGCCGAAGACCCAAAACCGGAGCCCGCCGAAGACCCAAAACCGTTGCCAGCTGTGGAATCGGAACCGGTTGCACCTGAACCAGAGCCTTCCCCTGAGCCGGCCAAGGAACCTGAGGCTCCTTCCGAACCGGAGCAAGAAGCAGAAGCGGTGCCTGAACCCACCCCCGTTGTCGTCCCAGACGTAGGTTGTCCGCGGTTCGAATCCCGGGACGATGCTCCGGTCTAACTAACATCAAGTGTGAAGCACCACTATTAACCTGAAACGTGTGATCCCATCTTGAAAACTTTCCAATCATCTTCACTTTCCCTTTCAAACCGATTCCATCTCCTCTCTGTCACCCTCTCGTCTGTTCTGCACCTCACCAAGTCCAGTCCATTCCCAGCTCGTGTTGACATCATCTTTCAAGGAAGACATTGAGGATCTTATCTCTGGTTTTTGGAATCCAATCTTGATTTTGCTGCACTGTTTGATTGCACTCGTCTTGTTCCTCGTTCTTCTCCTGCCAAGACGTCTCGATGGCCAAGTGATCATCTCGCAACCTCGTCTAGAATTTCGTCTTCGTTTCCAAAAGTGGTGTTTCTTTGCAGCCTACCTACGATCTTGCCCTCTTTAAGATGAATGTCAATTCCTATCTCCACAGGGATGAGACTTCCGGAAATTTGCGGATTTCCGGAAATGCCGTGATTTTTTTTTTTTTTTCTTTACCAAAAAAAAGAAAAGAAAATTCTTATTTTATGTCAAACTGGTATCTGAAAAACTGAAGGGCGTCTGCACCCCTGCCGTGAATCTCGCAATCGCATCTCTCGGTCCTGTAAGCGCTTACTCGCAGTCGCACAATTTATTGGCATTCGGGAAATGACTTTGTCGGATGCTTACATCCCTGGGTTCACCTTGCTGACGTTTTCCTCAGAGAGATTGCCATGTCACTGTCAACTGTTCCAATCAAAGTGTCTTCACAAAATCATTGCATGACAGTCTGCATTAATCATTATCCTGTTTACTAACACAACACCGTTTATCCATTTTTTCTTCACAGTGTGAACCAACTAAAAATAACAAGTGATGTCAGTGTTGTTTGTACTGTTGTTAACCTCTGACATTTAACCTTTGACCTGATCATGTGTCCACTGTGACGTATGTAATTCTGATGAAAATTAGTTTCTGTAATCCATATATAAAAACATTTTCTTCATTACCGTGGCCTTGGATCTTAAAGAGAATGTTCTTGATTAAGCTTCAAGTTATCCTTCTGAAGGATCGGAACAGTTTCGTCAGAATTAGTTTTGATACATGGAAAATCGAGGATAATGTGCACACTACACAGGCATCAGGCAAAGCACTGAGCACTCAGTGCTTATCACGTCGAGCAGGGCAAACCCTCATTGAATTCAAAATAATCCATTACATCTGAGTGAAATTTTGAGCATGTCTATCAAAAGACTGATGATCGAAATAGTCCACTTTGTTGTACAGTTGATGAATTACATTACAGAACGTTCATCATTACAGTACATGTACCTGTACTACATGATTTCATTTGTGTATGATAAGGTCACTGTGCTATTCTAATGAGCTGAGCATCCCCACAACCAATGAATGATTGATGCACAGAATGCATCCACACACACATAATGTAAACTGCTTCTTTACTAACCAGTAGCCTGCACTTAATAGTAAGTGCTTGCGCTGTGTACATGTACACCCATTAACAGGGCTTCAGTATTAATTCGATTCTACCATAAATTTTGCTCGAGCCACTATGCATGTGAACGATACCACATCCAAGTGTCAGTAAGCTAGATAATTTTCTATACTATCAATTTTTAAGAAGCCTCTTTGAGGTAGTCATTTAAATTGCCGATAAAAATAAGCAGTTTACAACATTTTTGTATGCTACTCTACATAAGCTACTGTACGTATGCTACATAAGCCCCATTCCCAGTTGGAATCCAGCAGTCTCCTGAAGACGAGCAGAGTACACTGTTCGAAACGTCGAGTTCCTCCGGTTCTTTTCAGAACCACACTTACTCACACAAGAGAATTTACATGGTGTCTCCGCAAACTTATTTATCCTGTATGCTATTCTGTCAATGAAAGACTGCCACAATTGCCACGATGACATTTCTCTTATGGACAGATCGACACCACGAATTGATGAAAATTGATCAGTCTTTCCTTAAAGGCCCAATACAACATTGGAAAGATCAGACAACATCGATGTCCACAGATTTCCTTCTAATTTACACACTTTGTAGATGGTCATGATAGAATCCTCATGTTGAAATCTTACGGTCTGGGATGCTGTACTTTTTGAGAAATCTTCACTCAAACATCGACAATAGTTTATTACTCGCGAGGAATAAACTATTTCTTACACTACAGAATGGTACGAAAACTATGAGTTTTTTTTTGCCTTTTTCCTACTTTCTTAGATTACCATTTGAGCTAAAACCTTCGCTGGATTTCGTTTAACACACAAACTGAGGCAATCTTGTGACTTTTACCAATGTTGTATTGGGCCTTTAAAACAGTACCACCCAACACCTAACACCTAATGCATGAAAATCCCTAAACTAAAAAACAGGAAACTGTTCAAAGAACAAGACCATAAAAATTCAAAGGAAGGATGGTTTGTCGGCCTTTCCTCATGCATCAGAATGGACTCATTAAAGCAGTATAGGAATTTCAGGGAAAAGTCGCCATTACACTAGTGTACATGTAATTGCCCTTTATCTGATCAGATAAAAGGATACTGTACATGGATGGATGTATACCCGAGTTTTACGCTTTGGGCTATGAATATTTGTCAAGTCAGAAAACGTTGATGTTTTAATGGGCATGACTGCATGGTTTTAGAGTTTTACAGTATTTATTCCGTATTGATTCAGAAACCATTTGGCATAAGGGAAGACATTACATGTAGATGGTTTTTGAAGTAAGTTAAAAAACTGCTCACTGACTAAAATGACCTGCAATACAAAATCTCTAGAGGGCCTGACGTTTTGTTTTGAGTTGCGTTGATATGATTTGGTTTGATTTCATATGATTTGAAATTGATTTCATATGATTTGAAATTGATTTCATATGATTTGAAATTGATTCGTTTTGATTTGACATGATTTGAAATTGATTTAGTTTGATTTTGTTTGTTTTTGTTTTGATTTTGATTTTGATTTTTTTTTTTTTTTTTTTATTTATTTTTTTTTTTTTTTATTTGATTTGATTTTTATTTGAAATTCGTTCTTTCAGGAATCTTCCCCAGAACCAGAAATAGAGAGAGAACCCACACCTGAGCCGGTAGGTTTGACAGCGGGAGGAACGTTGACTTCCGTAGAAATGGTGTCCTGTACACAAAGACTAAGGCTGACTCTCTGTGTTTCCTTGTACTGATTTCTGGTGGGCAATGGTTATAGAATATTGGTAACTTAGACTGGTTTTTGAAATCCAATGTGCTGATGAAGACGATGAATAGTTTAGATTGACGTCAGTCAGCCACCATCTACATGATGGTGTGTGGAAGAGTTTAATAGTCATGGAACTATGGGAGATGCAGTGTGTACAACAGCATTTTAAGGCTCAGGCTTGGTCTCACAAAAGAGATATCCCTTCATGTTGCCAGTGCAGACCTCCCTTGACTTGCTACCTCCACCACGAATAGCCTAAACACTAATCTACTGCATTCTGAGCAAGTGCCGTAAATGTTACTTACATGTACCTCAGGAAGCACCTGTTTGAAAGTCCCATCATGACCTCTTACTATCTCACATAAATTGAACCAACTATTATCCTAAGTGGTGACGACAGAGGCAATATCCAGCTCCGAACAGTGTGCGTAGGTATCAGTCTTTGTGCATGCCTTTTATTTTTTTTAAATTGCATGAAAACTTTTTAGGAATCAGAACCGGAACCGGAACCAGAACCAGAACCAGAGGTAGTCCCAGAACCAGAGCCTATCGTGGAATCCGCACCAGTCCCGGTAAGATGCCACACAGAACCAAACCACGTTTATACAACCATGCACTTTCGTATGGGTGGCGTTCATTCGTCTAACTGATAACAGTCTATATAACCACATTAATAACCATACAGTTATCACTGTAACCACTCCTGTAACCGTGATGATGTAACTATCTTCTACTGACTCCGATTTGGTTGTAACTCACTCAACCATAATCATAACCATACACTAAAATTTGACAATCTTCAGTAAGTCTTAATACAGGTGTATAAGCCCACATTATGTTCATGAGCACATTAACTCACTTAATTGCCAAGGAAATTACTAACAATGCATCACATGGTATAAAAATAATTACTAATTAGAAATGTTCCTAAAATCACCCAAGTTTAAAGTCTTGGTTCTAATAGATCTTTACACCAAAGACTTTGGTCGACCGAAGTCTTAACATCGAAACACCCTGATTACTTTCCATCACGTTTCAGATTTTGTTACACTTCATGTGTGTGAAGATAGAATTTCCTGTCCTGATCTCACCTGCACACAACTGCACCATCTTTTCATCATCTTACCGAATCAGATTCCTTTCAACCTTGAAAAAAAAAAACTCTTTGATTCCCATCAATGCACCCTTATCACTTCCATCACCTTTCAAAATTGATCATGCTTCATGTTTGTGAACATTTCATTCTTCAATCAATACAAACAATTTTTGCTTTCAACTCCTAAAACATAGCTGCCAACCATTCCTATTTTGGAGGAATCATTCCTCTTGTTTTTGTAAAAAAAAAAAAATTACTTTTTACAACCTCTTGACAACAAAATTCTGATTTTTGATTTGGCAATACACCGTGTGTCCTCTTTTTTAGCAGACGTATTTTTAATTTCCTTGAAGTTAATTCAAAAACTGTTGCAAACTGCTCACTGACTAAAATAACCTGCAATACATAAATTTTGCAAAAGTTTGAGGGCCTGACGTTTCGATCCTAGCAGGACCTTTCTCAAAGGCAAAGTGATTTCCTTTAAGATAGGGTGGCAGCTATGCTGAAATGACATGAAACGGTTTTTACATGACACGTCCATGTACATACTACCATACACAAATTCCCCAGGAACCCGAACCAGTCGTTGAACCAGAAGAAGAACCAGTCGTTGCCCACGTTCCAGAACCAGAACCAGAACCGGTTGTTGAACCAGAACCAGTTCCTGAACCAGTTCCTGAACCGGTTGTTGAACCAGAACCGGTTCCAGAACCGGTTGTTGAACCAGAACCGGTTCCAGAACCGGTTGTTGAACCAGAACCGGTTCCAGAACCGGTTGTTCAACCAGAACCGGTTCCAGAACCGGTTGTTGAACCAGAACCAGTTCCAGTCCCTGTAAAGGCTCCAGCCCCACGAAAGGTAAGCCGTCTCATCCCCATCCTACCTCCATCTCTCCTCCCATCTTTAGCTTGTAGAAAGAAAAAACAGCAAAATTAGAACCACAAGTGCTAAAGGGGCCATTCATGATTTTCAAAGTTTTAACATTTCAACTTTTTTTCGAAATTGTGGGTGGGTTGGTCGAGGCAAAAAATTGAAATCGAAATTCCCTTTTTGTTGAAAAAAGAGGCTGAAAAATGTAAAAAAATAAAATTTTGATATCTCAACTAGCCTAAAGTATAGGAACAAGGGAGAAGACATAGCCGTGTCCTCAGACATACATGTATGTATTTTTTAAATCGAAATTAGGGGTGGGTGGGTGGCTCAAAAAAATTGGGGGGGGGGGAAATCGAAATTTTAAATATTGGAAATTATGAATGGCCCCTTATGCTTCTTCACATTGCCACAATCCATGCACCAAAATGAGAAGTGAGCAGCGGACACTATTCATCTTGTGTGTGAGTGCGCATGCACCTCCTTTTGCAGGATGTGTTCAAGGAGGAAAGTAAGTATCCGTTCAGGTGACCACCAAGACGTGAAGAGATTTGATTGAAGATAATTACCAGGCAGCTGCAAGGTGTCAATACTCTCACCTGCCCTGCCACCTCCCCAACGTCTTGGTGACGGGTTTTCTAGTTGTCGTTCGGTGGTTGCCAAGGCAACACCAGATGAGAGTAGATCACCGTGAGGAATGTCCAAGAACAGGTGCTTCTTATAGATTTGCGACAGGCCAGAGGGAAAAAAAATCCATTTTAGAGAAAAAAATTATAATTAAAAATATCCGCTTGCAGAAATCTGCTTGAGTGTAGTTTGTCATTAATATCAGCGATGATCCAGATATTGAGTAGATTGAAAGTGTTGGGGTTTTTTTTTTTGGGGGGGAGGGTTCAGTCAATTTGCTTCAAGCATTCTTCCAAAACTCTCTCCTGCTCTCCCCATACCTTCTAGGAGTGACTCCTTCGACCATCGGAGGAATATTGAACTCAATTCCATAGACTCTAGAGCCATTTAACCGTGATAATCAACAGAGCATGAAATGTCTCCCGCATGGAAACAGTTTAACAAGCCACATTACGATTTATATGTTTATGGTTTATATTTTTTTTTACCCTTGCATCCCATTGTTTGTTACTTAGAAATGTAAAGCATGAAACAAAACAGTTTTTGGTTTGATCCTAATCCTATGCACCGTGACTTGTTTGTGCTGTCAGCAAATTTTGTTGCTGAAGCAGCTCGTTAATAATGTCCTCTGACGAGGTGTCATTAATTAGCAGGGGTGGATACATCTGCCTTTTTGACACTTTCACGATTAAAAGCATCCTCCCGTCAACTGATGGCGTCTCTGCTTCACTTCACACTTCACAAGAGCACGTGGCTTGCATTCTTTTGGAAGATTAATTTGCTGGTGCTAAGATCTAGATGTGGGAACTCCTTGCTCATGTGAAATTGAAGGGGTTTTTTTTTAACAGATGTTGTCAAAGAAAGGTGTCAATCTCAACTGCAGAACAAAATTCAATAATGGAATTTAATTTTAAAAATTGGGGTTGGGGGATGGCACTCAGTCTGAAAATCTGAGATTAGTTTTTTTTTAATTAGATGTATAAATTGCCGGTACATTTGTAGAATTTCCTGACAGATATATGGTAGCTTTTGAGGGGAGTTTGCAGTGTAACCTGCTTAATTAATTAGATGTATAAATTGACGGTACATTTGTAGAATTTCCTGACAGATATATGGTAGCTTTTGAGGGGAGTTTGCAGTGTAACCTGCTTAATTAATTTCATGAAAAATAATTAAATCATGAAATAATATAATTATAAATATGCTTTCAATA
The DNA here is from genome assembly GCA_949987565.1 of Luidia sarsii. Taxonomy (NCBI): domain Eukaryota; kingdom Metazoa; phylum Echinodermata; class Asteroidea; order Paxillosida; family Luidiidae; genus Luidia; species Luidia sarsii. The sequence continues at coordinate 314,841 of OX465122.1, forward strand.
ATACTAACGTTGGCACTAAAATCTTGTAGAATTTAGTTGCACATGTGTTAATGGACAGAGAGTATTTGCTTTTTAACCCATTTCTTGCCTTTTAATAAATTAATATATTCAAAGACTCGTAGAATCTAATTTCATGAATGAGCAAATAGCAATAGACATAGACATGGTTGGATCAGCAGGAACCATGGTTGTACATGTGTGTGGATTGCAACCGTGGTTGAGTTACATGTACCAGCTCTTTATACATGTACATGTCTTAGAAGAGATGATTTCATCTCGCAAGAGATGACTTACTGTATATGATGTGACAACGATCTTTACTCATCATATGACAGTTATCTTATGAGCATCTGTGGTTACTTGTAAACAAGAACCGTGGTTGTGAACTTGTTAAAGCAACTGCTGTGATTGCATCAGTAGTTACCATGGTAATACCACAAGGAAGGTGCGATGGTTGCATTGGTAGGTATTACATCACATGACCTTGGCACATAGTACGTCTTCCAAGATTGCACGTTTCGTAGACAATGCACTGTGGATGATAGATGATAGAGGAAAACTTTGACGTACTTGTGTATTTGCCGTGACGGAATTGATGCCAATTTTTAAAAATTAATTTTAACCCTTTTAATCACTCAACATTAACGAGATGGTGTCTGAGCTGGAAATCTTACCTCTCACCCTTTCGTTGCAATCACGATTTATTGACTCGGAAGACTTTTATTTACGACCAGTGGCACAATCACCACCCCTCTCCCAGTCCCAAATTCCAATCCCTGATCATCAAATAGCTCTTCCCCACATTCTTTGTCCCCTCATTCCATCTCATAAAATAAAATTGGTGTCAAAAAACCTCCACAGTGAGATTTGGACTCTATATCCATGAACCATAGTCCACTATCAGTTTTGAAACCAGAATCTTCGACCATCATCCATTTTGTATTCCAAAAACCTAAGTCCACTATCCACTTCAGAGCCCCTTCTCTGATGAAACTCATCCAAGTAATCTTAGAAACACACAGGATTCTATCCACTTACATGAAAATAATGAGCAAATTATTCTTTTGTCATTTGTATCCTATTTTGGAAACATTGTGCCAGATATGGAAATAAATTCAATGTTTCCTTATAAGGCAATGGACTGGGTCCAATTTCATAGAGCCGCTTAAGCGTGAAAATATGCTCAGCAGGATAAGTCTTCCTCATGTAAGCAGGATTACAAACCGCACTGCGATGTGATGTCAATTGCTTTTGACTTGTATTCCACTCTTCTTTCCTTATCATGAAGCAAAAGTGAAGTTTGGGTAGGCAAGGGGATCTTGTGTCTCATGAGTTTTGGCGGTGAAGCACATTTTGACGCTAAAGCGGCTCTATGAAATTGGCCCCTGGACTTAGAATCACAAAATCAGAATCATCCACCGTTTTGATTTTGAGTTTTGGATCCTGTTTTTGTTACCCTACCCCATCCTTTAACCCCCAACCCCTTCGTCTCCCTCCCCCCTCCCCAATTTTTTTGTTTAGGCACCTCAACCCCAGCCGGTCCCTGCCCCCGCCCCTGACAGAACCGACGGTCCCGCCAAGGCTAAAGCTCCCCCACCCCCCGAGGAGAAACCAAAGCCCGCACCCGCCAAGGTCCCCAGTCCATCGGAGGTAACCGGGTTTTACTAACCTCACCCACTTCTATCCCTAACACTTTGCATATCAAACACTGGTGTTTAACACTTTGCATATCAAACACTGGTGTTTAACACTTTGCATATCAAACACTGGTGTTTAACACTTTGCATATCAAACACTGGTGTTTAACACTTTGCATATCAAACACTGGTGTTTAACACTTTGCATATCAAACACTGGTGTTTAACACTTTGCATATCAAACACTGGTGTTTAACACTTTGCATATCAAACACTGGTGTTTAACACTTTGCATATCAAACACTGGTGTTTAACACTTTGCATATCAAACACTGGTGTTTAACACTTTGCATATCAAACACTGGTGTTTAACACTTTGCATATCAAACACTGGTGTTTAACACTTTGCATATCAAACACTGGTGTTTAACACTTTGCATATCAAACACTGGTGTTTAACACTTGGAGGTTTGCAGGGTTGAAGTAACAAGTGGAAGGTTTTCGGTGACACCTGTAACAGTGTTTTTCAAATTCCTTTTCCTTTCTACCCTGAGTGTCTTTACTTTCCTTTGCTCTCAGAAGCTCCCTTAGTTGGGAGTGGTTTCTTGAGGGAAGCAGCACTTCTCCTTTGAGACAGAGTGTTGCTCTGAAAAGAGCCAACAACTCAACGTTAGGGTCGGTTTGGAAACTAGAAGCACAACTATTTCTTTTCTTTTTTGGGGCCTTACGCATGAATGAGTGACCCACATAGACATGGTTGCATGAGCAGGAACCATGCTTGTACATACCTATGGATTGCAACCATGGTTTGAAAGATCCTACGTGTATGAATATACTCTGACAATAGGCGGAGTGCACACTGCCCGAATCGTTGAGTTACCGGCTCTTTTCAGAGCCACATTCCTTCTCAAAAGAGATGTTACATGTACATGGTACCACCGCTAACCTTCCACAAAGTTCCATCTAAACAGTTGTGGTGATTTGGTTTTAGAGATAGGGTTAGGGTTCATGGATGAGACCTCACTGTTCATTCAAACTGCTCACTGACTGAGATGTAGACTGGTATCTTGTTCCCCATACATGCACCCCAATACCTCTAAACCCAGGCTAACCCTGGTTACTACTTACGAGTTTACTAACAGCACAGGGAGGACTGGAAAATAGCAGTGATCACTTACAGGTGTATTTCTCTCACCTGCTACCAATTATTTACTCACACTGTCTATGAGCTAACAGGTTCTTTAACCTAGCCCTGTCAAAGACCCAAGTTTGTACAACACTGTAGTTGACTATTTGGAAAGGCCACCATCAAAGGGCTGAATAGCTCAGATTGTAAGAGCATTGGTAGCGCTATTAAAGTAAAGGAAGAAGAAACTGTTGTGGAAATATTAAGCAATGCATTCAAAGGATTTATTCATTAATTACCCATTCATTTTTTACCCATTCATTTATTCATGTCTATGAATAGTTGAATATTCATTTAATATTCATATATTGACCATTCATAAGTATCCGTCCATTTAAAATTTAAAGAAATTTTTTATCATTTGTATATTCGCTCATTTGTTTTTCATACATTCGCTCATTTATTATTCATATAGTTATTTGTTAATCGGTCATATTTATTCATTATTCATACGTTCAGTCATTATTTATTTACACATTGATTTTATACATTTGGTCATTATTTATTCAAATATTCATTTCATTATTCATGTTCATTCATTAATTATTCATATATCCATTCACGAACTATTCATATATACATTAATTATTCATATACTCATTCATTAATTACTATATATTCATTCATTAATTATTCATATATTCATTCAATAATTATTCATATATTCGTCCATTTATTATTCATTTATTCATTATTCATATATCCACTCATTAATTATTCATATATTCGTTCATTAATTATTCACATATTTTCATATTTGTCCAGGAGCCCAAGAAGGGAGGACTGGATCTATCAGACATGGCCAAAGCTCGTGCGTTGGCTGCAGGCAAGAAGAAGAAGAAAGACGCCTCAAGTGCAGACTGGAAGTCCAAATACAACGCCTTCCAGAATCTGTAAGAACCCTGGACCCATCCTCATCTCTCCTCACTCATCCTCACTCGTTGGTTTTTCAGTTTCCTCTTATTTTCATCGCCTTTGCTTTTGTATTTAATCATGTACATGTATCTCCTGAGCAAGTATCAAAGTGTTTTGAATGGTTTTCTGTGTTTTACTTTGGGTGCTGATTTTGTGTGTGTTTGATGTATGGGGTCTGTCTTATGCATGGCTGTTGTGTGAGGAATGACTTTCTGTGTAAAGTCTAACCCCCCTCTCCCCAGTTGCCATGGTGAACGGTTGCCATGGTGACGATGTATGGTGCCCCACCCTCCCCATGCTAGTTCCACTTTGAAGCAAAAATTCTCACATGTACGCACGAAAGGGCAATTTGCTGCCTGAAAATGGGTTACCAGCCAAAGTCAGTGCGTCATGGTCCACCCGTAGAATACCAGCTAAAAACATGGATACACTAGATCAGTCATTGACTGACAGAGCGGTTACCAGCTTAACCTAAGTGGGTACCAGCCAAATTTTTGGTTGTATTTGTCAATCCATGGCACCTACATGTACTAACTGGTGACCAGCCAAGCTGTATGAAGGTTGTTAGTGAACTAAGAAAAGCAGAATACCAGCTAATACCAGCACTGTCAACAAGGACGGGTTACCAACCAAAGTCTCATGTGACGTGTACTGTACTGAAGGCGTGCATGTCAGTGGCTCCCTGCTATTCTCTGCTTGATAGCAGGACACCAAGTTTGGTGATTAGCAAGATCTGTGGCTTAAGATTTGAAGTTTCTGTGCCTTGTCTTGAAAGTGAGATCTCGGGAGATAGTTATAATCTAAATGACTGAGCTATCAAAATTGTTTTTGAAAATATTTTTGTGAGAGGGTTTTTTCTTTGTCTTTGAAGCTTTTGAATGTATCATGCCTACTTGATTCCACCTAGCAGTCTGAAAAACACCAGACCAATTTGTAATCAGATATTTTATATAAATACTAAATTTTGTAAATGAGAAGAAAGAGTAATGAGCATACTATTTTAAACTTTAGCCATTAAGCATTGTAGACTGACATTCCTGGATAGAAGATTTGATTTTGTTTTTGATTATATCCTTGTATATTTTTGTAGCTAAAAGGTGCTATCAATAGTTGCATGGTGTGTGTTATTATTGGCTTTACCCATCCCCCGATGACATCATCGATGAATTATCCAATGAGAGGACTCAAAATCTGTCACCCTGATGACATCATCAATGACCGAACCAATCAGAGGACTCAAAATCTGTTACCCTGATGACATCATCAATGACAACCAATCAGAGGACTCGAAATATGTTACCCTGATGACATCATTAATGACTGAACCAATCAGAGGACTAGAAATCTGTCACCCTGATGACATCATTAATGACTAAACCAATCAGAGGACTCAAAATTTGTCACCCTGATGACATCATCAATGACTGAACCAATCAGAGGACTCGAAATCTGTTTCCCTGATGACATCATGAATGACTGAACCAATCAGAAGACTCAAGATATAATGTTCCTGATGATAATAATGTCCTGATGATTTGGCAAACTGACATTGAATAAACCATAAACCAATCGGATCACACCACATGTGTGTTCCTGATGACATCATGATTCAATCAACCAATTAGATCTCATGAAATACTATCCCTCATGACATCATCAGTGAATTAACCAATCAGATCACACCAAATGTGTCTTCCTGATGACATCATGATTCAATCAACCAATTAGATCTCATGAAATACTATCCCTGATGACATCATCAGCAAACCAACCAATCAGATCGCATCAAATACTATCCCTGATGACATCATCAGCAAACCAACCAATCAGATCGCATCAAATACTATCCCTGATGACATCATCAGCAAACCAACCAATCAGATTGCATCAAATACTATCCCTGATGACATCATCAGCAAACCAACCAATCAGACACCTAATCTGAACATCAATGGAATTTAGATTACAGCCCAGAACAGAAATACTGAGAAAAACTGAAATTACTGTACATGTATTCCTCTGGCTGTAGCAGGAAGGAAACTGATATTTCAGGATGTTTCTCTCGTTTGTTTGTTTGTTTTTTTCCCACTCAGGAAGTAGAGGTTGGGTGTGGTACCCACCGCAAAGTCCTCTCTGACTTTGATGGATTTGTAACGTATTTTCATGTCATTCATTCATTGTAATCCTTGCACCATATTTTGATTATTTGTTATTTTATACTTAACTAGTCTTCATCCCTGTTGCTTTTCACATCGTGTGTCACCTTCGCTGCTTTGCTTCTAAAAAATAAGATTAAAAAAAATCATGTATAAAAAAAAATTGTAGCATCATTCCCAATCATTTCTTTGTGGAGGAATCAGACATCAAAATTAAGATATTTTTTTTTTAAATCACCAAGAATTGACAACTGCCATTAGTCAATCAGTGTGTGATACCAAGAATGGTCAGAGCATGGATTGAATTTGATGTAGTTTAACCATTTATAACTGCTCGTGAAAAAAAAAAGGTTTAAAAATATTCCCCTTGTTTCCTTGTAACAGAAGGGAATTTGCTTGGAATACTAAGTAGCGGATTGTGAAGATGACTTAGAATATCTAAGGAATTCAGGCTCGGGGAACGTTGTAGGTCAACAAGTTATTGGAGAATGCTTTCCTAAATCGTTCATGCATGACATGTGTGAAAGAATCCCCCAAAAGTACCGTTAGCTGTGCTTATTCCAAACCCAATCTTGCATGATTGAGCCTTTGTCGAATGATTTTGTTCACTGCCTTGTAATAGATTACGTTCTTTTTATATTTTAAAAGAAAAAGAAGAAAATATTTCAAAAAAGGGAAGAAAACAATCAGTGCAAGTATTTGTCTGGCTGTCCTTGTAAAATTGAGTGGTTTTTGTGAATCCTATTCCCCGTCGAATGTTGTAAGCATGTTGTGACACCCTCCTTTGTAAATGGATTTCAAGTTGTGATTCCTGTGACAAGAAAAATCAATTAGTCGCTGTTGCTTATCACCCATGACAACCTAGTCCCGGTTTCAGGTGATACCACAACGCTACAAACCCCACAAGCACTCTTATGACCACTGTATCACTGCTAGTCCAAAGATTCCCAAGTTCTTTGTTCGTCTGAACCTTACAACAAAAAGATATTCCCCAAACACTACTACAGTGTTTGTGTCGTTCAGGGTTACATCGATTTCAGACGTCCCTACTAGAAATCAGGCGTCGCGGGTTCGATCCCGCCCGAGCTACCTGAAATATATTTATCAGGCAAAGCACAGAGCACTCGGTGTTTATCACGTCAAGCAAGAGCAAAACCTATTTCAAGTTAGGCCTCATCCACAAACTTTGTTCAACCAATAGAAAATGCTTTCCTATGCTTCTTGATTCTACTCTTATCAAACCATGCATACACATTGATGTTCATTGGTATTAAGAAGGCACTAATACTACCGGTACTTGCGCATTTCTCTTGGTCTGCAGCATTCTATCAGTTAGATGAGGTCAGTTATCATCTCGTGATATGGGCGTGGCCTTTAGCTTGATGTGGGCGTGGTCATTCTCTAGAATTGGGGTGTGGTCATGTTTAGGCAGGCGTGTCCGTTCTCTTGATGTGGGCGTGGTCATTCTCTAGAGTTAGGGTGTGGTCATTTTTATGCGGCTGTGGTCTTTCTCTTGATATGGGCGTGGTCGCTGTTGATGGGGCATGTCCATTCTCTTGATATGGGCGTGGTCATTCTCTTGATATGGGCGTGTCCATTCTCTTGATGTGTGCGTGGTCATTCTCTTATCTGCTTGTGGGTGGGGCCAATCACTACAGATGGGTGTGGTAACTACATGCCTCAAGCCATTCTATGGGCGTGGTCATCATTTGCTGTGTCAATCTCACCTACAGGTGTCCATAAAAGTTTGGGGGGCAGTCTTGGGGCGGGGCCAGTCCTTAAAAACAGGTGCGGGTCAAAAGTCATTGCTAGCATTCATGACCTATATAGTCCTCAGCAGTGCACCATCCTGTACTCAACGCCAAACATTGCAAACAAAAACATTGAATATCCTGGGGCCCTGTCCACTCTCACCTCCTTTCTTGTCCATTTGATTTAATTATATATTTCACATTTTGGAAACTCAGTTATTGCCTGTTTTGAAATTTCTTTCTTGCGTTTGTCTGGCTTCCTTTCCCTTCAACTGGCGGGTTTTGGCTCCCCAAAACAGGGACCCTGTTACAGTATCTGCATAACCATAGCAAAACATTTTATAAAATCATTGTTAGAAGCTAGCACATTTCACAAACATTTTCAATTGGAGTGCGTTTATATTTAAGGTCACTAATTCTGATTAGATTTTCAAATAGTAGAACCATTCTGCACATTATCACCTAATTCCTTGGTTTGTAGGCTTTTACTATCTTTCTGAGAATTGGCAAATATCAAAGCAACCGGAATTTTATTTTTGAGTCTTGAGTTGAAGCGTTTGTCTTCTTTTGCCTACTTTTTGATGGATTTGTGTTTCAGTAAGAATTGTTTGCCGAACTTTTGTCGGCTTGCAAAATAGATGGAAATTATATGACACGTTTTCCTAAAAAAAAAAATCTTGTGTCCTATGGTCTGTCAAAGAAGTTATTGAGAAACAAATTACGATGTTTTTTAAATTAAATAAATTGCCTTGATTTTGTATAAGACTCCTCATCGAAAGATTCCTTGTAAAAATTAAAAGGTGTGATGTTTTCATATGAATAGTATTTGATAAGTTTAGCCATATTTTGTGATTTAAAATAAAGATATAGATGGACCAGTGACTGTGATTATATTTTAAATAATTGAAACTAGTTGAGCAGTCTAGACAAGTATTTTTTCTCTTATTGTGCACATTTTCCTCAATTGAATAAATTACATGATTATTCAATTAAAGCACGTGATTATGCATGAGATGAATTTGCATAGCCATCTGATTGGTTATTGGGAGTGGATAAGGAAAAGTGATAAACTAGCTTTTCCATGAAGAAAACAAGTCAATGCTTTTCTTTTAGCGTTAGGATTTTTATGAAACTGATTTACGCATTTTTTTTTGTACATTTACTTTTTGAAATGAAGCAAAACAAAAGGGCTTCCTTTGAGTCCAAATCATGCTCTAATTTTCTCACAGATTCACCCAGTCTTATTGCAGGAGGTAGAATTCAAAAGCAAGTCCTCTGGTGAATTCTGTAGACTAATTGGCAATAAATGTTGCAGTTAATTCTGTAGACCAATCTGCACTTATTCTGTAGACCTTCGACAGTTAATTCTGTAAATGTTTCTGCAGTAACTTCTGTAGACCTGCAGTTAATTCTGTATGCCATTCTGTGGTTCTGGAGATCAGTTTGCAGTTATTCTGTAGGCCTGCAGTTAATTCTGGAGATCATTCTGCAGTTATTCTGTAGACCTTCGACAGTTAATTCTGTAGCTGTTTCTGCAGTAACTTCTGTAGACCTGCAGTTAATTCTGTATGCCATTCTGTGGTTAATTCTGGAGATCACTCTGCAGTTATTCTGTAGGCCTGCAGTTAATTCTGTAGATCATTCTGCAGTTATTCTGTAGATCAGTTTGCAGTTAATTCTGGAGATCATTCTGCAGTTAATTCTGTAGATCAGTTTGCAGTTAATTCTGTAGATCAGTTTGCAGTTAATTCTGTAGATCAGTTTGCAGTTAATTCTGTAGATCAGTTTGCAGTTAATTCTGTAGATTAGTTTGCAGTTAATTCTGGATATCATTCTGCAGTTAATTCTGTATGCCATTAATGTCATAGATCAATCTGCACTAATCTCTCTGCAGTCTATAGTTGACGCTGTAGAATAATGTGCAGCGGATTCGACATCACCAAAGCAAAATCTGTAGAATGATGAACTATTATCCATGAAATTGAGGTCTTGAATTTGAAGCCTTGGTAATTTTTTTGGAATTCATGATTTTGAAATAATGATACCCAATGGAGATTTTTTCATTTCGTAGAAAGTAGTTCGTAGTCATTTCATCTATTGCTGCCAGCTGAATATGAATATATTTGCATGAGACTGTTAAATATTAAAATTTCCTGTGAATTGGAGTCTTTTTCTATGATGGAAACTTCAGATTTGCATGCTTGGGTGTTTAGACCAAAACTTTGGAAGGAAAACCTGGGGACATTTAGTACTACAAATGAGCATGAATATTAATTAATAACTCATACATATTCTTGACTGATTCTTGAAAGTGGTGGTTGATTTGAAATTCATTTATTTGGTTTTTATTTATGTCAGGTTTTTTTTAACATCGATTAAGATATCTTTAATCTTAACGAACAATGTCAGATTTATTTACCAAACAATGCACTCAATTTGAATATTTTGTTTATTCAGAATTTCTTCCAATTTATGCACCAGATTTACTCTGAACCACCAGATTTTGAACCACTGATTGAAAGGGAAATGAGAGATTGCTATTTTTGTATGGGATCTTGGATGTGGAGGGGAAAATGCAAGGCTTCGAAATAAAGGCATTCCCGACTCTCTGGAAGGTGGTTGAATTATTTTCAGTTCTTTGGAGGTTCAGTAAACAATTTGAAAAATATGGATATTATGGTACTCAGATTGGCTGTTAAAGGGTAGAAAAACCTACAGGAGTGCTGTGGACTGTGGTTTGAGGGGTTGGGCTAAATGGAAGGGTGTGGCCAAAGAAGGGTGTGGTTAAAAGGCGTGGCCGAAGATGGGCGTGGTCAAAAGACATGGCTGAAGAAGAGTGTGGTCACATGAAGACTTGATCAAAGGCATGGCCAAAGAAGGGCGTGGTTAAAAGGCATGGCCAAAGAAGGGCGTGGTCAAAAGGGAATATCTTAGGTTTCGAAGTTCATCTTCATTGTTTCTGTTCATGTTTTGGACTTTAATTTTGAGGCACTGCATTTGAGAGAGGTCCTGCTAGGATCAAAGTTTCTCACCCTCTGATTTCTACATTTTGAACATAACTGTCAGAATAATATACAGGATTGTCATCTTATCAATAAGATTTAATGGTAAACATCTAGTTTCAGTATTACTTCATGCTTCATTTTTTCTTCATACCAAAAGAGTATACATTTCAATAGGGTGTGAATGTGTAAAGTCGGCTGTGAAAATCAGTATACCAAGCAAAAAATGGTCGAGTGACCCAACTTTTCTGAGACTTCTAGATTGTATCAGAAGATGGGGAACCCGACATCCGCTCTATTAACATTGATTGGTCAAAGCACTGGATTGTACCAACGTATTTGAAGAAACTTAATCTTAAAGTTCATTAATACTTAGAAGAAGAGTTCATTACCAAAATGAGACCATTTTCTTAGTATAGTGCCCTCTGGTGTTTCAGAAAAGTTAGAACTGATAATTGTGTCGTTTAAAGCAAAGTTGAGATGTACCTATTGATGCATGGAAAGGGTACCTTTCGAGTTATAATAATTATAATTAAATTTTCTACATCTATATCAGTGAAACGATCAAATGGATAAAAAAAAATGGATATAACCGTAGCAATTTGGAAACATCTGTCTTCAGGATCGGAAGAGATCTTGCTGTGTTTGAAACGTCGGACCCTCTAAATTTTTCGAGAATTGCAATTTGGAAACTCTTTAAATTCATGTCACACCATAGGCCCCTACTGAAAGAGAGTTAACAGAAACAAGGCTAAGGAAATATCATTTTGGAAATGGACTCTTCACTGATATAAATGTTTAATTGTCATGTACAGGAACAATAATTATGTCCCATGAAACGCATCAATAGAGATGAGAACTGTTGAAATGAAGCTATTTTCTATACTGGTGTGATAACAATGTAGAATATGAAACTGCAAATATACTTGAGACTGGATGTTTATAATGAAATAAAATTACCGAGGTGCTTTGCCAATGGATAATTTCTTGTCATGTTCAACATTTTCTTTGTGTTATTTGTTTATTTGGTTTATATATAGAGTTATGCAAACAAATGTGTTCACCATAAAACACGATAAAGGAAAATTAACGAGTTATCCATGCTGAAATGTTACACATTGACTAAAATTATCATAATTTTATCAAAAATTAGGATTAGGATGGCCTGACGTTTCGATCCTAGCAGGACCTTTCTCAAGGGTACGAAATTCACAAATTCAATTCTGCTTTTTCGGTGGCTGAGTTTTGGGGGTCGGGACAATAATATTTCTGTTGACCCTCGGAAGTTGCTGGAACGCACGGAAAAACCCGTTGCCACAGCAACCAAAATTAGAAACCGTTAAATTTCGAATAAACACACCCACCTTGATTAGCATACAGTACTTCCTAGGCGGAACCACGCCCATTAAAATGTGTTCCATATTTAAACGCTAGGGGGCGCTGTGCAATTTCAGCAATGTTGTTTTTTTCTTTGACACTGATCCGTGTCGTGACCTCAACCTTCTAAACTCCAACACGGATTTCACCCAATTTCCCGATGTTTACTTGAGTTTTATTCATCTTGGGGAGGACTAGGAGGTTGTCGAGATGAGTATCAAGGCGTTCGAGCTCGTTCCGGCCATTGAAAGGCTGAAACTTCTTGGAGAAAAGGCGAAAACATCGGTGAGTTGTTGATCTCTTGCTCCATGGGATGACCAAAGTTACTTGGACCCAAATCGACCTTTTTATTGATCATAACCTGTCATAAAACTTTATTAGTGTTGAAAAATTAAATAACTAAGAAATTGCTACAATACCATATTGACCAAATATTTTTGAAGATTCTTTGTTCGTCATATCTCATCTTATAGAAAGTTGTACCATTTTTAACACAAAATGACAAACCACAATATTCACTTTGAGTTGAGTTGATCGAAGTTTAAAACTTTAACTGTATTGTCTATGACGATCAAAATTGTCAAAAAAGCTTTGACCTACGTAGTACTAGTACTAGTACATGCTATTTATGTCATATCTGTAGTCTTCTTTCAAGTGGTGATTTATTCCATTTTTGCCTATTTATTGCATACTTGCAGATTGAGTGCTTAGAGTGCTGTGGGAAGAATCTTTACATTGGCACAAGTGACTGGTAAGCAAGTCTACTCATGATAATTGATATATCCTTTACTCTATGATTGTATGTTTAATTAAAAGCTTTGGCTACAATTGGTTATTAGCACCCTTCATAATTGACGTAAAAAAAGGAATCTATTGTTTTTTCTAACACTAAGTTGTTCAATGTATGTTTTCCCAGCTTTCCTCTTTGTCTTTTGTTTCTAATCCGTGTCCTAACTCCTATTCACTCTCTTCCCCCTTCCTTCGTGTACATGAATCTGTTTTGTCCTTGTCACTCTGCCTCTGAGAAAGGTCCTACTAGGATCGAAACATCAGGCCCGCTAACTTTTGATATCTGGGATGTAGCCAGCCAAGATATAATTCTTGTCTAACATCGATGTTTCTGATTTTTTTTCTCGCCAGTTTTGTCATCCATTTTCTGGTTGAGGAGACAACGTTGCCCAACGGAAAGATAACATTTACCAGCGAGAAACAATCACACAAATACCTTGGCTTGGTGGGTGAACATCTGTGCTTTGTTTCTTGTCCTTAATATCCAAGAAATAAAGGAAAAACTGACTGGGAACTTTTGAACCTGGTTCACAACAATTAGTTGTTTGCATCTAAATGAAAGTAGGGGTGCGATCCCTGGAGATATACGGCAGTTAATGGTTGAATTGCTTCTGACTGGCGCCCCCACCCCGGCAAAGACTAATTGACTATTTTAGGGAAGGCCACCATCTAAGGGCTGGATAGCTCAGATGAGTAGAGCGCTGGAACGCAAAACCAGAGGTCTCGGGTTCAAATCCTGGTCCAGTGAAACTTTTCTTTGCCAATTTTTCAATTTGTCCTAAAGTTCCCAGTCAGTTTTTCCTTAATTTTTTTAATTTTATTTTTGTAACTTTCAGAGGAAACCAATTCAGCAACTGAAGGCCGCTTCAGCCCTGACCAGAATCCTGGTTCTATGTGATAACATCCTGACTCTACTCAATATGTTCAACCTGGAGGTAAGACCACTCCTTGGTTTATTTGCCAGCAAGTAACTAGCACTGATTGGTTCAACTCCGAATCCTGTCAAATCTTGGCTATTTTCTGTATTTTTACCCAAAAAAATGTTTTACTGGTACTGGTATATTACTCCAGAGGTCTCGGGTTCAAGTCCTGGTCCAGTCAAAATTTTCTTTGCTAATTTTTCAATCAGTTTCTTAATGGTTGAATTGCTTCTGACTTGCGCCCCCACCCCGGCAAAGACTAGTTGACTATCAGGGAAGGCCACCACCTAAGGGCTGGATAGCTCAGATGGAAGAGCACTGGTACGTTAATCCAGAGGTCTCGGGTTCAAGTCCCTGTCCAGTCAAAAAAAAAAATTGCAATTTTTTTCAATTTGTTTCTAATCAGTTTTCTTTTCCTTTGTTTCTTTGAATTGTTTTTGCTATTTTTCCCCAACAGCCCATTTTGTCTGGTGCCAAGATCAAAGGGGTGAGTAGAACTTGAATGAAGAATCCTTGAATTACAACCATTACTCTAAGAGTCTAAGACTAGTCACAACTCTTGCTAGCAACATTTGATCTCTTGCTGACCTTTATAACAAACAATTCTAGGGACAATATGCTCATCTATCCCTGAAAAAACTTTGAAGGGCAAACCATGGGGGAAAAAACTATTTATTGTCAATTTGTTTGTATTTATAAATCTTCTTTTTAAAAGTCTTCAGATTGGTTACTTTTAAGATGTTTGAAATGAATTTTGGTGAATTTTTTTTCCTGTTTTGCAGGTTACGGCTTTCTGTGTAAATTCCAATCCAAGATCTAGCAACCCTTTCAGCCTTGAGGTGAGACTAACGCCTTGCTTAACTTGCATTAACAAAAGCTAACAAAAAATATTTCCTACCTACCCTATTTTCAGATGCCCTATAGAAGCACAACTATTTTTGTTTTGCCTAATCGTAGATTGCCGTGACAACGAAGAAGAAACAGGTGCATATCTACACCGTCACCGAGGATAAAGTGGTTCTGATTAAGGAGTTGACTATCACCGACATTCCCATCAATCTGGTAAGACCCACTACCTCTCTCTTTCGTTTCCCTTTGACCTTTCCCCCTCTTCTTCCTAATCCCTACCCTACTCCCTGCCCTTCCCTTTGATCTCACCCTACTAGCTTTACTCTTTGTCCTTTGTCTGTCATCATTGATCCTATTGCTCTCCCCTTCCTATTTGTTTTTGTCCTTGTCATTCTTCCTTTGAGAAAGGTCCTGCTAGGATCCAAACATCAGGTCATACAACCTCTTTAAATCAATCTCAAAAGTTTGAAGACCTGTTGAATGTATGTTGTCCTCTTGAAGCCAAGTAATATCTTTCAGCATTAATCATGTAATGTATGGTGCCTCATTGAGGCCCTATTCTCGATTCACCAATATTTGCTTCACCACGCATAATTTTTCTTTCTTCCAGAGTTTAGATGGGTTTTGTGTTTGCATCGCCATGACAACCCAGTACATCATGGCTAATTATTCCACGGGTGACATCACGGACCTGTTCCCGTATGACGCTGACACCACATCACCCATTGTCAAGAGAGTTGGAAAGGTAAGGCAACTATCCAGCCTAAATTCATGAATATTCATATTTTTTCCAAAAGGATTCCCATTGGTTATTGCAGTCATGTGACTCCACATAAACATCTGAATTGATGAATATTCATATTTTAACCAAAGGATTCCCATTGGTTAATGCACCATCATGTGACTCCATGCTAAACTCTCTAAATTTCATATATGAATATTCACGTTTTTTCCATGTAGGAAGAGTTCCTATTGGCTGGTCCAAGTGCCCTTGGAATGTTTGTGACCTCGGCAGGAATCTCCCAACGACCTCCGCTCAAATGGTCGGAAAATATGCGAGGAGTTAGTTACTTATTTCCGTATGTCGTTGCCATGGACGATGAGTTCCTAACAGTGCACAGGTTCGTCCCGATTTTCTGACAATTCTTGATTTAATTTATTCTGATAAAAGTATTGGATTCACCCACAATAATCAAATGACCACTGATAGTGGTTATTACCTTTAGATCTCAAATTATTCAGATTAATTAATCATTTTTATATTAATGAATAGGAAAATTCAAGTGAAGAAAAAGTGATCATAATTTAGAGAATTAGTCCTTATTTTGTCCCTCAGAATATTTATTCCCTCACCCCCTGTTTGACTAATGGATTCTTCCACTGTTCTCATTTGACAGTGTGCTGGACCAGCAGCAGAAGCAGACCATTCCATTCCAGTCGGGGAGGATACTGGGTGACTACGAGGGGAGAATCTTTGTTGCATCTGGCAAGGAAGTGTATTCAATGGTCCCCCTTCCAGTAGAGAAACAAGTAAAAAATTCTTTAAATTTTGAAGTCTAGAAATATATTTCTAATTTTTGTTTTATTATTATTATTATTTTTTTTTTTTTTTTTTTATATATTTATATTTTTGTATTTAAATGTAAAAAATGATTAGTTTTTCGATATAAAAGAATAAGAAGTTCTTTTAGACCTTCCTTAGAAGGGCTGGTGTTTCAATCCCAGCAGGGGCAGTTTTGCAATTTCTGCGACCTCTAACCTTTACCCTTTGACCTCCTTTTCCATCCTCAGATTCAAGCGTTGTTGTCTGATAAGAGAGTGGAGGAGGCGTTGGTTCTGGCCAAGAACGCCAAGAAATTCGGCCTCTCCAAGGAGAAATTCCAGAAGGTAGGCAAGAAAGAAGAAACATTTCCCAAGTTTGGACAAAATGCTTGGTGTGTGGGTCATGGAAGAGTTGATCAATCTGTGGTAGTCTTGTATTTGTTTAGTGTTTTGTAACCTATTGTGTTCTAATGTGTAACATATAATGATGTATTCCTATATTTGTACAAGGGCCCACACTTATAAGCTCTGCTTCTTCGTGGGTGCCTTCACAGTATATTCTATATTTTACAAAGAGAAATGTATAAGCTTAGAGTGATTCTCTACTGTGAAATGAATGAATGAAAAGGTAGGGTAGAAAGGAGAAACATTTCCCAGTGTGTGAGTCGTGGAGGAGTTGATCAATGTATTCCACAAATGAGACTTGGTACGGCATAATAAGGATTCTGTCCAATTTTGAGTATTCAAGATTTTTCCCACCACTGCAAAGAGTTCCTCATTAGCTTCCCAATAATTCCAAAATTATTTCCATGCATTGCCCAAATCCAAAGTTACGACGCAATAGATACGACAAGACTATGCTCAGTCACGGAAACCACTTTTGAAGAAAGTACACAAGCTTTTAGGAAGCACTTGACCATGGAATTGGTGGAGTTGAAGTTCGTCTTTTTTTGGTTTTCTCCGAAGCTGTACCAGAGAGTTCAACAGCAGGCCGGCCTCATCGAGTTTGCTCAGTACAACTTTGACGAGGCTGCTCAGCTCTTCAAGGAAGGCACTCTGGACGTCAGGGAGGTAGGCCACGCCCACATATGATGAGGCCACGCCCATATTAAACAGGCCATGCCCACATTGATGAGGCCACGCCCATATTTGATGAGGCCACACCCATATTGAATAGGTCACACCCATATTTGACGAGGCCACACCCATATTAAACAGGCCATGCCCATATTTGATGAGGCCACACCCGCATTGAATAAGCCACGCCCACGTTTGATGAGGCCACGCCCATGTTTGATGAGGCCACACCCATATTAAATAGGCCACGCCCATATTTGATGAGGCCACACCCATATTAAATAGGCCGTGCCCATATTTGATGAGGCCACACCCATATTAAATAGGCCACGCCCATATTTGATGAGGCCACACCCAAATATGATAGGACCACACCCCACTAAGATGTCATTTTAATGATCTTTCATCTTCCTTCCTGTCTTCCATCCTCAGCTCATCAGCATCTTCCCAAACCTACTTCCGTCTTCCTCCAACTTCAACCGATGCAGTCCACCCCTCCACCAGTTTGCCGACATCTCCTCCATCGTCAGGGGCAACACGGAAAAGCTCCAAGACTGCAAGACCTTCCTGGCCGGTTATCTAGACGGAATACGGGACGGAGAACTCAGCATTGGATTCCGAGAGGTAATCCCAGCCCCAACCCCAACCCCAACCCCAACCCCAACCCCAACCACAACCCCAACCCCAACCCCAACCCCAACCCCAACCCCAACCCCAACCCCAACCCCAACCCCAACCCCAACCCCAACCCCCAACCCATTTGCATTGTACTATGATGCTGTCTTGTGTTCTCTAACCCGTTGCAGGAAGTTGACACCGCCTTATTGAAGCTGTACGCTGAGAGCCAACCAGAGCAACTCATCCATCTCGTGTCTTCAGAGAACACCTGCTCCTTGCCAGACGCCGTTGAGGTCCTTCAGAGGTTCTGCAGGCACCACGCACTGGGATTGCTCTATCGATATCACATTGACAATGAGAAGGCACTCCATATATGGGCAAGGTGGGCGGGGCTTAGAGTAAGGCACTCCATATATGGGCAAGGTGGGTGGGGCTTACAGTAAGGCACTCCATATATGGTCAAGGTGGGCGGGGCTTAGAGTAAGGCACTCCATATATGGGCAAGGTGGGTGGGGCTTAGAGTAGGCCATGCCATATATGGGTTTGTTGGGAGGGGCTTAGAGTAAGGCATTCCATATATGGGCAAGATGGGCAGGGCTTAGACCAAGGTTCTCTGTGTATGGGCAAGATAGGTGGAGCTTTGAGTAAAGAACCATTCATTTATTCCCAAAAAGCCTGGCACCTGTCAAAGCAGTATTCACCATGCAATATCAGGAGTACAAGGCGTGACACAAGACCTCATGCATTGTAACATCCACCCTTTGTCTTCCCGTTCATTCTCAGAATTTGTGACGGAGAGTTGAAGGACGAGTCCTTTCCAGGTCTGGAGTTCGTGGTGGAATTTTTGTCCAGGTAGGAATGTCTGTGGAGGCAAATATTCACCCTTCCCTTACCCATCCTAAACCCATCAACTTCTACTGCAAGATTGTGAACTTTGTAACTTAGTGTCAGTATGTGGATTGTGGACCTTGTAACTTCGTGTCAGTATGTGGATTGTGGACCTTGTAACTTCGTGTCAGTATGTGGATTGTGGACCTTGTAACTTAGTGTCAGTATGTGGATTGTGGACCTTGTAACTTAGTGTTAATATGTGGATTGAAGCTTTTTTTGTGATAGAATAACCACTCGAGAGAGTACTTTTTCCCCTCGGACAGATTAACAGATCATGAGTTAGTCTGGAGATACCTGGACTGGGCGCTACAGAAGGACCCAGAAGTGGGCGTGAAGGTAAACCATGAATATTCAAATCATGATGAATATTCAATTAACCAGTAATTACATGTATATTCATGAGTACTTGGACGAGGCGTGGGTTCAAATACCTTTCCAGTTATTTTTAGTTTTTCTAAAAATTTGTGCTTTTTCCTCATTTCCTTTGGTTGGTTCAGATTTTCACGGATCGTTTAGAGTCGGAACCCTTGAGTGAGCGAATGAGACCTGACACTGTGATCGATTACTTGCACGCTTACCCCAAAGCAGTCACTCGCTACTTGGAGCACCTAGTCTTCGCCAAGAAACTTGAGGTAGGGTTTCACTGCAGCACGTCTATGCTTGACGCCTGATTAAATCTTTCCCCAATAGAGTGACCAATCACAGACGTTGTCTCAACCTCATTGATGACTTCATTACAAACTGACCAATGGCAGCTGGTCTTGTTGAGCTAAGCTCCGCCCACGATGTGTCATGTGACCAGGTAATGACCAATAGGTTGGACCGCAGCGTTTTCAAATCACCTGCGATGCCCTCCCTATTGGACTACACCTGAAGGTCAAAGGTTGAAGTTCATGTCTTGATGTCGCATCTTGGGATCCTTTAGAGACAATCCTTGCCTCCATGATGCGCTTTCCAATCACCAGTTGTAACCAATCATGTTGTTGATCGAACTATCGCCCTGAAATAGAAAATAGAAAGATTGCTGTGTTACTCTGATAAATACTCCCAACTTCCGAGAGACAGACAGAGAGACAGACAAGCAGACAGACAAGCAGACAGAGAGACAATGACAACAAAAAATCAATAAGAAAACTTGAATTCTTCTAATCCTGCTTTCAAAACGACAATGCCTGTGTTTAATAGCAATCTGCCCCAAACCGTCGGCTTGCTGTCTAGCTAACAGTCCCCTTCATCCCACCCCTACCTCCCCACAAACCACCTGTTCAGATACCCAGCTCTTACCTTCAACCATCAACCTGCCCGAACCAAAAGTGCAACCATGGGTTTATCAAGGGAGAAGAGAGAGAGACAGAGACAGAGACAGAGACAGACAGAGACAGAGACAGAGACAGAGACAGACAGAGACAGAGACAGAGACAGAGACAGAGACAGAGACAGAGACAGACAGAGACAGAGACAGACAGAGACAGAGACAGAGACAGAGACAGAGACAGAGACAGACAGACAGAGAGAGAGAGAGAGAGAGAGAGAGAGAGAGAGAGAGAGAGAGAGGGAAAAAGGACAGGCATTATTGATACAAAAGTGCAGGTGACCTTCCTCTCATGGCATACGACTGCGCACTTGTCAGCCCTTTGTCAGACCTAAACGTTGATATGCACCGCAACCATTAACCCCCCCCCCTCCTATACTCCTCCCATCCAACACCCCCTCCCAAATTAAAAAAAAACTGTTACTCTTCTTCATATTTCATATTATATTTACAACCAGAAAAGCATGATTCAGACACAGATCATACTAAAGACCCTGATATCATATTAAAGGAGATATTTTGTAAAATTTTCAAATTCTGTTTATCGACGAGGGTCTGGCACTTGAGTCTCTGCTTTTGAGAAAGGTCTCGCTAGGATCAAAACCCCAGGTGCTTAATGCTTTAAACATTTGCAAATTCGTCTTTTAAAGCAGTTTGAACAATGTTTGTGTTCGTATATTTTTTTAATCCTCATAGATGAAAACTATGAATATTTATATTTGTTGCATCTGTTGGTTTGTATGAAATGCCCTTTTGCCAACCCCCCCCCCAACCTGTGACTCACCCCTCCCCTCCCCTCTGGCCGTTACCATGGTTGCAACGATTACCGGTACTTATAAAAAATGAGTGGCCTTGGTGGACGGTGAGCATTTGGAGTTGTCGTGTCACGTACTTATTCAGGATTTATAAGGGGAGAGGGTCGGCTGATTATGATCAAGGTCTTCCCCTAATTTGCCGGGTTTTAACTCAGAATTTGGTCTTTAGAGAAGAGTGCATCAGAGGTTCCCTTCTACTGGAATTGCTTTCCAAATATTAGGTGGGCTGGCATTTGGATCCTAGCAGGACCTTTCTCAAAGGCAGAATGTTTGGATCCTAGCAGGACCTTTCTCAAAGGCAGAATGTTTGGATCCTAGCAGGACCTTTCTCAGTGAGGAACGTTTTTTTTACAAAGGCGGGAAAGCTCTAAGTAACATTTTTTTTCTGAACATTAGAAATATGCAGTTACATCATTTCATATTCCAACCATACTTTGCTTATAATTTTTTCTAAACAGGTGCATGCAAAGGTTATCAAAGGGAAAACAATATGACAAATGTTGCAAACTGCTCACGGACTAAAATTTAATGCAAATACATGTATAAATTATGCTTCAATCCTAGCAGAACGTTTCTACTTTTGAGAAAGGTCCTGCTAGGATGGAAACATTTTGCCTTTGAGAAAGGTCCTGCTAGGATGGAAACATTCTGCCTTTGACAAAGGTCCTGCTAGCACCTAAAAATGTTTCTGCCTTTGAAAAAAGGTCTGACTAGGATCAACAACACTGAAAACAAGACTTTATTCTACACTGGCCGCACTGGTTTGCGACTGTTTTGTCTGAAGTTATTGTGTAAGTCAAGGTGAAAATTTGTAAGGTACAAGGACTCATCGCCTTAATGTGTCTGCATACAACCTGGCTGAAAAATGGCCATAGAAAAATATATTTTTGTTTCATTGGCACCTAATTTTGTTTAAACTATTTTTTTTATTTTTTAGAAAGGTCCTGCTATGATAGAAACATCCATCCTAGGCCTTATGCATATTTGAGATTTTTACATGTTTTTCATGGATTCAATTCACATTATTTCAATGATTTCACATTTTTGTTTAAATCGGATAATTTTATAGTAACTCAAGCCAAGGTGATCAACTTACATCAGAAAAGACCAAAGAGTTAACAAGTCACACAGATAATATTTTATATTTCTATCAGAAAAAATTGGTGATTATTCCCCCCCCCCTAACGGGATGTACAAGTTGCATGTTTGTAGAAGGTAGTCTTTTTTTTAATCAGAATAAATTGCTTCAAAGGCTGTCTTACTCATGAATAATATTCACATATTTCATCTCTTTGTTTGAAACAGGAAGTGGTTAGTTGTTAGAATTTTTGTTATTTTGTTGAATTTGTTACTTTTGTATTTGTAATTTTTTATTTTTATTTTATTTATTTTTTTTGGGGGGGATGGTGGTTTCGGCGGTGTGTACTTTCAAAAGATTCATAGAGTCAGGGACAGGATTCATGGCTTGGTAGTTTAGTTTACTAGCGCCAATCCCACAATACCTCTCAACCGTGACATCATCGGAGTGCCAGCACGGAGTCCAACCCTTACTGAATACCTCCCTCAGGCCATCTAGCAGGCAGCAGCCAGACGAACACAGAAAACCTCAGAATAATAATAGGCAGCGGCTTCATCTAGAATACTTTAACCCTCAGTTTTGTCACTTCAAACTCCTCTACCTTTAGATGTATCCGTCTTTCATCATTGTGGATATTCTCCTAATCTGTTTGAGTCCTGCTAGGAATTTCTTGAAAGTTAGAATCATAATTATTATAGATTTGCAGGTCTTTAAAATTCAATCCTAGCAGGATTTTCTTCAAAGGCAGAATGTTTGGATCCTAGCAGTCTATTTAAGGGATCATTTTCATTTGAAAGATGTTTAAAATTTCGATCTGATGAGTAATTACAATCAAAGTACGGTACTTACCTGGAAAAGCACATTATGAGGTTTTGAAGCAACAACTACTACATCAGATTGTGATTCAGATTTGTTGGACTCAATTTCATTTCATTTTAAAGATGTTTCAAAATAGCTGTAGGTTTTTTCCCTGATTCGACAAATAATTACAAGCAAAGTATGGTACTTACAGTTACGGTTAATCTGGGAAAAGCACTTGAGGTTTGGAAGCAACAACTATTTCATCAGATTATGAGTAAAAATGATTACTGACTAAAATTACCAAAATGCAAACCTTAAAATGTAGTGGGCCTGACGTTTCGATCCTAGCAGGACCTTTCTCAAAGGCCTTTCTTTCTTTATTACAAGCGAGTAATAAACTATTTCTAGTTTTAGACCTTTGATAAAGGTCCTGCTATGATCGAAACATCAGGCCCACTAAATTTTGTGATCATCAGATTATGATTTAGTTTGTTCGACTCACCTGAAAGTGAAAGAAAGTGAGGAGCTTGGAGGTTGGACCCTTCCCGATTCACAGACAGAGAGTAGACTAATGAGAGTGTGTTTACCAGCCGCCTTTATATCGGTGGAGTGACTAGCGACTTGTTTACTACAGGTTCCACCTCATCTGCCATGCGTGCAGCTTCCATCCCCCACCGCCAACGCAATGGACCATGACCACACAATGCTATTCAATGCACTGACCTTGGCTCTTCCATTCTATCCAGGGAGGAAGGTATTTTTTGTGAGGGGGCGGGGTATGAAAACAAAAATCAGTCTGTGGGTGATGGAAGAAGTTTAAAAAAAATGGAATTTCAAAACATGTTTTGGAAAAATATTTGTAGGAAATTTTGACTCCGAGCGCTTTGACTTATCATGAGTTCAAGAATCTTCTTTGAAGTCTGGTTCTCGAATCACAAGTTTGTGTCTCGAGTCACGAGCCATCTGATTCAAGTCCAAGTTGTGGAAATGAGACTGGAAAGTCAAATTGGTATTCGATCACAAATAGGGGATGGAGGCTCATGCCTTGCTTCAGACTAGTCATCCCTCCCAGTTATATTTGTCAGCCTTGGCTGGCAGTCTACCACCAATAGGGGATGGAGGCTCATGCATTGCTTCAGACTAGTCATCCCTCCCAGTTATATTTGTCAGCCTTGGCTGGCAGTCTACCACCAATAGGGGATGGAGGCTCATGCCTTGCTTCATACTAGCCACCCCCTCCCAGTTCTCTTTGTCAGCCTTGGCTGGCAGTCTACCACCAATAGGGGATGGAGGCTCATGCCTTGCTTCAGACTAGTCACCCCCTCCTAGTTCTATTTGTCAGCATTGGCTGGCAGTCTACCACCAATAGGGGATGGAGGCTCATGCCTTGCTTCAGACTAGTCACCCCCTCCTAGTTCTCTTTGTCAGCCTTGGCTGGCAGTCTACCACCAATAGGGGATGGAGGCTCATGCCTTGCTTCAGACTAGTCACCCCCTCCTAGTTCTATTTGTCAGCCTTGGCTGGCAGTCTACCACCAATAGGGGATGGAGGTCCATGCCTTGCTTCAGACTAGTCACCCCCTCCTAGTTCTATTTGTCAGCCTTGGCTGGCAGTGTACCATCAATAGGGGATGGAGGCTCATGCCTTGCTTCAATCTAGCCAACATGCTTATTCAGCACCCACAGAAGAAAAAAAAAATTTCTGA
Source organism: Luidia sarsii (assembly GCA_949987565.1). NCBI lineage: Eukaryota > Metazoa > Echinodermata > Asteroidea > Paxillosida > Luidiidae > Luidia > Luidia sarsii. The sequence goes on from OX465122.1 coordinate 339,262, forward strand.
AAATTGCCACTTAGTTTCCAAGTTAGGTAATTACTCTTCTCAAAAAGTTCCTTTTTGAATATACTTTTTTCCCATGTTGTTTGCGTGGATGTTTTACGGTTGATAGAACTTTCCCAGCTTTCAGATTCTTGTCAAGTCTCTGGTATTTTGGTTCGTCACAGTTCCTGAGGTTCATCAGCTCATGACAATGTGTCTGAGAAACGGATTCAGTGTGAAAAGGCAAAGAAATTGTCACATAGTTCTCAAGGCTGAACGCAAGATCGAACGTTGTTTGGTTGTTCGTGCACTTATTTGTTTTACCCTTGGAGACATTTTACCCCGCTTGACAGATATATTGCAATCACAATGGAACTCAGTTTGTATTATCAAAAAAAAAAACGAGTGGTTTAGGAGCCATTTATAGAATCAGACGTCGAACAGGGAGTGGAGTACACGCCTGCGATTGGTGTACTTCACCCCATGTGACCTCCATCCTGTGCCCACGTACTTGAAGCCAAGCGAGAATTGCCTACCCTCTTTGTCAAGCGTTGAAGAGACCCTCAACCAGTCGGTCACGCTTCGGCAAAACCGAAACTTTTCTTTTATTGTTCCCACCGACGTCAGATGCCTGAGTGAGCACAACCCTCATCCCTCCCTCCTCTTAAATCTTGTCTGCGTTCTGGTAGCTTTGCACTTTTCCACTCACTAGACCATGACAGTCTCCTCAGACAATAATGCTCTAAGCTCCTCCCTGACAAAACCCTGATGAATCAAAATCTATTCCTGAAACACACAAACAGAAGGAATGGCAAGACATACGTGATGTCTGATACCTGTCTGGCTTGCCAAAACAGATAGGACTTGAAGGTGGTAATACTAAGTGGAATGTTTGCGATGACGCCATGTAGCACTTCTCTTTTTAGAAGGAGTGTGGCTCTGAAAAGAGCCAGTAACTCAGATAAGACTTGAAGGTTTGCTTGGTGGAAATACTAAGTGGAAGGTTTGCGGTGACACCATGTAGCACTTCTCTTTCGAGAAGGAGTGTGGCTCTGAAAAGAGCCGGTAACTCAGATAAGACTTGAAGGTTTGCATGGTGGAAGGTTTGCGGTGACACCATGTAGCACTTCTCTTTTGAGAAAGAGTATGGCTCTGAAAAGAGCTGGTAACTCAACGTTTTGGGTAGTCTGTCAAAACAGTGGGGAAATACTGAATGTCAAACAATTAGCTGGTTAATCCTTAACATGCCATTGTTCTGAGGATGATTTTGGACATGAAACTTGCTCCGTCTTGTTTTGCACGCCCACAAATCCTCTTCGCAATTATTGGGATATTTGCGTGGGATGGAGGAAGTCTGGGTTGGTATCCGTGGTCACGCCTGACGACTCTCCCTTCCTGTCTCACTCCTGGGGCAGTGTGGGTCACATTCCTTTCTACTACAGTGAGCAAACTTTTCCCAGCTTCTTTCTGCGAATATTTGTGGATTTAGAATCCTTTAGTGAAATCCTGCCCCGAGCTAGGAATGTGGGATGATCAGTTTGTCAAAGCTGCCAACCATTCCTATTTTGCAGGAATCATTCCTCTTTTTTTGTAAAAATGTGTCACTCTTGACAACAGATTCTGATTTTGGGCTTGGAAATACACAAGTATTCCTATGTAGTTTGCTCTGTGATTCCTCTTTTTTTAGCAGAAGTATTCCTAATTTCCTCTCAGATAGGTTGGCAACTGTGGAACTTTGTGTCAGGTAGCTCTTAATCCTTGAATTACTTTCACAAACGTCCCACAATGTTCTGATAAATGCTTGGAATTCTCAGGGTGTTGTGTCGTTTCTTTGATCACCCCAGCTCAAGAGAGAAAGTGAAGTGATTTGTTTACTTATTTGGTGATATACAAAAATGTTGCAAACTGCTTACTGACTAAAATTACCAAAAAGTAAATCTAAAATTTAGTGGGCCTGACGTTTCGATCCTAGCAGGACCTTTCTCAAAGGCAAGAGTTTGTGTCAGGTAGCTCTTAATCCTTGAATTACTTTCACAAACGTCCCACAATGTTCTGATAAATGCTTGGAATTCTCATGGTTTTGTGTCGTTTCTTTGTTTACTTATTTAAGAGGAAAACACACAAATAAGTCGTTCTGCCTCATAGACAGGTCCTTCAAGGATCCAAATCCAAGGCCTTCTATTTTTGTTATTTATTTAAAAATAATTTTTTATTAAGTGAATGAACAATAAAGTCGTAGTTATTAGATAGAAAATCTCAAGACATCACTACAACAAAATGAACCTTCCAACAACAAAATCGTACGGGGAAACTTTTGTCAGAATAAAGGGTAATAAATATTGAATTTTTTTCAGCCTTGGAGAAAGGTTCTTCTAGGATTGAAATGCCAGTCTCTTCATATATTTGAAATTTGTATAAATTGGGTAAATTCAGTCATTTTGCAGCTGGAAAGATTTGGGTTTTGGCACCCACTCCCTTACAATTTCATGACCACCAAACGTGTGGCTAGGTTAATTATTTCAAGCCCTGATTAAAACATTTTAAAGACATTCCACGTTTGAGAAGTGATAGGTTTGCGGTGACTACCTGCAAAGGTCTCTTTGGTGAGTATGTGTGGTTCTGAAAGGAATCTGAGGAACTTCACACACAAACTCACACAAGAGAACTTTGCATGGTGTCACCGCAAACCTATTACTCCTGATATTCTCACCATGAAAACCTTCAAATCTCATTTGACATTGTTGTTTTTTTCTTCGATTTTTTCCTTTTGTAGAAAGAGAAGTACCACACACACTTAGCAGTCCTCTACTTAGACGACGTCTTGAAGAAATTGTCTGGCGCCCCTAAGACAGAGGTGGACCTTGCGCGCAGCAAGCTTCGTCATATGCTGGAGTCGTCGTCTCTCTACCGCGTCCAACTTATCCTTGGAAAAGTACGCGAGACAGACATGTTTGCTGAGACAGCGATACTCTACGGGAAGGTGAGAGATTGACTAGAACAAAGTGACTGACGTTTCGAACCTTTCTCAAGACATTTCTCAATGCCACTGTAGCCGCAAAACCATCTCATTTCCATGGAAGGTGTTCCTCTGCTCTTGCTGACTTGGTCCCTCCCCCCCCCCCCTAGTCAGGACATTTCAGCGAGCAACCAGGCTGTTTGCCTCCTCTCACCCACACACTCTATCTATCCCAAGGTGTAGAACAAAGAGGTATCAGAACAGCTTCTTCCCTCGTTCTGCCTCCATCTGGAATTCCCTTCCTGGTTTTTCCCCAGCCTACGATCTTACCCTTTTTTGTCAATTCCTATCTCCAGCCTTCCTGAGTCCCTCTCTATCTCCTCTCCTCTTAGCCCTTAACCTTGAGTGGCTTTATAGCCTTGTTTTGGGCGAATTTGCCTAAACAACAAAAACCAGCACGAATAACAAGTGAAATCGCATCCAGACGACCTCTTTACACGAATAAACTTAGCCCTTTTATCAGCATGCACCAGATGGTATCAAATTCAACGACGCTTGTTTGTACTCGAGCAAGAAAAATATGAAAACTGCAGTTATTTACAAGCAGCATTCGTGAAAAGAAAACTTTTTTGAAGCCTTCCGAAGTAATTCCCGAACTCAGAATTTTTTTTTTTTTTTTTTTTTCTCATTTTTTTTCTTTTTTGGGGGGTTGCCAATTTATTAACACAGGATCCATTTCCAATAGCGTGCCGGTTGAAAACCAGCTTTTGAATTGGCGATAGGAAGTTGGTGATGAAAACATGGGACGGGACAAAAGGCTACAATTTCTTTTGCCTTCACGCACCGTTGGTTACTGGGGATGGGTGTGTGATGCTGAAAGTCCTAGCCCCTCTCTAATCCCCGTCCCAACCCCTCACTGAGCCCCCCACCAACAATACCCCCCCCCTCCCTCCCTCCCTCCGGCTCTCTGGTCATGGATGACTTCCGCCGAAAGTAATCTTTGTAAACGTGCGGCGGTGCTCTTTACTGTCGCCCGTAGTTTGATGCTAGTCGGGCCCCAGTAGCATTACAGTTTCCTAAAGTCATTTCTAATTCTAATAGATGTCGTCCATCAATGGTTTATTTATGACTCTGGGACTATTAGTGATGATAAAAAATAGGAGGGCCTGAACTTTGGATCCTAGCAGGACCTTTCTCAAAGGCAGAATGTTTGGATCCTAGCAGGACGTTTCTCAAAGACAATGTTTGGATCCTAGCAGGACCTATCTCAAAGGCAGACTGTTTGGATCCTAGCAGGACCTTTCTCAAAGGCAGAATGACTTTAGTCAGTAAGCAGTTTGAAATATCTTGCCATGTTACTGTAAAACTATTAGTCAAATCAATAGCGCCCTCTAGTGCCCTATAATGGGAAGGCTCAGGCTCAGGCTTTGTCTCCATTTCTGTCATCCATTCTCAAGTCCACGACATCTCTCTGCCTTTGAGGAAGGTCCTGCTAGGATCAATATACCAGTCTGTCCACAGATTTTAGATTGGCAATGTCGGGTATTAAATCAGTGATATACACAAATGTTGCAAACTGCTTACTGACTAAAATTACCAAAATGTAAATCTAAAATTTAGTGGGCCTGACGTTTCGATCCTAGCAGGACCTTTCTCAAAGGCAGAGTTATTAAATCAGTGAGCAGTTTGCAACGTTGATATCAATTTGTCTTTTTTTTTTCAGTTGGAGGAGCACGACAAAGCACTAAGGATCTTGGTCCATAAACTACAAGACTATGGTGCCGCTGAACGTTACTGCTGCGTCAATTCCCAAGGAAGGGAAAGATCGTATCGGAGACGACTCTTCCAGATCCTTCTGGGAGTCTACTTGGACCCTCTAGAAGGGTGAGTGAATCATCCGTTGCCTTGGTAACTAGAAATATCCATTTTGGGGCTGTAGACAAGTCTAGTGTCAGAATTCAACATTTCTTGGATTTGTAAGTTTTTTGGTCATGTAGTGAGTGTGTGGTGCTTCTCAACTTGGCAAAATGTTTTAGTTAATTCTCCTTCTTGAAAGAGAATTGCTACATGGTGTCACCGCAAACCTTCCACTTAGTACTTCCACTATGCAAACCTTCAAGTCTTATCTGAGTTACCGGCTCTTTTCAGAGCCACACTCCTTCTTGAAAGAGAAGTACTACATGGTGTTACCGCAAACCTTCCACCATGCAACCTTTCAAGTCTCATCTCAAACCCAAGTTAAATTGATTGGATGTCATCGTTTCTGGATTTGTTGACAGGAAGAAGGATTCCCTGATAGCCCCAGCCATTGCTCTCCTGAACAGTGAAGATGCAGACTTTGATGCTTCCAGGGTAAGGAATCCTTTCCTCCCAAACTTTGCAATTTCTCAGCTCCAAGTTGGATCAACATCGTAACCTCGTAACCTATGACGTAACCAAGTAACCTCAAGACATTCCTCATCAAACCTCTTCAAACCTTCCTCATTTTCTTCGCTTCGGGAGTTTTCCTCGAATCCAGCTATGATAGAAACATCAGGCCCTCCTACCAGGACCTTTCTCAAAGGATTTTTGACAAAGTGCATTTGAGAAAGGTCCTGCTAGGATCACAACGTCAGGCCCTCCTAATTCTTGAGTCATATATTTTGCAACATTTTTGTACAAGTTTTCGTACAAGTTTGCAACATTTTTGTATAATTTGTCTTTCTCCTCAAAGTTAGAGGGCCTGACGTTTCAATCCTAGCAGGACCTTTCTCTTTGCCTTTGAGAAATGTCCTGCTAGGATCGAAATGTCAGGCCCTCTAACTTTTAAGATTCATGCATTGCAGGTCATTTTAGTCAGTGAGCAGTTTACAACAGTTTTTTTTATTGATTTCATTTTTGTTCTCTCGACAGGTTTTGCAGCTGATTCCTGAGAATTGGTCGACGGCTGTCCTGTCTCAGTTTCTGACCAACACCGTCCGCCGCAGCCTTCACACCGGACGAATAGCCAAATTGCAACGTATGCTTGCCCGTACTGAGAACCTCAACCTCAAGTCCACACAGATCACGCTGCAGAAGGATCCTGTCTACATTGGAGAGGATCGTCCGTGCCAGGCTTGTGGTCAGCCCTTTGACCAACCGGCTTTCGTCCGTTACCCCAACGGCGTGATCGTGCATCCCGGCTGTGCCTGGAATAAAGCCGTGTGTCCAGTCACTGGTAGACTCTTTAGCACTAAGGTGCGGATCGAGAAATGATGAACGGTCAACGGTTACCGGTGTACCCAGCAGGGAACCAGTGATTTCAAATATCTTCTCTACCCTTTTTTCCCGTTGATAAGAGCTCTTGAGTGTTCTATCTTCAACCAATCAGCTGGTATGACTCTGAAACACTAAGGTGCGGATTGAGAAACGATGAACGGTTACCGGTGTACCCAGCAGGGAACCAGTGATTTCAAATATCCACTTCTAACCTTTTCTCCCTCTGATAAGAGCTCTTCGGTGTTGCTATCTTCAACCAATCAGCTGGTATGACTCTGAAACACTAAGGTGCGAATCGAGAAACGATGAACGGTTACCGGTGTACCCAGCAGGGAACCAGTGATTTCAAATATCCACTTCTAGCTTTTTCTCCCTCTGATAAGAGCTCTTCGGTGTTGCTATCTTCAACCAATCGGCTGGTATGACTCTGAAACACTAAGGTGCGGATCAAGAAACGGTGAACGGTTACCGGTGTACCCAGCAGGGAACCAGTGATTTCAAATATCCACTTCTAGCTTTTTCTCCCGCTGATAAGAGCTCTTCGGTGTTGCTATTTTCAACCAATCTTCTGGTTTAACTCTGAAACACTAAGGTGCGGATTGAGAAACGATGAACGGTTACCGGTGTACCCACAGGGAACCAGTTAATTTCATATCCTATTTTTAGCCTTTTCTCCCGTTGATAATAGCTCTCCAGTGATAATTCCAACAACCAATTGACTGATAGGACTCTCAAACATTAAAGGTGGGAAGTGAATTCAACCATCTACCCATCCCTGGAAAACAAAAACATTTATTTGATGCATGACGTTTCAATAACTCCATCCCCCAAACACAGTGGTTTTGTTTTAAACAGATCGTGTTTCTTTTAATTTTAAACAAATAATGTCATGATTAATTTTCATTTCTTGTTTTGAAATATACCCAGGAATGTGGTAAGAGAACATAATGAACATTTTATGAATAAATTTGAAACATACGAAGAGATGTATGGAAATATATTCACAATGTCTTGGTTTTTTTTATTGCAATTAATAAACATATTAAAGAAAATTAATTTAATGCCTTATTGTGAGAATCTAATTAAAATCCACTTGCATTGATCTTTTCCAAATAATTTGTACAGAGATTAATGGAAAAACACTTAATTTTAAGTAAAAGATCAAATTGTCTACCCCTAACTAACCTAGGAAAAGAATCACCCGTAGTGTAAGAAACAGCAAACAGCCGTTGCCCTAACTTGAGGGCGCTGTTTATGATTGCCGGTTAGCAAACAGCCGTCGGGTAATATAGAGGGCGCCCTTTAACGGGCGCGTCCGCAACCCGAAAATAATCAAACCCGGCAGTGGCAGGTGAAGGGGGAGGGACACTTGTTAACTAGAATACGCCCAATGAGGCGCTTTGCAGCGCCCAGGACACCTGTCATGGTGTACGTGTTTCTATAGGCACACGGTCGGCGCTTTGGGCGATTTTGGGCGCGTTTTTTCTCACCGCTCCTCTGCACGTCAGTTGAGGCCAGATTTGTGTTTCCCTTCAATTCTTGTGTCTAAAATCGTCGCCATTCGTCAGCGATTACTCACTGGAGAAGAACGTGGGATCGGAGAACGCGGACCCTCTCTGGACAGACGGAGAGATGCTCTCATCGTTTCCCGAATCACTCCATTAATCAGGTAAGACGATGATGAATATCTCCCTCCTTCAACTTGGAAATGTTTTGAATCAAAACGAAATATCAGCGTGAGGGAAACCTGTTCGAAGTTTTGCCGGTTTTAGATGGAATCGATCGCTTCGTTCTTCCTGATTAAAATGATTTATCCATCTATCAAAAACACCGGTTTATTAATCCTTGTTATTCACATATTTTCCATTGTCTGGTGAGATCCTTTGTCGGTGGATTAACTGGTGGTGATCGGTTTAATTTCCAAAAAACGACAGATCGGAAATTAATTCCTACATTTTCCCTGCAACCTGTTCGGTGTTCCTTGCGATCATACGACCACGAGAACATTTGCATAATTACAGCCATTTGTAAAAACATCATGATTCAGCCATTTCATTAGCGATTTTTAAATAACCACAGCTAGGATAGTTAATGAAAAGCAGGTGATTAATCATTTGATCTTTATCCCAAGTTGCAATTTTCTTTCTTATGGAATAACAATCATTAAGCCGGGAACCGGTATAATATTACTAGATTTATTTATTTTTAAATAATAAAATCTTCAGATTGAGCCGATTTGAGGGAAAGATTTTTAATGAAGACTACATATAGATAAACACTAAAAGAGGCAAGAATGTTTTCGTTTGCATTAATTAATTTCACATTAGCCTCAATATAATTTTTGTGTATCCAATTATTTTGCAGCTCTTTTTTAGCAATCCAGTAAATCAGTGTATTTTGTTTTTGTAGATTTGAAGTTTTAAATTTCACTTTTCAGTAAGTACTGAGACATTCAAAGAGTATATCCTGGAAAATAGAATGAATAACAATAAATTAATTGATTAATTAAAAATCATAGTGTATATCACTGAAATTTATTGTGCTAGGTACCAAGTACAACAGGAGTAACCAGTTTTACAGAAATAATGGTAGTTGAAAAGGATTTAATTTCCATTTTCTAAGACTTACCTTTCGGCTTACTTGTCCGGCCCCAAATGATATCACCCAACTACTTTGTCTCAATTCTCTCCTAAAAATAGTCGATTATGATTGTATTTGTAGCCAATGTTCAAAGAAACAATTCCCCACCCTGACTTTGTATAGAAATGTCCTGCAAGGATCAAAATGTCAGGCCGTCTAAATTTCTGAAGAAAAAAAAAATAGTAGTAAAACTAGTATTTTGCTAAAACTGAGAAAAAAATTCAATGGCAGTTTTTATTTAATTTCTGGCATCGATTGATAGAATTCCTCATCCCCTTCCAATATTTTCACTTCCAACTTTAACTCCAATCCCAGCCAAGCCCATGTTGTATCACATGATGGAAATCAAGCTTCCTGACGGAGCAATCGATACGAAGTTTACCAGGAAATCCCAGAAATGTCATCTGGAAGTATCGTGTTCATTTTGGCCCATTTCCTATTTCCAACCCTTTGAAAGAACATGTTTACTCCATCGAATATCCTTCATAGCAACAGAGTTAAAAACGTTTGGACGTACATGTACACACACTTTACGAATTTGCAGTGATGTCATGTAAACTCGCTCACAATATGTCATGCTCAGTCAATTTTTAACAAGAACACTCATTTTATCTCCCACCCCGTCTGGCTCGTTGATTGTCAAATCATAGAGCACTCTGACCTTTCCCTATCCTGCGTTCATTGCACGTAAATAACCCTATTCACTGGTTGGCATCGCACCATTAAACTTTTCTCAGCGGATTAAAGTGGCATTACTCCACAAAATCCAAATTTAGCTGAACACAATTGTTTTGTTCAAGTTGTTGAAAGTGAAAGGTCATGCAGTAGAAAAGTTTCAGTTTCCAAAAAAATTCCAAATACAATTGTCTGAACTGTCTAAAAGTACATGTAATGTACATGTACCAGTATACATAGAGTCAATTTTCAAGTAAAAACAGGAGAAAAGTTTATCGACATTGTATCTGCTGCGGGTAAAACATAAAATCATGCCAGCAAAAATCTCATCACAGACCTTGATTGTTTTTCCTCATCAGGCAACTGAAATTTGTGCTTTGAAAACAAGTTCAAATGTCATTTTTTAAAGCTATTTTCCTAATAGTTTGAATAAATTGAAGGCATTGGATTATTGTTGCTTTAAAATGTGCACGTAAGCGGTCGGTATCACCAAACTCATTGTACATGTACACGTAGTTTGTAATCAATCGTAAGACGAGATTTGAAGGTTTGCATGGTGAGAATATCAGGATAAATAGGTTTGCGGAGACACCATGTAAATTCTCTTTTGTGAGTAAGTGTGGTTCTGAAAAGAACCGGAGGAACTCAACATTTCGAACAGTATACTCGTCTTCAGGAGAATGAAGTGTTTCCTGTATCTCCTGAAGACGAGCAGAGTATACTGTTTGAAACGTCGAGTTCCTCTGGTTCCTCCGGTTCTTTTCAGAACCACACTTACTCACAAAAGAGAATTCACATGGTGTCTCCGCAAACCTATTTATCCCAATCGTAAGAGGATGAGCAATGCGCAGAAACCATACGACCTACACTGCACATGTATCATAATGTACAATGGGTTGTCAATCGTGAGTCGAGTTACATCCACCCCTTGTGTTTCAATTTGGCCTTGGAGAAAAGTCCTGCTAGCATCAAACCAAAGACAATTCAAATTCTTGAGATATTTGTCCATTTCAGTCAGGAAAGCAGTTGGCAGTATTCCTTTAAGCCTTGCTCCAAGCTACATACATTGCAGAGTAGTGGGTACCGGTTGCCTATTACTAGCAGTGTACCTGTATCCACCGACAGTTATGTACATTCACATCTATCACACACTGCGTATTCAGTTTATCCGCTGGACTATACAAGCCTCTTACATCGTTACCCAGCGATTCTATTGTGTCTGAATTCTCTCTCTGGTTCCAAGGACCTTTGTACTCTCTGAGAGACCTTTTTATGTAAGACATCGACGCTACCCTGAATGACTCATAACCACACAGAATCCTATGACCTCATGTACACACATGCTTGTCAGAGAAATTGCCTTAAGATCGTCGGACGTGTGCTGCCGTCTCACACACAACAGAGACACTTGGCTCATTGAATCATTCAGTGAGGATTTACAGACAGTGTCAACATTCAGCCAACTGGTCTAGTTCTCCAACGTGAACATTACCTGGCCTCTTTTAATGATTGCCATCCCAAAGATATTAGTTTGGTTAATTTTGGAGAGGATGTTGGAATCAAGCTTTAAGCCTGATTTTAGGGAGATTTGTTTTTGTCACACAGTCCTGTGAATGTGTCATTGGAAGGGTTAGTGGTTCATCTAGACATGGATTTTAATTAAACGTTATCCAAGCATCCTGGAGAGAAACAGGCATAAATTAAAAATAATCAAATTAGATGTGTATTGGTTTCCATGTACCAAATTACCAAGAAATCCTCCTTAAATCCATCCCCTAGTATTGAAGGGTTTGGGAAGGACACAGGACTGTAGGGCCCAGGCACCAAAACTTCATAATGAGGCTTGATGTCCCTAACCATCCTCAAATTCTCCCGAATCCATCCCCTAGTATTACAGGGTTTTGGAAGGACACAGGACTGTAGGGCCCAGGCACCATAACATTACATGGGGGCTTGATGTCCCTAACCATCCCCAAATTCTCCCAAATCCATCCACTAGTATTGCAGGGTTTTGGAAGGACACAGGACTGTAGGGCCCAGGCACCATAACATTACATGGGGGCTTGATGTCCCTAACCATCCCCAAATTCTCCCAAATCCATCACCTAGTATTGCAGGGTTTTGGAAGGACACAGGACTGTAGGGCCCAGGCACCATAACATTACATGGGGACTTGATATCCCTCCCTAACCACCCTCAAATCCTCCCAAATCCATCCCCTAGTATTGTAGGGTTTTGAAAGGACACATGACTGTAGGGCCCAGACACCATGAATTTACATGTGGGCTTGATGTCCCTAACCACCCTCAAATTCTCCCAAATCCATCCCCTAGTATTTGCAATTTGCAGGGTTTTGGAAGGACACGGTTTATAAAGAATAATAAAACAATTACCATGGAAATAATCTCCCAAACTAATAACGGTACAAGGCTAGGTACACATTACATCATCTATTATCAGCGTTAAATGTGGTTACCTTTTTTTCTGAGTCTAAACCATGGTGCCTATAATACCAAACAAAAGCATCAAACATTAAATGTTTGTCATCAATCAATTTTAGTCTTTACAGTAATTGTGATAAGACTTCCCACACGGCCACACCCACAGGAAACTCTAAGCTCTTCAAAATTCGGGACCACAAAGGGATGCTTGAAATATTCCTCTCGTTGGTCAGTGATCAGCTGCCCTGCATTTAAAAGCAAGTTTATGTCCCGGCTCCTCAAGTCATTCTCCTGAGGCCTCTGTTAATGACGTGTGAAAATCTATTGTGCATGTTTGCACCTCATTAGCACATCAGCGTGTCTGAATTACAGCCGGCCGCTTTCCACAGTATTTTGAAAGGACATAGGAATTGGCTAATTATTATCCAGCGCTTCTGTTTTTCGAACAACTGCTCATCGTCATACGACAGACCACAAATTACTCTCAGTGAATGACTCACTGGATCAGTCCGGAATACAAACTACATGCCTACATCAGCATCTTCATCATCCCCGATCTAACGTTACCGCAACGACGAATTGAATTCGCTACAAGACAGACGAGACCTTAGCCGCGACCGTCCCACTCGTAATCTTCGTTCCTTTTCATTATACATGTACACCTGTCTGGCAGGTTTGGCAAAGGGGCCAGGTTTTCACGAGCGACGGGATGAATATCTGACTCAGAGTGCATAGTCTAGGGAAAAAGAAGAAAAAAACCAGAGTCTCGGTTCAAGGTAACCACCTCCATCTTTGTTTGCGTAGCCATCGAAGTGTCTGTTTTCTCATGTGACTTACGTTCCCCCGGCAGGATCCAGTGGTTTTTTTATTTATTTAAATGCTTCAATTTCCCTGGGACTGTTCACTGTTGACACAAAGCAATGTTTGTCTTCTAACAATGACGAGGACTTCGAGGAAACCTTGAGAAAGAATGTTTTCTGCATGACAGGACGGTTTGTCTGCAACATACCGAGCCTCAATGCCTTGTAGGGACGATAGATAACTAATGAATATTCATGTTTGTGCAATGTTAAGAGCTCAAGACGATGTTTTTTTAATGAGGTCATGTTTGTTCTAAGGACACATAAACTAGCATCAGCCATCAGATAAGGCCAGTAGCCTGAATGGAAAGTGAACATTCAAGTCACTGTAACCTTCATTGCACTGTAGCACTTCAAATTTGGTTTGAACTTTTATTACAAAAAGGTCCTGGCCACCAGAAGATTCCTCTGGCTTCTGAAAGATCCCTTTGGCCACCAGAAGATTCCTCTGGCTTCTGAAAGATCCCTTTGGCCACCAGAAGATTCCTCTGGCTTCAGAAAGATCCCTTTGGCCACCAGAAAATTCCTCTTGATTCTGAAAGATCCCTTTGGCCACCAGAAAATTCCTCTTGATTCTGAAAGATCCCTTTGGCCACCAGAAAATTCCTCTTGATTCTGAAAGATCCCTTTGGCCACCAGAAGATTCCTCTGGCTTCAGAAAGATCCCTTTGGCCACCAGAAGATTCCTCTTGATTCAGAAAGATCCCTTTGGCCACCAGAAGATTCCTCTTGATTCAGAAAGATCCCTTTGGCCACCAGAAGATTCCTCTGGCCACCAATGGATCCCTTTGGCCACCAATAAATCCTGTTGGCCATCTGAACATTTGCTGTGGTAGCCTGACTGGCCCATGAATGCCTCCCTTGCATGTACATATATGTAAAGTAGTTGTCGGGATTCAATGGCGTGATCTTTAAGAAAGGGGACAGGGTTTGGTTTATAGGGGGGGGGGGTAGGCTGAATCTACGGTACGTGTGATCTGATGTACAACTACATGTACAAGTATTCCTTACTCTGGCAAAATTATCATATAAGAAAGCACCTGCACATGTACACGTAGACAGTCATACACAGTACATGGGCCTCCCTGTCTCTCCTCACCCTCTCATCAGAACTAAGTGATTAACCAGCAAACATTGAATCGATCCGCCTCTGCCTCTGCCTCTGCCTATGCCTCTGCCTCTGTCTATTCCTCTACCTCTGTCTCTGCCTCTGACCCTGCCCCTGCCTCTGCCTCTGTCTCTGCCTCTGCCTCTGCCTCTGCCTCTGCCTCTGCCTCTGCCTCTGCCTCTTCCCTTGCCTCTGCCTCTGCCTCTTCCCCTGCCTCTGCCTCTGCCTCTGCCTCTGCCTCTTCCCCTAACTCTGCCTCTGCCTCTGCCTCTTCCTCTGCCTCTGCCTCTGCCTCTGCCTCTGCCTCTGCCTCTGCCTCTTCCCTAACTCTGCCTCTGCCTCTGCCTCTTCCCTTGCCTCTGCCTCTGCCTCTTCCCCTGCCTCTGCCTCTGCCTCTTCCCTTGCCTCTGCCTCTGCCTCTGCCTCTTCCCCTGCCTCTGCCTCTGCCTCTTCCCTTGCCTCTGCCTCTGCCTCTGCCTCTTCCCCTGCCTCTTCCCCTGCCTCTGCCTCTGCCTCTTCCCCTGCCTCTGCCTCTGCCTCTTCCCTTGCCTCTGCCTCTGCCTCTGCCTCTTCCCCTGCCTCTGCCTATGCCTCTTCCTCTGCCTCTTCCCCTGCCTCTGCCTCTGCCTCTGCCTCTTCCCCTAACTCTGCCTCTGCCTCTGCCTCTTCCCTTGCCTCTGCCTCTGCCTCTGCCTCTTCCCCTGCCTCTGCCTATGCCTCTTCCTCTTCCCCTGCCTCTGTCTCTACCTCTGCCTCTGCCTCTGCCTCTTCCCCTGCCTCTGCCTCTGCCTCCCCCTCTCTCCCCCCTCTCTCTTTCTCTCTCTCTCTCCCTCTCACCCTCTCACCTTTACCTTTCCGGAGGCAGGTTGAAGGACCCTTTCCAGCCATAGGCATCCATCCTGCACATACATACCAGACAGACTTCAGTAGAGAGGGGGGCACCGGTGGGTTTTTCGAGGGGCACTGGAAATTATTTGGGGGTGGAAAACTTTGGCCAGATTTGTCTAGATGTCTCATGACATCTGGGATGATTGAACAGTGGAAATTATGATTTTCAATCATGAGGATTTGAAAGTATTTCTGGCGTGCAATGTGCTGATGTTGCCATTGCTGCAGCTGACATTAGTGTCTTTGTTTCTGTCACTGTTTTTGTTTGGAAAACAGGTTTTTTGGAACACTTTGTGCAAATTAATTATCAAGTATTCTGATCTTGTTGAGAAATTGTTGTTAGCTTTTCCGCCGCTTTGCTATTGCTGTTGTTGCTGAATATTTATGGGGGTGTTTGTTTGTTTGTTTAATGTGAGATTGTTTGTCTATGTTTATTTGTTGGCCTTGCTGTCTTTCTTGCTCTCTTTCTGTCTCTTTCTGTCTCTGTCTGTCTCTTTCTGTCTCTTTCTGTCTCTTTCTGTCTCTTTCTGTCTCTTTCTGTCTCTGTCTGTCTCTGTCTGTCTCTGTCTGTCTCTTTCTGTCTCTGTCTGTCTCTGTCTGTCTCTGTCTGTCTCTGTCTGTCTCTGTCTGTCTCTGTCTGTCTCTGTCTGTCTCTGACTGTCTGTTTGGTGTTCATGAAAGTTTGCAGTAGAATAGTTCTGCAGTGTCCCACCCCAAGACTCAGCCTGAAACCTCTCGTCAGTCTCCCAGACAAGCCCCACCACCCAGACATAACGCTGTACCCCCTGCGTAGGCGAGACTCGTTTATAGGCAAAGGTCTTCGTACCAAGGCAGCGTGTCTCTCCTGAGAAGGCTTCAATTACCAGCAAATCAGCATCACCCAGCCACAGAGCATGTCACTCAGGTGCACGTTCCTCCATCATTCCCAAAGTTTGCTCCCTCTTGTTTCCCTCCCGGGGATGTTTCAAGAGGTTACTGCAGGCTGCAGACGATGGGGGAATGATTTCAAGGAACCCACAGCGATGAACTCCTAGATGGGGAGATGGAAGGTCACTGTCTCTTCCTCAGACTTAAATGATGTCGTCTTCCGCTAACTCTTCAAGCCTCGCGCTTAAGGTTTTTTTTTACTAGCCTGCCGGGCTAGTAAATTGAGTTTTTTGCTAGCCCACAGCAAGTTTTACTAGCCCTGTATAATTGATATGGAATTTAACACAAGGTTATGAGGTAAAGTGACCGCCGGGCTAGTGCTAAGCTCTTAGCAACTATCCTCGGTTGTAGGGATGTAAGACTTCCGGAAATTTCCGGAAATGGCATGATTTTTTTTTCTTATGTCAAACAGGAATCTTTAATTGCTCATTTTTATCTGTTAAAACCTTAAAAACTGAAGGGCGCCTGCACCCCTGCCGTGAATCTCTCGGTCGCGTAAGCGCTCACTCGCAGTAGCATAATTTATTGGCCTTCATTGATTTTCAGGAAATGACTTTGTCGGTCACTTACATCTCCAAGATTTGCTTTCTAATCCCAGAAGGGTGTCTCCTGACACACGGCACCAAAATATCCCCAGGAACTGTTCCTTAAAAAACTCCCCGCCCATTTTCATTTGTACAAGATGTGCGCACTACCTTTATTTGACTTTGAACTTTGTAATAAACTGTAGATTGTTTTTGTTTAAATGTAGAGGGACTGACGTTTCGATCCTAGCAGGACCTTTCTCAAAGGCACATATTTCACAGCGATTGTTGTTTTGACTTTTATCGTTACCGAAGTTACTTGGCGATGACTCATTACAGCACTCTTCTTGGTTTCCACCTGTGTGTTTCTCTGTTGACGTACAGCTTACCTATAACCTATTGGCTTCATGACTGCCCTCAACCTTTCCCAGCTCTGGAAATAAAATGGGAAGAACATCTGGATCTGATTCAAGCCTTTAGTGTTCCTGGATAGCCATGTGGAAAAGTTGTCAGACTAGTGGCTTTGCTGCCGGGATAGGAAAACCAGTCTATTTTGATTTGAGGTGAAAGGTCACAGAATGTAACCCACTGCTGCATCTTGTGGAGTGCAGCAGGGTTAGGGTCCACAGAATCCCCACAGAATGCACCCACTGCTACATCTTGTGGAGTGCAGCAGGGTTAGGGTCCACAGAATCCCCACAGAATGCACCCACTGCTGCATCTTGTGGAGTGCAGCAGGGTTAGGGTCCACAGAATCCCCACAGAATGCACCCACTGCTGCATCTTGTGGAGTGCAGCAGGGTTAGGGTCCACAGAATGCCACAGAATGCACCCACTGCTGCATCTTGTGGAGTGCAGCAGGGTAAGGGTCCACAGAATCCACACAGAATGCACCCACTGCTGCATCTTGTGGAGTGCAGCAGGGTTAGGGTCCACAGAATCCCCACAGAATGCACCCACTGCTGCATCTTGTGGAGTGCAGCAGGGTTAGGGTCCACAGAATGCCACAGAATGCACCCACTGCTGCATCTTGTGGAGTGCAGCAGGGATAGGGTCCACATAATCCCAACAGAGCGAACTCATTGTCACATCTGATCAATACCAACCAAATTGATAATTCCTGTGACTATTTCCTGTTCCACACTTCACTCGATCACACAACATTCATGTGTTGTCCATGGAACAATCCTTCTCCCAAATTAAGACTCCGGGACTAATATTTATTTCATGATCCCTTCTTTATGGCTGGGGCACTGTGAGTAATAAAACTCACTTCTCACAAACAATGTGACCGAGGGAGACAAAGACAGAACAGCAGTTGGCTGCGAATTTGCGACGGGCGACGGTTGCTTGAACGTGAATGGGCTTAATCTTAGCAGCTGGGGCGAATACATGCATGAGGTTACGGCCCTAGGGAGCACATGAGTCATTCATGTAGTCGCGCTTCGCTGCAGTTTTAATGTCGGCCGGGATAGCGTCTCCGGGGAGACGAGGACTGATGCATGCCTCATCGCCATGGCGTTACCGGGCAGCTCTCGCTTACATGACAACATTCATAAAGACTTGTGGACAATGAGTCTACACTGTGTGGGGTGCAGAAGCAGGTGGACTCAAGATCTACTCCCAAAATTACTGCCAGCATCTTACAGACTAGCACGAGCCTGAACAATCCGTTTCTTAAAAGATGGTTGGCAGTACCTTGGTTGGCAGTATCTTACAAGTAGCTTTCTTAAAGGCACTGCAAGTTGTTTATCAAAACAAAATCATAAAATTTGGTGGGCCTGACGTTTCGATCCTAGCAGGACCTTTCTCAGAGTCAGTAAGCAGTTTGCAACAAAATGTTAGAAACTACTTGCTGGTTAGAAATGGCTGAGTCCAGTGTTTCAATCCTAGCAGGACATTTTCTCCAAGGAAGTTAAATTCATGTCCAACAAAGACTCATAAAAAGTAGAGGGACGGGCATGATATACCGTAATGGTGCGAACCATGAATAATGCATGATATGCAAATATGACACCTCCAATCATGAGAGACTTGATGGAGAGCCATGCATATTCATGATCATGCAAATGCATGATGCTTATTCATGAGTGGATGGGTTTTCACAGGCTGTCCGTAGTCATGGCGCCCATTTCATCGCCACGGTGATTGATACCACCGTCTCCTCGTCTTAATTTCTCCCGAGTGGTGTGTTCTTTGCATCTCAGATCGTCTTGGATAGATTCTCTAATCCATGAGGGAAGGGTTGTGTGTAAACCATCTGCACTATCTTCTCGTCTAATTTTCAAGAGCGGACGTAAATCTTCATAAACTAGAAAAAAGGATCTGGAGAGACTCAAGATATTAGGCAGACTGCATCGCGACTAGATTCAATCAGAAATTGTTTGATGTTAGAGGACCAAACACTGTGAGCCTAGTGGGGTTGTTTCTTCGGGCAAAGTGACAAGGACACGAGCAGCTAAGATTGGAGGGTTGTAATGTGATATGGACGTCACAGACAAAGGAGGGAAGCTGTTTGATTGGGAAGAGAGAGAGAGACAGAGAGAGGATGGGAAGTGGGAAGGGCAGGCAGTAAGGAAGGGAGAGGGACGTGAAGATCAAAGGGAACAATAGACAAAGGAAGGAAGATGGTATTTATTTGTAGTCATAGAGAGGAGAGGGAAGATGGTGAGGAGGTCAAGAGAGACAATGGAAAGGGGAGAGGCAAGCAGTAAGAAGGGGGCCAAAAATTAAGATCAAAAGAAGATGAAGTAAAACGAGGGAAGACAGAAGGGACAATCAAGCAGTCGGAAAATAATCAAAGATTAGAACAAAGGAATTAAATTAAAAAGGAAAAAGCATCAGCGATATATCATGGCCAGTCCCTTATACAACAGAAAAATTCCTAGTTGAGAATTTTTGGCCGAAAGTGAAGATGTTGTTGTTGACACCCTTGTCCAATCTGATGAGACCCAACGTCACAGAAGATTTGAGGTGGACTCGGATGAAAGATTTTTTTTAGGGATTTCATGGACTGTTTCACTGTCCTGTGCTCTGATTCGCCACAATCTCTGAACTAGAACAGACGTCGTAAACAGCTGGTGAGCTGACGACGGAAGAAATAAAATTGGGACGAAGCGAGAGATGTCAGTGTTCTGTCGTTTAATCTATTGCGAGACAAACAATCTCCACCAACCAAACCTAAAGCTGAACACACAAATAATCTGAGCTGCCCTCTCCTGATCCTACCAATAGAGGGCGCTCTGCTAATACCATGCTTGTTCTGTGTTCTCTGTATTTTTTATTTTTTTTTCTCATTTTTCTCAATTGTTACTCAGCTTGTGGTTTGTGAAATTATACTTTATTGCACGATAAGAAAATATTTTCAAAATACTCGCCGGTAATTTATTTTTTGTATATTTTTTTTTTTTTTTTTTTTTTTTTAGGTTTTCATCCAAATCCTGATCTCATCTGTGCCAGGTTCCGTCTGTTTGCTGCCCTCTTGAGTCCATACTTCTTCACCGACAGGCTTCAAGCCTGTCTCAGCCTCCCTCCATTGTAAGTAATTATCGTTAGCCAGAAATTGTGGTCTATCCACCTTGATACAAACAAGTTGTTTGGATGTCTTGTTTTGAAAGAAAACTATTAATTGCCTATTTGTCAGTTGCTGTTGTTTGTTAGTCTGTTTGTCTGTCTAGTTTTGTTTTCATATGAAGACATAATTAAACACGCCCTTATTTAAGTTTATTGTACCCTTGAAGTAAATAACAAAAACAAACTGCTCACTGACTAAATGACCTGCAATACCTAAATCTTGAAAGTTTGATGGCCTGATGTTTCGATCCTAGCTGGACCTTTCTCAAAGGCACTTTGTCAAAAATCCTTTGAGAAAGGTCCGGCTAGGATCGAAACGTCAGGCCCTCTAACTTTTGAGATTTATTATACATTATGAAACACTTCCCTTGTAAGAAAAACTTGACCATCATCCACGATTTTTATAAACAGTTCTGTAAGTTTACAACAACTCTCGCAACTATTTGGGAGCCAAAAATCTAACCTCGTCCAATAAATCTACCTATAGCATCTTGCTTGGCTTTTATCCAAAACTTTTACAGACACTAATTTTGCTTTAGAGCACCAATATTTAAACCTGTCTTCTTTTCCAAGCTACCAAATGATCCATTTTTTTTTAAACTACCTGAAAATGTTCCTGCAAACCTGGCAGGCCACACAAGCATGAAGTTTCACAAATTTTCCGCTCACTCTCAAAACTTGCTGGAGAGAAAACTATTTCTATAACCCAGGACAAACGCCTGAGCAAAAGAAAAAACCTCCCATCCTTTAAAAAAAAATGGAGAAATTTACAAGGTAGAGGTCACTAGGGTCATTGTCTCTGCAGGAGATGAAGTAATATTTTTTTCTTGCGTCGATTTTTCATTGTACTTGACCAGTGTTATAGCTAGGGTATTTTTAGTGGTGGTTCAAATTTCACCAACAAGAAGTCGCTCTCGTGAACGAAGCCTCACGATTAGCGACTGCGGTCAAAATGATAGCAACAAAACTTGTATTACATGTACTGTTAAATTAAATTAATTAATCACATAAAAATGATTAATTAATTAATCAAATTAACTTTACTGCAAGTTTTGTTGTTAGTCATGTACAGTGTATAAATAATTTATTAACAAGTAAACTGAACAACAAAACTTGAAGAATAATGTACATGTTTGAATTGACTGTGTGTGCACTCGGTACATGTGGAATGATTAGTAGACTTTCGCCAGCCCTTACATTTGTTTTCTAACAAATAAACTAATGTTTATTACAGTTATACTAGCGATGTTTCAAGTATCGCGGTCAACTAAAGTGTATTTTCCAAAATTCTGGAAAATTTGAGAAGGATTTCAAATTTTCATTCATTTCTTGAGATATCGGAAGTTGAAATCTTTAAAATCGCTCCGTGCGGCCGCGGTAGATCGAGCCAAAATGACGGAGAAAAAAAGAGAGTCAAACTAGCGTTTTTCGACCGCCGTCCAAATTTGTCAATTTTACCCTCAACTTGAAGCCTGTATTCTCTGATTTTTATTCATACATTTTGTACCACTATCAAAATTCATAACGAAGGGAATAATATTAAACTACGCGGAAACAACATTCGGAGACAAACGATGAAAGTAGCGTATTTTAGTTATGACCGATTTCCATTCGCAACGTTACCGAGGTTGGCAAGTCTAGGTGTGGTTTCCGCCTCTAGGTAAAGCCATAGCAACACTACAGGAGCAGTAGGGCCGAAACCAGCCTACGCGCGGCACATGTGACATGACACAACACGTCTTTGCACACACTGTATACTGCACAGTGCACGTGCACAGCGGCCACATGGCTGCATACGCATTACGACTACGATCACGCTGCGCTACTCAAGCCTGATCGGAACTTCCAGAACAAGTATTAGCGAGACGGTTACGCTACAAAAAAGTACAATTTATTTTACTACCGAAACCAAATAAAGATTGGGGTAATAATGGGGTGAACATAGTGCCGGTCGGAAGCATTGTTTTTCACCAGGAGTGGTGGACGGAAATTATCCGTGGTGGTCGGCCCCGTCCACCGCCGACCAGCGTAGCTATAACACTGTACTTGACCATCCACCAGGCCTCGATTTTGTTTGTTGAAGTGCAAATTCCGATTCCCTCTATCAAGCCCAACTTTACCACCACAAGTGTTCATGCGTTGATCTCTCGCCTGATTCATATGTAAATAGGAAACCAATAGTTGAGAGGCATTCCACTGTTGATACCCGTCGATCCTGAGTGCTTTTACGCCGTCAGGTTTTTTTTTATTGCTGGTGGGACCCTGATAGGAATTGATCTTTTTTATGATATTTGGTTGGATGGAGAGAGGGTGTAGTATTTCCATGGTTGGTAAGCGTGACATATGGAGGCACCAGGCCTGGAACTAGGTGCAGTATATCATTTACCGGCAAGGGTTCAACACTGATCGGTCCGTGGAGTTTTGAGGAATTTTCTAGCTTGGATTTTATCCCCTGGTGTTGAGGACTGACAGCCTGTGCGGAGCTAAACATGGCGTTTATCGGAGAAGTAGGTATTTAGTCTAGGGGGACAACCTGTGCTTTGTTAGTTGTTTCGGTTTTCTGAAGAGAATAAAATTTGATAAATTGGGTCTGATGTTTCAATCCTAGAAGGACCTTTTCTAAAGGTTGAATGAATGTTTGAATAAAATGTTTCTGTTTTTGGATGAAAAAATGTGAAAGGTCTGACATTTTGATCCTAGCAGGACCTAAAGGCAGAATGTTTGGATCCTAGCAGGACCTTTCTCAAAGGCAGAATGTTTGGATCCTAGCAGGACCTTTCTTTTGGTGTACAAATGACTGCTAGTCAGCTTACATGAGCCTACTGTATGTGAAGTACAAAACAATAAATTGTACAGTAGAAAAACTATATGCCCACATGGTGTACATATGCAGGTAGGTCTAAGGGGTGTGGTTTTATTGTAATGTAAAAAAAATACCGGGTAATGAAAATGATTCAAGCCGTATAAACCAGTAAATGTCAGACTTTCCTGATCATTCATACTCATAGCAACCAGCCAACACCCTTCCACTATCTGCGAAGTTCCATCGCAAAAAAAAAAAGTAGTCGGGTGCACAGTCCGGTATATCAGGCAGCCTTCCATAGCAACCACTGGGCACCAGACTATCTTGTTGCGCAAGTTCTGACATGCGCAAAAGGAACTTCATGAGATTTCGACAACCGGGGGAACTTTGGTTGACGTGACTGCTCTCGTGACGACAAACTCGATCATTGTATCTCGGACACGGACAAACAAACAGAAGCCGTGATTGCGTTATCTAACAGTCGTCTATTTGTAGCTCACATCATGTACTTGCTTTGCATGGAGGCTGGCGTTGAGATTGGGGCTCGAATTTTAACACGTCAGTCCAAAGTTTGCGCTCTGTCCATTGAGAGCTGATTTATTACTCGAGAGTTCACTGTATCTTGTCCTTTTTGTGTCGAACTAGCCCTAATGTACTGAGGTCTAAAAGTACTGTATAAACAAAAGTTTATGGCAAAGAAAACTTTGACCGGACCGGGACTTGAACCCGAGACCTCTGGTTTTGCATACCAGTGCTCTTTCCATCTGAGCTATCCAGCCCTTAGATGGTGGCCTTCCCAAACAGTCAACTAGTCTTTGGCACACCAGCGCTCTTACCATCTGAGCTATCCAGCCCTTAGATGGTGGCCTTCCCAAACAGTCAACTAGTCTTTGGCACACCAGCGCTCTTACCATCTGAGCTATCCAGCCCTTAGATGGCGGCCTTCCCAAAAAGTCAACTAGTCTAGTATTTTATTAAATTTTTTTATCTTAAAATTTAGTGGGCCTGACATTTCGATCCTAGCAGGACCTTTCTCAAAGGCAGTAAGCAGTTTGCAACATTTTTGTACATCACATCATTTTTTTTATCAGTAAATTATAAAAAAATAGTTTATAAGTGCAATGGGAGTTGCTGTACGTTCTTGTTGTCTACCCTGCGCATAATTTATGCACTCGTTTGTAGACTTATTAAAGTTGTCAGAATGGTACAACAGTTTGTAATATATGCGCCGGCGTGTATCACGTTTCTAAACAGCGCAGTATCTGTCTGTATTTCGCATTAGTATCCCACTTATTGGACCCATGAAAGCTCGTGAAAAGCCATAAAAAAATATTTCATGATCACAAACCACAGGGATGTGTGTCATAGCCAGGCATGACTAGAAACCACCTCTCCCTCCCCTTCCCCTCCTCTCCCCTCCCTTCCCTTCCCCTCCCCCTTTCACTCCCCTCCCCTCCCAGACAAATAGAATTGCTGAACTACCAGATCTGTTGTACTAGTGACTGTAGTAGGGCTACACTGCTGAATAAAATAAATATGTACACCTGTATACCACGTACAATAAATACGTATACACGTACAGCACCTGTACCAATAATGTACCATGTACACGTACAGGTGTATACAGTGCAGTGTGTTGTACAGGCTCTTTACAATAATCAATCTCTACTAGGGTCTAAAGACAATATGCATGGACCACACCATCATTAATATTAATGCATTTTGGTAGTGTCAGTGTATTCTGTACCAAATCTGTTCAGAATCAGTAAAAAAAGAACAATACCTGATCAGCTCACAAACTTCCTATTGGTGTGTTTTGTTTTGTCTGTCTGTTTGTCTGTTTGTTTATGTGTGTTTATAAGAAGTGAATGTACAGTAAGTAGAAGCAAAAGTAATGAATAAAAAAAAAATGTTAAGAAAATATTACTCTGCAAAATGAGGGAGATTTAGACCAGGAAACAAGTTGGTCTTTCTGGATGGCCATATTATAAACTGCATACCAAAGTATAGTAGTAATGTATACATTTGTTATTGTTTTGCACACAGTACAGTACCTGTCGTCCCTGCATAGTACTGTATGTACCTGTAATGTATGTACTGAACGTGTACCTGCATAAGTGCTTTCATGGTAGCTACTTTTTGTGGCTAACTGCATTGCTGGTAATGGAAGAGTGGAGAGGGACACACCCAGGTTTTCATTCCATGTCGATGGAATTAGGGAATGTATTGCCTGTCAAAATGTTTTTGTTAAAAGTTAGAGGGCCTGACGTTTGGATCCTAGCAGGACCTTCCTTAAAGGCAGAATGTTTGGATCCTAGCAGGACCTTTCTCAAAGGCAGAATGTTTGGATCCTAGCAGGACCTTTCTCAAAGGCAGAATGTTTGGATCCTAGCAGGACCTTTCTCAAAGGCAGAATGTTTGGATCCTAGCAGGACCTTTCTCAAAGGCAGAATGTTTCCATCCTACCAGGACCTTTCTCAAAGGCAAAGGGACAAGGACATACACAGACAGTGGGGGAAGGAAAGTCCTGACACACATGACAGAGGAAGGACAAAAGGGAAGAAGTTTTAACAACATTTAAATGGTTAGCTGCAGAAAATAAGAAATTTTGAACGAATTCATTGGCATTGTGATGCTAATAATAAACAAACTCCAAAATTCACTTCCAAAACTTTCTTTAATCAAATACTTTGTCATTCGTTCTCGCTAAATTTTTAATATCATCCTGACCATCGCCTATAAACAGGATGCGTTTTAAAGCGAGTTGCAAAGAGCTCCCTCAATCTTATCGTTCCTGGGAGGTGTGTTTGTTGATGAGCTATAAATCTTTTCAATCGATAAGCTTTGGCCTTCAGGATAATATTCCACTAATTCATCAGAGTTTTCACAAGCCTCTCAATCCATCCATCAAATCGTTCATCCATCCATCCGTCCGTCCGTCCATCGATTCTTTCATCTATTCTCAACGTCCGTCAGGAAGCTTCTAGACCCTTTTCCGAAACCTGGCTTAGGCTCAGGCTCAGGCTTTGTCGCCATTTCATTCATCCATTTTAAAGTATATTGCATGAAAACAGGATATCTTTGGCTTTATTTTTTGAATGTGATACTGCATTTTGAAAAAGAATCCCAAGCTTCAACTTCTCCAAAGAACCTGTGTTTTCAGTTTTTTGATTTATACCTAAGCTATTCACCCCTTAGATGGCGGCCATCTTAAATAGTCAACTCTCTTTGCGAGATAAGTTTACTTTGATTTGAAGGCCATTTTGCAGGCCTAGAAATCCTGCATGAACCATGTTCTGAATTCTCGTTGGCTGAAAGTTTCATAAAATCCGAAATCGATTTTCCAACTAAAAAAAAAACTGTTTGCATAATTATCCCTTATTTGGAAATTCTTGAGCTTTCAAACTGTAAGCTTTGTGAAGTCACCTGACCCACTTTCCCTCTCTCCATTTTGATTATACCCAGGACTGCATAAGTGGAAAGCAGGTGGTTATCCTTGAATAAATCTCTCTTTATCCTGCAATAAAGGAATAGCTTTATTGTTCATATTGTTGCTGTTACAACAAACATCTTTTGGATTGTTTTGTACTTTTCAGCTTCCCGGTAATCTCCCGTGAAAGTTATTGTACCCACTCCTTTTTAATTTTTTATTTTTTTTCCTGAATTTAAATTCAGAACCTACAACCTCCGTGTAAAAGCCTTCAAAATTCCCCAGTCGGGGAAAGTGATATACAAAAATACAAAAACTGCTTACTCACTTAAGTTACCAAAATGCAAACCTCAAAATTTAGTGGGCCTGACGTTTCGATCCTAGCAGGACCTTTCTCTAAGGCAGAGTTGGGAAAAGTATAAAATTTCGTTTAAAGCAACAACTGCATGAACTTCATCAATTTTGTTTAAATATCCTTGAGGTTTTATTATACAGTTCTGCTAACACACAGTTTGCATTAAAAAAAATCTTCAGAAGTCTCTCCAATCCTGGCAAACTCATTTGCATATTATCAAAGTGTGTACATTTTTCTCACTTTTGGGAAGATGTCTTCAGAAATGGGAAGATTCCTTACATTTAAGGAACGGAAAAGTTGTTCATTAATTCCCCCCAAATTCCCCAGACTTGGTCTAAAATCTCAGGTGAAACATAAACAATGTAAAATGTTATTTTTCAACAAATTTCTGAATCGTTTAGGACAAGATTGATTATATTCTGTCTCCATAACCACAGAAATCTTTCAATCACTCTCCAAGGTCGAAAGAATTTTTGTTGTTCAGCTCAGCTTGTTGCCAATGTGTGTTTTTTCTGAATAGTGGTCTCAGGCAATAGAAATCTCTACTTCCCCCCAAAAAAACTAGCCTTTGGTATGATTGTTGATTTAACCAGTAACACTGAGGAAGGCATTTCCAGGCTAGGACCTTGAGATCTCACTAGAATTTGAAGTGGTTTGTGTGAGACACAAAAGCTTCATCCATGCATGCAGAAAGGAAAATATGAGTATGGTTGTACAAAGCACAACACAGTGCAGTTCACAGAAGCAATGGTATTGATGTGGGTTTTTTTTCTTTTACATAAGCTGACGTGTTTTTTCCTCTTCTGAATTTAGGATTGTGGGTGTGTACTGTGGTTAGAATCTATTCAGTGTGCGACTCCTTCACTTTGCTAACGACATCGCAAAGTGTCAGATTCGTCGCTCCAAACTCTGCAGTCTTGCGTAGATTTTTCCACCTTTTCCTGCACTGCATTCTCATCAGTGATCACAAAACCAGGAGTTGGGAAAAGTTGTAACTCCCTTCACTGAAATACAAATCTTTCAGACTTGTGGATTAGTGAAAAAAGTTTCATTTTTTGGTAGTGATTTTTTGTCGGCCCATTCTTAAATGACAACCGAAAGTAGACCAGTTGAGATTGAGTACATTGACGTGGTTAATGATGATACTGGAGAGAGCGAAGATTACCCGGGCAACGATTGCCACGACGATGAGAAAGATGGCTGGCTGGCAGGCTTTAGACAAGTAAGTGGGCAGGCAAGGTCTCAGGTCAGGGTGTGGTCACTTGATGCATTACCATGGCGATCATTTGTTGACGGAGTAGACTTGTGAGACAGTAGTGGCGGTTATGAAATGTAAAATTATAGTCTGAAATTATTGTGTGATTAGTGGTGGGAACCAGTGACAACACAAAATGAGTATGGTATGAGGACATTGGTGTTGGTCACCAGTGAAACTGTAATTTTATTTGGAAGTTCAAACAAAACCCAACAATCAGTTAATAGATTCTTTGTCAACTGATATATTTTGGGTTTTAGTACTTGCAAAATATCTAGATGTGGTCTACTTGTCACCACAACTCCTCTACTATGAGGCCTCTGGTTTTGCATACCAACGTTCATTTACCAATTGTGCACTGCAGCCCTTAGATGGTGTCCTTGCCAAAAAGTCAACTAATCTTTCCCAGGGGTGGGGGCACCAGTCAGAATCAGTCAACCATGAAATTGAAACTTGGTAGCCACTCCCCCCCCCCCACCAAAAAGGTTTTCATAACGATTCCTGGCTGATAAAAGTAGTTCACACATCCTCTACCCAAGATGGCCACCACCTTACTTCCTGATTTTGGTCAAAGACATTCCCTACCAAATACCACGAACCAGCCCCTGTTTGTTCTCTTCAACCATGGAGGGAAACTTTCCTTCCTTCATGGTTCAACCATGGTTCAACCATGGTTCAACCATGCCTGCCTGCAAGGTTACAAGTCCTTTGCTGTTTTCTTTGTAAGGTCTAAAACACCCACGCTGTGACTGTTAAGATAACAAAAAAAAACGCTTTCAAATAGAGGAAGTTAACTTTGAAGGTCTGTGTATGTTTCCTGCATACTATATTATTCTGGTGTAGTCTGTGTATTGACTGAGCACAGCCGTTACTTTCATTTTGTCAAAATTTAGTGGGCCTGACGTTTTGATCCTAGCAGGACCTTTCTCAAAGAACCTTTTTTTCTGCCTTTGAGAAAGGTCCTGCTAGGATCGAAACGTCAGGCCCACTAAATTTTGAGATTTGCATTTTGGTAATTTTTGTCAGTAAGTAGTTTGCAACATTTTTTGTATATCAGTTTCATTTTGTACAATCTGCCCGGAATGGCAGCCTTGTTTGTGTGATGGAGTCATTTTGGTCTGATTCCCAGAAGGCACGCTGCGGTGTGACGGTGATGTCTGCTATGACATCATGGGTACCAGGCTACTTTTGGATCCGAGGTTTTGTTTGGGACATTTCTTCGTCATCTTTAATTGGAACCAAATGATCTTAAAATTTAGTGGGCCTGACGTTTCGATCCTAGCAGGACCTATGGAACCAAATGATGTGGACTTGAAGCTGTTTTATTTGCCGTTAGAAAGAGTTGTCTACAAACTGCATGAAATTGTGCAGTTGT
Source organism: Luidia sarsii (assembly GCA_949987565.1). Lineage (NCBI taxonomy): Eukaryota > Metazoa > Echinodermata > Asteroidea > Paxillosida > Luidiidae > Luidia > Luidia sarsii. The sequence continues at coordinate 368,285 of OX465122.1, forward strand.
TTTTAATTATTTCTGATCTGTTGGAAAGCGGGAAGTTTATCTAATAAACTCCTGGTTGCCTATGGCGACAGTTGCCTAGTTACATAACTTATTGCCTAGCGCAAAGGTTGAGGACACCACATTGTAATTGTTCATGGTTGCCAGTGGAGATGGTTGCCTAGTTACATACCAAGGACCCTTGAGGAAATTTACATTTTCATTTTCTGCTAAAAATGGTTGCCCGGTAACAGGAAGATGTCTTATTCGATCTGAGATATATTATTATTATCATTGAGGCATTCCTGGTTGCCGTTGGAGACTGGTTGCCTGGTTATCCATCAGGCCAAATTCCTGAGCACCTGCTTGCCCCCTAGGGGGGACAGGAGGGGTGCTAATCCATTAATGATTGGCTCCCACCGTGCCCCCAGTCAGAGAATGCCGCAAGGCTAGACCACATGCATCAGCAGGAGGGCATCTCAGCCCAAGTAGGGAGGAATAGCCCAGGTGGGTATCCTCATTAGCAACCAGGGTAGTGACGCCTAGCAACCCCCTCCGCAGCAATTACCTCCGCCTCACACATCGAAAATGCCAAACTGTCCTTCCCCTAAACAAGGTTAAAAGGACCGGTTATCGCACGCCATACACAACTGATTTCATTTTCAGAACAGTCACTGGTAAATTTTCAGCCACTATGCCCCAACGACGATCCTTTCAGACGTGGTTTAACGACTAGAATTTTACTTCTTGTCTGATTGGAGATCGGCCAAACATGCAAGATAATCTACTAATTAAGTGCAATTGTCGCGTTCTTCACATCATCTGAAATATGCAGCAGTTCTTGTTGCAGTTGACTGACAGCTTTTGCGTCTTGATTCTACAGGAGAAAAATTACGGTCATGTCTTGGAAATGAACTCTGGGCTCTGCCAATGACGTCTTGTCCAAGTTCTCTTTAAAAACAAAAATCTCCAAGTGACAGTTTGAGTGGGACGTCAAGCCATTGTTGAACTGGAACTGAGAAATCTGTGACTTGAATCTTCATGAAGTTTGCACAGATGCTGATTGACAATGTTCTTTCGTCTTCCAAGAGCTGTGACCTTTGACATGTGACACCAAGATGTGTTTAGCAAAGCAAAAAGAAACACAAAAGTGACAATGGATTTGGTGCTGCTATCGCCATGAAACTCGGACCGTTTTGTTTGACACCTGGTAGAACGACCAAGAATACTGGAACCAGGGCAAAGAAACGATTCGCAAAATTTCTGGATTTTTCCAATCTGTGAAAAAGATGAGTTGATCATCTGTCCACCTTGTTTTGAAGCAACCTCAAATAGCTTCAGAAAAACAAAGAATGCATCTCTGTTTTAGATGATGCAGAGCCAAACTATCGCCTTAGCAACGGTTTCAAGGTTGATTTGAATTCGATGGCAGTAACGTTTCTCTCTGCCTCTCTCCTTCTGTCTCAGCTGATCAAGGGGTATGTTTTGAACGAGCCTGACGTAGCAAGGGTATCCAACGAGAGCGAAGCATTTGTCCTGATCGACGACGACTCACTGGAGGAGATTGGGGACCAGGACATGGAACCATCCACGCCCATCGACGAGGAAGTCTTCTCAACAAAGGTAAGAATTTCAGCAATTTCATGTCAGCCTTTCAGAGAGGTCCTGCTTGTAGAAAGGTCCTGCCTTTATAAGAAAGGTCTTGTCTTTGAGAAAGGTCCCACTCACTCAGGATATAAACATCAGGCCTTGCCAAAGGCAGGACCTTTCTCAAAGGCAGGACCTTTCTCAAAGGCAGGACCTTTCTCAAAAGGCAGGACCTTTCTCAAAGGCAGGACCTTTCTCAAAGGCAGGACCTTTCTCAAAGGCAGAGAGACAAAGTCCATGTTGGTATGAGTTTCTCTACTCACCTTTAAAAAAATAAAAGCACAAAAGATTTAGTTCGGAAGTGTTAGAGGCAGATGTGTTTACCGTGTGGCTGTGCAAGTGGTTCCCCCTCTTACTTGCCAAAATGATTCACGAGGACAAGCCTGTAAGGGAATCAGAAATAGGAAGGGAAGAATGTCGGGTCCCTGATGGCACCAAACTCTCCACTTCCTGACCGAGATGTCGCTGGAGACAATTTACAACCAATCACCCTCCAGCAATCTTAGCTCAGACCAGGAATAAAACGAAGCAAAAAAAAAACAGTGCCATCTCAATCTTGACTCGATTTATCCTGGGATTTCCAAGCAGAATGAACCGAACAAACAAAAAGGAACAAAAATATAGGAAGAAGTAACTAAAAGCTGTGATATGTGGGCAATTTCTTTCACCAACCATCGAGATAAATTCTATATTTTCAGTCAAACACATTAACAAAAATCTGACAGGAATTTTTGAGGGAAAATTTAAAATAGATTTTGAATTTTTTTTTTTTCAAATTGATTAAAATCCAGCATTTTCATTACATCAAGCATCATGTTCATTTATTTGTTTATATCCTTTAGCTGGAAAGCAATGGGAACGTCTAGACTTAAGAAAAAAAAATGACCTACACTGTACAGTACTGTACCAATCTACACCATACTTTATCGTATGTTTGTGTACTCCTACGTAGATATTTGATAACTTTGTAGTCTGTGAATAATTTATTCGGTGTTTATCCATTTCGGTTGGAATTTGACCCGCTGCAGAAACTGCAAGGTCAAAGGTAAGTCTGGGTAGAACCTGATGGTAGAGTTTGGGCAAATATATGCAGGTATGGGAAGCAAACAAGGCTTTTACATTGCAGGCAAAATGGGGCTCTATTTGGGTTAAGCAAACAGTAGCTGGAAAGCCTACCTTAACCAACACTCCATAAAGTACATGTACGGCTGTATTAAACTCTTGTTGTAGACCTGAATTTGAATGTTTTGAAAGCCTTGCTTTTACGGGACAAAACTGGCTATATTTTCCCTGTCAGCTTCTCTACCACACCCACGGTGTAATTGGCAAATCTCTTGTTTGATTGAATTGAATGTAAATATGCCGTTATCAGAATGATAAAGATTTAAAAAAGGTGGTCTAGGGAGAATGGTTAGTCACCACGGTTACAGCCTCTCCAGGTTTTTTTTTTTACAAGCGATTGGTTTCCGGGGTCTGTTACCATCTGGATTTATTAGCCTGTCATCTCAGTGTCAGCTTGGCTCGAATCCTCCTTTTTAACTGCCGGGTTGTGTTCCGTCTCCACTCCTGGTCTGACGATTGGCAAGGCAAGCTCAGAATTCAACCTCTCTCCCTTCCTCCCTCTCTCCCTCCCTCTCTCCCTCCCTCCCCTCCCTGTCCCTCCCTCCCCTCCCTGTCCCTTCCTCCCTCCCTGTCCCTCCCTCCCCTCCCTGTCCCTCCATCTCCTTCCTCCCTCCCCTCCCTGTCCCTCCATCTCCTTCCTCCCCCCCCCCTGTCCCTCCATCCCTCCCTCCCTGTCCCTCCCTCCCTGTTCCTCCCTCCCTCCCTGTCCCTCCCTCCCTGTCCCTCCCTCCCTCCCTGTCCCTCCCTCCCTCCCTCCCTCCCTTCCCACTCTGTCAGATGACTCATCCCCATGTTTTGGGGGGGTCGCTAAAACCACCTCAATCGTCAGAGGAGTGCGCTCGCTTGCAAGTTGGCGGCAAATCAGCCAGCAACCGAGCCGTAAGTCATCGTCAGCAAGTGAAAAACCTTGGCCTCACTTTAGGGACTGCCTGGGTGCGACGACGATGACGAAGCCACATTATGCGTCCGTCTAACCGCCGCTGACTCGCAACAGACGAGAAATCTGCAGACAGCGAGTCACCCCGACCCCTCATCGTCTAGAGACGTTCCCCCTCATCGTCTAGAGACGTTCCCCCTCATCGTCTAGAGACGTTCAAAGTTCCCCCTCATCGTCTAGAGATCTTCAAAGAACCCACGTCGTCAGTCCGGAGAAGGAGAGCAGCTGAAAGTCCCCAGACGGAGTAATCTTTTAAAGAAAACTCTGAAACTCTACGGCACTGCCGAAATTGAATTTAATACAATCACCTCCTGGAAGTGAGCGAAGAGCAGATGGGGTCTCCCTCTAATCCTAGGTCGTACAGGTCTGTTGTTGGCCGTCGTTAATCCATCTCTAATCCTACATTAAGGAAGTGGACTTTAATCCTGTTAAACCCCAATTCTCTTATTTACAGCGCTGAGAGAAGTTGGTTGCCCATGTCTGCTAGGAGATGAATTCAGCATTTCCAATGAGGATCTTATTCAAGAGGAGAATAACGATGCAGCAGTTTGAATGTCCTCTCCCCTTCGCGTGGACATATCCTCATTTTCCTAAATCCTCGTCTCTTCTTTGCTGTCTAGAATTTCATGGCATGTGTTCAGAGTGCCAACAATCTCTCCTCGTTTCTGATTGCACCCAAAGGTAACGTCTGAGGAATCGTGTGTGAGTCCCGCAGCGGAGACAGAGCCTGAGGTCAACGGAGTCTCACAGGAGAGAAAGATAGAACGCAAGCGAAGCACGACTAACATCAACCTGACCCAGGGAGAAATGGACAACAACAAAGGTAAGTGCAGAACTAGTTCCCAAGACTAATGTAGAAACAGAGAGAGAGAGAGAGAGAGAGAGAGAGAGACGGAGAGAGAGAGAGAGAGAGGGAGAGACAGAGAGTGACAGAGAGACAGAGAGAGACAGAGCAAGACAGAGACAGAGAGAGAGAGACAGAGAGACTGAGAGAGACACAGAAAGACAAAATGAGAGACATAATCACAGTGAGAAATGGAGAGAGGGAGACAGAGAGGAAGAGAGAGGGAATGGGAGAAACAGTTAGAGACAGAGAGAGGGAGGAAGATAAAGAGGGAGAGAAAGAAGAGCAGAGAGAGAGTCATGCTGTTATCCTTGTGTACATTATTACAAAGAGAGAGGGAGAGAGATGAAAGGGTGGGTATAATAACTGACATGATTTCATTTGTTGTTTTTTTATATATTTTTTTGTGAAATTGGAAACAAAATTATCCAAGAGAGGAGAAATCACTTGCATGGGAAATCATTTTTTTGGGATCAAGAACCTTGCAAGATTTTTTTCATTTCAGTGATTCCATCGGTCTGGGACATTTGGGAAATTTTGCATCAATCTACTGCATGTTTCAATTCACGAAAATGATTCAGATTGATTCAATCTATTCATGTCTATTTGTATGTTGTGATCATGAGGTTGTCTGTCCATTTCAGTGTGGTTTTGTTTGTTTGTCTGGTGTGTCTACATGGGCATTTAATAAAACATATATTCAACGTACTGCTGAAAATTAGGCTTTGTTTTCAAAGTAGTTTCAGGTGAAATGAATAGTTTTAATCTTAATTGATTCTTATTTGTGACTAATTTCATGATATATACATGCAAGTCATCTTACTAATGTTATGATTTCAGCTGTACCGAAGGGCAGTAGACTAATTCATATATATCATTATTTATCTGATCTAATCAACTTATTAGATTAACCTTGCATTTTATTTTGGGTATTTATATATTTGTTGTGTTTGTATACAATCCTTTGTTGTGACTGAAATTGATTTGTCTTGAGAAATATCTGACTAGAACCAAAACATAAGAATCTCTACATTGTGAAGGTTTAAGTAGTTTTAGTAGTTTGATAAAGAGCATTTAATTATATTTTTGCCCTTGCAAAGCTCAATTTGATTCAGGGAACAAATGCAAAGTTCTTCTAAGCTCAGTTTACAGTGCAGTGTAGACCACATGAGCTAATTTTGTTTATGTAAATATATGCTAATGAGGGGGTTGAAGATTCTAACATTGGGTTTAAATTCAGGCTTCTGTGCCCTCATTCAGTTTCAAATTCCTCCATCTGCAAAATTTCAATTCTCCATAGAACCAACCCCGTCATTTCCTTGTTGCTCACGGATCAGCTCCGTTGCCATGGCAATCAGAGGAATGAGAACCACATTCCTAGTTGTAGGGGTTTTTGTGGGCGGAGTTTAGAATCCCTGGGGGAGGGCCAGTCACACTGACTCTTTGACTCGTGGACTTTGGAGAGTATCAAATGGCTGACTGATTGCCATTTTCTTTTGCCTCGTACCCATGGCAACTAATCCCGAGCTAAAGCTCATTTCTAGGTATTCGCGGTCTTATTTTAGATTTCAGGTCTGAGATTAAACAAGGCTGGAATATTTCATGTTAATCGGATACTTTCTTGTTACCATGGAGACTTAGTTTCTGTGAATTTCCCATTTCCTTCACTTCACCTTCTACCTTTGAGGAAGGTCCTGCTAGGATCAAAATATCCAGCCCTCTAAATTCTTAAGATTAAGCGATATTTGAGGAATGGTTTGGGGTTAAGAATTCCACAGGAGTAAGATTCAAAAATTCATATTTCTTGGATTTTTTTTTCCTTATTGTAGCTTGTAATCTTTAAAAATAAAAACTTAAATTTTAACTCTTGTTCTTTTCTCTCATAATGATGTAGGTAGGTACTTGGGAAGTTAGGTGGTAGCATTTATTTTTCGTCCAAAACCGCTTTGAAATACGTGTACATGTAGGCCTTGAAACTACTTAGCATGTATCCTAGCAACCATGTTTGTTCTGTTTTGTCTGTTTGTTGGTCGTTTGTTTGTTTGTTTGTATTTTTAACCTGTCTCGTTTCTTTCCCTTTTTTTGTAAAAAAAAATAGCAAAAAGAGCAATTTCAAGCCGACTGGCACAGTTTCAGAAAGCTTGTGAAAAAGGTAGCGTGTGAACTAATCTTTAACCTCATGGTTGCCATGGTAATCATTAACTTTAACCCCGAACTTTTGTTTTTCCGTTTGGCCGGCTGCACTGGAAGAGAGATGAGCATTGTGGGAGTGTCTTTGTTATCGTTGAAAATAAAAGTCTGATCGATTTACTCGACGAACTCAAGCCTTGCCTATCCTGGGAAAATAATTTTCACAGGAAAAGATTGGCTGTACTTTGGATTGGAAGCTCAGTAGGATGTACATGTCCAGCTGGTTCCCATCAGGATTTGCCTGTGGCTGTACACTGTCTTTCTTGCAGGGAACCGGTGTTTCCTGTTTCCGCACTTCTGTTCCGGTTTAGCCTCCTGATAACACTCACCAATCAATGGATGGGCACATCCCCCCAAATCCATCACCCCTCCCTTCACCACCCTAGCCCCACCCCACCCCCTTCCCCTTTCTCTCTGGGGTTCAAGAAAACCCACTAAAGCGAGGTTTGTCTTCAAAGAATCCTCTCAAAAATACACTAAAAAACGCAGCAAATGCTTCACAATTTTCATGATTTTTTTTCAATAGTGCCATTCACCACTCATAGAGGGCGCTATTTATCATAACATGCTTCATTTTAGGTCGGAAACAAGCATTGTGATTTCCTTGATCAACGTTTCCCATCAGAGTAGAATAGCGCCCTCTATTGGCAGCATTTGTCAGTCTTGGCAGAGCATAAGCTACATTTTATACAATTTGTCAATCATTGAAATGACTGACAAATGTTGAAAAAAAAACTGACAAATAAACAGGAAAAACAGAAATCTTTCTCTTTTTCTAAGGAAAACAATCAAACCAGAATTAAACACAAAATCTCCTAAATTTAGTTTGAAGGTTCCCTTTTCATAAACTAGGGGCCTGTATCAAATATTTGATCTTAATAATGTACTTAGCTTAAAATAGCGCAATGTCTAAGTAAATTCAATTCATGGCAACACAAGATGCTACAAAACTGAAGAGTTTGAAAAACAGAGAGAGAAACAACATGCAAAGCTACTTCTACCCATGTTAAAAATCTTTCTCTTTTTCTAAGAAAAAATTCAAACCAGACTGATGTTAAACAGGAACACTCAAAAAGGAGAATAAAAATAAATAATTAAAGTTCTCTTTCCATGAATTGTATAAAAGACTTTGATCACAAGTACTTTACTCCAAATTGATCTGCTGTAAATTAAGTTTATTTCAACACAAGATGCTACGAAACTGAAGAGTTTGAAAATTACTTTAATTTGATTCTTGAAAAGGACAATTTCAAATGTTCTCCTTGGAGAAGTAATGTGCTGAATGTATCCTGAACATTTGACTAACTCTCTCCGCCGCTACTTAATAGCCTGATGGTACAACCACTCCATCATCAGAACACATTCTCAATCTTCCCGTCCGTAGCCTCAAGGAACAAATTAGTTTCAGAATCCTCCATGCTCCCTCAAGCCTCACATCCCCACTGACTGACAAGCCTCGACAAAAGTCTCCCCGACTTAAAAGAAATAATCCTGACTGGGAAGAGAAAATGTCTCCCTCGTGTGACCCTGAAAAGACCCCCCATGGAGGGAGTCAGCTTCAAGTTCCCCCGACAGGAGAGATGAAAAGATGCGAGGAAAAAATACCCTAATACTCTTCCTATTTATAAATAGAGTAAAAAGAAATTGTTTTTAACTACTTACTTTCTAAAATGACAAAAATCTATAAAAAAAAAAGTACAAGTCTGACTTTTTGATCCTAGCAGGATCGTTCCCAAAGGCAGAATCATTCTTCCTTTGCTACGTCCTCTCCTTTTTTTTTAAATTTATGAACAAGAATCAGTTCTAACCTGTAAGTTGTGATAGGTCGTATAGTGTCCGCGCTTCGCTAAATGTTGTGCGATTGATCATAATTTACGACGAGTTTGGCGAAAATGACTGCTGTGTCCGATTGGATGCACATCAAATCCGGGATACGCATTTGATTGGTCGGTCAGACACATGCAGTGGAGACAGAATTAGCGAAAGAATTCTGATGATTTTCATTTCCTCGCTGTTAGTGTTACAAACAAAACGTGGTAGTAGAATGGCTTCGTATTTAGACTGTCACACGATACTTTGTCGTTAGAATATTTCAACTCTACTGTAGAACCGGCTTTTGGTAGTAGTTGTTTTGCTTTCGGTTTTGTTTTTTTCCGGCTCGTTGTGCACTTGGATTTTTAGACTCATGGTTGATGTTAGTCTGTTTGCAATGTGTGTGGAAGATCATTGTATCGGTATAGTTATGTATTTGTTCCTCAGTGTCTGTCTGTGTCGTGACAGTGCTTTTTAAAAAGAGCACCGGTACATGAAGTCAGATCTCAGGCTTAAGTCCCAGTCCCGTCAAAATGTCATTACTATTTTTTTTCTAAATCGTTCTTAAGTATATTCCCTGTCAGTACTGCCTTAAATTTTGTTGATACTTACAATACATTTAGGCTCAATGTGCACTCCAAATGAGTCATACATAAATATGAAAGTATTTTTATAATTTTGAAATGCCGTATTTCAATTTCAACTTGGACCACTCTCTCAAATCCTAATACCGTACAAGTATAATTATTTCCTGGAAAAATTCAAAATTACTGTTTATCACACAAGAATTCTTTATAAGTATTTTTTGGAATCACAAACTTGATCGTCAAGGAGAAAAAAGAACCCCGACCCTAAAATATCATCAAAATACATTTCTCGTTTCTATGGTGATAATCTCCCAATGGCATTAAGTGGTGTAGAAAAAAATGTACGTCAATTGCAAATATTTAAAAATGTGGAGTTTAAAGTACGAGACGACAACAGCTTTCCGACGATTTTACCGGAAATGAAATTCTGGTACAATTTGGTAAGTTAGTGTGGCCAGATGTATGTCATGTCGTAAACCCTGTGCCGAGTCTGTGACCTTTGACCCACGGTGTTTAATTGCGATGAATATTCCCCACAATGCCTCGTTAATTTCCGCCCCCAATTCCTTTGCAGCATGCAGTCAGTATTTTGATTTTATTTCTCCCGACTCAAAATGTTTGCACTTTTTGATTATCCGTGCCTCTTTTTGAGGATTCTGGGTTTTTTCGGCCTTGCAAACTTAATGAGGAAAAAGTTAGCCAAGGTTTGAGGAATTGTTTTTTGAAATAGATACTCTTTTCTTCTTGAGGAACTTTAACCTTTTCAGGGGAACATTTCCTCCTCAGCTGTCCACAATTGTATTATCCAGGGTCCATTTGATTCAGATGGCTGTAATTTCTAGAAGGATGTGTTAGAAAAAAAGGAAATTCCTGCTGTAAATGTCAGATCCTTTGTCATCTGATAAATATTCATGAGCCCACAATAGACACACTTCCCATTGGTTTAGATTGTTGCTAGGAGCCTAGACTTGACCCAGTCCTCCTGTCAGTTTCTGTCCAAAATCCCAATCCTCAGATCTTTTGCATCTGATTTTGTTTCCTACAGCCAAAAGAAATTGAACAATTTCACTCAGATCTTGATGACTAAGAAACTGGGTTTCTTCTGATTACTAAAAATCCTTCACGGAATGAAAAGAAGTAACATTCATCTTCAATTCAAATTCTCTTAGACTTTTTTTTTAGGAATGAAAAAAAGAAATTGAGATTACACGACATCTTTGCGATGCTGCCTAGCAACCATTTAATCCTATCCTCCTTAAGTGAAGATTGTATCCGAGATACCCTCTAGCTCCACACCATAAAATGCCCCCGAAGCTTTCTAAGAAGTTACCATGTCATCATACATCAAATAGTTAGAATCGCCCTCGGCAACCATGTATTTTTGTATTTTTAACATGGGAGTCATTGAAATAGTCCACCACTGTCCCTGCTTTTCCCGAATTGACATTAAGCCGCATTTCCACTGGACTTATTTTGGTTAAAGTAACCGAGACAATGGTTACTTTGACCAAAATAAGTCCAGTGGAAACGGCCCAGTCAAATTTCTCTCGGTTACTTTAACCGAGTCCAATGGTTACTTTTACCGAGCAACCTCTGCCCAGTAAAAGTGACCAGGTAAGTTTAACCGAGCCGCTTAGTCCAGTGGAAACGCACCACTCGTCTCAAGTAGCTAGCTTGAACCCTTCTATTCAAGAACAAACATGACGTCATAGCCGGCAGGGGTTCGGGTGAAAGTTCAAAGGTCAAAGTTCACATTCTATGTTCCTCCCACTCAAATATTAGTCAGCAAAGGAAGGCAAAATAGTTGGAGAGGGCGTGGGAGAAAGATAGCTTCTGAGGATACAATTTCAAACGCCTGTCTCTTAGGAATGAATAATCTTAAGTTTTCTTCGAGGACACATTGTTTCAATTCTTTTCCGGCCAGTGTTGTGCATTCTCTGAATTCTGGTATCTTTGAGGGGTCAACTTTATGCAGTTAAATCCAGATACGGTACACTGAGAAAAGAATTAAACATGTGTACAGGTTCTATACAAGTCTAGTTCCATGGTCTGTTTCGCTTTCTGCCATGCCTCAAAAACGATTTCTTGAAGGACACATTGTTTCAGTTTATTCGTGGGAGGTCTTGTGAACATTTCGGTGTTCCTTACTGGTCAATTAAATGCAGTCAAAATCCATTAATGCTTTTGATAGAAAAAGCAATGGTTGAATTGATACAGCTACATGAACTTCTTAAACCAGTTTCTGAGGCAGTTTTCATTCTGTATAATTAGGAATTCCTGTGCTTTTCACGGGTCAATTAAAATCCCACAAATACTGTAACTATTCTGAGAAAAAAAAAAATTCTACAGATTTATAAGTAGAGGGAAATATGTTTGCTAGTCAAACCATGGTTTCTTGTAAGCCTCCCTGAAACTTCCGAAATGTTCATTTCCTTGTCCCCGACATTCCGCTCCATTGTAGGCAAACGAGCAACCGCAAAGGATGCTGGGAAGGGGTATGGGTCGCACAGAGGTCACGCCGGGTATTACACTTTTGAGTCAACACGGCGGAATAATGGGGAAATGTTGATTTTGGCAAAGCGGCTTCAAAGCTTGACAACACGTGTTTACCAGCGACTAGCAAACTTGGAGAGATATTGTGTTTCCTTGGTCAAGAGAGTTTCTGACAAAATGACAAAGTTCACGCTGTGAGTTAGTTTTTAGAGATGTTTGGGTGTGCTCAGTGGGTTTCCATCAAAACCCTTCATTTTCAATCAGGCATATTAGATTGAAATTAAACGTTTACCGGTAGTTTTCTAATGTCTATCAATTTCTCTTTGACTTTTTTTTTTAAGGAAAATTCTGTATTTTTTCCCCCTTTTTACAGTGCTGGGTAACAAAATTGAATAGTTGTAGGAATTTGTTGGAATCTTAAGGAATATGATTGTAAACCGAAGAAAAGAAATTGGCTAGTTCTAGAGGATCATGCATATGCATGGAGGAACAAGCACAGCATGAATATGCATTAAGCGATGCATATTCAAATCTAATAATCTGAATATTCATTAAGTTTAGTGATTGCTTGAATGTGCATGCCACTGCATTACGATCTGCCAATTTTTCTGTAGGAATTAATTATCTGATTTGCATACTCATGCCCACTCATGAATATGCATTGGCCACTGCTGAATATGCATGAGGTTGAATTTGCATAATCCAGCTTTCTGCATCCTCACTGCATGGTTCCTGCACTTTTCCTAAATCTGTTTGTCCCCCATCTGAAAAGTGTCTGCATGCTTCGTGTTCATTTTCCTGACATTGCTTTCCCACTAACATTACCTTGGTTCCTCATTTGCATATTCATTACCCGTTTGCTCGTTTATGAATATTAATCTAACATTTTTATCCAGAGCCAACAGAGGGCGCTCTTTATACTAAATGTTGCATAACATTCTCACACTTTGAAAAAAAAAACCATCTTATGTGCTCATTGATGAACATAATTTCATTATTTCATGAACTTCATTTGCTTTTGATAAAAAAGAAGGGATTTCTGTTGACTTTGATTCGCATTCTCACTGATCTTAAAATCTGATTACGTCTATTTTTTGTGGTTGTTTGGTTCGTTTGTGAGGTGACATTTTCCGTTTTTCTTCGCAGAGAATGAACCCAGTCAAGTCTTGACACGGTCGGGGTCTAAGAAGCTGGATCTATCCAAGTATCAGTCTGGCGGGGGTGACGGGGAGAACAAGAGGGCGTCCATGACCAAGAGACTGGACACCTCACGATTCTCTAAGTTCCAGGGAGACTCTACAGACGGTGCCGTGCCAAGTAGAGTCACGCGGAACTTCACCATCAGCCCATCGAACCGCAAGAGTGGCTTTCAGGTAAGTTGCGTTGTCTGTCAAAGGCTCTTTATGAAGCAAAATGAAATTAAGGCCGTGGCTCTGGCTCAGGCTCAGATTCTGGCTCTGGCTCAGGCTCTGGCTCAGATTCTGGCTTTGTCTCGGGTTCTGGCTCTGGCTCTGGTCAGGCCTTGGTTTCACTTCCCCTTCTCTCACACTGTCTCACACTCAGGCTCAGATTCAGGCTCAGGCTCTGATTCAGGCTCAGGCTCAGGCTCAGATTCTGGCTCAGGCTCAGGCTCAGATTCTGGCTCAGGCTCAGGCTCAGATTCAGGCTCAGGCTCAGGCTCAGGCTCAGATTCTGGCTTTGTCTCAGGCTCTGGCTCTGGCTCAGGCTCAGGCCTTTGTTTCACTTCCCCTTCTCTCATTAATTATAATCTCACTTGTATTCAAGGAGTTAATAAAAAAACTGTTGCAAACTGCTCACTGACTAAAATGACCTGCAATACATAAATCTCAAAAGTTAGAGGGCCTGAGTTTAGATCCTAGCAGGACCTTTCTCAAAGGCTTTGTAATGCAAGGACACAGCATCTTACCAGTTTCTAATTCTAGGAAAATATTCTGCCCTAAACTGCACACCTTCATAGTCAGTAACAAAGCACAATGTGTATCTTCAGGTGTTGTGGGATTAGGGTTGAAACTAGTTGAAACCTGAGGCTGACCAGGGAATTGCTACATTGTGATAAATTTATTGTCTAGCGATGATTTGAGGCATTTGCAAATGGTTAGTCAAGTAGTCCAAAGATGGAATGTGGAAAATTTGTGGTCACTTTTTGATCAATGGATTGCCCTGCCGGTCTCAGCACACTAAACTGAGGACATATCATTGTCAAATGCAATTCCCAGATGTCTGTGAAAAACAAACGTCATGACTAAGTCCTTCAGCCGATCCATCTTGAATTTATTTTTTTTACTCGGTGGTGTAGCGGCAAAGCTTAATTTATCTTCCTCAGACATTGTGCCAAGTTTGTTTGTGTAATTGATTGAATTCAGACCCCTCTTCCCTTCGTTGCCATGGTAAACTGGCGTTCCCTGATGACATCACTGTCTTTTCCAGGCAAAATATTCAGCTGGCATAAAAAATGATGATTCATGTTCGAAAATTGTGGGGTTTTTTTCTTCTTCAAATTATAATTTAATTATTATTCACTTTCTGTGTGTTTATGTTTTTACCTTCATGACATTTCCCGACTGAGCATCAGTGATTTTTTTTTTTTTTATTTGAGTAAAAAACAAAAATAAGAAATGTCTGGCAAGAAATTCTGGATTGATTTGTTTGTTTTTTTAGATTGAGATTGAGAAGCAATGATTATTGTGGTAGCTGTTTATGCTCTTGTAGAGGCTGTTGCCATAGTAACGGCAAGGTCTATTTATTGATCTTTGTATATGACCCTTGTTTACATTTTTACTGCAGATTTATGTAGGTCTATGCCATCAAAAAGGAAAAATTCTGTAAAAAAGACTTGGATAGAGTGGAATATCTTGAGTATGATTTTAGTCTGAGGTTCCTACTGAATTCTGGAATCATAAAGTAATCATTTGAGACAGATTATATCTTGGTTTGGATTTTTTTTTAAACCTACTCAGTGGAATGTGCATACTGTATTGCGTTCATAGAAGCTTCATTGTATTACACCGGTGAACAACGTCCCCTGTGTCTGGTTGTACATGGTGGGAACCAGTTGAGTCATAGCTCCACCCCTCCTGCACTTCAAGGATACAGTGATAGATCAGTCGCCAAACATGTTTAGACTTAGCAATCATTAGACCAGACAGCGCACCACAAGTATGTGGGCTGAGGGCTTTCTGTCTCTCTTTGTCTCTCACTCTCTCACTTTGTGTCTATCTTTCTGTGTCTCTTTGTCTCTCTTTGTCTCACTTTGTGTCTATCTTTCTGTGTCTCGTTGTCTCTCTCTCTCTCTTTCCCCATTGCATTATTTGCATATTGCAATATTTGCATGTCTCTCTGTTTCTCTTTGTCTGTCTTTCTCTGTCTCTGTCTCTCTCTCTCTCTCTTTCTCTCTGTAACTCTGTCTGTTTCTCTCTCTCTCTATTTCTCTATCTCTCTCTCTTTCTTCATCTCTCTCTCCTTTTCTCTCTCTCTCTCTCTCTCTCTCTCTCTGTCTCCCTTTCTTTCTCTTTCCATGTCTCTCCCCTTCTCTCTTTATCTCTTCATCTCTTTCTCTGTCTTTCTATCTCCCTCTCCCTGTCTCTCTCCATCTCTCTCTCTCTCTCTGTCCCTCTCCCCCTCCCTCTCTCTCGATGTCATATCCCTTGACATTGGCAATCATGACAAGCAAAATGTGTCCTTATTTTTACTTATATAGTAGCATTTCCCCTCTGATGTTTTACTCATCTTCCCCATATAAAACCAGTCTTTCAGGCTGGACAACCAAGATCATTCTTCTCTTTCCTCTACCCCTCTCCCCTCCATTATCTTCCTGTCAAAACCAGATTTTTCAAACCATCTTTCCTCAGGATGTGTTCAAGGAATTCCAACCTCCACATGTCCTGATTACCTCAGCTACCACAACTCAACCATGACTGCGCCAATTATAAACCACAAAAATGTATCCGGGGAATTGACCTGGAATGTTTCTGACTGTCTTACTGGAACTCTTCAACTCAAAATCATGTTTTTTTAAGCTCACATAGAAACGGAAACTAGCTAGATGCAGAAATGTTTTGCCTCAGTTATAGGTGTCACCTTTAAGCTAACCTATACGTCAGCAACTTCCAAAATGTATGTAAACATTGCGCAAGATTGGAAACTGATTTGAGCTGACATTGTCCTCCATACTTGGATCACAACTTTTCCCCCAACCCGTTTCAATCTTGGGTGGCCCTCTGAGCTACCAGTCTGAATTTTTTAGTGAACAAGAGGATCCTTTGATTGAAATCCCATCATTTTGAGAAAAGAAACTTTGAAGTTTCAGCCTTTGAAAAAGGTCCTGCTTAGAGCAAAATATAAAACCCTTATTACTAAGGTTTGCTGTTTTTGTTTTGTAGTCAAGAGTCAAGACCATCGTCAATAACTTTTAAGAAAAAAATATCCGAGATAGAGTTGGAGAGAGGGAAACAAAGTTGTCATCTTGAATTGGTAATTTTAGCAGTGATGCTACTTTAATAAGACGTCCCGGAAGTCTTCAGTCACATTCCGATCCAGTTCTTGGCAAAGACATCTGTGCTTTGATTAACCGTGGCTAGTCATTGCCGACCTTAAAGATGAAATCAAGATGTTCAGCCATCTCTCTTCAGAATTCCTGGGACATTGGTCATGGGATTGGTGGGAAGACAGAGGGAAATTGGTTTGCATTTTAAATCTTGTTCTTCTCGTTTCATTGTCACCATCCTGGCAACTAAATCCATGAGTGAAACAGGAGACATTGTTTTATTCCTTGTTGGTTTATAACAGTGACTATACAATCATTATTTTTGTTATAGCTCAAATTGTAATCTGAGAAAGTAGAAAAAGGCCAAAAACCGTCATGGTTTTCGTACCAGCTTGTAGTGTAAGAAATAGTTTATGACACGTGAGTAATTAACTATTTGTTTGAGTGATGATTTTTCGAGAAGTACAGCATCCCAGACTGTAATATTTCAACATGAGGATTGTATCATGACCATCTACAAACTGTGTAAAATAGAAGGAAATCTGTGGATGTTTCCCGACCTTCCCAATGTTGTATTGGTCCTTTAAAAAGCAGGCAGTTAGCAAGCCATTTTTTTTTTGTAGTTGATTCTCCCATTGGAACATTCAAGACAAACTAGAGTGAAATTCCTCAGGACAGGTCCTTGTTCAAGGTTTAAGCACACCCTTGATTTCAGCTGATATTTGTTATTCCCCAAGGCAAGACCCACCCATTGAATATCCCCTCATTACCATTCGCACACCCCTTTAAGCCACCAAGGTGGAAGTGGTTGAATGGAGGCATTGTGTGCAGGCCTTATTTGGTGCCAGGCAGTATCATTATCCCAGTAGGGGTGTTCCATGAGGGTGTCAACGTATGTCCACGGAACAGATGGTCTAGTAGGATAGGGTGGTGGCCCGACACCTTTGAAGAGAATTTCCTGACTTAATTATGCACCATATGAAACTAATTAATCCATCAGTAATTAGTTGTAGTCTTGCACTCAAGTCAGTTTTCGATCACACCACCTTTGATTATGCGATAGCCTCTGTTCAAGTCACTTTTTGGGGTTTGTTTACATAACCTTGGGAGGTGTTAGGCGCATCAAATTGCATTCTGTATGAAGTTAGGCCACACCCTAACTCAAAGGTCAGGTGGACCACAGAGAGCAAGGTTGCTTATCCAATCACCTCATGAATATTCATCAGACTTGCCTGTCTGTCCAAAGTCCGTCCCATAAGGCCCGGTCCACCGCACTTTCAGTATCAGTCAAAAAAAGAAAGTCGAGTTAATCTTTCTTGAACACAAACACAGATAAGTCCTTAGCAAACACAACTACAATGTTCCTGAGAAGGGTTTTATTATTATATCAGTGAACAAAATGATGGTGTTCATTTCAAGAATTGAAAAGGGTTTTGTTCATTAGATTTAGACTTAGAGAAAATAATTCTTCAAAATAATCCCTGGATATTGGTGGAGATAGAGGCTGGCAATCTATACCAAGTAGAAAAACATATTTTCTTGGTCTTTTGTTTTTTCTTGTAGCAGATTTGGGAGCAAATTAAGTTTGATTGTCACCAGTCTCAGATTTCTCAAGGTTTGTTCCATCTGTGTGATTCTGGGAGTTTGTTGATGAGAATTCCACATGTGTTTTGTTTTTTTCTTGCACTGCTTTATTGGCTTGTACCTCACTTAAAAGACGAATATATTTCTTTATTTTTTTCGCTGTGTTTCGAAATGCCAAACCAAAAACATGTTTTCAAAATTCAAGTTGGAAATTTGAGTTGCAGTTGTTTTTGGTTTATTTATTTTTTTAGGGGGGGGGGTGGGTTTTGATTTTTCCTCCACTCCCCTTGTTGACATTAAATATTTGTAGTTACTCTGTTCGTGAAAAAAATTGTTGGTTGTACAAAAAGAAAAAAATGACTTTTTCAACCCTTATGGAATGCTGAAATTATTGATGAATAGAAATATTCAACCGACTTGTGAACCCAAACACTAAATGGCATTTTGCAGCTGCGAGTTTGTCCGCAAGTTATTTTTAAAATTCGATTCGGGTAATTGGATGGAATTTGTTCGTTCTGAAATATACCTGTAGTCCTTGATGATTTGGTTCGACGAGGCTGTTTTTAATCTGTGAATTGGTTGGTTTGTTGGTTGGCATGTTTACTTGTCTGTATATCTTCAAATATTTGGCTTATTATGAGAAGGTTGGATGGACGATTTCAATTTTTTTTTTTTTTTTACAGAGCAGAGCTCTTCAAAGCTGTCAAACTCTCTGAACATGATTTTGTGGTTTTAACAATCTACATCTATTACTGGAATGCGTTAATTATTAATTACATCTCCCACCGAGATTGGTTGATTGATTGGGGTCACATGACCCTCAACTGCCGTTGACAAGTCCTTCAAATTCAACGACACGTCGGAGATGGACAGGCAGATTGTTTGACGTGTTGTCAAATTTCTGGGGCCGCGTTTAGAGAGACGCGGACATTGCACCATCCTGAAATCTGGAAACACCCCAGTGATGGAAAAATGATGAGCAGTTGTCTGAAGCGAGCGTCGACAGTTGCCGTCGGTTACCTCCCACCTCCCACCCTCCGACGAAGATGGCTTCCCCGAGGGTGTCCTGAATCTGATTGGCATCATGCAGGGTTGTGGGATATGAGAAATGCGAAGAATTACAAGATCATGTCATCATCCAGTGAGATAGGATTCATAGTTGGAGCAGTTAAAACGTGAAGTTCATCATTCCAAACTCTCCCTTGCTCAGCTTTTTCACAGAATCTGAAATCTAACACTGTTTTAAAATCCACAAGAATTACTCACTGAAGATTACTCACAGTCACACGTACATAACATTATCCTGTGTGACCAGTCACCCAAGTACCCCCGGTACGTACAGCCATGGAATAAGGCTCTCCTTAGTCTAGTACAGCAGTATACATACATCTACTACTGGCAATCAAATTCAACGCACACTCCATTTTCTTTGTATCTCTCATGCATATTTGTCTCACAAATCAATAATTTTCATGCCCCAAGCATCCATATCCTTGAGGTTCCTGCCTTCTAAAGAACCCTTGTTTTATTCTTTGTTGGTTAATGTCATCATGGTGGAAGGGCCTCACCCTCCCTTGGGTTGCGACGGACTCCCCTGTGGTGGGAATGGAGTGTTCTAGAGGTTCCCCCCATGGTGGGGGTATGCATAGAGGCAGTGTGTCACTCTCCACAGAACTCGCCCTTGTGTGTAGCCACACTGGTGGAAGTGCTATTGTGAGGTTCCTGCCCTGTACATGAGAGAGATTTTTGTTGTTTTTTATCCATGGTGCCTGCCATTTGAAGGTGAAACTCATTGCTGTGAGGTTATCCAAGTGCTACTGTCATTCGGGAATAATTCTCTCGGCTAATCGTTACACCGGCATCAGAGCTGTTCGTCTACTGCGGAACTCCACGGTCCACACTAAAACCTGTGAGTGATACTGTGTCTCTTGGCTTAGATTTCTACCGACCTCATCCACTGATCTGTGCAGGAAACCAACCATTATTTGGAAATCTCTGTGAGTTATCTTCGGTCTTCTGTCTGGAGTTGTCTGTAAGCCAACACTGTTAGCCAAGCCTTTGTCCCAGGAGTTGATTTTAAGGTAGACCCTCCTGACATCACACAACCAATCTGTCTTCTGGTCTACGAGTTGATAAAATCTAGCCGCCCACAAGTAAAAAATCAATCCAACTAGAGTCTAGCTCTCAACCAAAAAGAATTTTTTCCCACTTTGGTCTGCCAACTTTAAATATATTCGTTTGCCATATGTTGGAGTCAAGATACCAGATGTAACCGACTGGATTTCCGGTGAGACAAAAAGCAAAAAAAAAACCTGACCATTGAAATCGGCATTATTTCATTCTTTATACTAGTTTCCGCTGTCTTAAATTCTCGGTAGAGTAAGGAATCTGGATTGTCGATGTTCAATAATCTTGAAGTCTGCAACCAAATCTTGAAATAAGCTTCTAGCACCGAACAGGTCACGACCTCTTGTTTGATTAGTCTACCATCTGTTTTTGTAAAAAAATAAATTAAAAAAAATACACACAAAAATTCGTACACATGTGAAACACGCTGTGTTGACCCTGTGTGTTCAACTACTCCAAATGTTACTCCCAAATACCTTGAAAACAGAATGCATTTCTGAAAAGCTAATCCATTTTGAGTTCTGTGATCACCGTTAATGGATTCCTGGTTGGCAGACAACCTTCAGTCCTTCACTGACAATCGGCATGTGGGGTGACTGAGTGACTCACTCCGTACAATTTGCCTGTAAAACTGATGAATAATGCTACAAATTTATCCTGAAAAAGAGTTCAGTCTGACCATGTTTGGCTCTAAATTCTCTCATTCTGATTGACAGAATACCTGTTTTTATTTGTCTGCCATTTTAAACAAAATTGGCATTCACCAGTTAATTAATTAGAGCAAAGAAATTTTTTCTAAAATAACTAATTTTTTCTGACATTTTAAACAAAACTGGGTTACAACAAACTACATGCTTTCAGCAGTTAATTTTAGAGCTAAGAAAATAACTCAAAAATAAATCTTGTCTGCAAATTAAGTTTTTTGAGTTTGATTTTTTTTCTCAGAGAATTCAAAATCTCACGCTACGCCAACTGTACTCTCCCTTGAAGTTAAAAACCAAAAAATTCACAAGCTTTCAGTGGTTTTAGTATCTTGTTGCCTTGACAACACTGGTCTCACTTTCTCTCTCAGAAAAAAATCCTTACAGGTCAAATCTTTGTGGCTCCTTACAGGTACCTAAATGTAATCTGCAACAATTGGTGACAGGTTTCAGAACATCACATCTCCCTTGAAAAAAAACCCATGCTTGACCTCTGAACTCTGAACTCTGATCTCCAGAGAAGATCAGCATCCTTGGGTTGATATTTTGACATTCTGTGCTGAGTGTGTGACCCACTGTGCCTCCGACCCAGATCCCAGCTAGCCCTCTTGACCTCTGAACTTTGACCCGGCCGATTCGACCAAGGTTCTGCCACACCCCAGAAGCGGATCCTGCTCTTTGATTTCCAGAGGGAGGGGTTGTGTCCTATCGACTGTTAGCCATGTCTGAGACTTGCGAGGTACCCACCGGCGATGTAACAGCGGAGGAGCCCGTGATCGAGAACGATAAACCCAGCGAGAAAATGCCCGAGAAAACCCTGCCAACTCGCTGCGAGAGTCCGGCCAATGATTTGGCCAACGGAGGCGAGATCAAAGGCAACGATACTCCAAATGGGAGTCGTAAATGGGTGAGTATGGTGCCCTGACTCGGGAATGCAGTTAAAGAATCCTGCCATTGCATGTGTGCCAGACTATCTAGCGCTGCGTTTGTCTGCATGCCTTGGAGTTGGCCAATTTTGGTGAAAAAGATGTTTCTCTTCTGTGGAAAACAGATTTCATGACAAACATTTTCCATGTTTGTCTAATGAATAACTCTACAATCCAACAAGTGCAGTACCTCATCTGATAATTCACGAGACATTGTCAATCTGTAAAGAACCGCGTCTTTGTAAATGTAATTTCTGATCCTAGTTTGTCTTGCGAGAACAATCTTACTTTCTTAGGTTTGCTAGTTTCAACAAGAGTAAATAATGTACCTCAACTGAACCTTCATACTGTGCATTGTCAAAGTAGTCTTGTTCTGCAGCCTGGTTTATACTTATAGCACCCACGGCGAGGTCAACTTCCAAGTTAATTTGTCTAGACAAGTTTTCACAGTGGTGTCCTTGAAGGTACACCATACATTTGTAGTCTTGCCCTCCAGGCTGTTGGGAGTGTTACAGTTCTTAAAAGGTCAACCTGGGGTTACCTGTTCTAGGTCAAACAGCTTGACACTAGTGCATTAAATACAGTGATTTACATGTCTACGTAGTCTTGATTTCAGCCTGTACTATTGTCACATTTCTTCTGAAATGACCAGCCAAAGGTCATAAGGTCTGGTTCCAATGGGCATGTAGTCTTGCTCTCAAGCCTTGGTTTAGGATTTCACCATTGCCTTTACTGCCCTATTATAGACAACACAGTGCAACCTGAATCTTAAGTACATACCACCACACCTTTGTTTGTTTTCCAAAGTGTTACATGTAGGCTTAAATTACAAGTAGGCTGAAGTTGCAAACTCCTTATTGTGTACACATACCAAACTTGTAGTCTTGTGCTCCAGCCTGTTTTATGATACCAGTCCCTCCTGAGATGCCCAACCTCAATTTTGAAAAAAAAAATGGCAAAGAAATTTCGTCTGGACCGGAACGTTAACCCCAAGACCTCTAATTGAATGTTCCGGCACTATTTCGCCTTCTGAGATATCCTGTCCATAGATGACAGCCTTTCCAAACCCAAGAAATAGTCCTCTCTGTTTGTTGGAGATAAGAATATTACAAACATGTGCAACACGTATAGTCTTGCTCTCCAGACTGCTTTGTGATACCAACTCTTCCTGAGTGTCATACCTGACATTAATTTCCCATGACAGGTTCAAGGAATTTAGCCTTGGTGACCTGAATTCAGTGGATCCGATCGCTATCTTTATCCTTCTCCATATATCCTAGTAAAATTCTATCTCAGCTTTGGCTGTCAGCCATCTAAGAACTCTGCGTCTCACATTGACCCACCAGGAATGTTATTGGGGTTTTAAAACTTCCAGGGGTCTAGCTAGAATCTATGACATGATAGCAATGTTTATCCTGATACATCTGCCCCCGTCAAAGATACTAATTTAATAACTCTGAGGATGTGCTTCAATTCAACGCCCATACCATTGTGGTGTCATTACCAAAGATCAAAACATTCTGCCTTTGAGAAAGGTCCTGCTAGGATTGAAACATTCTGCCTTTGAGAAAGGTCCTGCTAGGATTGAAACATTCTGCCTTTGAGAAAGGTCCTGCTAGGATCAAAACATTCTGCCTTTGAGAAAGGTCCTGCTAGGATCCAAACATTCTGCCTTTGAGAAAGGTCCTGCTAGCCTGCTAGGATCCAAACATTCTGTCTTTGAGAAAGGTCCTGCTAGGATCCAAGCATTCTGCCTTTGAGAAAGGTCTTGCTAGGATCCAAACATTCTGCCTTTGAGAAAGGTCCTGCTAGGATCAAAACATTCTGCCTTTGAGAAAGGTTCTGCTGTGATTGAAACATTCTGCCTTTGAGAAAGGTCCTGGTAGGATTGAAACATTCTGCCTTTGAGAAAGGTCCTGCTAGGATCCAAACATTCTGCCTTTGAGAAAGGTCCTGCTAGGATCCAAACTTTCTGCCTTTGAGAAAGGTCCTGCTAGCCTGCTAGGATCCAAACATTCTGCCTTTGAGAAAGGTCCTGCTAGGATCAAAACATTCTGCCTTTGAGAAAGGTCCTGCTAGGATCCAAACTTTCTGCCTTTGAGAAAGGTCCTGCTAGGATCCAAACATTCTGCCTTTGAGAAAGGTCCTGCTAGGATCCAAACATTCTGCCTTTGAGAAAGGTCCTGCTAGCCTGCTAGGATCCAAACATTCTGTCTTTGAGAAAGGTCCTGCTAGGATCCAAGCATTCTGCCTTTGAGAAAGGTCTTGCTAGGATCCAAACATTCTGCCTTTGAGAAAGGTCCTGCTAGGATCAAAACATTCTGCCTTTGAGAAAGGTTCTGCTGTGATTGAAACATTCTGCCTTTGAGAAAGGTCCTGGTAGGATTGAAACATTCTGCCTTTGAGAAAGGTCCTGCTAGGATCCAAACATTCTGCCTTTGAGAAAGGTCCTGCTAGGATCCAAACTTTCTGCCTTTGAGAAAGGTCCTGCTAGCCTGCTAGGATCCAAACATTCTGCCTTTGAGAAAGGTCCTGCTAGGATCAAAACATTCTGCCTTTGAGAAAGGTCCTGCTAGGATCCAAACTTTCTGCCTTTGAGAAAGGTCCTGCTAGGATCCAAACATTCTGCCTTTGATAAAGGTCCTGCTAGGATCCAAACATTCTGCCTTTGAGAAAGGTCCTGCTAGGATCCAAACATTCTACCTTTGAGAAAGGTCCTGCAAGGATCCAAATTGCATTCTGCCTCTGGTAATGAGTTTGAATATTTGTCTCTTCGGAAAGCTGTGGTGATTTTTTTCTGCAACTTTAACCCCAAATCTCGAACAACAACCCTGGTGTGCTGGTATTTTGCAATTTCAAATAATGTGGTTACTATATAATTAGGAATGTTTTCCTTTGGAACAACAGTTTGATTTTACTCTGGTGATTTCAAAA
The DNA here is from genome assembly GCA_949987565.1 of Luidia sarsii. Taxonomy (NCBI): domain Eukaryota; kingdom Metazoa; phylum Echinodermata; class Asteroidea; order Paxillosida; family Luidiidae; genus Luidia; species Luidia sarsii. The sequence continues at coordinate 392,669 of OX465122.1, forward strand.
TAAGGATGTTTTTTCAATTTCAATTATTTTTTACTATTATTTTTAGTTTTTTTTTTAACTTTGGAACAACATTCTGGTTTTACCGGCGGTTCCAAAATACGGATGTTTATTCCCAGTGGGGTTTGAGTGAAGAGGAATCTGGTTTTTCAATTTTATGTCCGACGGCTTCAAGATGGAAGTGGGTGATGTGGGAGAACGTACCCAACCCTCATTTCGGTCAGAAGGTTGTTAATTTGCGGTCATACAATGTCCTATTTGTGGTCCCATTTACTTTTGGCTTTAGTTTTTCCCTGTTATCACTCCCTCTCCTTTCTGCCAACAATTCAAGCCAGGAAGGAAGGAAGAACGAACCTCCCCCGTCTGATTCCTGGCTGTTACCTTGACAAACATTTCCTCCAGCAGATGCCATTTTCTAATGCCGCTGCCTGGTTACTCAAGTCCTTCCTCAGTATGTGGTCTCAGTGGGAGTTGTTTTGTTATTGTTGTTGGAAGGACGATTTCATTCCATCTTTGAGATTGACCTGGTACATGTACTAGTTCAATGCTCTCAAAGTGAAGTGCCCTTTGAGTTTGAGATTATGCTGAACGAAAAGATGGATTTGGGAGGATTTTGGCACGGTTACTGTTTAGTGGCATCAAGTCTGCATGGGTAGTTAACAAGTTATTGTTATGCTGCCTCCATGCCTGGGTCTTACAGTCCTGTGTCCTTCCAAAACCCTATAATACTAGGGGATGGATTTGGGAGGATTTGGGGGATGGTTAGTGACATCAAGCCCCCATGTAAAATTACTATGACAGTTTTTTTTCATCCAATCCCTTTCTATCCCTTCCTAGTCTCAGGCCAATTTCAGTCCACTCCACTTCACTATATCCCTAGTAATGTAGTTATGTTCCTGTACAACCCTCATAATTCATACCATCTGTCAAAATGTTTACAATCCTAAAGGCTGTGGAGCCTCCAGCAATCCCTAAACCACAATCCAGTTTTCCTCCGAATCTGCCCAAAAAAGGACACTGCTTTTTTGACTTCACCACTCTGCATTTTCCCCATGCAATCTTTGAGTCTTTCCCTCGAGGCAATTGACTCTACGTAATGGATTCCTTATGTGTCCAGTTATTTCCTGGTTTGGTTCCAGCATAGACCAGTGGATAGACAGGTTTATTTTCTTCAACGCAAATCCACCACAATTGGTTTTCCTGACCTTTGCCTTTTTCATAAATTAAAGAATTCATCGCCCTTTGGAATAACAAATGCAACTCCAGTTTGCTTCCGTCTATTTTTTGTTTAGGTGAATATCTGATATTTCTTTCCTGGAGTTTTCATGAATATCATTAATTGGCAAAGAAGACTTTGGACTGGGACTTGAACCCGAGACCTCTGGTTTTGCGTATGTGCGGTCTTGCCATCTGAGCTATCCAGCCCTTAGATGGTTGCCTTTCCAAAAAGTCAACTAATCTTTGACTTTTTTATCATATCATCATTTAGAATACTGTCCTGTGTTTTTTTTTTCAAGAGCTAGGTTTGATTGAGTTAATCATTTTAATTCAACCTCCCTGGCAAAGACGAGTTGACTATTAGGGAAGGCCACCATCTACGGTCTGGGATGCTGTACTTTTCGAGAAATCTTCACTCAAACATTGACAAATACAGTGTAGTTTATTACTCACGAGTAATCAACTATTTCTTACATTACAGAACGGTGCAAAAACCATGATTTTTTTTTCACCTTTTTCTACTTTCTTAGATTACCATTTGAGCTAAAACCTTCGCAGGATTGCTTTTTTGTAACGCACAAACTGTGGCAATCTTTTGACCTTTACCAATGTTGTGGGCCTTTTAAAATTGATGACAGAAATTAAGACAAAGCCAGAGCCTGAGCCAAAGCCGGATGTAGAGATAAGCTAGTCTATCCTTCGTGTCTGAGATGAGATTTGTTCGGTCGAGATGTTCTACTCAGGCTATCTGCTTGTTTGTCTTAGTCTAGGCCTGGCGGGATTTACTGCCAATTCAATTAGGAAGGTATTCGTTAAATGGTGGATATAGGCCTCGTTAGACTTGCTCCCAGTCACAGCAGTGCTTTGGAGGACCCTCCAGAATAGAGCAGAGGGATTGCTAGACTTGCTCCCAGTCACTCATAAGCTTAAAGAGAACCTCTTTCATGGTCACTATGGAGTCATTAGACTTGCTTCCAGTCACTTGTGTGCTCGTAGATAACCCCTTACCATGGAATTATGGGTAACTTTAGACTTGCTTCTAGTACCATGTGTGTTTGGGGATCATTGAATAATTATGGAGTTTATGGTATTTTTGGCATCATTAGACTTGACGCTAGTCACTTGACTGTGGGCAGAATTTTGTCTTACAGTATTGTCCTGACTTCGCAGGTATGGTTGGTGTGCGTTTACGCATTATTAGACTGCATCCAGTCCCTTGTGCTTTTTGATGGAAGTTCAATGGCAATGTTCAGGCATCGTTGAACTTTGTTTTCAGTCCTGGTGATCGTTCCTAGTGGCATTTTTGGCTTTTTTTTTAAGGACAGCTGAACTGACTTCTTTCTCTTTTTGCGTTTTGCAGAAACCCGCAGTTGTGACTTCAACAACCAACTCCAAATGTACCATCTGTACAAAGACAGTTTACCCCATGGAAAAGATCACAGCAGATTCACAGTCATATCACAAGACGTGCTTCCGTTGCACGGAATGTAACAGATGCCTAACGTATGTACATCTCTTGGTCTTTTCGTTGGTCTCTGTCTCTGTGTCTCATTCTGTCTGTCTTTCTGTCTCAGGCCGTGTCCAGGCGTCTAGAGCTTGGTCTAGGTCTTCCTCCTATTGGAAATACACGGAGATGCGAAGACAATAGCCCTAGCCGTAGCTCTGGAAGCCCGTTTTGGACATGGCCTCAGTTTCTCTCTCTCTCAATCTCTGTCTCTCTCTGTCTTTCTCGTTCACTGTTTTTGAGTCTCATTTTTCTGTCTTTCTCTCCATATCTCTGTCTGTCTTCCTCTCTGTCTCTCCATTGGTCTATTTGTCTGTCTGTCTCTGTCTCTCTCTCTCTCTCTCTCTCTCTCTCTCTCTCTCTCTCTCTCTCTCTCTCTCTCTCTCTCTCTCTCTCTCTCTCTCTCTCTCTCTCTCTCTCTCTGAGTCTCACTCTGTCTCCCTTTCCCTCTTTCTCTGTCTGTCTGCCTGTCTCTCTTTCTCTCATTTTCCACCTCTGATTCTTTTGTAAATGATTTTTGTTTCTCTGAGGCTTTCTTGAAAGACATTTCCAACATTCATCAATCTATCTTTCTGGGCTCAACTCTAATTCTTGATCTTCTTCATTCCCTACCAGTTTGGGCAGCTTTGCCCAACTCAATCAGTTACTATACTGCAAGCCTCACTTCAAGCAACTTTTCAAACTCAAGGGTAACTATGACGAGGGCTTCCAGCGAGCTTCACACTCCCTACGATTCAAGACCTCAGCGGATGCAGGTACCCATAGCAAATAGACTGGACTGCTACCAAGCCTTACTATATAGATCACCTTATGATCGCTAAGCGGCCATCTTGGTCATATCCCCTGCATCCCCCCTGGTGAGCAGCACCTATTTCCCATATCATGACCAAAGCACCAGACTACAGTTGCACTGCTTTGAATGAAGGGGGAAAAACAAAAACAAAGATGGCTGCCTGGTGATAAAGTTCTAGATCTTTTTTTTTCTGGTGAGATTTGGTGAGACTCTTTTAACAAATGGGTGGAAAGTAGCCTGTATGCTAATGTATCGTGACCTTTGACCTTGATATGCTAATAAGCCGTATGAAAAATCATACTGTAACAGAATTTAGTGGTGAGGTGACCTACGACCTTTGACTTTCATAACTTATCAAGAGATGATATCAAGTTACGTTGTTGTGTTGGTAGTCGTAATTTAAAGGAAACGTTGAGATTGTATGCAAGATGTTGTGCATGTTGACAGTTCCAACAGTCTGCATGACGCTAAATTCCACCCATTTGTTCCGCTAAGAGCTTAGGTCTAATCCCATTCATCAATCTCCAGGATCAGGCTATGGCTCAGGCTTCGTCTTCGGCACAGAAAAACCTGAAAATAGCGAGTTGGTGGTTTGTCACAGAATTGAAAGGGTTACAATGGAACGTCGCTGTAGTGTAATGAACATCCAGGTATCCCTGAAAATTGTTCGGTATAGCGGTAATTCATTATAACAGTTGCAGCCACATGTTTTGTACACAAAAATTGGGAGCCAAAGGTCATGTTTGTTATAGCCGAATGTTGGGTATAATTATCGGCGTTCGTTATAGCAACGTTCCACTGTGTTGTCCTCTTGAATAATCACCTAGCAACTGTGGAAAAGTTTGTTTGACATAAGAGAGGAGTTGTACCAAAGCCTGAGCCTAAGCCTTCATTTCGTAAATGATTTAAGATTCTACGCTATAATTATTGCCTTTCTTAAAACTAGGATAAACCCACCAGTTACAAGATAATTAAAATCATGCAAACTAAACAAATTAATTACCCTAAAGTATAATTGCCAACCTAAAGATGAATATCGATTTATACATTTTTTCCTTGAGGCTAGCAGGATTTATACAGCATTTTTTTAAACTCCGGTTATCTGAGTTATCCAGTTATAAACTTTGATATCAAGCTTCACCATTTTATAACCTAGTTAGGCTTTTGGTAAACCAGTTTACAAAAACAGGGCAAACAAATTTGTTTAGAGCAAAATGTTTAAAAGACACATTTTCATATACCAGTATATATTGTATTAGGGTTAGTTGTGGGATTTAGATATATTTCAGAAGTTTTGTCACTGAACAAAATTCACATCCCAGGGAAGAATTATTTTTTTTAAATCTATCGCAAGAACATACAAAAAACCACCATGCAAATTATTTATTTTATTTTATTCTTTTCCACCATCTTTTATTTCTTGCAATAACGCAGAAGCAGCATTTGTTTATACCTTTTCAGTATTTTTTGTTTCCGTATCATTTTTTTTTCTCTGCCGTCAGGCTACCTCTCAATTATTTTTGCCATTTTTTTGAAATCTCAAATTGGACTTCTTACGCTTCTTGACTGGCACTTTGTGGACTCTTGGTGGCAGCAGACATGTTCAAATGCCCATAGGCCTTGCACATGGTATTTGTATATTTGCTGCAAAAGATGATTAACCAATAAAAATAATGGCCGACCTTTGACCTCAGTATGAGGGCGCTGTTCAGAAATTATATACATATTAAGGTCTAAGGAAGAAACTGTCGCAGGGAAATTTGTTTGCTGCCCTCGTTAGTCTGATAAAAAATAGCTTCATGAGTGATTTAAGGTGGCACTTATACCTTTCTGTCATGAAATGTTCTGTTTCAAGTAATCAGGCTCACTAACTATATAAGATTTGAAGTGATATACAAAAATGTTGCAAACTGCTTACTGACTAAAATCACCAAAATGCAAATCTTAAAATTTAGTGGGACTGACGTTTTGATCCTAGCAGGACCTTTCTCAAAGGCAGAGAAAGGTCCTGCTAGGATCGAAACGTCAGGCCCACTAAATTTTAAGATATATCAGATTTTCATAAATCAGGCCTTTCTTTAAACCAGTAAGGTGTTAACACCGTTGTGATATTTCCAAAAGAAAATTTATCTACAACAAATCTGTCTGGCATAATGAGTGACTCTGCCTCTAAGCTAACAACTTAGCAAAACCATCCTGCTCCAAAAAAGAGACGAGATGACACTCGTTATTAAACACATCATGAATAGGGGTTTCTAAAAGCAAGGAGAGTTTTTTTTTTTCTTTGTTTTATTTTGCCATTGATCTTACCCGCAGAATTATTTGCCAATGTTTTTTTTTAGTCCATGTAAATACCAGGCTATTAGCAGAGTCCCGCAGCTAGGTATTGACATTAATTAGGGACATTAGGGCAGTTCGTTAAACATGCTGGTATTAATTAATGAATCAGGAGATACTACATGTACTGTAGCTTGTAGCTATGGGGAGTGCCTCGCTGTATCAAGCATTTTTTGTGATACTTTACATTTAGTCTTAAACGCAAACAGATTTTAGTTTACCATCAACATCAGGTTGTGCTGATATTCAAAGGTTGTTTGACGCAGAACATGTCTAATTTTTCATCATTTCCAACTCTATGTTAATAATTCAGCATTTTGGTCCAAGAGAGGGACATAAAGAGGACAAACAGGGTAGATACATCAATTTTATGCAACAAAATTAGTTTTCATTAGGCTATGCATTATTTTTTTGTATTTCTTAAATTTTGATATTTTCGTATTAGTACACAAAACAGATACACCTATGCACCTACAGTAATCACAATTAATGTATCTATGCATATTGATAAACTAGTTACATTTTTCTAACAGATGCATTTTTTTAGTCCGGACATAATTAGTTTAATTAGTCCACTAATTATTAGTTCTAACCCTAATCCAGTTTAGCTCAGCCTTTTGCGTTTTATACATCAGCATAGTTTGTTATTATCGATAACGAATTATGACATTTTGCGATTGCGAATGCCTAACATTTTCAATAACGAAAATGCTGATTTTGGAATTTCCACTTCACATGTCACATGATTTGCATTTCATGGGTGAAAGGTCATTTGAGGTCACATTGGGTCCATTCTAATGCATGTAACCATGTGGACGTAGAGGGCGCTGTTCATTTTCATCACCGCCAAAATGGACATGTCAGTCTATGGCTATGGCTGTTTGAATTGAAGTATAGGCTTTGCAGAGACACAGTCACAGCCACTGATAACCCTTAAAAGGCCCAATACAACATTGGTAAAGGTCACAAGATTGCCACAGTTTGTGTGCTAAACCATTAAACATAAGAAGAAGAAAAAAAATCTGCAAAGGTTTTAGCTCAATTGGTGTTCTGAGAAAGTAGAAAAAGGCAAAAAATTGTCACGATTTTTGCACCGTTCTGTGGTGTAAGAAATAGTTTATCACTTGCGAACAATAAAGTATTTTTAAATGTTTGGGTGAAGATTTCTCAGAAAGTACAGCATCCCAGATCGTAAGATTTCTACATGAGGATTATATCATTACCATCTACAAACTGTAAATTAGAAGGAAACCTGTGGACATTGATGTTTTCCCATTTTCCCGATCTTGTATTGGGCCTTTCAAGTAATCCATCTTGGATGAGATATCTAGCGCCCTCTAGTCCACTAACTTCAAAATTCAGGTAAAGGATATAAGTGTAAAATCAAATGTGATTTTCTCTTGTGTGTTTTTTTGCGGATTTTGGTTGCCATGTGTTGCCTGTATCCTTCATGTCTTTATCCGAAGCAGAAGCCCAGTTTATCTTCTCCTTTTCTTTTCTTTTAAAGTCCACAATTTTTCTGTGAATTTTTTTTCTTCCAAAGAGTATTCTTTTTGATTTTGTTGCACCTCTGCCTTTCCTTAGAGCTCAGTTTCTTTGTTCTTTTCGTTTGTTGATTGTTTGTTTGTCTGTCTGTCCTATAATTTGAGTTAGACCCCACCCCATGTGAAATGAGTTATTCCTTTTGAAATCCCTTCCCTTTCAGTTTTCTTTAGACTTGTTCTCCCGGAAAGTAATTACCATCAATGTTCTGCTCTTCAGGTTCTTTCAATGATTTTGAAGACAAGAATCTTTTTTAGGAAAATAAAAATGGTCGCAAACCAAACTGTGTTCCAGTTAATGGATAACAATGTAGTACTTGTAGAAATATTCTGAGACTTCCATTTTGGGGACTTTTTTTCCCAACTTAACGGCACATTATTTCAAAGCAGCAATTCAGGTTTTTCAGACCAAATATCCGTCTATTTTTGCGCCCATAAAAACAAATAAATCAATGATTTTTTTACACAATTTTGTAAACCAGGCAAAAACGAGACCAAAAGTGTAACCCATACACTTTCCTACACAAGACCAAACTAAACTCAATACTTAAGGTGTAGGAGTGCAGATATACCATAAATTCTTCTGTGATTATTTGTTGATTAAACTTGAGTAAAAAAGATAGCACAAGACGTACGGCGATTCTCACAGTTCGTTAATAAAAGTGTTTCCACGGGATGTTATGTTGGTGAGGGGGAAGTCTGCGATCTGTACGTTATTTTGCCGCATCTTTGTGTCAGAACGCAACGTAAATACGTAGCATGGAAAGCTATAACGGGGGAAGGATCGTGTAAAACCATCTGTCTACGGCTACATAACATCGTGAGTAGAGTTTGTTTCAAGTCGATAATTCATGGACTAGTTCAATCGTGTTTTATCGATCACGGTCAGTTGATCTGAAGCAAGTTCAGATAGCATCCAGCTCATCCCAATGTACGATCAGTCATAAGACGATAATTATGAGCTAGAATGGCCTATCGCAACTTACGATGAATTATCAATCGTAACGTGAGTTATGCTGCATCGTAAGTCCGTGAAAAAGCCACCACCTGATCTGGGCAAGATTAAAAAACATCCATCGTTCAAATACTCATGGACATGATCAGCATCTACGTCACACCTTAACACCTGTCATACCCATCCCCACCCCACCCCAAACCCTCCCCTCACTCCATCTTGTCCACTCTACCCCTATTGCTTCCCTCGACTGAAAACGGGTCTCCTGTTTTGGACACTAGAAAAAAAGTGTGCGATTTTCACCAGACCATCAAGGAAGATGTCGGTGAAAAGATTTCAATCAACTGCAGTTCGGTTCTGACATGATATCTTAAAGACCGATACTCTTTGAAGTCTCCTTCACGTGAAGAAGGATAAATATTATCTTTGCCGTCGTTGAAGCCAGGGTGGAATAAAAAATTGAGGAAAAAGTCTGTCCTTTGTGAGACGGATGGCTTCAAATAATTGCTTCATCTTGAGCAAGTTGAACATCAGAAGGATGATTTTCGCCGTCTACGGGAAAGCCGAAGAAATAAATCCAAAGGATTTAGTTCTCTAGAGCTAGTCTAATCCCTAGTAAATCTTCTTTGAAAAAGTGGCTAATCTCCTTTCAAGAATGATCTCTCCTTAGATCTATGACATCAATCCTCTTCAATTATTTCTACAGAAATATAGACTCTATGCATAGAGCTCTATGCTCTTTGACGGATTCAAGTACTTATTTTCCAAACTTAATCGATATCCAAAATTGCCTGATCAATTCTCAGGTTAAGAAATCTGACCAACTATATCCAAAAGAGGATCTTCAAATAATGACATTGAAATTCTTCTCGACCTTTTAACCCTCCAGCTAATTTGCATAATGATACTAATTAGCATAGTGTCTTTTCATGTGCATATTAATACCTACTAATAGTTTTTTGTTTGCACGTTTCCATTATTTTTTTTGCTGTTTTTGCATGGCTTTTTTTCTGCTTTTGTTTACAGTTGTGGCCTTCTAAAGCTAAAATGCTGAATTTGATACAATGTTGTAATTTGCCTTTTTGTAGAACTTAATTCCAAGTGAAAATACAAGGGCAGATTTTAAAAAGTCAGATGGCACAAAGTATACATAGTAGCTGCATAATTAGCATATGTAGATGTACATACATTATTCATTTATTTGATTATTCATTTATTCATTTATTCACTCAGACAGGAGCAGGTATTTTTTATGAAAAAAAATCTCTTGCCTTAATTGCTTGCTGTTGGTTGAAAAATTACCCATAATGCTTGAGTGTCATGAATAATTAATGAGCTTTGAAACCAATATGCATAATGTAAATTTGAACAATTATTTCGTGTAGACCTTGAGACCAACTTATTAACAATTTCAAAGATCAAATTTGTATTTGAAATCATTTAACCCGCCTTTAATAAATCTAAACATTTTTTTGTTTCGTTGTATTTCAAGTTAGCCATAACTTGGTAAGGTTGCCATAACAACATGAGTTTAACATTTTGCTGTACAAACCTGCTTTGATTCTGACTTTTTTTGTATTAACCATACTTTCCTGCATTTAACATTAATCAATTTATTAATTGAATAATTTGTTTTATATTAAAGTATAAAGCGTTCATGATGACTGTAACTTGGATGTATTAACATGCTTGCCTGGCTTTCAGACAGTAGATCAGCTTATCGTCATGGTTACTGAGTGACCTTTGACCTGGCATGTTTCCATGGCTAGCCATCTCTTGCTTTGTAAAGAAAGCTTCTAGCTTGCTGCCTGTCGTCAAATGATTAAGCTTCATACAAATCGGACAAAATGCAAAGCCTTTCTTGGTGACTTTTGATCAGATTTTGGCCGTTTCATATTCTGATTATTTTTTTACCCTTGAGGAATCAAGAGAAGAGAAGAATTTATTACTTTGGAAGCAGCTGTGAGCGGCTCAGTGAAATGACATTTTTTGTCCTTGAGGTTGACGAGAAATTTGGGTTGATTGACACGACACGACATTTCTCTCGGTAGTGATTGAAAAATCAGATGGGATGGAAATTTCTGTTAAGATAAAGAAATCCTCTTTTTAATGAGAGTCAGGGTTACCTTTTCTAGGTTTTTTTTCCCTACAACTAAGGCCACAAAGAAGAATCTAAGGGAAGACAAATTTAATGAAATTCTTTTTAAAAAAATGAAATTTTACAAATCGGGGAATTTGGGTAGTGAAGCATGAAGCTGTAATTCTAAAGATCCTCTCATGGAAGTTGGTCAGAAGTCAATTTTGATTCATCTTTATCAATTGGGAAATGGGGAAATGTTTCTCCCATTTATGGTCAAGTTGTTAAGACGTCTGCACTAGAAAGCAGGAGTCACGAGTTTGAATCCTAACCCGAGCTGCCTGAAATTTTGTCATTAGGCATCGGGCAAAGCACTGAGCACTCAGTGCTTATTACATTGAGCAGGGCAAGCTATCAATATCAATTAATCTAGACTAATTGGTAGATTGATAAGCCAGGCTACTGACTAATGGTCAAGCACGTTAATGCAAACCTGACACAATCGTCAAAGGTTTTTGTTTATATACCCAGGCTAAGGATTTCTAGATCCTTTATACCGTAAGAAATATACCCAATTCTGTTATTTTCATACTCGTCCTTTCCAAAGCCAGTCAGATGTTGCTAAGGTTTTTTTAGTTTAGTGCTGAGAAAATTTCTCATTCAAAAATCTTCAGAATTCTGTTATTGTCCCTCCTGTTCAGGAAAAACCTTTTGAAATATCGTCAAATGAAAACCTCACTTGCTTACATGCTCTGTCATGATATTCGTGGTGAAGGTAGGACGACAAAGATGGCTTACCCCAACACCATGTAAGGATATCTCTTTTGTGAGTGTGTCTGCTTCTGAGAAAACTGAGGGTCTCAAGTATGGTGTGTCCGTCTGTCTTCTGACAACGGGAAATTCTTCTTTTATCTACAGACCATCACATACTCACAAAAACGATACATTTTTAAACGGTGTTACTTCAACCCATCCTTGACATTCCTCAATGCATCAAACAATTTTCTGAAAAAGACCCAAGGAATCTGTAAGATATTTTCAAGATCGTCATCCTTCTGTTGAAAATCTTCTTAGCATGAAGGATTTTCCTTCAGTAAACAGGAAGTAAATACAAAAATTGTTGCAAACTGCTCACTGACTAAAATGACCTGCAATGCATTAATCTCAAAAGTTAGATGGCCTGACGTTTCAATCTTAGCAGGAACGTTCTCAAAGGCTCTAACTCTTCAGTAAATGGGATTGCCGATCATATTTTGAAGATCGCTCTTGGATTCCAGTCAGCTGCAGGTTTTCGCAGTGTAAAATCGAAGTGGTAGCTTTGACTGGCAATCTTGAATTTATTAGGCAAAATTTGTTTTTGTGCTGCAACAAATTTGTCTCTTAAATCAGCTCTTTGAATCAGAGTCTACCCTGATCTTAGAAATACGGAGGAAACTTGTGCTTGGACAAAAGAAGATTTATCCTCTCGCCAAAATGTCTCTTTCTGAAAAAGAAAAAAAACCTTAGCAACATCGGACACCATTGACGTTATCCTAATCCTTTTGATTGTTGATAATTTTGTGATAATCTTTTTTTCTTTTTTTTGATTAAAATGAAAATAAGTAAAAGGGTTTGCCTAAAGAATATATGATAAATATGGAAGTAGCTGTGTGGTTGATATATTTTATAAAAAGGATGCTTAGAAAATTAATGAGTTGAGCTTTTTTGTTCAGCATCTCTGCCCAAGCTGCTCTGTCAATTGGAGTCGTGCGTTCGACCGACAGACAGAAATTCCTTAGCAACGAGGAAGTCGCATGTTCTGAATTCCTTGAGGGTGAATCAGTCCGTGACCATTTGCTGTCGCACGGGCACTCAGACCGCAAGAGCCGAGATATATTTGCAGCCGATACGCTAAAAATAATCGCAGATTACTTGGCATTTGGACGCCTTGCCAAAAAATCCTCTTGCCCTTCAAAAAACATTCCTTCATGAGGAATGCACTTTCCTTCAAATTCCCCCAGAAAAGCTCATTAAAGCTGTACTCATTAAATTAAGTCTATTTAGATTTGGGGGGGATTTTTTTATTTTTTTGGAAATGGTTGGAGCTGTTCATTATAGACAGTTGCTATGGTAACATGCACCAATTCATGACCGCTGTTAATTATAGTTTGTTGTTTCGCTTGGAACCAATAAAATATATATCTTGATTGTACATCAGTTGCTTCATCATTTTCATTTCATTTCTGCGTATTTAGGATGATTTGAGCGGTTGCCTCGGCAACCCATCTTACCTCTTTTTTTTTCTCTTTTTTTTGGTTTTTTGAAATCACCAAGCACTGGCTCTCTTTCCGATCATTCACCGCTCTTCACTTGCCTTCCCATAATGCCTTTCTTCCCCCCTCTAAGCCCAGTCTGGCCCCACCCCTTTCCCTTCCCCATTCATCAATGAGGCATTCAACATATCTTGCCCAGATTCGAGAAATCAAAGATGAAAATCTTCCAAAATAATCTGAAAATAACGGTGAATATTATTTTCATGACTGCAGAATGTTTTTTTTATGTCAGCCGAATCTGGAGTAAATCTACGTTTTGTCTTCTCGTCTTTACAGAATTGTTCTATTAACGAAGTTTGACGTTACTTGAGAAGTGTGTGATCTCATCGATAAAGGAATACTTGAAACTTTCTCTTCTGTTTTTTTTGTATCTTGCAGACGTGATTGTATTTCAGACACCAATGATTTTATTGTAGTCTTTTAGAACTGAGTTCGTACACAGATTTGTCTCTTTCATTAGAAACACTATTTCTACAAGCTGTGGTTTGAACTAAATCTTGGAGTTGCCGTCTTTAACAGGAAAGAAATCAGTGTTTTTTTATTATGATTTTTTTCTTCTGAATGTATAAAATGTGTTTTGGTTGAGCAGATGTGGACTTGCCACTCTCTGACTTTTCCTGACAAGTAAATTAAATTATTGTATCAATGGAACAGATGGGATGGTAATTTGGTTCCGGGTAATATTGCTCGTGGGATGCAAAAGAAAATGTTAGGCTGAGCACCAGGAGTGCAAACCCATTCAGGTGGAAGGGGTGGGGAAGTCTGTCTGTTCTGGTTTGTCTGTTTGTCTGTCTGTCTGTCTGGCTGGCTGTCTAGCATGTCAGTCTGTCTCTCTGCCTGTCTCTCTGGTTGTTTCTGCATAAAAGTATGTCTGTCTGTGTGTTTGTTTCTGTCTGTCTCTCTGTCTATATACCTCTGACTGTCTGTCTGTCTACCTCTAACTGTCTCTGTTTTCCTGTCTGTCTGTCTACCTCTAACTGTCTGTTTTCCTGTCTGTCTGTTTCCGCCTGTCTGTCTGTCCATCACTCTGCCTGTCTCTGTCTTCCTGACTGTCTATCTCTTTATTTTTCCATCAACTCATTTCCTGTCTTTCTATTAATAAATTCAATCTGTCTTTATTTATTTCTTGATGATCATATTTTTGGTTGCAGCACGAAATTTGGCAGTGTGCCAACTACTTAGAACTACAAAATTGAAGTCATGTCCTTTGTTGTCTTGGGGACATAATGATAGAAAACAGGCAGCTTCGGGGTTTTCAGAGTAAATTTCCCTCTCTCTCTCCCTCTCTCCCCCTCTCTCCCTCTCTCTCTCTCTCTCTCTCCCTCTCTCCCTCTCTCTCTCTCTCTCTCTCTCTCTCTCTTTCTCTCTCTCTCTCTCCCTCTCCCTCTCTCTCTCCCTCTCTCCCTCTCTCCCTCTCTCTCCCTCTCTCTCCCCCTCCCCCCTCTCTCCCTCTCCCTCTCTCTCTCTCTCTCTCTCTCTCTCTCTCTCTCTCTCTCTCCCCCCCTCTCTCCCTCTCCCCCTCTCTCTATCTCTTTTTACCTCGGTTGCCTGCTTTGTGTTAGTCTAAGAAATGATAGAATTGTGATGAAGAAAACATTTGGAAATGCTTTGCGGATACAGGAAGGCGGAATGAGTACCCATATCCAAAAGAGTTTGAACTCGGATTTTGACTAACCGAGCCAAAATGTTGAATTTTTTTCCCCCAGAGAACGGATTTGACACGGAAGATGGCATAGAACCAAGGTATGTGCTGTGATGTCATCGTTATTCTGGAGGTCGTTGACCTTTTCTGGAGGTCATTGAACTTTTGGGAGATTGTTGACCTTTTCGTAGAGTATCATTTGCATATCTTATTTAGGAGCTAAAAGCATTCTACCATTGAAAAATGTCAAAATGTCAAGCCCTTGAAAAAAAAATTGGTGCAAAACTTTATTACCTCTTTAATTTTTTGGTGAGTCAAATTTTGCAGAAAACTTTTGGATCATAAATTAGTAGCCACTCGTAAAGGGGATAATTTCAGTCGAAATTAATGTAAAGTAATGTACACTAATGACTTGCTAACTGACTGAAAAGACCAAATTGTAGATTGCCTTTGAGGAAATTCCAGCTAGGATGAAAAGGTCAGCCCCTCAACATTTTTAAGATGTTTGGTTTTTGGTTTTGTTTTGGCAGCGAGGGAGAAGAGGCCCAATTTGAGGGAGCCAAGAACATCAAAGATCAGTTTGAGAAAGGACCGGTCAGCAATGTGGAGATCAAGAAGACGTTTGACCGCGAGGAGATGACCAGGTCAAGTCCAGGTGAGGAACCAATGGTTCTCTCAGGAACCTCTTACTTCTGGATGTTTCATGAACTTTGTCAATCTCTTTCTGTTGTACCGGGTAGGTTGAAGTCAAATGAGGTTTAGGACAATTTTGCTGGACCGAAACTTGAACCCGAGACCTCTGGATTAACGTATCAGTGCTCTTCCATCTGAGCTATCCAGCCCTTAGATGGTGGCCTTCCCTAATAGTCAACTAGTCTTTGGCACACCAGTGCTCTTACCATCTGAGCTATCCAGCCCTTAGATGGTGGCCTTCCCTAATAGTCAACTAGTGTTTGGCGCACCAGTGCTCTTACCATCTGAGGTATCCAGCCCTTAGATGGCGGCCTTCCCTAATAGTCAACTAGTCTTTGGCACACCAGCGCTCTTACCATCTGAGCTATCCAGCCCTTAGATGGTGGCCTTCCCTAATAGTCAACTAGTCTTTGCTGGGGTGGGGGCGCCAGTCAGAAGCAATTCAACCATTAACTGCTGTATATCTCCAGGGATCACACCCATGCTTTCATTCAGATGCAAACAAGTTCAAACAACCAGTTGTTGTAAACCTGGCTACGGCAGCTCGGGGATCATACAGAGTGGATGCAGCTTTTTCAATTCAAGTCAAACAAATGAAAAACTGAGGAAACTTTTGAAAAAAAAAAAATGTTCCTCTGTATATCTCCAGGGTTCAAAGGATAGTCACGTGACATCACTTTAATCTAAGCTTATTATTGTTTTGAAGTAAATACAAAAAAACTGTTGCAAACTGCTCACTGACTTAAATGACCTGCAATACATAAATCTCAATAGTTAGAGGGCCTGACGTTTTGATCCTAGCAGGACCTTTCTCAAACTTTGCCTTTGAGAAAGGTCCCGCTAGGATCAAAACTCAAGGCCCTGTACTAAAACGTCAGGCCCTCTAAATTTTGAGATTTATTTTTCTTTTTGCAGAGGAGCGACTGATCCCGGAGAATGAGCCAGTGGTCAGACCCGACGTCGTCCGCTCCTGCGACATGGTCGAGGACCAAGCAGCCGCTGCCCCCATGCGCTCCCTCCGCGATCAGTTTGAGAAGGGTGAGACCCCCCCGGCATCCACGGCCAAGTCCGTGGACGTCCTGGAAGAGATGCGAGTCGCCAAGGAGATGGAGATCCAGGCCAGCGAGGGCCAGGTGTCCGAGAGCACCCCGGTACGAAACGAGGACGTCGTCCGTTCGGACGAGAAATCGGACGACGTGATGGCCTTCACTGGAGGAATCCGCTCCCTCAAGGATCGATTTGAGAAAGGGGCCGTCAGCAATCTGGATTCTACTCCGAGCAGACCGGTCATGGAGGTCCGCTCTCTGGCCGACTACAACCCGGAGTCGGCCGAGAAGGGCGTGTCCGAGAACACGCCGGTGGTGCGAGATGACGTGGTGAAGTCCTCGGAGAAGATGGACGATCCTTTCTTCAAGACGGGCGGGGCCCGATCTCTCCGAGCTCGCTTCGAGCAAGGCAACGTCTCCAACATCGAGGAGAAGCCGCGGGAGAAGATCGATATCTCGTCCCGACCCCTGGAGGAGAGGGCTCTAGATGAGGATGAGGCGGATCAAGGAGGCATCTCAGAGAACACGCCCGTCCAGCGAGACGACGTCGTCAAGGGAGGTCCCAGCGAGGAGGATCCAGGCATCAAGCGAGGGGCCGCTCGCAACCTCAGGAACCTCTTTGAGAAAGGAGAGGTTCACAACGTCGAGGAGAAGCCTAGAGCACCTCTAGAGCGCTCGCCGAAATCCCTCGACCAGTTGGCGCCGTCGACCGAAGGGGTCATCGAGAACGACCCGGAAGTCCGCACGGATCTCGTCCGCGAGACATCGGCCCGTGACGAGCCGATGAACATCAAGCGAGGCGGGTCCCGCTCCCTGAAGGATCGCTGGGAGAAAGGAGACGTGGAGACCGCCCCCGCTAAGGAGGCTGTCGACATCCAGGCCGAGCTGAGAGGTCAGGGGCAGGTGTCCGAGAGCAACCCAGAGGTGAGGGAGGATCTAGTCCGCGAATCCTCGGACCTCTCCGAGGAGAAATCGGGAGGAGCCAGTTCTCTTCGCGCCCAGTGGGAGGCCGGGGATGTTGTCCACGCTGAGAACCGCGTCGAGAAGCCTGAGCTCTCTCCAAAGCGACTCTCCGCCTACTACGAGGATGATGACCAGGCAGAGGAACCAGCAAAGGACGAAGTCTTGCAAGTCGAAGAGCCAGAGGCAGAGGTCAAACCAGAAGCTGAGTTTGAACCAGAGCCAGAAGCTGAGGCTGAGTTTGAACCAGAGCCAGAAGCTGAGGCTGAGTTTGAACCAGAGCCAGAAGCTGAGGCTGAGGTCGAACCAGAGCCAGAAGCTGAGGCTGAGTTTGAACCAGAGCCAGAAGCTGAGGCGGAGCCTGAGCCAGAACCAGAGTTGGAACTTCAAGAAGAAGCGGAACCAGAACTAGAGGCAGAGCCAGAGGTGCTACTGGAGGTTGAAGAAGACGTGGAACTTGAAGTGGAGTCAGAGAAGGAGCCAGAGGCGGAGCAGGAAGAGGAGGAGGGAGAGCAGATTGCCAACGGACACTCTAGCCAGAATGGCTTTGAGATTGAGGTTGTCACATCGCCTGAGAATGAGGAAGCCCAAACATTTGATGAACCAGCTGAGGAAATTGAGGTATTGTCAATTTAGACTTCTTCTTCTCCATCGAGTAATAACTCATGTTTCCTGTAAACTAAATGTCTCCATTCTTCCTGAGTCCCTCTCTACTTCCTTCTCTCCTTACCCTTAACCTTGAGTAGCTTTATAGCCTTGTTTTGGGCGAATTTGCATAAGAAAAAGAAGTACATTATAGCAATATTCAATATTATCGTGATACGTGGTGCGTAAGTGTAGTAATCTGAAATTCCATTCGATACACACACTATATAACTACCTGAAATATACCTTATATGTAGCAAATGCATAACTTTGCTCCATAATAGCAATAGATTAATCCCCCTTAAATTCCTCATTTATTGACGAACAACTTTCAATTAACTACCTCGAGTCCCTCTCTTAATTATATACGCTAAAACAATACAGAATGTGGTTGATATTTACTGTGTAAACGCCCCCATATGAATGTCTCATTGAGTTACCATGGAGATCATTTCATATTAATCATTTTCTTGTGTTTTTCTGTTTCCCTTCCCTTCCCAGAGTCCTTCAGGACAAGACATTGCATCATGGGAAATCAAAGCGGCCAGGGCATCCGGCCTCCAATCACAGGACGTCGACGAAGACGCTCATGAATATGCAAATGAGGGCAACATGGCGGAGTGTGATGACAGCGGGCTGATGATTGACATCGGAGACGGTGACCTCAGCCTGGGCGTTACCGTGGGCAACGATGACACGCCCCAAGAGTGATGATCACATGACCAACGTGCGCAGCCCGCAGATCATCGTAAGATGTTGTTGCCAGGGGGAACGATGACATCTCACGAGCCAAAACTCTTTCCCCGTATTTTTTTGTTTTCCTTAAATTGCTTCTGGATTAGCTCCAACTTGCACCATCACTGTTGTCATGGATACAATGTACTACCCACTGCTCGGCATTGCCATGGAAACGCATCATCCAGACATTCATTGCTGCCTAGCAACGTCAAGGAATTTTGGTTGCAACTTGTTCCTGTCATTGACAAACTGATCATTGAAAACTGTCTGTTGAACTGACAATGAATAGTTTTCAACCAGCGCTCAGCATTTGTGACCCAACGGAGGGAATTGAAAACAAAAACCAGACATTTTTGTTTGATTTCTTCTTCAAACTGTGATTATTTTAAAGTATATTTGTGCGGAAATTGCCTCGCCCTGTTCCGGTCAGCATTTGCCTGAGCAAGAAGCAACCAGACAGGATCTCTACAGACAGAAGAGGTGCGGCCTTGCTGTGGAGTCAGGTCAACAGAAGGCGCTATTCTGTCTTGGACTGGTTGACCGTGACCAATAGAGGGCGCTGTTCAATCTCACCATGGCAACCCACTGTGACTCTCCAGGCAATGAACATTTTTTTACTTGCTTTGCCGAGGAACAGCAACGGATGGTTTCACAGAATCTCGGCAGGATGCGGAGAGCTTTGATACCAGTTGCCAGGGTGATGAAGCAGGCCGTTTCCAAGGCAACAGAGGTCAACATGGAGAATGAACATGACCCTTGTTGCTACCACGGCCAAAATTCAGAGGTCACGCAGCCTGCGACAAAAGGGCGACAGAGCTTGCATAGTTGAATGGCAGAGGCAGATTTTCAACCATTTTATTGCGTAACCCTTAGATCCACCCTAATGACTTTTTATTTTAATTAACCACCGTTGCTATAGTAACTTTGCATTCAGGCATTAGTTTTAATTTCTTTGTACAAAATGCGGTTGAGTCATCTGTGTACAGTTAAACATTTTTAACGAGTTCTTTCCCGTCACTTAACATGATCGAAGATGAAAGTGATGAAAAAGCAATACTTTTAGAAGGCTTTTTAGAAGGAACTTCAACTAATCTTTGTTGTTGATTTCCTGTCTACTAATTCTTGCAATTATTCAATGTTATGGTTAGCCATTCGTCTTTTTTGTTTATTGTGGTGCAATCTGAAATGTCATAATCGCGCAAGGAGTTTGTGAAAAATGTCCCTTGTCACATCAGGTTCACCATACTTTGTTTGGTCTTAGCAACCATTATCAGCCAGCAGATTCTAGCAGATCTTAATATTTTCCAGATTGTATTCTGGTTTCCGTTGAGGTCTGTTGGGCCCAGCACTACACTTTTAACGACCCGTGAGGTCAAGGGTGAAATGATTATTCACATCAGTATTTCTGACAATTTCATGTATCGATACACATCTTTAATTTGACCAATCAATATTGCAGAAAGTCAGCCGCATTTTAAACCTTTTAACTGCACTGTCAATATTTCATAGCTGTTCATCAAAATGTCATCATTGTATCACAACTTAAAATCTTGATAGAGGGATGTTTCCCTAAAAGCACCTCTCTCCCTTCGTGCCTTCTCTTTCCTTTCCTTTTTCCACAAACAGAACCTTTTCCTGCCTTGGCTCAATTCCACCCACTTCTTCCTAACTTTCCTTCCCTGTTGTACCAAAAGATTCTGTAGACTTTCTGCCCTTACCGGCATTCATGTAGGGCGCCCTCAGTGGAAGATGCAAAGTAACAGGTCATTGGCCAGTCGTGCGCGCTGCGCGTACACACTGCGCGTGTCCTTTTGTTACGTCATCACGTCACAAAGATGGCGGCCGAGTGTCGTTAAGGCATAAGGTCTATTAGTCAACGCAGTCTGATAAAAGAAAATAGGAATTTTTCAAGGACTATGCAAGTTATACATGCAAGTGGTTCATGTTACTCTCACAGCCAAGCAAAAAAATGTTACTCGATTTTTGAGAAGTGTGAATAATTATGACTGTTGTCGGTAGTGTTTTGTGAACGAGTCGACGAACTTCTTTCGTGGTAGTAGTTTTCTTTGTCTCCGTGTATGTAGAAGTATTTCTGTGTTACCTAGTTGAAATATACCTTAGTACTGTCGTAATGCTATTGTACATGTATAAACACATAAAAAGGGGGCTTTCTTAAAACTTATTATTGCCTTAATCGTTTTTTTCTAGATACATTTTTCAAACAGTGATGAGTGGAACTGAGAGGTGTAGGCCTTTGAAGATTGGAAGTATGATTGGGACTGCATTTGATGGGATATTGTGAAAGACGAGGTCGAGTTTGGGCAATGTGATTGCATTGCAGTTGTGGAAATGTCAGGTGTAGACAAGTAGATTTACACTTTATAATTATTTAACTAATTACCGGCGCACAACCAAAGCATAAGCCTAGCTAGACAACTTGCAAAAAAAACACTACGTAGTCACCAATCACCAGGCAGCCATCTTTGTCTAGTACCCAGAGCGTACAAGGCATCACTACCACTGCTGCGTGGATAGTGCGTCAGTGGTACCAGACTGATGGACAAAAGCTGCAATATCAAACAATATTGATCGCGTATACGCCTGCGCAAAACTTCGGGAGCGTTTTGATCCCACGTGACCATTTTCCAGCGCCCTGATTGGCCACTTGTGGCCTGATGCAGATGAATCGCATGTGAAATAGACAATAATATTGGAAACGTTTTTATTGCCATCATGCGTTCAAAGATTTCATGGCAACAATAATCCACTTTCGCGTTTTAGGGTAAACTATACATTGGACTATCTTGGATATTATCTTAGAACTGTAATATCTCTCGAGTTTATCGCAACTAACAATGTAACCTTTTTATTTCAATTTTGGTAACCCATAAGTTTGTCTCGGTTATTCTATATAGACAACCATTTGTAGACAAAGACAGATCTTCGTCAGATTATTGTCAATATTTTTTTTCTTCAAGTACCAGTTCTGATTTCAACGGTCTCTTCGTCAATCTTGGTGCGTAATTGGAAACTTGTTTTCCCAGTTTTGATTTATTGACAGATTATTTTTGTATAATTTTGGTTTTCCATTACAGTACTTGAGTTATCGTTGACAGAATTTAGTTACCAATGCGTTTATTCCGTTCCATAATTTATATATTTTATTGGTCGTTACTGGCGACTTTTTATAGAATCACAACTTCCTATTTCTCAAATTCAATGACACATAATCTTCCAGTAACATCATTTCACTGTTAATCACCAAATAATCACACACAAATTAACCAAAAAATGAGGAAAATAGCCCCCAAAATATTAAGGATTTGAATTGAAATGCGAAGGCCTACTAGCAAGCACAGGATGGGTGCAGTAAGTCTGAAGACCTCAATATCTGTACATTTTTAAAGATAATATTGAAGACCATTATTGTAGACTGTAAGATGTTTGTCGGTAAATGGTTATAGTAGCGTGTAAGCTGGCAAAGATCGTTGAAGATTTTCGTTCAGTGCCTTTTTTTGTTGTTCAGTGATCAAAATCCTGGGTCTGTCCAGAAGCTACCCGATTACGAATCATGACCAAGTGAGAATCGTCAGCTTGACGCATGCGCATTGGCACTTCAAAGTTAACCACCCACTCATGTACCTAGACCTAATTAACTTAAGCATGGTTGCCCTCAACAGGCAAACTTATACGAGTAGAAATCCTTTCAAAGGATATCATTATTGTATTCAACCAAAATCAGTGAGTCACTTGATTATACAGACCAGATTTTGACAGGATTCCTGAAATTCTTTTAGCCAAATGAAATTGCACCTTTACTCCTAACATCGGGCCCTTTTTATCAATGTTACGTGGCATATTACGTCACTTAGTGTAAAGTATTTAATCAGGTTTTTATTGCAATTTTCCCCCGGGACCTGCGTCGAATAAATCCAAAGAAATTCCGATACTAGGTTGATAAGTCAGCACATTATCCAATCATGCTTTATACATAATTGCATAATTATTGGACGTACATTTTACAAGTGTTTTTATATACTAGCCAAATTTATTGATAAGTCGGTTACTCGGTTATTCGATTATTCGATTATTCGCTCACTGGCGAAATTCTTGGTCCATGCTTGACAAACTATTGCTAAATAAAGGGTTTTAGAAAAAAAAACCTATGCATGGCTAAGACGATAACTAAAACATAGTAAGATTAATAATAAAAAACGCTATAAGGTGATTGGTTCGCACAAAATGGTAGGAATTGTCGTTTTTTTCACTAGTTTGACGTGTTTGTAATTTTTTATTTTTTTTTATTTCCATGGTTGCAGTTTTCTTGAACGAGCCAGTTATGCATTCAACGCGCCCCATTGCACGACCACTGTTTACATACACGCCATCACGTGACTTATAGTGGGTTTTTTTCATCTCATTTGGTGCAGAGCAGGAGCAAAGAAGACTATAATATTGTCCACATTCATCTCTGTATGTTTCCATTACTGCTCTGTGCCAAATGAGATGAAAAAATACCCACTATAAGTCACGTGATGGCATGTAATAGTGATCGTGCAATCGGTATTTTGGCCGTATACAAAATTAAGGCTTAGGCTCGGGCTTAGGCTTCGGTCATATTTACCTTATTGTTATAATATCACAGGCATCTAAAAACAAGTGTTTGGCCCCAGTTTCTTGGTGAATAATCTGTACCTATCAAGCCAACAAACCTTGAAATTTGGAAACAAACCACAACTTAGATATTCCAGGTTTTGTCAGACGAAGACGAAGCCTAAGCCCTTTTTTTTGCAAACGGCTATCAGCAGCCAATCAGCGACTGGCGTCTAACTTTTCATTGAGGGCGCCCTTTTCAAATGAGGTCACGCGCGTAAGGTCAATAATTATTATTAGAAAGCTCGAGAGACGAAGTTTCCGTCTTATCTTCGGGGCAATAAAGACTCATTTATAGCCGTAATTTCAGCCGCAGAATGGCAGTCTTTGTACCCACCGTCATTCAGGATTACCGGGCTGTCTTTAGTCTTCACTCTGAGGCCGAAACACAGACGGATTGACCGATAATAGCATCACGAAATCTCCCTCCTGATCCGGTGAGTAAATGTTTACAATCCGTTCTTTATCGCTACACGTTGACATGGCTGATAAAAGTGAGTTCCAATAATTGGAATGAAGAATCACACGTCTAGGACAGAAAATCACAGATTAATAAATATACCATCGACTCTGCTAAATACTAACGACTTTTCTGTCTCACAAGCGTGACCCTTCCCTCTTCATCCTTCCTTCTCTGAACACCGGTTTGTAACTTTGTGGGTTTTCCATGACCTCTGACCTTCAAGCCATTTATTCACATTTTTTCCCCTCGGCGATATCTTGTTCTCTTGCCAGTACTCCGGTGTTTCTAGGCCCGGCTTGACTTTCCTTCTAACCTCAGAGTGCAAACGCTTGCGTGCGGAAATGTTCCCCAACTTTGGATGTTTAAAGCTTCCAGAATTCTTGAAGTTGAAGACTAGGTGCAGAACACTAAATCGAGCTCCCATTCATTGGAGATTGTACAAAAACACTCGCTTTCAAAGCCAATTATTATTCTACACCCGAAAGTCTGTCAGTTCTTGAAGCTATACTGAGTGAAAATTATACTTTGGACCTTCATCTCTCAGTTTCTTTTCAATATTTTGTGCCCTTTGCCGATTAGATTTTTTACCAATCACCCCCAGACAAAAACATGCAAGCTAATATAATCTCCCTCCCCTCATTCTCCCTCCCTTCCACTCCCCCTCCCTCCCTCTCCGTCTCCCTCTCTCTCTCCCCCTTCCTTCCCCTCTCCCCTCCCCTCCCTCTATCCCTCCCTCTCCTTCTCCCCCTCCTTCCACTCCTTCACCCTCCCTGTCCCTTCCTCTCCCTCTCCCCCTCCCTCTTTCTCCCTCTCCCATCCCTCTCCCCTCTCCCCCTCCCTCTATCCCTCCCTCTCCCTCTACCCCTCCTTCTCTCCCTCATTCTCCCTCTCCTTCTCTCCCTCTCCTCCCCCTCCCTCCCCCTCCCACTCCCTTCACCTGCCTGATGAACCCCGTTTGTCTCACTAATTGGGGCCGAAGTTGGACCGGTTCGAGGTGTCAGGTACCCATTAAACACCTGCGACAAACACCTGTCGCGTCATTTGCCTAATGAGGCGATCAGGCGCCCCTCCCTGTCACTCCCCCCTGCAGGCGACACATGTCCAAACACATTAGAGGCCGACACTTCGACCTCCAGTCAATTTTGACTGACAGCGTTTAGGAGATTAAGCCGCGTTCGATTAACTGACCACAAAGCCAGGACGATTGGAGCCAGGATCTGTAACGACACAAACCCTCCTAATCCTATTCACTCTCTGAAGGGATTTAGAACCCGCTTAGCGAGAGTGTCTCGGTAGATCCTAGGTTTCCAAACAGTGTTTCGATAGATATCGATCGCTGACATGACTTGCTCTTAAAAATAACTCGTCATTTTAGCAAATCGATCTCTCGACAGAGTACACACTACACACTATTGGAGGCTTTGAAATGCCGGCTCCAAATTTTTTTTCTTCAGAGCTACACTCCTTGAAAGAGATTATTTACAAAGTTACATTGTTTCACCACAAACTTCCCCCAAGTTAAGCCCCAACTTCAAGAAGAAAAGAAAAAATGGTCCTTATAAACAAAATTATTTATTTATCGAATCCACCCTAAGATCAATAAGCTCAATTCTGATACCTCTCTTTCAAATATTAAAAAAATCAAAATATTATACAAATTCTTTTCCAACCTCGAACCACTATAACTCCCAATCTTACTCCATATCTTGTAAGGACACGTTCCACGAACCATCAGATTCCAGTCCCCAAATTTGACACCGTCTAGACCTGTTTTCCCTCTAGAAATACATCGCAACCGCAACTCCTGTTAATATAGGTCTATTGACGTAAACGACAGACACTAACAATTTAATTATCTTCACAAGAAGACAATTTTAAACCATAACCATTTCAAAGAGTATCATAACGCACTCCCCTAGACATAACATGTCTCAAAGTTCCTCCCTTGATAAATACCGACCAAATCAAAGGAAACTTAAATGAATTGTGTCTTATTTTATCCTTCCGGAGCCGACGACCAAGAAAAAAACGCACCCTTTGTGTAACCGTTTAATTCTAACGTCCGCCGCGACTCCGATGGGAATTCTGTTTTCTTTTTCTTCACCGTGTCGACGCGAGGTTCTTGTACCGTGCAACGCGACCTCTTCACCCACCAGCAACACAGCCAGCGCGCGGTGCTCACTCAAACCCGGTCCCAGGGGATTTCTCTCTTGTCTTCTACACGCTGTACCCTCCCTCGTGTTTTCCTCTTTTTCTCCACCTCGCTCTATAAAATGTTCGGCTTGGATTACCTTCCCCTGAGATACTCCACTCCGTATTTTCAGCACCCGAACTGGGTCAGTCACATTGTTCGGGGGTTTCAGTTACAAACCCTCTCATTGAGGGTCGACTCAATTCCCTGCTCTCAGTCCGGATGAAACCCAACCGTTTCGGCAGATTAAAAACCCCGAAGGGGTTTGGATTTCCACAACCCTAGAGAGTCCAATCCAACATTCTAAGAGAGTCCCTTTTTTTTTTTTGGTCTGCCAACTTCAGCAAAGCTCACAATTCATCAAATACGGTTTTTATTTCTTCTTTACTTGTGAATATTATACTTCCCCTCGCTTGTAACGATGGCATAAACTATTTAATAAATGTCATGGGCTATGCACGCAATGGTGAAGGTGAGAAAAGTTAGGTGTAACTCCATCTTGACGTAAAAATACTTTTTAAAAAACTTGTACAGAAATATTCAAGTGATCAGGTTTTCTTATTCTTCCAGCGTCCTAGATTAATGACCAAGGGACTACGACCCTTCGCAAAATTCATCTTTGAAAATAACCAAGCATCTGTCTTGTTCTCTCTCTTAGTCTTAATTTTAAAAATATATATTAATAGACCAGAGTACACACTGCCCGAAACGTCGAGTTATCGGCTCTTTTCATTTCCACACTCCTTCTTGAAAGAGAAGTGGTACATGGTGTCACCACAAACCTTCCACTTAGTATATTCTACCTTCCAAAGTCTTATCTGAGTTACCGGCTCTTTTCAGATGGGCTAATTTTGTCTGGATTTTTTTAATGAGGCTCTGTAAAACGCCACTCGGTAAAAAAAAAACACGCGCGTTGACCTACCCGACTGACACTTAGCTTAGTTACTTTAACCATCGTTTCGGTTAAATTGACCGACTCAAAAGTCCAAGTGGGAACGACGGTCAAATTTGACCATTAGAAATTTAACCATTGTCTTGGTTAAATCTTAGTCCAGTAAAAACGCGGCTTTACATGACCGCAAACACACCCTTTACCTCTCGCGACGTTTCAGCGGAATCGAGCCTAATGAAAGAATGCATTTTGCCTTGAGATAACTCGGCCCTTTAATTGATGCAATACTTCCTGTCTCTCACAAATTGACGACTGTCCGTCAAGTCCCTCAACGCCTCTAAATGTTTTACAGATTTCCCCCCAAGATAACCCAGACAGTTTTGTCACTCCCTTCTTGTAAAAAAATTGTTTTTGCTCGGACTTTGACCTAGCAAGACAGAAGACACGTCAGGTCACACATCCTCTCGCGATCAATTCACCCAACCCCTTTTTGTATTCTGACAAAACTCCGACTAAACAAAGCTACGAACAAATTTAATTCGTGTGAACTTGTATAACTCGCAATACAACACGTACACAACTTTCTGCCTCCGTCTCAGCATGGACAAAAGGCGCCCCGAGAGGGCAGGCACACCTCGGTTTGATTGACATGCGCACTGGTCCGCAAAACTCTGGATTTTAGACCGTACCAATCATAATCAGGGGGGCTTCTAATACCTCCACACCCATGTTTCTTATTTTGTCTGTATATCTACAAGTAAAACATCTTATCAGTTAGGATTAACAATGATGGAATGTGTAAACGTGTCAATTATACGCATGGGTTGTTTATAAAGTAGTTTCTTTTTTGGATGATTTAGGAACGGAATGAATTACCCCTATTAGGGTGAATGGAATCATCCGACTGAAAGCGATTGACATCAATAATACATCATTAGCCAATAAGTGGGTTGGCAATCGTCATGCGTCTCTATTGAACCGTTGTGGTTTTTTTCTCCCCCTCTCTGTCCTTTCTCTCTCTCTTTTTCATTCCTTCCTTTTTTCCCCCATTCCCTGTTGTTCGACGTTGTCTGTTCGTGTGCCCTCCCGTGGTTTTATTGAGCAGTGGAGTGAGTCTGTACTGGAGGTAAATTGGTCAGTAAACCACTGCGCAGTACAGTGGCCACCAGAAACGCTACCACATGTACTAGAGCACTAGTATTGCAACCAGTACGCACTGTGGGGTACAGGGCCCACTTCAATTGCTTCTGATAGTCGCCTAGTAAACACGGTGTGGATCGGGTGCTCCACACAGCATACAAACCCTTCCCCTATCGACTCAGACCAGACGTGGAATCAACTCATCTAACTGGTCTGGGGTGAACTTAAAAAAAAAAATCGAGCCTCGTCGGTTACAGCGAGCTTAAGATAGCCCCTGATCTACTCCGAGCACCGACAGCTGACTAGGGTGGGAGATCGGCTGAGACAGACTTTGTGAGAGCCGTGATTCACGGAGGAACATTCTTGGCGTGAACCCCACTGAAGACGTACTTCTGCTCCGTGTGTGCGTGTGTGTGTACACAGACCGTCAGTCCACAGCCGCGTTGTGTACATACGGTCAGCTTGTGTTTGCTCTGGATTTGTGGTGTTTTGTTTTGTCCAGTTTTATCGAGCGCTCACCAATAAAAACAGAAGGTTACTGCGCAGATTGCTCTGTCTGGATTGAGGAGAGGCCATTCCAGTGACGGTCAAGCCGGCGGGGAGAAGTGGTTAGGATTTGTATCTGCCAGAAGTGGACGGACCTTCTCCTGAATTGAGATCGCGGTTTTTGGCCAAGATGTTGGGGTCTGCCGTTTTGTTGATGGTGACTTGTCTGATGAAGGTGGCCGGTGGGTATGCCATGGATCTCTCCGGACGGATCACCAGGCCGACTTGCGTCGATATCCCCACCGATCTCGCCCTCTGCCAGAACATCGGCTACAGCCGAATGCGGATGCCCAACCTCCTTGGCCACGACTCTATCTTCGAGGTCCGCGATCAGTCTCAGGGTTGGATCCCTCTCCTGATGGTGAACTGCGACAATGACACACAACTCTTCCTCTGCTCTCTCTTCTCCCCCGTCTGTCTGGATCGACCCATCTTCCCCTGCCGGTCCCTTTGCCAGAAGGTTAGGCGGAATTGCGAGCCGATCATGCTGCAGAATTGCTTTCCCTGGCCAGACATGTTGGACTGTGACCTCTATCCGGAAGACAACGGTATGTGTATCCAGTCTGAGATGCGAGCCAAGAACTCCACGGACCAGACGTCCGGGGGAACCCCTCCAACGGGCGGGGCGATGCCACCAGGTAAGACACCATCACCGTCCCACCAATGAGGTAGTAGACCAGCCTCATCCTAGTCCGAGTAACTTGGACCCTTACAAAGAGGTTTCAGGCGACAGTAGGGTCCAAGGAAAACTGCACGGAAACCCTGTAACTGTAAGTAACTATGTGTTCGACTTCATGACTACCCCCGACCAAAACCCCCAGATTTTACCCCGAAAACACCCGTGATTCTCACTTAATCCAAAGATGGGTGCGTGGGATTGTTTCACAGGTGTTTTCGGGGTAAAATCTGGGGGTTTTGGTCGGGGTAGTCATGGAGTCGAACACATAGTTACTTACAGGGTTTTCGAGCAGTTTTCCTTGGACACTACTGTCGCCCGAAACTTTTTTTAAAGGGCGATTGAAAGGGTCCAAGTTACTGGGACTAGCCTCACCCCTCCTTGATCACACCATCCCTGCACCCTCTCATTCAAACCGTAAGACCTCAGCCAGAGTATCAACTTAGTCCCACTTTGTCCCGGGCGAATTTGCATGAATAAAAACTCATTCCCCCCCCCCCCAAAAAAAAAAAAAAAAAAAAAATTAAAAAAAATGACACAAAATTGCAAACTCACTTATAATTTTGAATGACCAATGTTTTTTTAAAGAATAATGCCCACTGATTAGAAAGAGTTTAGATCTACACATCTTTTAAAGAAATTATTAAAGGGCATGAAGTTATCACCAGGAGAGGCCCTTTAATAAGAATGTTTTTTCATCATCTGTTGATAATATTATGTGAAAGCAAATCCAGAATCAACTCAATTTCGAGGAAAGCTGTTTTCTACTTTAAATTTTTGACCCACCAACAGCCATACTCGAAGAATATTATTACCGTACATAAGGAGGATGAGACATCAGGTTGATAGATTCTGGCTGAAGTCTTCCCCACACCAACCCACCATCCTCCACTTGATACCCGCCCAGCCTCGTTTCCATGGCAATACAACACCACAAAACCCACCAAATTGGGTAAAATCACTCAATTTTGTCGTTAGACCTCACAAGAGGTCGACTGTAGTTTGCAAGTCCCACTTTGGAGTTGTCGAATCTGACACGGAACGGAAGGGTGTTGGGCGAGTACCAATTGACCATCAATCAATCAATCAATCAATTAACTAATTGAGCACCTGCAGTCATAAAAAAAAACAGGTAGCCCCTCTTTCTTCTATCCCACACCAATTTCGCACCGTCTAACCTTTAATCCACAGTGAGTTTGCATTATAGCTTTCACCCTCTCTCTTCCCCTCCCTCTCTTCTCTCTCCATTCCACTTTGCCTTGCAAATTACCATGGAGCACTGCGCGTACACCGTTTGCATTCGTCAGTCCGTCAATAAAGATCTCTGTTTGTATTGGCACTGAGCTTTGCCATCTCGAATACAATACCAACCCCCCCTCCCCAACAAAAAAAAGAAAAACATCGACAACCATACCCCTGACGGCCGTGACAAGTCCTCCCAGTTACCGAGAAAATTCTTGCGCTGACTGAAAATTTAGAATCGTAAGGAGAGAGAGAGAGAGAGAGAGAGAGAGAGAGAGAGAGAGAGAGAGAGAGAGAGAGAGAGAGAGAGAGAGAGAGAGAGAGAGAGAGAGAGTAAAAAACTAAACTCGAATCAGCCTTGAAATTGCAACGAGTAGATCATGTCTTACAATACCCTTCCAGTTGAAAGAACTTTAATCAATTTGGGGTGATGTGGTGAGGTTTTTTTTCGGGGGGTGGGGATCACACTCGACCCTCTGCCGAATCCACTCTCCACCCAATCGTGCGCGTGGTCCCACGTTATTAAAGGCGGACTCACACCCCCATACGATCCGGGAAACGGTACTTCGATACCAGAGACGACCTTCAAAATTTCCCCGAGAAGAAATCAGTTAAGATTACGCAAGAAATTAGTTCCGCTTTGATTCACCATTCTATTACCTTTGTGGGTTGCCCATCACATAAAAAAGGAAACCCTAATTCTTCTTGCATCAACTCGTTGAAATGAAACCCAGTACATTATCCAACCTAGTTTCACCTTCACCAACGAAAGGGAAAATCAGTGAACATGAAGATCGCAGCTATAGTCGCTGAATGTAGGTCAGAGTTTTGATTCGGACGAAAATTAACATTTTTAACTTTCTTGTTCTCCCCCACATATACAAATGTAAAATGAGTTGTAAAAATATCTTCTCGAGTAAATATTGTCTACAGTGAATTTGTGAAATGAAAAAGCTGGCAGTTGTAGATGTTATAATTCTTACAAGATTTCAATTCTTTGCCATTCTTCGGATTCTGATACAACTTGTCTTTCTTCCTCTGTAATGACCCTGGTCTTGCCTTACTCGTTTTGAGAAAGGTCCTGCTAGGATCGAAACTATTTCTTCCTTTTTTCAATTTAAACTTAATCTGATCTGTGCATCTTTAAAACCCCTATACAACATTAGTAAAGGTCAAACGATTTCCACACTTTGTGCGGTAAACCATTAAACATCCCAAAAAGGAATCCTGCGAAGGTTTTAGCTCAAATGGTAATCTGAGAAAGTAGAAAAAGGCAAACAAACCGTCACGGTTTTCGCACCGTTCTGTAGTGTAAGAAATAGTTTATGACTCGCGAGTCATAAACTATTTGTCGATGTTTGAGTGAAGATTTCTCGAAAAGTACAGCATCCCAGACTAAGATTTCAACATAAGGATTCTATCATGACCATCTACAAACTGTGTAAATTAGGAAATCTGTGGACATCGATGTTTTCCGATCTTCCCAATGATGTATTGGACCTTTAAACTAGATCAGCTCTGTGCATCTTTAAACCATAACGTCGGCTTTCTTTCTTCGTGTGGCGAGAATTCGGAATGTGGGCCTGTGCTCGTGAAATATTTATGAGATATCTGTTGATCTTATTTGATTTTGATTTTTTTTTCGGAAGGTCAAATAAATGCCGCGTTTCCGATAGCGTGGGCTATGTTTTTAGACAGATTTATACATTAAGGGACCTCCGCTTTGCCCGTGCAGTCCGAATCTTCAGAGACTTACAAAAAGGAACCTTTGCTATAAATTAGTCTCGAGTTTGGAGAGAGAGAAAAAAAATGCATCAGGTTGCTGAACGGTAAGCCCTAAGGCGTATAGGGAGACACAGGTCATCCCCTTGGAAATTAGAAAATATTAAAACAATTCGACTAGCCTCGTAAAGAGGGGACGTGCGCTGGAATCTCGCGGTCCCCAAATGATGTTACCCTTCCGTAACCTTACCCCCCGTGCGGAGTTTTCCTTGAGATCTGTGGGCGCGGTAGAAACGCGAGCGAACAGCTGTCGTGCTTCTGATAGTATTCGTCTGCTGTGATCGTCTGTACGCGGCTCGCTAGGAATGCCTCGGCGTCTTCCTCGAAGCCCATGGAATCTTGGAGCCGCGTGCGTCCGATTTGGAATAATACCCTCTAAGTATAATCTAGCAGAATGTAGCCTTGATTTAGGAAAGGTGTTCTTTTTTTTTTCTTAAGTCTTCTCGGATTCTATGTCTGCTCATGTAGGCTTCCTCCTTGGTCTGATTGACGGGTACACCTTCTCCTTTCTGAAATATCTAGCAGATTTTCTTTTCTGTTTTGTCCTTGTCACTCTGCCTTTGAGAAAGGTCCTGCTAGGATCGAAACATCAAGCCCACTAAACTTTGAGATTTGCATAAAATGTTTGTTAAAATTTTATTTTTTTAAATTTAGTGGGCCTGACGTTTCGATCCTAGCAGGACCTTTCTCAAAGGCAGAATGTTTGGATCCTAGCAGGACCTTTCTCAAAGGCAGAATGTTTGGATCCTAGCAGGACCTTTCTCAAAGGCAGAATGTTTGGATCCTAGCAGGACATTTCTCAAAGGCAGAATGTTTGGATCCTAGCAGGACCTTTCTCAAAGGTCTTATTTTGTGAAGATTGACATTTCTTTCTCGAAGAATGCAGCAGCTTATCAGCCCCTTTCTCAGCGAGGATGGTATACCTTCCTATCTTGAAGGATTATGTTTCTGTCTGTTCCTTGGTTTGAAGAATCCAAGAGAATGTCGCCCTCTGTTCCTTCTTGATGCCGTCTTTCCTTTCCCCGAATAATCTATACATTCTTGGCTCTGCCTTATTTACGAGGATGGCGTTTGTTTCCTCCTTGAAGAATCCGAGAGAATCTAGCGGCGTCTGGGATGGATGGAAGAATTTCTTCTGAAGATTCAAACATATTCTATCTCTGAATTGGAAAGATGTTATGTCTCTCCCTCCTCCTCCTCCCTCTCTCTCCCTTCTCTCTACCCCCCCCCTCTCTCTCTCTCTCTCTCTCTCTCACCCTCTCTACCCCCTCTGTTTCTCTGTCTCTCTGTCTCTCTCTGTCTCTCTCTATCTCCTCTCTCTCTCTCTTCCTCTCCTCTCTCTCCCCCCCCTCTCTCTCTCTCTCTCTCTCTCTCTCTCTGTCTCTCTCTCTCTCTCTCTCCTCTCTCTCCTCTCTCTCTCTCCCCCTCTCGCTCTCCCTCTCTCTCGTCTCTCTCCCCTCTCTCCCTCCTCTCTCTCTCTCTCACTTTCTCTTTCCCTTTCCCCCACATCTCCCTCCACACGGAGAGGTTAACAACCTTATCGGTCAAAAAACACCACCCCAACATCCCATCTTCTTTCGAACTGAAAGTATCCTGTAGAAGTAAAAGACGAAGTACCTCCCTTTCTTACCGTCTTCAAACTGAAAAAGACAGCGATGTTCCTGTGTTTAAGACAGTGAAAGGGGGATTTAGCTGGAGAATTTTGGGTCGTGCACCAACGCCACAGATAAAAAAGGACCCTGACTATCCACTTCTCGCCTGGGGTGAAATTCGTGGTTGTGTTGAATTCAAGCTAGGCGGTTTGGTGCTGAAGAGAGGAATAGTTTTCCCCCATTCTTCAGGCTGATGTTGGAGACTACAGAGTAGGCCTAAAAGCCAGGGGCAGAACACAACCGCATTGTAGACTCGAACGGCCAGTCACCCTTTCAATCTAACTTGCTAATCACAGTCTCCAGCCCGATCGGGACCCCTACCAAAAAAAACCAACCCGGATATCCGTTAGGTCGGAGAGGCTGCAGAATACCAAATTGCTTCGAAGGGTTGTGCATCGAATGCCATTTTTCTTTTCTGAGGGGCGTTATTTAAATTCATGTCCGCTCGGGTCGTCCGTAATTTTCTTTGAGTGCCGTGGGCGCAATTAAAAATTCGATGGATCCGGCGACAGGGCGACGGTAGTTTTATACCCTAGCGGTCGTTCGATGTCCTAGATATCAATGTCCGATTGAAGCTGAGGTCGTGACGCTCGGTTTTGAACTTTTTTTGTGTCCCTACTAAAAATGTCTTCAATCTTTTTTTAGAATCAGGTCAGAGCTGCATGGGTAGCTCAGATGGTAAGAGCGCTGGAACGTTAATCAAAAGGTCTCGGGTTTAAGTCCAAGTCCAGTCAAAGTTTTCTTTACCAATTCTCGAAATGTGGCGCAAGTTAATTCTTCATAATTTGCCTTTCTGCCTTTGAGAAAGGTCCTGCTAGGATCGAAACGTCAGGCCCACTAAATTTTATGATTTGCATTTTGGTAATTTTAGTCAGTAAGCAGTTTGCAACATTTGTGTATATCACTCTTCATAATTTGATTGAACCGTTCGCTTTTCCCACACGGGAAGGGAAATCTCTGATTGAGTCATGATCCTAACGAAGCATTTCATTGTAACTGAATAGAAAATGATCTTTCTATTCATCAATTCCACGAAATTCTGGCCCTGGTTTCACAAATGCGTCAAACCTTTCTGGCGCCCGTCGGACAATTTTACGCGGGGGTGAATATCTCATAGCACACTGGCATTCGGCCAATGATTAAAGGAGGTTTTTTTTGTGGCGTTCAAATGCGTTCTTGTTGGGCTCAGTAGACGCCCGTCTTACCTTCAGGGGGACTGAGAGTAGCGTCTTGGAGACGAATTTCACCGACGTATCGTCTCCGTGTAAGAAAGCACTTCAGGCGATCGGGGTTGCGCGCTGATGCTTGAGACATGGAGGAAGCTTGAGACGAACCTTGCATTTGAATTAAGTGAACTCGTCCCCATTCTCGTCTCCTGAGTTTTCCAGATGAATATGGGACTATAAGATGCGGGGGCTGTCTCACTTAAAGGTCCTATACAGCATCGATAAAAGCCAACAAAATTGACAGTTTAAATATTCGACAAAAGAAATCCTCCGTTCTGTAGTCAGTAGTGTATTAGAAATATTATAGCCGCGAGTATTGTGTGCTAAACAATTAAACATTCCAAAAAAAGCAATACTGGGAAGGTTTTAGCTCAAATTGTAATCTGAGAAAATATAAAAATGCTAAAAACCGTCACCGTTTTCTCACTGTTCTGTCTAGTTATACACAAAAATGTTGCAAACTGGTTACTGACTAAAATTACCAAAATGCAAATCTTAAATTTTAGTGGGCCTGACGTTTCGATCCTAGCAGGACCTTTCTCAAAGGTCTAAAACTAGAAATAGTTTATTACTCGCGTGTAATAATCTATTTATCGATGTTTGAGTGAAGATTTCTCGAAAAGTACAGCATCCCAGACCGTAAGATTTCAACTAGAGAATTTTGTCATGACCATCTACAAACTGTGTAAATTAGAAGGAAATCTGTGGACATCGATGTTTTCCGATCTTCCCAATGTTGTATTGGGTCTTTAAGGAGCGCTGAAAGTGAAGCCCCTGTAGATAAAATCGTCTTGAAACTCGACAAGACAAATTTAAATGAAGCGTTATTGTTTTGTGATTGACTTTGCTACAGTCGTAACACAATCTCAGTTTTTCCTTAAAGGGATAAAATAGTGTTGCTTACAAGAAAAATCAAATAATGTCAGAAGAGAACTTTCATGATTGACCTATTTTATATCCCGATTGAGTCTCTCTCAAGGTCTCTCAGAAAGTGTGGAAACAAGTCTCTTTCCCACATTGAGATTGTTCCTCGAAATTTATAAGAGAGATCTTGATTTGCAATTTTGGACCAAATAATATAATAAATATATAGATTTTTTAGCGTCGTTTATAGCGATTTGACAACTACTTCCAAATTAAAATTTCTACCAATTATATATTTTATTTTATTTAATCGGTTTATTTGATTGGTCCCATCTTCCGAAGATTATAGACGAAATCTTTGTCCCTCTATAAGTCACTTTAATAGTGCCCTTTGAGGAGGATTCTGCTTCGATCGAAACCTAATCAGCTCCTCTTGAGAGCTTTTCAAGATTGCCTTGAAAACGAGGTACAGACACGGTAGAGAGACGATGCTGGTGAGAGGAGGCTAGAGTAACTAGCAATCGCTGGAATCGTTCTTTCTTTCTTTTTTTTTGTCGAAGGGAAGTGGGTACAAGTCCTTGAGTTGTTGCATCAAAGTCGGACTTTTAAAGAGCCGCCCTATATCCGCGAGGTAAAAAAAAAAAAATTGGGGAAGGTATTGGTGGCTCCCTCTCTTACCCCTCAGTGGTTCGATGGACCCCCTCCCGAGCGTCTTGGGAGAAACCGGGTCGCGGCTAGGAGGTAGTTGACACCGGTGCCTTGTTGAGACGCCCAGGCAAAACAGAATTCCAAGAGACTCCCTAAGGAGGCGGTCTTTTGTTGGGCCAACTTGTGCCAGCAGAGCCTACTGGGAGTTCTTCTCCCCTCCCTCCCTCCCTGCCTCACTCCCTGCCTGCCTCCATGCCTCCCTCCCTCCCTCCCTGCCTCCCTCCCTGCCTCACTCCCTTTCTGCCTGCCTGCCTCCCTGTCTCCCTGTCTCCCTCCCTGCCTGCCTCCCTGTCTCCCTGCCTGCCTGCCTGCCTGCCTCCCTGTTTCCCTGTCTCCCTGCCTGTCTCCCTGTCTCCCTGCCTGCCTGCCTGCCTGCCTGCCTCCCTGTCTCCCTGTCTCCCTCCCTGCCTGCCTGCCTGCCTCCCTGTCTCCCTGCCTGTCTCCCTCCCCCATCCTTCCCTGTCTCCCTGCCTGCCTGCCTGTCTCCCTCCCTGTCTCCCTGTCTCCCTGCCTGCCTGCCTGCCTGCCTCCCTGCCTGCCTCCCTCCCTGCCTGCCTGCCTCCCTGTCTCCCTGCCTCCCTCCCTGCCTGCCTGCCTCCCTGTCTCCCTGCCTGTCTCCCTCCCCATCCTTCTCTGTCTCCCTGCCTGCCTGCCTGTCTCCCTGCCTGTATCCCTGTCTGCATGCCTACCTCCCTGCCTGCCTCCCTCCCTGTCTCCCTCCCTGTCTCACTGCCTGCCTGCCTGCCTCCCTCTCTGTCTATCTGCCTGCCTCCCCCTGTCTCCCTGTCTCCCTGCCTCCCTCCCTCCCCCATCCTTCCATGTCTCCCTGACTGCCTCCCTGTCTCCCTGCGTGCCTCCTTCCCTCCCTCTCCCCCTCTCTCCCTCCATCCCTCCCTCTCTCTCTCCCCCCTCTCTCTCACTGTATAGGTCCATGCTCAGCTCTCTCTTTCCCTCCCTCCCCCTCCCCCCTCTCCTCCTCCTCTCCCCCTCTCCCACCCTCCCTCCCACCCACCCACCCCCTCTCTTCCATACAACCCTCCTTCAAAAGGCCTACCGTGTCCCAAGAGACTGCCAAAGTTTTGTCGGGGGCCCGTGGCCTAAATTCCTCACAATGAAAACACCACCGCCCCCAAAATCTCAGAAAAAATCCCCCCACAAAGCCGTCCCCTGAACCATATTAATTAGGAAGGGGTTGAAGTGTTACAATGCAAACCCGTACGTCGACATCTCGCCGTAGTTCCATTCTCAGTATCACTTGAAATATCTAACCGATTCCCGGGTCATTTTTTTTTATTTTCAAGGCGAATTCTACTCTCAATTATTATCAAGCTTCTTTGAAGAAACGCAATTCGTCTAGCCTGATGATATAAGATAGGTGAATGAGTACAAAAGGCTTTCTTATTGATTCTTCCGGTTGAATAAGATCCTGACGTTTCAATCCCAGCATCTCAATGCCCAAACACTCAACCTGTTTGCCTTCGAAAAAAAAATGTCCTAAAATTGAAATATCGTGCAATTTTGTATATCATGTCATAAAGTGAAGTTAATACAAAAACTGTTGCAAACTGCTCACTGACTAAAATGATCTGCAATACATAAATCTAAGTTAGAGGGCCTGACGTTTCGATCCTAGCAGGACCTTTCTCAAAGACAAAGACAAATTGGAAATGGGAAAGTCTGGTCATTAATTACATAATCAGGTCATCAAGTGATTAGCGTCTAGTTTCTCTTGTAATTACTCTATCAAGTTCAAGTTAATGCGCTGTTTCTGTGTATACCTGTAGCGTAGTAGTGACTCGTTAGTGTTACTTTGGTAATCTCAGCGTCAGTTATTCTCATGTCGAGAATCTTACAGATCTCTCAATCTATCAAGTCGTATACTTGCCTTCCTCTTTACTTCGCGTAGTCTCTTTTCGATTCGCCCTGACGGATCCCGGTGTGGCAACGTCTGGCGATGACGTCATTCGGCGTATCGATCGACTGGTGTATCGTAACGTAACCGCCAAACAGAATTACTGGGTGTTTTTTTGTCTGAATGTGTAACAGTCTCTTCTCTTCAGCTCCGAAAGGACTCACTCTCCCGACTAATTATCAGGACAGTCTTGCGATTTGATCCCCCAGGCTGTTTCAGACCTTTGATGTCCACCGTTACGTTGGCTGTGGTTTAAATCCCCCTAATCCTAATCTTAATCTAATCCCCGAGCGCGAATCCTAAGGAGTGACATCCGGTAACCCTTCCCCCTTCCACTTGTCACAAAAGTGCGAGACAGGTGACCTTCTCTCTCGCTCTCCCCCTCCCCTTCACTCATAACTCTCTCTTTCTCTCTCTCCTATCTCCTATCTCTTCCCCTCTTCTCCTTCTATCTCTATCCCCCTCTT
The DNA here is from genome assembly GCA_949987565.1 of Luidia sarsii. Classification (NCBI taxonomy): domain Eukaryota; kingdom Metazoa; phylum Echinodermata; class Asteroidea; order Paxillosida; family Luidiidae; genus Luidia; species Luidia sarsii. The sequence goes on from OX465122.1 coordinate 431,541, forward strand.
CCTCTCACCCTCTCCCACTCTCTCCTATCTCTCTTCCCCTCTCTCTCCCTGTCTCTCCCTCTACCCCCCCCCCCTCTCTTTCTCTCTCCCTCTATCTCACCCTCTCTCTCCTTCTATCTCTCTCCATCTCTCACACTATCCCCATCTCTCACACACTCTCTCTCCCCCTCTCCCTTTCCCTCTCTCCCCAATTAAAATGCGAAAATACCAACGTTGCGAGTGAGCACTATGACGAAGTGCCTTGATTAATGGCAACCTCTTCACTCTTCAGACTACTCCTCCTCTTCCTCCTCCTCCTTGAAAGAGGACAAGAGGTTTTGGGGTTAAAGGGCCTGTGGTTTACCCGTTCAGTCACATCCTTGAGGCCATCATTAGGGGCTTCAGACACCCTTAAGAGGAGCCTCGGGGGGTCTAGAAGAGGGAGAGACGAGGGAAGAATGCAGACAGCATGTCCCTCTGTATGTTTACGTCCTCCTTTGTCGAAGGCTTTCACCAGCCACGTCATTAGTCATCGGTGCTTCGTTCTGCCATGGTTCTGCCGACCCGCCTTTCGTCCTTTGAGTTTCGCCGCGGCCTGTGCATCGGAAGAGACCCGTGAATGCCCGTCTTAGACGTCCAGAAGAAGAGGGGGGTGGGACAATGGCCCGGTGCTAATGGACTACCAGTGCCTTCGTTAGAGGTGTGTGACGAGCCGAGGTGAGAATGAGGGGGCGGGCTGGTTTAGGAGAAGAAGGATCGCGAACATTTATCTCTGCTCTGTATCCGGACTCCTACGCTGACACGTCTCGTGCTGGTCGGAATTTTAGAGGGAGAGAGATAGAGAGAGGGAGGGGGTAGAGACAGCGAAAGACAGAGAAAGGGATAGGAGAGTACCAGAGAGATATATCGAGAGGAAGAGAGGGAGAGAGAGACATACAAAGTGAGAGAGAGGGGGGAAGAGAGAGTATCAGAGAGATAGATCGAGAGGAAGAGAGGGGTAGATAGGAGAGAGGCACAGAGAGAGGACAGAAGCAGAGAGAGATAGAGAGCGAGGAAGAGAGGGAGAGGGTTAGAGATCTAGCTAAAAAGAGGAGAGAAACAGAGAGAGAGGCAGGGAAAGAGAGATGGGACTCGGGAAGAGAGATAGAGGGGAACAGAGACTCAGCTCGACGGGGAGAGACAGACAGAGAGAGAGAGGGGGGAGAGACAGAGACAGGGTTAGGGTTAGGGTTAGGGTTAGGGTTAGGGTTAGAGACATAGAGAGAGGCACAGAGAGAGAGAGAGGGAGACAGACAGAGCGAGAAAGAGGCACAGAGAGAGGCACAGAGAGACAGAGAGAGAGAGAGAGGCACAGAGAGAGAGAGGGAGAGAGAGAGAGATGTGAGCGACGGACAAAAGACCCGTGCAAGGCTCAAGTGGCCTTGTAACGACACACCAAAAAGGGGGAAGCATGAACGGCGCGAGACCCGACTTCAAAGTGGCCATTCTCTGCCGGTAACAAGCCCACATGACCAGAGGCGTCTGGGTATGTATAGGGGAAGGAATTTTGTTGTCCCAAGTTCCGACCAAAGATCTGCAAACATCCCCCCTCCTCTCCCTCCTCTTCCCCTTCGACCTCTCTGGATCAACAGGGAGTAACAAAGGCAGAGGTAGTGGGGACAGACATCAAAAGAGAGGTAATCTTGCCGACTGGCGGTTCGTCATTCGCCTTCAATTCATCCTTCCTGGCGATCCCCTGTGAGATTGAAGTTGCCGAAAAACAATGCTCATGGCCATCAAAGAAGTTGCCAATTCACTTTGGTCATTATTTTTCGATCCTTTTTTTTCCTTCGGTGAAGAGGTTGCACTTATAGATGTTAGTCTGTGAGAGGGAAGCCTTATGCGTTCGACCAGTCGTCCGTAAAGTTCTATTTGTCAGCCTTGGCTGGCAGTCTACAATACTACCAATATGGATGGAGGCTTGTGCCTTGCTTTAGACTAGTCACCCCCTCCCAGTTATATGTGTCAGCCTTGGCTGGCAGTCTACATGTACTACCAATATGGATGGAGGCTTGTGCCTTGCTTCAGACTAGTCACCCCCTCCCAGTTCTTTTTATCAGTCTTGGCTGGCAGTCTACCACCAATATGGATGGAGGCTCATGCCTTGCTTCAGACTAGTCACCCCCTCCCAGTTCTATTTGTCAGCCTTGGCTGGCAGTCTACCACCAATATGGATGGAGGCTCATGCCTTGCTTCAGACTAGTCACCCCTCGCAGTTCTATTCGTCAACCGTGACTGGCAGTCTACCACCATTCCACCATAAACATTTCAAACGAAACAAAGAAACCCTCAAAATCCCACAAGTAAAACAAAAACAAAACCATGTTTTGATTCCTCGTATAGGCCTACTCGAGTCCCCGTTGAGGAAGGTTTTTTTCAGAATAAGTTCCCCTCGATAGATGCCAAGAAAATGACAACTCTTATCTCCTAGAATGACCAACATCAACCAATCCATTGTGTTATTATGGACGGCACATGACGTCACATGCGCCCTCCGCTTGACCTCGGTTGACCCCGCTTGACCTTCGGTCAATCTTGACCCGACCCCTTTCCTCCTCTCCTCAAAGGACCTTCCTTTGGCTCGTCTCCCCTCTCCTTAATTTCCTCTCTTGGCTCAGAAATAGCTCCTCTCTTCCGGCATGGAAATGACTCCTGATCACAAAGTTTTGTCGGATTTTTTTGGGTGTCATTCTCGGAGAATTTCTTTTTTCGAGAACTCGATAAGACTTAAAGGTTTGCATGATGGAAGTACTAAGGGGAAGGTTTGCGATGACACCATGTAGCACTTCTCTTTCGAGAAGGAGTGTGGCTCTGAAAAGAGCCGATAACTCAGATAAAACTTGAAGGTTTGCATGGTGAAAGTACTAAGTAGAAGGTTTGCGGTGACACCATGTATGTAGCACTTCTCTTTCGAGAAGGAGTGTGGCTCTGAAAAGAGCCGGTAACTCAACGTTTGAGCGTTGAGCGTGTAGCGTTGCGCGTGTAGCGTTGCGCGTGTAGCGTTGCGCGTGTGGCGTTGTGCGTATAGCGTTGCGCGTGTAACGTTCCTAGTAGCGTGTAGTGCGTGATGTTGAGCGTGTAGCGTTTAGCGTGGAGCGTGTAGCGTTTAGCATTGAACGTGCGCGTGTTGTTCTCGGAATCAGGAACAAAATAATGCTTGCGTGATGAGAATGAGGTCGCTTAAATAACTAATTAATGAGTATTAATGCTCATTCTAGCTGCAATGCCTTCAGTAACCGTGTGTGTTGCAACCTTCTCATCGCAGTGCCTTTATCAGGGTACTAAGGTTGACACAAAATACAAGTTGATATCCAACCACCTTGAAAAATCAGCGAATTACTCAAGATCACTCTTCCGGGCACCAACTCGTTTTCCCTGTATCGTAACATTCAACCTCCCTGCATGAAACCGTCTGACGCGAGTTTGTAAATCCACTTGGAATTTGTGCCATCCGGAACGGACTTGTTCCCGTGTCCGGTTTCTGGGCACGATTAAATCTTTTCATTCCGACAGGGATTGGGCGAGGGAGGGGAGGTGGGGGCTATTTTGGGGGATCGGGGTGGACCAGATAGCTCCACTCTGGCGACAGAGAGGCGCCGAGGGGTGCTGGTGAGGGGTACGTCTGGATGAGACATGGGGCCAGTCAAATTGGGGTGGACTGAAAACCCGGAGGAACGGATCTGTTATTCAGTGTTTGTAACATTCCTAAAGCGACATGCAAACTCTTGCAGTTTTGAAACAAAATCGCTTTCATTGATAAAACATTTCCGATGTGGCTTGTCAAACTTGAACTAAAATGAAATGAATGATTCCCAAAGATTTATCTGCGATCTAAACGTCTCTCTCTCTCCTCAAGGTCGCTGCTTCGTAAGATGTGGATCAATTTGAAACTAATTTAAAAGAAGAAAAAAAATGAGTAACGGGAGTGAGTCAGACGAAAATGGTTACCTGAATTTCCTGTGTGTGAATTCCAACATTTTCAGATTTTCTTGAACAGGCATCTTTCGTTAGGTTATGAGACTTGCTCTGGTCGGATTTAAACATCACGGAAGAGTTGAAATCCACCCTTTCCTTTGCAATTCACCAAAAGGATCGAATTTCAAGGATTTATGGGCGATTCTGTTGGAGCCCATGGACTTGAGTTTTCAATTGAGCCCTTCAACTACCTCAACCTCAAAACAAGCTGGTCGTGTTTCTTTCCCAACTCCCAAGTATTTGTTTGGCTAACAAAATTCCGCGGAAGATATCAAAGTGCCCTGAATACATTTATATCTTTGTAATCCAATCTTCCCCGAATCTTCGAAAAAAACTATAATGTTTGGTTTGTGAAGAGTTATGGCTTAAGTTTATTTCTGCTTGACGACAAAATTCGGTTTTATGAAAGACACACCAGACCTTTCCAATATCATTCATTTTCGGAAATGTGTATATTCATTATCAATATCGTATTTATTTTGTATCGTAACTTTAAACGTTGGCATGCTATCAATGTTGATGATACCAGTATGCGGTGCATGTTCTTGGAAGTCTGATATCGTTGTGGGTTATTATCTACTAAAATGCATCTGTGAACTCGCCTTCAGTCAATGCATTTGTTCACCGTGAAGATTTCTGGCTTTCGAGATAAGAGTGGGGAGACAGAGGGGAGACAGACAGACAGACAGATGGGCAGAGAGGTAGAGAGTGTGAGAGGGGAGAATTACAGAGACAGAGAACGACAGAAACAGACAGAGACTGAGAGACAGACAGTGGGAGACAGAGAGATAGAGAGGGACACGTGGAAAAGATACAGATAGAGACAGAGGGATACAGAGGGACATAGACAGGGAGAGAGAGAGACAGAGAGAGACAGAGGGATACAGAGAGACATAGACAGGGAGAGAGAGAGACAGAGAGAGACAGAGGGATACAGAGAGACATAGACAGGGAGAGAGAGAGACAGGGAGAGACAGAGAGAGACAGAGAGACAGAGAGACAGGGAGAGACAGAGAGACAGGGAGAAACAGAGATACAGAGAGATACATATATAGGGATACAGAGAGAGACAGAGAAGGACAGAAAGAGAGAGAGACGGAAGAGAAAGCGAGCAACCGTGGACCCGTGATTATGTCACAGATCGTGACGGATGACTCAGTCCCTGACATCCCCCAAGACGTCTGGTGAGGGAGACTAGGCTAAGCCTCCCTTTACCATCCCCTTCCCCATGGTAACCACCTGGGTCATTCCGCACTTTCTTGTGATTACAACAAAAATGAAAACAGTCCCCCAAATTACTACCGCATGCTTGTCTGTCCGCGCAGGAGCATCTTTCACCAAGTTCAGATTTTTTTTCTCCTAGTACTAGTAGACGAAAACAAGAATGATCAAAGTAACCCTGCTTTGTTTTAGCCAGCAAAAATTCCAGATCAGATGGTCAGAGCGCCGGTACGCTGAACCAGACGACTCGGGTTGAAGTCCCGCTCCCGTCAACCTTTCTTTGCAAATTTTGCAAAAATTGATTTTTCGTGAAATTGTGAATAAACTTGATTCAAATTTTGAAGGCATCTGTACAGTAACGGATGTGATCTCGATTACATTTTCTTCAAAGGTCGGATGTCTCGATCCGTGAAAACCTGTCTTCTTTGAAAATCGACGCGAATAGCATGATGTACACTTCTTGAAATCAACTTTATTGATTCAAATTACCGATTCAAGCTTTGTCAACTTCCACCTCATTTTGCTCAAAGGGGGGGGGCATTCAATAATTCCCCGCCCCTAATTTTTGAGTTATTTTCTCGCTATTGCTCAAACACAAATCGTAAATCCACAAACTTCACTGAATTTCTACAAAATGTCTTTGAAAATGTATCAGGATAATATTTAAAGCAAGGGTATCTAAACATTACAGCAATTCAAATAGGGTTGGGTGTTTATAAACTTTATATCTTTCGGTCCAAAAACCACGCAGTCCAAGTTGTCAATATGGACGAATTGCGTGAGTACAATGTACAACCGTCATACACGTCATAAGATTATACAAGTATTCAATTCCCGCGATACTACGCGTCAATCGGCGAGATTGTATCTTCCAGACAGATGTGGAAGTGAGTGAAGCAAGACGGAGACAGCGAGTCCAGACTACACGGAGGTTCGTCTCCTGGGTCGCGGAGTGGGATAAAGGAACAAGAAATCGGTGAAATTCCCTCTCTTCTCTCGGACAATCGGCTCGTCTGTTCGACCAGACGAACGCCATTTTCTGCTGGGATTTCGCCGGGGGTGGAAAAAGTCAAAGAGCTGTGGAATAAGACTCTCAAAAAACGCACACAAAAAGGTCAATTTTTCTTATATTTTTTGGTCTATGCTTTCTTTACACAAACCTGATTCAAACCCGGACTAGTCGCTGGTTCAAATCCACCACACGACAAAGGCCTGCTCAGTGGTCAAGTGGGTGAGACGTCTGCACTAGAGACCATGAGATAGCCTAGGGTTCGAATCCACGTCAGGGAAGGGCAAACCCTCATTGAATTACATTCTCACCGACGCAAATCACCAGGCAATCGGGCAAAGCACTGAGCATACAGTACTGACTACACGTCGGGGAAGGGCAAACCCTCATTGAATGACATTCTCACCCATGCAAATCACCAGGCAATCGGGCAAAGCACTGAGCATACAGTGCTGACTACACGTCGGGGAAGGGCAAACCCTCATTAAATGACATTCTCACCGACGCAAATCACCAGGCAATCGGGCAAAGCACTGAGCATACAGTACTGACTACACGTCGGGGAAGGGCAAACCCTCATTGAATGATTTTGGTCGCCGATTCCTTGAACTCTAACGTGCGAGTTCAAAGGAATTAAGTTTAGGACACAGCCAGGTTGGTGAACCATTCTATGAGTCAGTCTTTTAATGAAGACAGGGACAGGGAAAGGGCCTGGGAAGTTCAATGTTGACTCACACAGAATAATATTGGACTTTGTATAACTACCCCCGGTACCCCAGCCTATAATAATCTACACGTGCAACGCAACCATAGGCACGCTACACGCTCTACGATACACGCTACGCGCAACGCCACACGCGCGACGCAACACGCTACACGCACATCGCCATAGGCAGGCTACACGCGCAACGCTACACGCTCAACGATACGCACTCGACTTCTCCCATACGCTACACGCACGTCGCCATACGCACGCTACACGCACTTATACGCATCTCTGCACGCACCGATCGTCCGTGTACTAAACTCGCCACCAGGCCAAAGTCTGTATTATTTTTTGTTAAGGCTTATGGTTAAAAAGAAGTTCAATGGATTCTCTTCCTCAAGGTCATTGGCACGACCTGTGTTGTACAGAACGTGCATGATGGCTGCATGGGCTCTGTAAAACTGAGTTCCGGATATTGGTGACGAAGTATTAGACTGGACACCAGTCGATCGCTGATAATAATTCTCTGCTTTAGCTCATTCAGTTGACCAACCTTCCCTTATCACGTTCAAGGTAACTCGTGTATGGCGCACATATTGTGTTCGCATTCTGTGTGTCTAATGAGAACCGTACATTTCAATGTGGCACATGATTAGACTCGCTACAAGTCCACTGTCTCTTTCTCCAACGCGCTCAGCTCACATTGTATCGCGTTATATCATTCAAACTCGGACCTGTGAAACTTGAACCGCTGCAATTCCAGAACTTTTCTTTCGCGATGAGCAAGAGTCAGAACATCTGCGCAACCAAAGGGTCAAGATTCAAAGCCCAGGCGTTGACGTCATCACGTGTTGCCCTCCCGGATAAGGGCGAAATCTGGGCGATGTATCGCGCATAGAATGGCGGTGAGTCAACCGTTGCTAGGCAACAGTACACCGCCACCAGATTGACCGGCCGCCCTGGTTCGTCCGTCGGCGCCAAACATTCTCCTCGTCGCTGTCATTATAAGAGCAATAACTAGCCTGGTTTGTTTGTTTGTGGTTTATATGATTGCTTCCTCATGTCATAACATACTTCTGCTCGCCAGCGTGGGGCCTTCATACACTAAGTATGGCGTACATGTGTCAAGTGCTTTCCGTGAGAAAGTTCGGCGCCGTACCAATACAATGCAGCATATCTGGTACATGGAAGTAGGCCAATGTGTTTATCACATGGAGGATGCACGGTCAAATCATAGTGTAGATATTGCCTTTGAGAAAGGTCCTGCTAGGATCGAAGCGACTTTTGAGAGAAATGTGGCTGTGATACCGAGGCAGTCATCTTTTTTTCCCAGAAGGAGTGTTTTGTCTTGAGAAGAGCCACCAGCACTACGTTTCGAACAGTGTGTGCTCTGTCCGAAGTCGAGAAACATGTAACTATTAAAACTCAGCCTTTTTGAGGTTTCCTGATTCAGTTTTTGGACCTAAAAAGATCAGCTCCTGTCAACTATTTAGAAGACATAAAATATCAGAAGACGTGGAGAAAATACACGTCTAGCAGGAGTTATATCCCCGCTACAAATGACACGAATTTTTGGAGATGGTGTATTTTTTTTTTTCGAGACCGACCCGGGGTATCTTTCGACAAGGGTAAATTTGGGTTCAGGATTTTTTGTTTTCCCTCGGCGCGCAAGCTTCGAACTCACGCGCGCGTCGATGTCAGATTGCGTGGCGCGTTCACGCTGCGCGGCGTACTCACGTGACCGTGGTTCACGCGTGCGTGGTGTGAGGAGACTTTTATATTGGGGTTATAATATTTGTACTTTTCACTCATAATAATGGCCGAATTATCCCTTCCTCCATGGTTCCAAACACAGCCCTGGGGTCACATTGGACCAGCGAGGGGTTGAGCACTGTTTTATTCCCCCAATATGTCTACCTTCGTTAGTATCCACGTAGGGGTTAGTGGACATTTCAGGGTTTTATTCACGAGTCTGCTGTGAGGCTAGACTCGACTTCCAGTCCTTTCAGTGTTGGATGACATTGTGTTGTGTTGCGCATGGTTTGTAATATATAGGGGACAGGTAACCAGTCTATTTAAATGGAATAATTTAGTGGGGCTGACGTTTCGATCCTAGCAGGACCTTTCTCAAAGGCAGGGGACTAGTTACAGTCTAACAAATTACACTCAAGTAATTAACCAACTTCAATGTTGCCTATCAAAGCAAAACGTGCTACATAAGAGCATCATTGGACTGGTAGCCAGTCTACTGGTAGCCAGTGTAATTAAATCAAGAGTTGTAATGAGTTATGGTCAGAAAATGTACGAGACATCCTTTGGCATAATTACGTATACCGATTACCGAGCTCAGGTGACTGGTGACAAGTCTACCGGTTGTCACATCGGATACAGCTGGGAAGCTTTCAAAAGTTCATTCTCAGTTCGTAGCAAGTTCTGACAGTTGTCATTAAACTTCCTTCTCGGGTTACGCTGCGCTCGTGGGCGGCTACCTGAAGTGAGCGGCGCCTCAGCCGTGCAATTACCATTGCACATCCGGGCCCAGGAACCTGACACTTACAGGAGATCTCGAAAGCTAGAAATTCGGCTAACAATGATGAATCGAGGTTAGGAACAGATTTGACAAATATAGCTAAAAGTCAAACCCATACTTTGGGCTGGAAGTGACTTTTAACGAAATGACCTTCGTATTCTAATAAGAAAAATTATCTAGGCCTATATTTTATCAATTCAAATGCCAAGGATACTGACGCAGCAATCGTTTATTCCAATTTCCTAAAAATTAACTTGATATCAAATAGAAGTAGGTTGTATTCTCTAGAGATATACAACACTTGATGGTTACATGCTTCTGACTGGTGCCCCCACCCCGGCAAAGACTAGTTGAGAAGGACACCACCTAAGGGCTGGATAGCTCAGATGGTAAGAGCACTGGTACGCAAAACCAGAGGTCTCGGTAAAGTAGTCATGGTAACGGCTGGACGATATTTACACTGTTTGTCAGTATGTGGGCTACAATTGGTAACCTTACATCACCCATGATTGACCACACTTTTGTTCCCATAGTTACGCAATCCACAAATCGTTTCGTCTGGCACAGAAGGTCGCTCGTCTGGCGTGTAGTCTAGCCTCCGTGTCAAGGCGTTTATTGCCGGCTTGAAGTTAGCATGGTGTCGTTACTCATCGACTTGAGGTGGAGACTAGGACGGCGTACATTTTGATTTCTATTGCTTTAGCGATTCTCCGATTAGGATAGCAAAACTCCTAACCGATAATTTGTTGCATATATTATTAGCATATCATACCGATTAATAATGAATAATCATCAAGCTTATTTGCATAAAGGATGGATGATTCATAAATAAAGCTTTAACTGGTTATGACATTTTAAATAATTTGAGAAAATGATTAAGCTTATGGGAGACGGCAATGTTGCGTTGCCACGCGTAGTCTCCAGCTGCAGTCGCTCTTAGGGCTTCCTGACTCTCTGTCAGTTATGGTTTATCCTTGACGAGAGACTAGGCGTGTCCTGTCCTCGTTGCCATGGCTGCGTCTCCCCCTCCGACCTGTCAGCAATTACTCTCCGTAGGTAACATCGTTCCACCTTTCCCTTGGCCCTAGCCCCAGGCCTAATTTGATTTTCGGGCCGATCGCAAGTCGATCTGGCAAAGTTGCCAACCAATTTAGAAGAGAAAGTGAGATCATGTTTTTTTTCTTTCTCCGAAAAGCTCGACAGACTCTCTCTGGCTCAGTTCCATGTGAATGTTCGGGTCCTTCCGTACCACAGGTTTTCAGGAAATTGTAAAACTACAGACTGTCCCGAACAAGGGAAATGACTTCAGGTTTTGTTTTGAGGTTTTTGGTGGGAGGTTGTGGTTTATAATCACCACTAGGCCTAGTGCCAACCAAACGTTTCGGTCATGGCACAGTGATAATTTGTGGTGATGACACAAAGAGAGAAAGGAATAAAGCTGAAGAAAAATAAGACTTATTATAATTCTGAGGCCGGTTTTTACAAAGGATTGATGTCTCGGAATTGACAAATCTGAGACAGAAGAAAGCGTTGCTGCTGGAGTCAAAACCATTTTAAATAAACCAAAACGGCGTCTGTTTCAGTGCTTGTGTGTCACTTTCTGAACCAACTATATCAGTGTGGAGGAGATTATCAAGTATATACCACCATGCTGGCGTTGTCCCCGTAGTGACGTTGCAGTGACGTTGCAGTGACGTTGCATTCACGCATGCGCACTTGCCAATCGCAGCGTTCTCGAAGATGAAAACTAGAAGAAACAAAAACAGCACTTGCTTTCATTCCAACAGAGCAAACAAGCAAAAAATGCAGTTTTAGTCAAACATTGATCTCAAAATGTCGGAGGAATGACCCTGCTTGGCATAGAGTCATCATTAATTTTGTGAGTAGCAGAACAGAAGTGACTTGCGACGGAGTTTCGTACATCGCCGACATGGCTTGCTCGAGGGGAATTGTTTTTGTTAGCCTGGCGTCTGGGAAATGTAAACACGAAAGGTGATAGCATTGTTGAAATATTCCCGCCTCGTTCATCTTGATCTCTCTCTGTGCCTCTGTCTCTCCCTCTGCCTGTCTCCTTGCGAGCTAAAGAAGGGGTTCCCATGATTAAGATGTATTTGCATTGGGTGACTGTAAGTTCGTTTAAAGGCCCTATACAAGATTGGTAAAGGTCAAAAGGTTGCCACAGTTTGTGTGTTAAACCATAAACATTCCATAAAAGAAATTCTGCGAAGGTTTTAGCTCAAATGGTAATCTGAGAAAGTAGAGAAAGGCAAAATACCGTCGCGGTTTTCGCACCGTTCTATAGTGTAAGAAATAGTTAATAAACTATTTGTCGATGTTTGAGTGAAGATTTCTCGGGAAGTACAGTATCCCTGACCGTAAGATTTCAACATGAGGATTCTATCATGACCATCTGTGTAAATTAGAAGGAAATCTGATGTTTACCGATCTTCCCAATGTTGTTTTGGGCCTTTAAGCTAAGGGAATCAACGACTCGCTATTTTGTTTAAGGTCAGAAATGACATCTTGTTTATTTGGTCACGAGTTGTGATTAGTTGTTATGATGGACCAGGAACAGTTTCCCTCGTGAAATATCTGTCTGAACTTTGGCTATGCTGTCATCTTCAAGAACAAAATCATATATCTTACCTTCTTAATTTGGTGACTATCGTAAAGACAGCTATAGACTTGGCATAAAGTACATGACATTGTCATCAACAAAACGAACATTTTGAAGACGTTACAGACCGTGCACGAAAATTTGAGTTACCAGCTTTCAGAGCTATATTCACTACCGATAAAGAAAATACATAATGGTTTCACTACAAATTTACAAACCTCTTACAAAATGAAAAATCTTGTGTATCCCATATAGGAGGGTTTGCGGTGACACCATGCATAAGGTCTCTTAAAGAATAGGTGTGGTTCTGAAAAGAACCTGAGTGGTAACTCTATAGGAAGGTTTGCGGTGACACCATGTATAAGGTCTCTTAAAGAAGAGGTGTGGTTCTGAAAAGAACCTGAGTGGTAACTCTATAGGAAGGTTTGCGGTGACACCATGTATAAGGTCTCTTAAAGAAGAGGTGTGGTTCTGAAAAGAACCTGAGTGGTAACTCTATAGGAGGGTTTGCGGTGACACCATGTATAAGGTCTCTTAAAGAAGAGGTGTGGTTCTGAAAAGAACCTGAGTGGTAACTCGACGTTCCGGCCAGTATGCTCTGGCCGTCATCAGGAAAATGCATTGGACCCGATGGTGGAGAAGCTTATTATAGTCCAAGGCATTAATTTTCCTGATGTCGGCCAGAGCATACTGGTCGAAACGTCGAGTTACTACTCAAGTTCTTCTAAGAACCATACCTCTTCTTTAAGAGACCTTATACATGGTGTCACCGCAAATCTCCTATATTGTTTCACCCACCATGCAAAGCCTCAAATCGGCATATACCAAATGTGACCCGGCACAATGACATGAGGAATATCCCACCAAAACACTTTTTGAGTAAACAACGCCTGAAGTTAAAGTATCTTCACAATTCGATTACAAATAAATTTTCTTTCTTTTTAATTTTCAGAAATTTTAAGTATTAGAGGATATTATATTTTGATATCAGTTGAAAGCTAATTGTACACTCATTCACATCATTAGAAAACCTCAAAATCTCAAAAGTGGGGTTATTCCTCATTATGCTGTGCCGGGTCACAAATGAAAACTACAGCCTATAGAATGAAAAACTGTGGACATAGTGACCTACAGAGTAGAACGTGCTTGCGATCGAATGAAAAATGTACTTAAATCTTGAAGATGGAATTAAGTTAGTGAACATGAACGCGGGTTTCTTTGGTAATAATATGCCCCTTATAAACCTCTGAATGTAATTCATTGAATTGAAAACCTCTGAATGGTCGGCGTAAGAGGTTTTATCCAGTAGCAAGTATGGTATGGAGTGTTTAAATAAGCACTGTCGGCATTCCTGCCACCATATTCGTACATTATTTGCCACATGAACAACAATTCTTCGAAATGAAAGGAACTGATTTCGTATTGACATAATTAACAAAAGCGCCAGCGTCGAAGTGGCTTGTGTTTGTGTAAGGTGACGCTTATCAAAACAAACCGCTACCACACAAGCATCTAGCAAGACAAAAGCCACTTCGAAGAGAAATTATAAGACCTCAAGACGAACGGAACATAGTTGGCGAAATAAAGGATTTAAAATTGGTACAATGACCACAAAAGTATGCCGCAAGAGGCTTTGATTCTGAACCAAAATGGCGGCGGTTGTTAGGTAAAAGTGTTTCCACGAAAATGTGCAGCATGAGTTATGCAGAGCTCGCCGCTATTGCTAAGCCGACGATTCATCATCGTGATCCTAGTCTCTGGCGGTGCGGGGTCCGTGGTTAACCTATGGCCTTTTAAACGATTGCTCCTCGCACGGCCGCGGCACCCGACTGAGAGCCTGCGTGCGCCCAGCTGCCGAGACAGGAACATTCCCACGTCACACCAGTCATTGCCATGGCGACAACGCCCTGACCCCTGACCTCATGTTCGTGCCATTTAACGGCGCGACCTGAGTTCTCTATACCCTGCGGCTGTTTCGTGAGCGGTGCGCGTGACCCTTTGCGAACTCACGTCGGGTTGCTTTGAAAGTGAAATCCGAGATTTGGAACAGTGGCTTGAATGCCTGTTTAGGAAACAGAGCCGAGTCGAATGGAATGCAATATGTTGTTTTCTTTGCCCCTAAACGACTGGTATGGAGACTAAACCACAACTGTATCATGTATCCCCAATTGTGTTATGATACCTCTTAGCCTGTTTTCCGGTCTCAATTTCGGATGCTAACTTAATTGCCTCAAAGCTCTTATGTTGTTCGTAATCTGGATATCAGTAACTCCCTTCGTTTTTTGGGGGGAGAAAATGTTCATGCCCGTCATTAGCTGTTTGCTTCGCAGTCCTTTTTAGCTCACCTTATCTGGGCAACCTCAGGCCACGCCCACAAATGTTCGGCTCCTCCCCCTCTCACCTGTTGCCCCTCCCACTTTACTGTTCATACCAATTCACTGCCATAACCCTTCCATTTTTGTCTCCACCCATTTTTAACTCACCACCTTTTGCTCCGCCCCTCTTTAACTCCGCCCACCTTTGGCTCCGCCCACCCTTAGCTCCTCCCCTTCCCCCAAGTAAAACCTGACTAATACAAACCGCTAGGGGGCGCCCTTCCCAGTTATTAAGAATCTGTGTGAACGTAATAATGACAGTTTCAACCCTCACCCTATCTCTCTTTCTCTCTACTCTTCTTCGTCACGATGCCTAGAAGCTAACTTCCTACCGACAACTGCCTCCCCAATGGTCTCCAAGAAACGTCCAATGAAAGGCAGGTTTCCACTTTGCTATTTATAGAACCGATGACGTCATCCTTTGAAAGTTACAGCGCCCTCTGGTGACTCTTCTTGGAGAGTGGCAGGCTGAAAGTTTTACCAAGGACTTACGTAACCTTTCGTTCACTGACATTTTACCATTGTAGATTTAACGCCCTTCTCTTTACATTAATTTCCCTTCTGGTTTATGGAGACTAAACTATTCTTGAGAGTCAAAACAGATTTTCCCCAGTTATGTACAAGAAGGTTCTTAAATATCACTTTTTATTCAGGGAGTGCTGACGGTAAGGACTATAAGCGTCCCTGGAGTCTCATGCTTGCTTGCCTACTGATAGCCCTAAGCATTGAATGGCATGACGCAAACAAATCACCGCCAAATCACCACATCCAAGCTCATTATTTTTTTCATTTTTAAAACGCCTGATTCAGGTCTTACTGAGAGTTACAGACGGCTTTGAAGTATTACTTCAATGCTGTTACTATTGATTATTCATCAAAGTATTGCTTACCCCACCGGAACTGGAGAGCTCTCAAGCTACATGGATGCTTTATTTTTCTGAAATACAAGCAGATGTCTTCTGCCCTTCAACCTTGTTGATGGCCTCTCTGACCAGGGTTCATGGCCTTCTCAACTTAGTTGGTGGCCTTCTAATCCAGGTTGATGGCCTACCTGACTCAGTAATTGATGGCCTTCTTATACGAGCTGATGACATTTTCAGCCTAGTCGATGGTCTTTTTAGTCTAATTGATGGCCTTCAAAACCACATTTGATGGCCTTCATAACCACATTTGATGGCCTTCTGAGCCTATTTGATGGCCTTCCTAACCTAGTTGATGGCCTTCTTAACCTAGTTGATGGCCTTCCTAACCATTGTCGAATGCATTCTAACAGGTATGGTAGCAGCAGTGGGGTCACTCTTCACTCAATGTCACTCCAACGCCGACTCTTCATCCATCATAGAGTACTACTGCAACGCTGACTTCGGTAAGTCCTTGTGTCCTTTTATCATCAACACTGTCTAGACGCTCTGGTCTTGATACCCATCCAGACAGTACATTCCAAAAGTTTAAAATCAATCTTGGGGCTCACTCGGAGGCCGGGCTTCGCTGTCATCTTGGCTGGTGTCTGACAACAGAAGAAACATCTATTATCTTTGGTTTGGATAAGATCCAAGTGAGCAAACAAATCACTTCAGGTCGGATCATCGGGGTGACTTTGGACAAACCAAGGGACGTGCTTCTCAGGTTCTGGCGCTTGATGTCACGGAATTCACTGGGAATTAAAGGCTCTTTACGACATCGGTAACTGTCACAAAATTGCCACAGTTTGTGTGTTAAACCATTAAACATTCCAAAAAAGCAATCCTGCGAAGGTTTCAGCTCAAATGGTGATCTGAGAAAGTAGAAAAAGGAAAAAAACCGTCACGGTTTTCGCACCGCTCTGTAATGTAAGAAATAGTTAATATCATTGGTAAAGGTCAAAAGATTGCCACAGTTTGTTTGTAAAACCATTAAACATTCCACACACAGAATCCTGCGAAGGTTTTAGCTCAAAATAATGGTAATCTGAGAAAGTAGAAAAAGGGAAAAAACCGTCACGGTTTTCGCACCGCTCTGTAATGTAAGAACAAGTTAATATCATTGGTAAAGGTCAAAAGATTGCCACAGTTTGTGTGTTAAATCATTAAACATTCCACACACAAAATCCTGTGAAGGTTTTAGCTCAAAATAATGGTAATCTGAGAAAGGAGGAAAAACCGTCACGGTTTTCGCACCGTTCTGTAAGAAATAGTTTATTACTCGCGATTAATCAACTATTTGTCAATGTTTGAGTGAAGATTTCTAGGGAAGTACACCATCCCAGACCATAAGATTTCAACATGAGGATTATATCATGACCATCTACAAACTGTGTAAATTAGAAGGAAATCTGTGCACGTCGATGTTTCCGATATTCCCAATGTTGTATTGGGTCTTTAAGGAGCGCTGAAAGTGAAGCTCCTGTAGATAAAAGCTGCTCCGTTCGGCGTCACCGTGTTCAAAAGATTAAAGGCCGATTTGCCCTGAAGTACAGCATCCCAGACCGTAAGATTTCAACATGAGGATTCTATCATGACAATCTAATACATTAGAGGGAAATCTGTGGACATCGATGTTTCTGATCTTCCCGATGTTGTATTGGGCCTTTAAGTCGGACCCTCAGATGAGGACATTCTCGACATTACCGAGGCGGCCTTGTCCCATTAGCTCATGATTTACGAGGGCGGGGTGGCGGAGGGGGAAGTGAAGGGTTGGGGTGTCGGTAATTGCGATTTTGTCACGCGCTTGAAATTGTGTTCGTCGAGGCATTTAGTGCTTTCTCTGCTCCCTACCGCCGTGGTTGCGTGCCGTGGCGTTGTCAAGTGATGGAGAGATATATCATTCTGCAAGGTGATTTCTTTTGATGTCTGTCGTCTGATCTCTTGTTTCTTTTATTGCTATTGTCTTTAGCTGCCTCTTTTATTTGTCGTCTGGTTTACGTCTTTGTCTGTGTCTGTCTCTGTCTCTGCCTCTGTCTCTGTGTCTGTCTCTGCCTCTCTCTCTCTGTCTCTGTCTCTGCCTCTGTCTCTGTATCTGTCTCTGTATCTATCTGCCTCTCTGTCTGTCTCTGTATCTGCCTCTGCCTCTCTCTCTCTCTCTCTCTCTGTCTCTCTCTGTCTCTGCTTATATCTCTTTCTCTGCCTCTGTGTCTGTCTCTGCCTCTCTCTCTCTGTCTCTGTCTCTGCCTCTGTCTCTGTATCTGTCTCTGTATCTATCTGCCTCTCTGTCTGTCTCTGTATCTGCCTCTGCCTCTCTCTCTCTCTCTCTCTCTCTCTCTCTCTGTCTCTCTCTGTCTCTGCTTATATCTCTTTCTCTGCCTCTGTGTCTGTCTCTGCCTCTCTCTCTCCCTCTCTTTCTCTGTCTGTCACTGCCTCTCTCTGCGTCTCTGCCTCTCTCTCTCTCTCTGTCTCTGCCTCTGTATCTGCCTCTGTCTCTGTCTCTTCCTCTGCCTCTACCTCTGCCTTTGTCTCTGTCTCTGCCACGCAGAATTGTGGTTAGCAAGACTGACAAACCCGACATTCATGTTAAGCACATTATGTTTAGGAGACACATTTCTAAGAAGCTCGTCCCCAAACAGAAAGTCTATCCGTGGAAGGGTTCATACAGCTCTTGTGATTTTTATTATTATTATTTTAGAACTATCACAGATTGATAAATTGTGTCCGTTAGTGCGCTACCCAGTATACGAGCGATCTCTCGGGAAGTCTGCCCTCAAACTGTCTCCATGGGTCACCTATCAATCTTAGCTCTGGCTTTGCTAAGACTCCCGTCCATTTGCTCGGGCAATATTGCTCATTTTGGTCCCCCTCCTTCTCCCTCTCTCTCCCTTTCTCTCCCTCTCCCTCTCCCTCTCTCTGCCTCTCTCCCTCACTCTCCCTCTCTCTCTCTGTCTGTCTCTCTCTCTCCCTCTCTCTCTCTTTCTCTCTATCTCTCTCTCTCCCTCTCCTCTCTCCCTCTCTCTCTCTTTCTCTCCCTCTCTCTCTCTCTCTCTCTCTCTCTCTCTCTCTCTCTCTCTCTCGGGAGAAGTGACCACAATTGGAGAAATATGCTAGACAAATAAAAGAGAGGGTTCTTTTTAACAGCTCCTTGAACGACCAGTTTAAACTTTAAAGGTCCTGCTAGTGCTTTGATCGAAACTTCAGGCCCTCTTACTTTTGAGGTTCATGTATTGCAGGTCAGTTAAGTCAGTGGGAAATGTGCAACAGTTTTTTTTGTGTATTTACTTCATGATCTACACTTTGGGAGAGACAGATTGTATATGATTGTGAGAGGAGGCAAATAGCCTGGTTGCTCGCTTAAATATCCTGACTGTGTCTGACAAACGATTAAGCCCACCCCCTTTTTTGACAAATGTTTTCCTAGTCTATACAACCCTGTGTGCCATTAAATTGCAATCCGTCACGTGAACTCTGCGGAAGAGTTCACGTGGTTAAGCCAAGAAATACTTCGGATTTTTTTTTCTCTCTCGAAGTCGCGGCACGTGTTTTTCTGCTTGATCAGCTGTACAAGACAGTCCAAGTCTCACCGCTGCAAGCTCGCTACCACTCCGTCCCCCCCCTTCCCCCCAAAAAAGGTTTCCTAGCCGGTCGGTCGGTGGACTTCAAGGGGACTTCGGGAAACCGAATCGAACCTAGTCGCCCGAAGCAAAGCACGGGTAACTCTAAGCAGCCGACACCCGTTACGCCAAAAAAAAAAATACCATCGCCTCCCTCCCCCTCTCTCTCTCTCTCTCTAAAAAAAAAAAAGGAGAGAAATGAACGCCTGATCCACCCAGTTGTATTGGTCGGTAAACACATGATCTTTCGCTGTTGAGGTTTCAGGGGTTTTTGTTGTTGTTACTGGATTTCAACTTAGAGTGCCGACGAAACCTTGAGTTACTCGGCTGTTATACGGCGGGATTGTGGGTCCTTCCTGGTCTGTGACAACAAGTTGTACCCAGACTTATGCAAGCAAGGACTCCTACATAATGCGATGGTGGTTATTGTTGGGGCAGGGTAGGAGGCGTGTTTGGGGGAGGGAGAGAGAAGGGGGGAATTAGTAGCGGTGTGGTCTGTTACTTGATGAGTTCTTGGCGGTCAAGCGACGTCTTACAGGCCGTCTGAAGTCACCGCAACTGGACCTCTCTGAATGAGTTTCGTAATCGTCAAATGGATCGTGATTCGTCATTAAATCCCACAAAGAATAGGTGTCCGCTCGGCTGGTCACTTTCTAGCCGAATTGACGAAAGGGGGAAGGAATGGTTTTGGTCTCGGCTCTGTGGGTGGGAAAGGAATTGAAAGGATTTGGCGTGGGTCCTCATTCAATAAAACCCACTTTCCTTTATCCATTCGAGAAAAAAACTCACTCAAAATTATTTGGCTGGTAACCTTGCATCCAGATAGCTGGTACCCAGTTATGATTATTCATTTATGATGGTTATCTGAATAGCTGGTACCCTGTACCTGTTAAATCAGTCATTCCTATAGCTATGCCCTTTTCCAAAACTTTTTCAAAAGCTTGGTCTCGGTTTTTTTCCCCGTCAAAATTGAAGTACAAGGCATGAAGATCGATAACCTTACGATCGGTTCGGTTTGGTTAAATTTGAAAGCGAGCATCCATTTTGGATGTAAAACCTCAGACGTGTTTCCGACCATTAACCGGACTTGGAAAGTATAGTCTTGTGGAACCAACACTGAAAGTTTCACCGTGCGTGGGCCGTGTAGCGTCGCCGTGAAACGCGTCGAAACCACCCACCACTGTTCTCGTCCTGCCCGCTGCCTTGCTCCCACACCCCGTGGTCCCTTTCCCTGGCACCCAGACGACTTAACCCCCTGGGCTGTCAAAACAGGAGCGACCTAGGTCATGACCCGACTCGTGACCTGAGTCTCCCCAGGGGTCAGGACACCGTTGTCATGTTATTCCAAGTCTTTCTCTCTCTTTTTCTCTCCTTAATTATTGTGAAAGTCGAGCAATTAAAGCGAGGGAGTCGACACGATACCGCTGAGCAGACAAATGATGATTGATCAGGGAGAAAATGTCTCCAAAATGTACACACATCAGACAAATAAAAACCTGAGAGTCACTCAGCTAGTCAGCTAAGATTGGCATGTTTACATTTAACTCCGGTTCCCTGAACTTTCGGGAGAAAAGCCAAATACACATTTTCATTTTGATTCTATTTGTTTTCCTTGTATGGGTGTGAAGGATGACTGTTTGTTTTGGGTACAGCAGGGTAGAGAGAAGGGTGAAGTGACGGTCATGTCCGTAGAGAATTTGATCGAGATTCCGGTCAATCTTGTCCGGGTTTTTTTTCTCTCTGCCCTTTTTCTGGTCACAGCCTTGAGCAATTTAAGGGGCCTCTGAGAATTTCAGTCTTGAACCGATTCCAACTATTTCCTGTACGTAGTTGTTTGTTATATCAGAATAAAACATGAAGTTAACACAAAAACTGTTGCAAACTGCTCACTGACTAAAATGACCTGCAACACATAAAATTCAAAAGTTAAAGGGCCTTTTAACACTTATTCTGTGGATCTAAAATTTAGTGGGCCTGACGTTTCGATCCTAGCAGGACCTTTCTCAAAGGCAGAGTGACAAGGACAAAACAGATACATGTACACGAAGGCAGGGGGAGAGAGTGAGAACAGTTTGCAACATTTTTGTATATCACTTATTCTGTGGGTGTATTTGCATTTTCTCTTTTTTTATGCTAATGAGAATTTCAATATTCATGAGCAAATTTTTGATGTTTTACAGGATCATGCAACAGAAACCAAATTGGTTGTCTACAAAAGTTTCAGAACATTTCTGGTTTTTCCTGCAGACCTATCCCAAAACCCGTTCATTTACTGCCAAAATGTATGCTTCATAATCATTTAGTGAAGAAGTTTTTCATCAAACCTAATCCAGAGGGATTAATTTGTAGTCGGAAAGTTAATGTTTTACTTTTAATTAAGTTAATGTTTTACGTTTTTTTAAACTGTGGGTTCCTGACATGACCTTACAAATTACAATAGCTCCCTCAGTTTTAAAAGGATATTAATTTTTTTAAAGGTAAAAAAATGGCAAATTTCTGACTCCTGAGAAAAACAAGAATTGCAACCTTGATTTTCAGTTTTTGTCAGAGAGATGAAGCCTGAACCAGAGCCTAATCCAAGGATTCGTGTTTGAATTACTGCCTAAAGATGCATGTTTCGAAAAGGTGCAAAATCTATCGTCTCTGTGAAAGAGAAGAAAATGAACAGCGCCCTCATTGTCAGCTTGCAACTACGCCAAAAAGGTCGCTCTAGGAACAAGTATATCGAGGTCAAAAAAAATGCTCAGAAAAATCGCTGTGAGGGTTCGATCTCATACCAATTTGTCCCGGGTTGTTTTCTAGGTCTACCCTTACCCCATCCTTTAAGAGAAAAAACCTGAACAGCTGGAGCTAGGTCTGGTCTATCACGTGGCAAAATAGACCAAAGGGTCGCTGATGACATCGACAACGAGGGATTTGAGTCCCCAGCTTGACCGTCTTTTCTAAACAAATCCCGCCCCACACGTGGGTTAAAGACAGCCTTACAGTTCCCGACAGGGCTGTGGCCAAACCCTACCAGCAAATTAATGAGCTCGCGGACTGATCTCCGCTCATATTCTCGCTCGAGGTCTACAGCTCTCCCTCTCTCCCTCTCTCCCTCCCGCCGAAAAACACATCGCGGGGTGTTTTCTCAGCTGTCCTAGGCTTCAACCCGCCCGTCAACCAGTGGAGCCCACATTTTTTTTGCCGCTTTCTGAAGAAAAAAAACCCCACAAGGTTGAGAAGAGAGGAAAAGCAACCCCCGGTTGTCAGGGCATTGTGACGAATGAGACTGCGTGTTGAACATGAATGATAGCGGCGGCAATGCAGTCTCACTTAGATGTTTTTTTTTTGTGGTTTTTTTTTTGGTAGACCGGTTTTTTTTATGTGGGTGACATTCCGAGAGGTTTTGTTACGCGGCTGGTATTTGGGACAAAGTCAAGGGCATATCTTAGAGTCTCTAAAGGACTAATTTTATTGGCACTTCGTTTGACATTTCCCACCCGCATATGGTGCGCGGCCCTCGAAAAAGTTTATCACCAAAAATGAGATTAATGTTATTTGTCTCTCTTTCTGGGTTATTGGTCTCTTGTGTTTTAACACTTCTATTTGGATGGAAGTGATTTTCACATCTTATACGAGGAGGGGTTATCATCCGGGGGACCAGGTATTTTACTGTTACGGTAACAGAGATAGACACCAGCTGCTGGATCGTGGGAACCAGTGAAGGAGTGATGCGTTGGTTCCCCGTATCGTGTAGCGGTGTAGCACTTGTTTGGTTGAGGGAACCAGTGGATGAACCACTTTCCGGGTGACTCGGCTATAGGCATTTTATTGACACAGTGAAAAGGATTGATACCAGCTGCTGGATCGTGGGAACCAGTGAAGGGATCTATGCGTTGGTTCCCAGACCATGTAACACTTGTTTGATGGAGGGAACCAGTGGACGGACTACTGATTGAGATCTTAATGCGGAATAGTCATCTGTTCATTGGTTCCCACACCAGATATCACTTGTTCGATAAAGAGAACCAGTGAATGAATTACTGAGTAAGATGCAATTCTGGCTCAGCTATATGGGCGTTGGTTCCCTCACCAGGTATCACCTGATTGTGGTGAGAACCAGTGGATGAATGATCACTAATCAATCTATGGATTTGAATCAGTGAATCGTTGGTTGGTTCCCGCACTAGATACCGCTCGTTCGATGCTGGGGCTGATTACGTATTGGTTCACGCAGCAGTTACCAATTCTCTAATGGAGGGAACCAGTGTACCATGCGTTGGTTCCCTCACCAAATAACCACCTGTTGAATGAAGGGAACCAGTTTACGATGGGCGATGTAAAGTCAAATCTAACGTTTTTAGAGCTAAGGGTGTTTCTGTGGATGATTGCAACAAGTGACTGACGGTGCATCTTGTCTTGTTTCTTCAACTAGTTCTCAAGATGCGTCTCAAGGATGTCAAAGAGACAACGGAGGGGAATAAGTACATCGCGGACCCCAGCCCAGAGAGGTACGTCATCCTGAAGCAAGGCACCATGAAACAAAAGGACCTTAACAAGATGATCTTCTGGACGCGAGAGGGCGCTAACTGCGGCTGTGGTATCCTGCTTCCGGGTCGCGATAACTTCCTGGTCATGGGTCATCGCGATGGCAAGAAGCTGTACATGACCTACGTTCACGCCTGGACCAAGTCACGTGACTTCCGCAACGCCACCCGGCACTTTGATCAGCCCTGCCCGGGAGAAGCAGTTGTTCCCGGCGACGCAGGCGTAGTGGACACTTCCCAGATTCCGTCTACCGCCACCAACGGCAAGAAGCCCAGAAAGGAGCGACCGGGCAAGAAGGGGCGGCCGGGCGGGCGGCGGCCACGTCCCGGTCGTCAAGGCAACGTCGACGATGAGGGCGCCCTAGCCGCCACCAGCACCCAGTCCGCAGTGGCTGCTGCCGCCGCCGTTTCCCGGGCAACGGACGTCTGGGCAACCGAGGAAACCAAGAAGAAATTGTCCCGGGAGGAGAGGAGGCTGGAGAGAGAGCGAGAGAGGCAGAGGAAACGGGAGGAGAAAGAGCGACGTGGTAAAGCAAAAGAGTAATTTTTTTTTTTTTTTTAAACACCAGAATTTTGTTTCAGTTATTACTTTTTTATTTTTTAAGGTTTATTTATCGTACGTCTTTGGGAACTATGACAAAATTTGATTTTTTTCTTCAGCTTCGTGAAAGATCTGTACTTTAATGTGGCTGGGAAAGTAACTTCTCACGGTGCGTGCACACACTGTAGAGGGCGCTATTGAGTTGGTTATTGTGGCGTGAAATTGTGACAGATTTTGGTTTGGGATTCAAAATGGATGCCACTTATAATTGCAGTAGTGTTTGCAGACATTTACTGGTCAGTTGCCTCCGTAGAAGGTGCAAATCATTTTCAATTTGTGGGAGTAAAAGTTGCAACTTTCAACGATTGATGTCACATAAGCTTGGATTTTTTTTATCAAGTGATGAATTGCATGCATCGGTGCTGTAACTAAAATAGTCTGGTGCCCTCACGGTTACAGATCATCTTTCATGCATCCAGCACACAAGGGATCCTGGGAATTGTACTCGTCATTTCTTAAGTGTGTCTCAAACGGTGTTAATGTTTTCAAAGCCGTTGATAAAAAAAACACGATTTTACAGGTCCTGTTTCACAGATGAATTATTTTCCCTTTCTTCTGAAACAATCAATGAATTTGTTTTGAACAGGCAAAGTGGAGGTTTTTTGTTAGGAGATGATTTTTATGTTTCTTAAGGTTTCACAAGCCTAAGTTTGAGTTTGGTAGACTGTCGGTTGGGTGTGAATACTGTAAATAGTTAAAGCATTGTAGTTTAGGGGCCTTCCAATGTTTCCAGGCATTGACAAGAAATACTTAGGCATTCTACGAAAGAAACTGGATTGTGTCGTGAATTTTGTTTGATTTGAAAAGAAGAAGAAAAAAGCTGCAAATCAGCCGACGTTTCACTTTCAGACACTGTATTGTGATCGTCATTCCGATGGATGACCAGGTTTTGTCTCTTGTTGGATAAATCTCCTAGAAAACCATGGCAACCAGTTGACACATCCATCCTTATAAATCACCTGCTGGAACCAAGGTCTACCCACAAGCACTGACAATTCAACCAAATAGACAAAATATCGAAATCATAGCTGATCAGTATTAAATACTTAGCAGTTTTCATGTTTCTGTACAAAAACCTTTTCTCTTACATCTTGTAAATTCAAAACTGTTTATGTCACAACTTAAGGTCAAATTGCTATAAGCAATGTCAACAAACTCGTAAATCGACTTATTTTTTTAACAATTCTGGTCCAACTTGATCCAAACATTTTTCCAAAGTTTAAATGCACAAGTTAGTCACTAATCTTATGAATAAAGTAGAGGAAGTTGTATTCTTTATTTCAAGATGAACAACGAGCTTGTTGGGGATTTAAAGTGGACAAATTATCAGTAAATGGAGAACAATGTTGGCAAATGAATGTGCTAAGGAGAGGAGCCATTGAGTTTGGAAGTAATCGATGGAATTGAAGGTGAAGGGAACAACATTAAAAGGAACTTGAAAACAATTGAAGAGTTTGTTTCCTACTGAGAAAGCAACACCATTTTCTCATTCATGTATTTCTTGTTTGACGCCTAGTCTAATCTGCCTTTGAGAAAGATCCTGCTAGGATCAAAACATCGGGCCCTCTTCTTTGCATTTTGGTCAAAATAAAATAGAAATTTTGTGCCATTTAAGCACTGTGGTAATAGACCGTACCAGAGATACTGAAAATGATGATATATTGGTATTAGCTTTAACCTTTTATGGCACGAAAGTGAAAAGTAAAAAAAAACATCAAAATTCATTTTTTTTTAAATGTACTCTTCAATTGTTTGAGATCTCCCTTCACTATTAATTAAACAAATAATTAATTAATGCATCCGCCCACTTATGAATATTCATGTAATCACCCTGCACTTCCAATCACCATTGAGATTTTTATTATAAAAAAAGCTTGTATTTTACTGTTTATTTATCAAAATACAATCATTATAACTGAATAATTAATAGAATTATTACACAAATTACCTGAGTAATCAGACTAGGACCACTTATATTATTGCTTCTGGGATGATTAATAACCAGCTGTATAGTCAATTTTATCAACTGCAAAAAAATAAATTGTATACTTCAAAAAAAAATTAAAGAACATTTGCGTCAATGTGAATAATAGCATTGCACAAGCGCACTTTGAACAAAAAAGAATATTAATTAGTAATTTGCATGTATCATTGTTCCATAATTACCATATTCATGTTTTGTAATTACCATACTCATGTTACTGTATAGTTAACAAGGTAGGTCTTAGAAGATTGAAATAACACCATCCAAAGAAACTTAACATGGATGCATTTTTTTATTTTGAGTTTGGTTTATCAACTAATAGAATTTGGGTAATTTTCAAATGAAAACGCAAGGTTTAATCCCTTGAACTTATTTATATTTAAAGTTCAGACATAAATCATAAAGAGGTCAATCTGAGGTCATAGTTCAAATGTCAGCCAGTCTTAGTCTCCCTCCAGGCCACATGTTTGTCTTGGGGTGAAAGTGATGGAAGAGACCGGGCACTCTGAGTCTGCCGACGTGAAGTCCCGTCTGGATAATCCTTCAGAGAAGGACGACAGATGGAGAGGATAGAAAAGAGAAGAAGAATCTTTACCCAGAAATGAGATTGCCTTGGCCAAAGGTCCTGCTAGGATCCAAACATCACCTCCTTGCCTCTGAATTTATGAAATTTGTATCAGGGCTAAGGCATGAGACTGATGAAGAGCGGCCTCTTGTGTCCATACCTGTCAATCATGTCCCAGTCCTCGCCTCCCCATTGGTCGCTGAAGTCGTTGGAGTTGATGCCACCGATGACATCCCAGTCTGAGTGGGAGATTCCTAGCAGGCCAAAGCCATTATGATCCCAGCTGCCTGGTAGACGGTAGCAAGGACACCAGTGAAATCATTAGCATTTCTTGTAATGACAAACTTTCGTTTAGTGTCTTGCCAATTGTCTTGGGGACAGTCTAGGTCTGAAGCAAGGCATGGACCTCCATCCCCTATTGGTGGTAGACTGCCAGCCAAGGCTGACAAATAGAACTGGGAGGGGGTGACTAGTCTGAAGCAAGGCATGAGCCTCCATTCCTTATTGGTGGTAGACTGCCAGCCAAGGCTGACAAATAGAACTGGGAGAGGTGACTAGTCTGAAGCAAGGCATTAGCCTCCATCCCTATTGGTGGTAGACTGCCAGCCAAGGCTGACAAATAGAACTGGGAGGGGTGACTAGTCTGAAGCAAGGCATGAGCCTCCATCCCTATTGGTGGTAGACTGCCAGCCAAGGCTGACAAATAGAACTGGGAGGGGTGACTAGTCTGAAGCAAGGCATAAGCCTCCATCCCCTATTGGTGGTAGACTGCCAGCCAAGGCTGACAAATAGAACTGGGAGGTGGTGACTAGTCTGAAGCAAGGTATGAGCCTCCATCCCCTATTGGTGGTAGACTGCCAGCCAAGGCTGACAAATATAACTGGGAGGGGTGACAAGTCTGAAGCAAGGCATGAGCCTCCATCCATATTGGTGGTCGACTGCCAGCCGAGGCCATAGCAACTGTTACCAGGCAACAGCATCCCAGCACTCACCTTCCTGATCAGCAGGGGTTGCTCCTTCCTGCAGCTTGGCAACCACTGGGGCAAAGACCATGTGACCTGGTATCACATGCTTCATTTGCATAATCAAATGGACAGAAATAAAAAGTGAAGTCATCACAAATACAAGAGTCAAATTTTCATCAAATGAATTGAGTCCTCTCTCTCCCTGTTTGCTGAAAACATTGTGATTTGTTGCCAGAATGTTGTAATGTTTCAAAGGCAGAATGTCTGGATCCTAGCAGGACCTTTCTCAAAGGCAGAATGTTTCTATCCTAGCAGGACCTTTCTCAAAGGCAGAATGTTTCCATCCTAGCAGGACCTTTCTCAAAGGCAGAATGTTTAGATCCTAGCAGGACCTTTCTCAAAGGCAGAATGTTTCCATCCTAGCAGGACCTTTCTCAAAGGCAGAATGTTTCTATCCTAGCAGGAGAGAAAAGTCCTGCTAGGATTGAAACAGCCTCTCTTTCTCTCTCTCTCTCCTTCTTCCTCTCCCTCTCCCTCTCCATCTCCCTCTCCCTCTCCCTCTCCATCTCCCTCTCCCTCTCCCTCTCTTGTAATTAACAGGACTGGGATGATGTTTCAAAATATTGGTGAATTACCTTTCGGATCAAAGTGAAAAAATCCAGAGGGATCTCCAGATGAAAATCACACAGGAAAATGATGTCATCTGGATTCTAATGATCATGAAAATAATTTTTAAAATGGAAGAATTAATCATTCTTCTGAAATTCACACCCTGAAGCTAAACATTAACTCCTTTTTAAATTGTGTAAATTATAAGATAAAGTTTGACATGAAAATGGGGTTCAAATCCCAACTAGATTTCAGTAAACTCCTCTTGCGAAATCACTATCTTGGAATCAAATTTTGACATGACAATATCTTGTCTAACTGCAATATCTTTTTCTAAAAATAATTTCTGCTTGTAAGCCAACAGAGGGCACTCTTCAGACTGACCGATGGACTTACCAGGATGAGAGAGACGGCCTTCTCAACTCCCATTGGCTTGTTGTATGCTGTATCCATGGTGATGACCTTTGACCTGCAATTGGCAAGGAATGCAAGTCACATCTTAAATCACATCTAAAAAGAAGAAATCACAAATTTGAGAAAAAAAATTTGCGTTGTAAACAAGTCATTTTTTTTCAAAGTCAAGTTAAGTTTCAAGTGTGAAAAAACACGCAACAACCGTTCTAGAAACCCCCCCTAAAAAAAAAATTAGAAAGACAGACCAAGATTGAGACTAAGATAGTCACCTGTCTCTTAAGATGGACTGATTAAATAGCTTCTGCACATCCACATCCTCACTCTTAAAGTCGGCAACAAGAATCATGAACCTCCGCTCATCTGTCAACTCGACAATCTAGTCAAGAAAGAATGATCAGAGCACAGAAGGGTTGATTGGAAACCATGACATATTTACTAGATCAGAATTCGAACCTCTGTCTCTGGTGAAATGCACAAGTGCTCTACCACCTGAGCTATCCAGCCCTTAGGTGTAACGTACCAGCGCTCTACCACCTGAGCTATCCAGCCCTTAGGTGTAACGTACCAGCACTCTACCACCTGAGCTATCCAGCCCTTAGGTGTATTGTATCAGTGCTCTACCACCTGAGCTATCCAGCCCTTAGGTGTAACTGTCTATCCATGTAGGATTTCCCCTTCACCTAAGGGCTAGACAGCTCAATTTCTTAACTTGTCCCGACCTCAGAGAACTCCTTGACAAAGTGAAGCATCCAGCGGACTCCGAGGTTCTTCGATGTTGCCACGACGACCACTCGACGGCGAAGATCCACCCTGAAATCGGGAAGATGACAGAGGGCGCTGTTCTGGATCGTAGCAAAGTGCTGGATGCTCGGCTTAGGTTTGGTTGTGCTCTAAAATAAGAATGTAGCACTTTGTTGGATAGTAATTGAAATTCTTGGACACCAAAATGATTTCCAGTTTGGAAATTATGGCAAAGAAAAATTTGACAGCCCTGGGATTTGAACCTTAGACCTCTGGTTTTGTAGTACCAGTGCTCTCCCCATCTGAGCTATCCAGCCCTTTGATGGTGGCCTTTCTGAAGAGTCAATTAGTCTTTGCCGGGGTGGGGCGCCAGCTTATAAAACCCTTTTCAAAGTTTCAAAGTCTCACCATTTCAAAGAGAAAGATCACATCTTTAGACAAAAGTGTCATTTCCTCAATCTTGGCGACTTCAGCTCTAAAAAAATAAAAGTAGAAAGTTTCTTTTACTGCGACTCAAAGTTTACCACAATTATACTTGATGTATTTCAAACCAGATTATCATTATTTTCTTTTGGAAGGGTGGGATTTTTAAAATTGTTGCATGTGAACATCTTTCCCTCTGGAGATACTAAATATATGAAAATAAATTTGCACCTTTTTAGAAGTAAGATTTTATAAGAGTGAAAGTGTGATTAGTTTTTTCTAGAAATCCTCAGAAACTTCAGTTTCTGATAAAATATGAAACAAGGAAAAGCTTCATAAACTGATTATTAAATACCTATTGATCCAGCTTATATGCTCCTTGTTAATTAAATAAATAGATTAAATTCACCTTCTTTTAGGCATTTAATTTAAATTTTAACCAATATTTTTAGTGTCACCTGTTTTTTACTGTGGAGTGATACAGTTTTTGCTTCAGTCTGGAAACAGTCTTCTGTGGAATGACACCATTTCCTGCTGTATCCCTACGCCTGCCATGCAATGTAGTTCCATCCCTTGGGTACACAGATATGTAAGTTACCTAAGAAGTAAGAGTAAGGGTAGAACAATAGTTTAATATTTTGCATTTTTATGAGGCTAAATTCTGCAATGCTACTTCACTATGGGATGAATTTAGGAGAATTTTGGAATGGTTTGGGACATCAAGCCCCCATGTAAAGTTATGGTGCCTGGGCCCTACACTACAGTCCTGTGTCCTTCAAAAATCTGTCCCTCTTACCAATTTTCGGCCAGTGAACCTCCTGAAATTCTTGAAAACAGTCAAATTGATTTTTCTGACAGGGTCACTGCACTCTGGAAGATCACCAGTGGAAGAATTGCCTGAGGAAAAAAACAAGAAAAATTAAAGAGGTTAAGGAAAAGTTGGAAAGATTTAGGTCTACAAAAATGGGGTAGAATTTTTTTTAATGAGTGAAAAGCCTTGCACTAGAAAGTTGCAGGTGTTCTGAACATTTTTTTTTATTAATTTTGTATTTTTTTATTATTCAAATATTCATGATAATTCAATCGAAACTTTGTTTTAGATGAAGAATTAGATGTCTGTTTACTAAACCTGTACAAAAATATCTTTTGTTTTTTTACCTGGTAACTTAAAAACCGTACAACCAAACCCTACCTTTGTTGAGAAATTCTTCAAAAGGTGAACGCCCACTTCTGTGCAAGCCGAAATCTCCGCCCTTTTCCAAGCTCAAAACTCCCCAGGATAACATCAAAGCTACCCCCAGACACACAGCCAGAGAGACGGACAGACAGACAGCCCCTCTGCGCCACTTTGGAGCCATGATCGCCCGTGATTTCAGGCTGAAAAAGACGAGATTTGGACTGTTTACGTCGTCCGTCAAATACAACTTTACACGAACAAAGCACTTTCCCGATTTTGAACCGGCTTCAAAATAAACTAAACCACATGCATTGCAAGGAGTCCGTAGAATATCCATTCGCCCCCCCCCCCCAAAAAAAGATCATCTTTCTGGAGGTTAGATACCATTTTTAAGACTTGCTTTCTGGATTCCTAGAATTTTTTGCAGTTACACCATAAAATGCATAAAATGAAAAGGTGTGAAAAGGTGACCCAACGTTTCGGACATCGTGTTCTCTGCTCGTCGTCAGGAAATTGTGAATAAAACTGGATCTGTTCACGAGGAACGTGAATAGATTCCTTCGTTTCCTTTGACTCTGTTTTCTTTCTTTATCTGTCTATTCCTCTTCTATTTTTCCTGTAGCCATCACCTTGAGTGGCCTGATAAAAAATAATAAAGGCCACGTGTTTGGCGATCTTTCATAAAAAAAAAACCACGCAACAGCCGTCGGTGGGGTGAAGTTACTCCCAGGCGAGCAGTAAAGCGCATGCGCTAGCCAGTACCGATGTAGACAAAGTCGTTCTCGTCTGTCATCTTGGCTTCAAGAATTTCCAGATTTTGCTAATAACAGTGAAATTGATAATAATGACCAATAATAAATATTCACATAAATTATGGTTTTATTGTGAAGTTTGAGTTATTTTTTGCTTGTTTCCGACTCGAGTTTACGAATAGAAAGTAGTATTTTAACATTGTAATAATTATGATAATGAAATAAATTATTGATATTACGACAATTAAATGCTAGCAATGTATCTTGAATAGCGCCCTCTATCAGCTATTGACCAAGGTAGAGTACCCTGACGTCCTACTGAATATTCATTTATTTAAATCATTTCAAGATGGCCGCCTCCACGACGAAGTCGAACTATTTTCGCTTCGTCCACTCATGTTCCACTAAAGAACAGTTAACTTCGCTTTGACACGTCTAATTATACTGGAAATCAGGGAGCAGAGTGACCTAGACGTAGAAGAGCATTTCGGACGTTACTGTAGATCAGAAAATCCGGAATTCTGGACGGATTTTGACTCTGATGACGGCGAGGAATCTGAGACGAGTAACTTCAACTTTGGGGCGTGTTTGGAAATATGGGCAGGTCACCGGCCACTTTCATCACCAACCAATCAGGACTCGCAATTCACCTGTCAATCAACGCCTCTCATTGATGAATATTAAAATTGGGACAAGGGATGATAACTCAAGATGCTGGTAAGTCGTCCGTGTCTGGCTATTTTTATCTACCTGCGATAAAAGGAGAGGAATCGTTCGATCTTCTGATCGGCTGTTTGTCCACCTGGGTTGAGGAAAAGCTTGATGGTACTGTGATAGAAATTAGAACTTTTCAATAGAAGTGACGAAGGCCGTTCTGTCTGTGTGATCGATCTGACTTCGCACCCTTTTTTCACTCGTAAGTTGACGGGAAGAGTAATTAGTAATAACTATTAATTTTCAAGTATTATACTTAATTACTTAGGCCAGACACCTGTTCGTCTAGCTACTGTTCGTCTGTCTGTCTGTGTGCTTTCTGTCTGCCTGTCTGTTGATTTATAACTAGTTATATCTAGTAGAGATTGGGGTTTACTTCAATGGTTTAATAACCTCACCGTAAAATTACTATTACTTTTGTATTAGTAAAACTCACAAAAAGGGTGGCAAAAACCCTAAATCCACAATACAACAGACCAAGATTCGGGTGACAGTCACCCGAATCTCCAAATTTCAAAATTCGATAAAAAAAGGTGACTTGTCTGGTCCAAGTTACTCGGACTAGCAAATTGTCTACATGAGTTTTTTACTGAAAATTGGTGGTCTAATTTTGGTTAAGGATTTTGTCCGCCCCTTTAACAAAGACTTAAACTAAAGTCCAATTGTTTTTGGCAAGTGGTTGTGCCAGACCACGGGAATGGTCAATATGACAATTGTTGGTCTTATTTGGGTTTAGGATTTTTTTCCACCCATTTGCGGTGAAGGTATTGAATCAAAATCTTTCCTTTTAGTGATATCAATGAGATGTATGTACAGATTCATCTCCCTAACTTTTAAAACGATTTTTTACGATTTCCTGTTGACCCTAGTTGTATGTAGCATTTGTTCAACAATCGCTACCAGTAACAAATCTCAGTCTTTCAATTGCTGGTACTAGAGCGCTGATTAAACATCAGTGAATTCCTGGGAGGATGAGGGTTACGGTTACCGGAACTATCTCAATGAGTTGCAAATTTGGAGCTGGTGAAAAGCTAAAAACTAGCTTTTTGTTTAAGGGCTGCTAAGGATTGACACAACAGGCCGTCGATCGAAATTCTTTGAAGAACAGAAAATGTAAATCTGTTGCTAACTGCTTTAATACCAACCCTTTGGACTTGTGGAAATTGTAATTTAGTGGCCTCACGTTTCGATCCTAGGAGGACCTTCATCAGAGGCTAAATAAGTTACTCAAAGTAAGACAGTTAACCCCAGGCAAACTTGTGTGTTTGAGTAATTTAGGTCCTGTTAGAATCAAAACTTTAGGCCATTAACTAAAATTTAAGATTCTTGCAATTTACATTTTGGTCATTTTCTGTCATTTTCTGTGAGTAAGGAATTTGCTTACAGAGTTTTTATTAGTTGAACTGAATTGTTTTATCAGATACTGATTATGTTGAATTTCATCTATTTTTTTGTCATTTTTTTTTTTTTTTTGATGATCACCGTGAATCTCGTGACGGCAGTTTCACCATGGCATCCCACAGTGGAGAGGATGCTGACAGGTTTCAAGACGTCTACCGAGACTTGGTCCGCGATCTCATCGAAGATGACGCAGCCAATCCTGAAATCAGAGATGCCGCGCTCAGGTTTGAAAAGGTACGAGAAAAATCGGCAAAAATCTCGGAGGAGTTTGAATTTAGCATTGAGAAAGGTGCTGCTAGGATCGAAACGTCAGGCCTTCTAACTTTTGCGATTGATGTATTGCAGGTCATTTTAGTCAGTGAGCAGTTTGCAACAGTTTTTTGTATTAACTTTGTATTTATTATTCATGAAAATACAAAAATGTTGCAAACTGCTTACTGACTAAAATTACCAAAATGCAAATCTAAAAATTTAGCAGGACCTTTCTCAAAGGCAGAGTGCTGGTAGGATCCTGCTAGGATCAGAACGTCAGGCCCACTAAATTTTGAGATTTATTATTTATGAATTGTTTTCAAGTTGTTGTCATGGGTACTGACTACTGAAGATTGGCATGTTGCGGAGTGGATAGATGTCAGTTGAGATATACACCGACCTTTCTACCGTTTTTTTTTCCTACCCCTAGATGACAAACTACAACGTTCCTCACGGCAAGAGGAATCGCGGACTGACGACCGTAGCCTCCTTCCGCCAACTTGCATCTCCAGCTCAGCTGACTGACGACAATATTCGCAAGGCCATGCTGCTAGGATGGTGCGTGGAGTGGGTGAGTCAATTGCTGCGAGTGTTGCTGCTGCTGCTGCTGTTGCTGTTGCTGTTTTTGCTGCTGTAGCTGTTGTTATGGCTGGGTTTTTTTCCGTTTTTGTCATTGTTGTTGATGTTGTAGTTGCTGTTGCTGTTTGATGAAAAACTGACTGGGAACTTTTGAACAAATTGAAAAATTGGCCAAGAAAACTTATTTTTTCTTGATAGTTGTTGTTGTCTTAATGCCTGTCATTGTAATTGTTTTCTTGTTTTGCTGTTACTGTTATGATCACTGTCGTTCCTGTTGTTAGAGTAAGACTTTGTCTTCCATCGTCCTATTTTTCAGCTTCAAGCTTTCTTCTTGATTTCGGACGACATCATGGACCAATCTAAAACCAGGAGAGGTCAACCTTGCTGGTTCCGAAAGGTAAGTGTCAGCAAAACTTTGACTGGACCGGGACTTGAACCCGAGACCTCTTGATTAACGTACCAGTGCTCTTCCCATCTGAGCTATCCAGCCCTTAGATGGTGGCCTTCACAAATAGTCAGCTAGTCTTTGCCGGGGTGGGGGCGCAGTCAGAAGCAGTCAGAAGTCGTAACTTCCTTTGTTTGTTTAATGTGACCATGGTTCGAATCCACCCAGTTCTAAAGTTTGCAGCAAAGTTTCAAGTATCCTCTCCCTACTAGTTGTCAGACTGTTAGACATTTGTCTTTGAGAAAGGTCCTGCTAGGATCGAAACATCAGGCCCTCTAACTTTCGAGCCAGACATTTGTTTTAGAAATAATTTCCTTCAACTGAATTATTTGTATTTTTCTTACAACAGAAGGATGTGGGACTTGATGCCATCAATGATTCTTTCTACGTGGAGGCATCGATCTACAAGCTGCTTAAGAAACACATACGCAACGAACCTTACTATGTGGATGTAATGGAGCTGTTTCATGAGGTTAGTGAGATCTTTTGCAAGTTTGGGATTGTTTGTAGCTTTTTGGTCTGTTGTAGATGACTGGGATTTGGGGTTACCACCCTGTATGCTGTATGGGGATTGCTTGAATAGTTTCAATTCGCTTGAAGTTTTGTTTCTTTGTTCTGACCACATCTTCCTCTCCCTCCCTGTCCTCTTCATCCTCCCCTTGCCACTCTCCTCCCCATCCCCTCATTTTCTTTTTTGACGCATCCTCCTCCACCTCTTCATCATTTTCTTCTACCTTCTCTCTCCCTCCCCTCTGCCTCTTCCTCTACCTCCCCTTCCTCTTCTTCTTCCTCCTATTCCTCCTCTTCCTCATCCTTGCCTTCCTCTTTCTCCTATTTCTCATCCTCATCTTTCTCTTCCTCCCCTTCCTCCTCCTCTTCATCCTCTTCCTCCCTCACTTTTCCCTCGTTCTCCATCCTCACCCTCCATTCCTCCTTCCCCTCCTCTACCTCTCCCACTAACGGAATCACGATGCTTTCTTTCCCCTCCCCACAGACAACCTACCAAACAGTGATCGGGCAATCCCTCGATTTGATCACCTCACCCGAAGGGAACAAAGATTTGAACCGATTCACCCAACAAAGGTAACACCAAAAAAAATCCCCCAAATAAATAATTACCATAATTTTCCCAACTCCTATCTATTCCCAAATTCCTTCTTAAAAGACTCATTCTTACCCATTTTTTACTTCATCCCAGCTTTTTACACTGCCTTCTAGAGTTGAATTTATAATCTAAATTGAATAGCTGATATGAAAATTGAAAAAGTAGTTAGTCAAACAATTTGTTTCACAACAAACTATTGAAAAAATTGAAAAAAAATGGCCCAAAAAAATTTGAAAACTTTTTCAAAAAGTATTAAGTTTGTAAAAATGATGAAATTGTTTTCTTTCTCCTTTTTTTTGAAAATTGTTTCTAGGTATGATGCCATTGTCAAGTGGAAAACAGCCTTCTATTCCTTCTATTTGCCAGTTGCCTTGGCGATGTATATGGTAAGTCTGATTATTCAAGAATGTTCTAGATTGAAAAAGCTGCATCCACTTTGTGTGATCCCCGAGCTGCTGTAGCCAGGTTTACAACTATTGGTTGTTTGCATCTGAATGAAAGCATGGG
The DNA here is from genome assembly GCA_949987565.1 of Luidia sarsii. Classification (NCBI taxonomy): domain Eukaryota; kingdom Metazoa; phylum Echinodermata; class Asteroidea; order Paxillosida; family Luidiidae; genus Luidia; species Luidia sarsii. Next base: position 468,271 of record OX465122.1, read on the forward strand.
TGTGATCCCTCGAGATATACGGCAGTTAACGGTTGAATTGCTTCTGACTGGCGCCCCCACCCCGGCAAAGACTAGTTGACTATTAGGGAACGCCACCATCTAAGGGCTGGATAGCTCAGATGGAAGAGCACTGGTACATTAATCCAGAGGTCTCGGGTTCAAGTCCCGGTTCAGGCAAAGTTTTCTTTGCCATTATTTCAATTCCCTCTTCTCTTCCAACGCTGTAGGTCGGGATATCTGACGACGTGTCACACAAGAATGCCAAGGCTATCCTTCTAGAGATGGGACACTTCTTCCAAGTTCAGGTGAAAAAAATAGAACACGGCCTCAGCTATAGCTATGGCTAGTCCTTCCTACACTGAAGGATAGGCAGTGCCATAGCAACAACCTTAGCAACAGCCATAGCCGTAACGATAGCATTATAGATAAACTCTCCAAAATTGTGTATAAAGAAATAACTCCTATAGTTTCCTGTTAATGATAAAAGCTTGGAGCCAAATGTTGATATATTTTCAGAAGGTTTTTCATGACTTTATATTTTGAATGTGACTTGATATCCAACATACTTGTTCATAGTATTTAAAGGAAAAAAAATCTGCAGTAATTTCAATTTTCTATTAAATATTCTTCTGCCTGAAATGTCAGGAACACTGATTTTTTTCTGAGTTTGTTTGTTGGCAAGTAAATTTGTGGATATATTCTCTCCGTTAGAGTGTCTAGCAATATGTCTGATTGTTATTTTGTTGTTTTTGGTTGATTGTCGTTGCCAGGACGACTTCTTGGATTGCTATGGCAACCCGGAGGTGATAGGCAAGATTGGGACGGATATCGAGGAGAATAAGTGCAGCTGGTTGGTAGTGCAGGCGCTGAAGGCAGCAACAGCTGAACACAGGGAGCTCCTTGAGGTGAGAGGAGAACAGAATGATCTACGACGAGAGAGGAAATTTTGAGACAATTGAGAAATGAAGTTAATACAAAAACTACTGCAAACTGCTCACTGACTAAACTTACCTGCAATACATGAATCTCAAGAGTTAGAGGGCCTGACGTTTCGATCCTAGCCGGACCTTTCTCAAAGGCAAATGAGTTAGCCCTCTTTCAACAACCAATATAAAATGTTGGAAAGCAGAAACTAAGTAAACTACAAAGATTGCATTTTCAATTTGTTTTTTGTTATTTTCTCCGAAGGAGAACTATGGCATCGACAACCCCAACAAGGTTGCCATGGTGAAGGGGCTGTATAAAGACCTGGACTTGGCAACCGTTTTCCGTAACTACGAGGAAAGTAACTACTCTTCTCTGATGGAACTTATCAACAAACAAAGCGGAGAATTGCCCAAAGAAATGTTCGTCGCTTACGCCAAGAGGATATTCAAAAGAGAAAAATAAGTTTTATTTATAATGCGAGGTACTTTGGCAATTTCTGGCAATTTTAAATGTGGATAGTGGACAAATAGAACTGGGAGGGGTGACTAGTCTGTGGTTATTTTTGTCTTCAAAGATAACAATAAAAGATATCCTTGTGAAGTATCTGTCCTGACATTTCTTTGTCAATTTTTATTTTTGCTTATTTTTCCTTCTCACTTTTTCTTAATTTCTCTTAATCCTTTTCTCACTTTTTTGTCTATTTAACAAAAGTGTAACAAAATAAACCCTTGTGACAAGACAATTCTGTTATATTTTCAATTTTGATAATCCCAGTTAGCAGCTAATTATGATTATAGATAATATGAAACCAGCAGATATATGCAAGGCCAACAGAGCTAATAATACAAGCGATTTAAATAAAGGAATTATCAGTTCCTAGATTTACTCCGTAAACAAAATGCAACAATCCATCAAGATCACTTTGAAAAACAAGACCGTCCTGCAAAATTGGGACACTTGAAGTTTGAACTTTAAGTTCCTAAATTTACTCCGTAAACAAAATACAAAAATCCATCAAGATCACTTGGAAAAACAAGACCGTCCTGCAAAATTGGGACACTTGAAGTTTGAACTTTGAGACCTTGTTTAAATTTGCACTAGCTATTAGAATAGGTTTAGACTCCATGTATTGAAGAGTAAATATAAAGACTAAAAATGGAAGTTAAAGAGGGGATAAAAATAGTTCACAAATTGCAAGGTGGGGTTAAATCTGTTTAGGTCAGAATGTTTAAGCAGAATAAGTATATTGTGCCATTATTGTACTAGAAATCACTTCCGTACCAGTTGTTGAAAATATGTAAATCATTTAAAAAGGTGATTCTCAACTTCAAATCGATTGAAAATTGAATATTTTGAATTGACCAATCGGTATTCATTTCACAAAGTAATTTTTTTTTAAAGACAGAAAACTTGAATTGGACCTTAACTTTGTTAAGTAAAAGAAAGCTGACAAGGAAATCTTTAATTTTTAATTTTTATGGGTTTACATTATTGACTGGAAACCTTTATATTGGTTGAAGAAAAACTATTTGAAAAAAAATAATGGAAAATTGTTTTAAAATCTGAACGCATAACATTAACTTTTTGTAGATTTTGCTGCGTGCCTGCGAAATTTAAACAGCGCCCCCAACGGTGGTAAAAATTTAAGGCCACTGTCATGGCGGCTTTTCGAGAAGGAAATTTTGTTTCCCGACGGAAAAAAATCTGTAAGTTCATCTTCTAAAATCCACTAAATTCTGCAGCTTTTTAACGTATTATACAAATATTTATGATCATTATGTGATGCCAGTCTACCTGATGTAGGATATGATGTGATTTATTTGGTTATTAGAGCGATAGAATTGGCGTTTCGTAAAAAAAGCGTCCCTATTTTTTCAAGCACAGTCTGCTGGCTTTTTTTCTTTACATGGAAATGCAAATAAAGGCCAGACACGAAAAACCAATGTTTCTAGTCCCAAAAATACTCCCAAACTCTCACTTTATTTTTACCCAGCTAAGAACTGGATACTGACCTACCCCAGGACTCAGGGAATGTTGTATTTTTCGACCTTTTCATGCATTTTTAAGGCGTTTTCGTAGCTGTAAATGTTCCATTGTTTTTTTTACAAGGGTCGTAATTTCCAGGGCGTGTTTATTTATTTAGCGTGAATTGAGGGAATCCTTTGACCGTGTGATGGAGCGTTGGCACGGTATGCACCAAGCCTGGCGTCCCGCTGGGAATTTTAGTATCGGTGGGGTGGGGCCGACGGCCAGGGGCTTTGTGGTACTGTTATTGTTAAAGAAAATAGATCAGAAAAGAGAAGAAAAAAAAGCCATTAGGGGGAATATTGACACACTTTTTAAATTTATCTGCTTTCAATTGTTTGACCTAATTAAATTGATTGTATTGATTTCTTTTTTGTAATCGTATTGTAGGCGTGGCAAAAATCAATTCCAGGTGGCTTGACGTGAATGAAGTAGAGTAAAAGCAGGGGTATGCGACCGTTTAAGAAAAGCCAACAATTCAACCAGCTGTGTAGTTTTTCTGGTATACAGCTGGTCGAATTCCCCTCCTTGTCGAAAACACCTGCACTAGAACTAGAATTAACCCAGAGGCAGAAAACTTGCAGTTATTAATTCAACTTCAAGAAAGTGAATCAATTGATAATTAAATTATTACCGGTATTTAAAATGATATACAAAAATGTTGCAAATTGCTTACTGACTAAAATTACCAAAATGCAAATCATAAAATTTAGTGGGCCTGACTTTTCGATCCTAGCAGGACCTTTTTCAAAGGTCTGCCTTTGAGAAAGGTCCTGCTAGGATCGAAACGTCAGGCCCACTAAATTTTATGGTATTTAAAATGATGAGAAATGCCAATTGGAAAAAAAAAATGTCTTACTGCAACAAGAACATTAAGCTGGGGTGGCGTGGCTTTGGGCGGTCTGCGCTAAAGACTCAGTAGAACGTCCATGTGAGATCCTTCTTGTTGAAGACTGCAGGAATCAGTTGAAAATCTTTATTTCTAAATATAGATTAATAAAAAAAATACAAGTATATTTGTCATATTTTTGGGGTATACATTTATGTTTGACTTTGTGAAAATGTTGATTAATAACTTAAGTTAAAATTAAGAGGATTGTTAAACCTTTTCGAAGTTCGCAAAGCATCATGGTATAGATGACAAACTGGCCGTATTTTTATCACACATCTTTATGGCGAAGCACGTAAAATTGTTAATTTTTTTTCTCATGAACCAGATGGAGTTCAGAAATGAAACTCACACAGAATTTTTAGCTAGATACCAGCAACAAAATGTATTTTTCAGTGACTGGATGACAATCACAATGCATGCATCACGTACTGCTAGCTGCATGCACGCGCAAAGTTTCTCCGAAACTACCCACTCAATGTTCCGACAAAAAAAGTATATTTTGTTGCTGGTATCTATAATCTAGACAAAAATTCTGAATCCGGGAATGCAAATTTGACCACTGGAGGCTCCACAAATCCATGAATTTTCTCACTTTATGAAAATCGTATGTGAGTGGCTCATAGGTAATCGTAGGTTGTTTTAAACACCCAATCAGATAAGCAAACTTTATTTAGGGGGTTGCATTAGTCCACAAATTTCCCCCAAATTATAAAAACTTCCATGATATTGATAACCTCTATTACCACTGATGGTGTAAAATGACGATATCTCAATTCGTTACATCCTGAGTTCATATTTTGTTAATGGCAGGTTATATTCACCAACAATGGCATTCCTCGCAAACGCTATTCTGCCAGTCCCTTAGTCTGATTGTCCAATTGTCATTACATCATGTTCATGCATATTCATGTATGCTCTATCCTCGAACGTTGGCCAATCAGAGTAAAGAATGTTCATGAATATGCATAACATAAGCCAGACAGGAAGATTGCCATTACCGTGATATGATTTATACATTTCCTTTTTTTTTCTTTGTCTTTTCAGAAAAAAAACTGCGGATCTGAATGTGTGGATAATCTATGGATATCGACTAAAATCCCAAGCGGACAATCCGGCAATCGTCCGAGCATGGACCCTTCCTTAGCCGACGAGATGGAGTTCAGCTTCTCCTGCGATAAGTGCAGCTTCACCACCAAGGGCATCACGGAGATCAAGGAGCACATCCTGAGCCACAAGACTCGCTGCAAAGATCCCGGAGAGACTGCGGCGATTGTGAGACCCCAAGATGACCAAGAGAAAGATCCCACAAAGAGTAAGACATCAAACCATTCACAGATCAGTTTCAAATAAAAATGTCGAGTTCCTGACGTTTGGATCCTATCAGGACCTTTCTTGAAGGCAGAATGTTTGGATCCTAGCAGGACCTTTCTCAAAGGCAGAATGTTTGGATCCTAGCAGGACCTTTCTCAAAGGCAGAATGTTTGGATCCTAGCAGGACCTTTCTCAAAGGCAGAATGTTTGGATCCTAGCAGGACCTTTCTCAAAGGCAGAATGTTTGGATCCTAGCAGGACCTTTCTCAAAGGCAGAATGTTTCGATCCTAGCAGGACCTTTCTCAAAGGCAGAATGTTTGGATCCTAGCAGGACCTTTCTCAAAGGCAGAATGTTTGGATCCTAGCCGTACCTTTCTTGAAGGCAAAATGATTTCAGAAAGGTCCTGCTAGTATGTAAACATCAGGCCCTACAAATGTTTGAGATCTGCATTTTGGTCTTTGAAGTTAGCAGGCAGTTTGCCGCATTTTCATCTTGCCTTTCATATTCAAGACAGATGCCTCAGGTTTGAATCCTGGTCCAGTTAAATTATCTATGGTATCTAGTATCTACACTATGCCGCTATCTATATTGCTCTTTTTGAATTATCTCTCTTTATTTCTATATTTCTCCCTCCTCCCTCCCTCGCTCCCTGCCTGCCTCCCTCCTTGCCTCCTTGCCTCCCTGCCTCCCTCCCTGCCTCCCTCCCTGCCTGCCTGCCTGCCTCCCTGCCTCCCTGCCTCCCTGCCTGCCTCCCTCCCTGCCTCCCTCCCTGCCTCCCTCCCTGCCTGCCTGTCTCGCTCCCTGCCTCCCTCCCTGCCTCCCTCCCTGCCTCCCTCCCTGCCTCCCTCCCTGCCTCCCTCCCTCCTTGCCTCCCTGCCTCCCTGCCTCTCTGCCTGCCTGTCTCTCCCTGCCTCCCTCCCTCCCTCCCTGCCTCCCTGGCTCCCTGCCTCCCTGCCTGCCTCCCTGCCTCCCTGCCTGCCTCCCTGCCTCCCTCCCTCCCTCAGCTCACCATACTCAGAGTCAGAGCACGGCGCCAACCATCAATGCCCTACACCCAGTGACAGACAGACCTACTGATGAGGCAACACCCACCGGTGATGTCACGATGACATCAGCATCTCCATACCAACCAGGCGCAGCCACGCCCTCCACACCGACTCCGAGGACCGAGGTCAGAGTTCACCAGGCCGCCAGCACAGAGAGGAAAACCGACGAGCGGAAAGAGTCTGAACCTCAGAAACCAGGAGGTGGAAGTTCGGTGATTGTATCGCAAGAAGAGAAACCTATGAATATTCATGAGGGCAGAGCTGGAATCCGGTCTACCAAGACGGTGGGTGAAGCCGCGGAGGTTCCTGGCTCCATCGCCGACCGAATCCACTCTCGTCGCAGACCAGCATCCAAGAAGAAGCCTCAAGAGGACTTTCAGGAGAAAGAGGAGGAGGAGTTTGTTCCTTACAGACGCCCGGCCAAGTGCACCCCATCCAGAATGAAGCGTGGCCGAGGGAGAGGCAGAGGGAGAGGCGCGTCCGCTCACACCTCGGTCCGAGTGTCGACGGTCAAGGCCGGACAGTCTGTCGCCTCGGACCGCTTCAAGTGCCAACACTGCCACTTCGTCTGCAAGTTCGAGCAGAACCTCCAGGCCCACCTCAGAGGTGCTCACCCAGAGGCTTACGCCAAGACGAACTGCGAGGCGAAACAGGAGGAGGAGGGAGGAGAGGCTCCCAAGACTGAGGAGTCCGCCTCGCCTGATCGCTATCAATGTACTCTCTGTCAAGGATTCTCCTGTCGTTTTAAGAAGGACCTTTACGACCACAAGACCCGCGCTCACGGCGTCGCGTCCCCGACCTACAAGTACCAATCCCGCATCCCCGACGATCGCTACCAGTGTCCGGAATGCGACTACGTCTGCAAATTCCAGCGCTCACTCAGACTCCACTACCGGACGGCCCACCCAAGGTCCGTCAAGACGCCGGACGCCATCCGAGAGAAGAAGGAGAAAGTGGCGGCGGATCGCTACCAATGCCCTGATTGCGACTTTGCCTGCAAGTTCAAGGGTCTGCTGAAGAACCATCGCGCCAGGCTGCATAAGAAGGAGCGACCCGCGAAAGCCGTCCGCGAACAACAGTGCGAATTCTGCCACAAGTTCATCCAGGGCACCATGCATCACTACCGCCGCCATCTCAAAACCCACTCCGGTGAGAAGCCGTACAAGTGCGATGTCTGCGACGCCGTCTTCGGAGATCAGAGTCGTTTAAACGCCCATGCTCCCATCCACCAAGAGGAACGCAACTATCTCTGCGATCAGTGCGGGAAGTGCTTCAAGCGCGCCATCAACCTACGCATGCATCGCAAAGTGCATTTAGTGGTGCGCCCTCACGGCTGCGAGCTCTGCAGCTACCGCTGCAAGCGGCACGACACTCTCAACCTCCACATGAAGCGTAAGCATCTCAAGATACGGCGGATCTTGTGCCACACCTGCGGGAAGAAGTTCTTCAGCGAGAAGGAGTGCCAGCTCCACGTCGCCCGGAAGCACCTGCCGCGTCCGACTCCCTTCCAGTGCACCTTCTGCCCCCTGGCCTTCCCCTTCGCCTACAACCTCCGCGCTCACATGCGCAAGCATCCAGAGCACAAACCATTCCGATGCGACTTCTGCACCTTTGAGTCTCGCTCCAAGGCTAGCCTTCACGACCACCAAAAAATGCACACAGGTGAGGGGGATAATCGAGAGGGCCTGATGTTTCGATCCTAGCAGGACCTTTCTGAAAGGCAGAATGACTTTGAGAAAGGTCTGTCTGCCTTGGAGAAAGGTCCTCTAGCCTGGCTGTTATACTCTGTAACCTTTCAGTCTCTTGTCTTGATTCTCTCTGTAACCTTTCAGTCTCTTGTCTTGATTCTCTCTGTAATCTTCAGTCTCTTGTCTCTGTAACCTTTTAGTCTCTTGTCTTGATTCTCTCTGTAACCTTTCAGTCTCTTGTCTTGATACTCTCTGTAACCTTTCAGTCTCTTGTCTTGATACTCTCTGTACCTTTCAGTCTCTTGTCTTGATACTCTCTGTAACCTTTCAGTCTCTTGTCTTGATACTCTGTAACCTTTCAGTCTCTTGTCTTGATACTCTCTGTAACCTTTCAGTATTTTTTGCCCTTCCTGTCTCAGGTGAGAAGCAGAAGAAATGTGAACTGTGCGACTACACCACCAGCACCAGCAGCAACCTGTACAAGCATCGCAAACGCCAGCACGGCGTGGTCATGAACCGCGCCAAGTCACGAGGCAACGAGGCGGAGAGGCACACAGCCTCGCTCACCCAACCCTTGGTCATCCACGGCACGCCCGTACAGGGCGCGCTCTCGGCCACGCCCTTGGGGACCGCACCCACCGTCGCCATGCTGCCGACGCCCGACAACCATCAACCGCCGCGCACCATGCACCTGCACGGTTGCATGCAGACCTCGCCCCAACCCCTGGCCCCGCCCATCTCCCAGATCCAGCCCGCCCCATCCCCCTCCCTCGCCAGCGCCTGCAGCATCGCCCAGTCCGTATCCATGGCGACGCCCAACCACGTTGATCTGCACAACGTGCAGGCCTTTGAGGACTTTAAGGACCGTCGCGCGATCGTCTACAACCGCGAGAAATCCCTGATTGGGTCCGTCATCACGGAAGCGTTGGCCGAAGCGCGTAACGTCCAGAGCGAGCTCTTTAGCGGTCACATGATCCCCTCCACCATGTCGACGGCAGGGCTCCACCCTTCCGGGTTGCCCGTGGCGACCACTGCAATGGCGCCCCCGCATGGCGGGATTGTGCCAGGCGAGGCTGTCATTCATAACACGGTGCCCACTAGCACCGGTATGCCCACTGCTCCCCCTGGCATGTTCAGTAGCATCATGAATATTCCTTATCAGTGAATGAATATTCATGAGGTGATGTCATTCCACCATCACTCCTGGGCTGGATTTCACGAAGCCTTACGATGCATCGTGACTCAACTTACGAATGGATAACCCTTCGTAGGTTGTGACAGGCCGTATGGTTTCCATGTATCACTCATCGTCTTGCGATTGATCGCAAGTTACGATGAGTTTGGTGAAATGGACCACTGGTTCCTTAACAGCATCATGAATATTCATTGTCTTTGAATGACTTCATATCAATGAATAAATATTTGTGAATGGTGAATTGATTTTCATTATTATTGAATGAATTTTGTTCATGATCAGTGAATGAGTAACCATTATTTGTTAAGAAATATCTATGATCAGTGACTGAATATTGAATACGAGAATGATATGAATTTTATTTGCTGATAATGAATATCCATGGTAAGTGAATGGTTAATGAGGAATTGTATTCATTATCAGAAACTGAATATTTTTGAGCATAGAATGAATATTCATTTGCTGATGGTAATGAATATCCATGGTAAGTGAATGGTTAATAAGGAATTGATTTTATTCATTATCAGTGACTGAATATTAATGAGCATAGAATGAATATTCATTTGCTGATGGTAATGAATATCCATGGTAAGTGAATGGTTAATGAGGAATTGTATTCATTATCAGAAACTGAATATTTTTTTTATGAGCAGATAATGAATATTCATTTGCTGATGGTAATGAATATCCATGGTAAGTGAATGGTTAATGAGGAATTGTATTCATTATCAGAAACTGAATATTTATGAGCATAGAATGACTATTCATTTGCTGATGGTAATGACTTTCCATGGTAAGTGAATGGTTAATGAGGAATTGTATTCATTATCAGTAACTGAATATTCATGTGCTGAGAATGAATATTCATTGTAAGTGAATGGTTAATGAGGAATTGGTATTCAATATCAGTAACTGAATATTCATGTGCTGAGAATGAATATTCATTGTAAGTGAATGGTTAATGAGGAATTGGTATTCAATATCAGTAACTGAATATTCATGTGCTGAGAATGAATATTCATTGTAAGTGAATTGTTAATGATGAATTGGTATTCATTATCAGTAACTAAATATTCATGAGCATTGCTGATTATAATTATTCATGTTTTAGCTACTGGATATACATTATCAGGCAATGAATAATAATGTTTCCTTTCCATTTTTTGAGAAGAGAAGGTTTTAAGTTGACTGTATTCTGATGAAGTCTTCTATTCCAATGTTACACTTTCTTAAATGAGATTTGAAGGTTTGCATGGTGAGAATATCAGGATTAATAGGTTTGCGGAGACACCATGTAAATTCTCTTTTGTGAGTAAGTGTGGATCTGAAAAGAACCGGAGGAACTCGACGTTTCTAACAGTGTACTCTGCTCGTCTTCAGGAGAATGCTGGATTCCAACTAGGAGTGGGGCTTATGTAGTGTGGAGAGGGATCCTGGTGAGGGGATTAGCTCAGTGAAGGTGTAGTGTGGAGAGGGATCCTTCACTGAGCTAATCCCCTCACCAGGATCCCTCTCCACACTACATAAGCCCCACTCCTAGTTGGAATCCAGCATTCTCCTGAAGACGAGCAGAGTACACTGTTAGAAACGTCGAGTTCCTCCGGTTCTTTTCAGAACCACACTTAATACTCACAAAAGAGAATTTACATGGTGTCTCCGCAAACCTATTTATCCTACACTTACTTGGCTAGCAATGCTTAGGAACTATATTCTAGGAAGTGTATATTCACCTGGCAACGGCATTCTTCCTGGAGGTCATTCCTGCTGATGTCATGCATATTCATGAACACTCTTTACTCTGATTGGCCAACATGATGTAAAGGGAGGGCCACTCCATTGTGATTAAGTTTGCAATCCTTCAGGGTGCTACAATGTTCATGTTCTGTTTGGTTTTGTCACTTTCATGTTTGTACGTCCTTGCCCTAAAAAATAATCAATGAAATTAAATGAAATGTTGACAATTGGCCAATCAGACTAAGGGACCGGCAGATTAACGTTTGCGGGAAGAATGTCGTTGTCGGGTAAATATAACCTGCCTTTATTAAAATATGAACTCGGGATGTAACAAATTGACATATCGTCATGTTACACTATTAGTGGTAACAGGATATCGTGGAAGTATTTCTAATTTGGGGGAAATTTGTGGACAAAATACAGACTAATTAATTTTTTGTAAACTGCATTGACCAAATATTACTGAAACCTCAAGACTAAGTGGATGTAAGACTTCCGGATTTTTTTTTATGTCAAACAAAATTGCTCATTTTTATCTGTTAAAACCCTAAAAACGTAAGGGCGCCTGCACTCCTGCCGTGAATCTCGCAATCACATCTCTCAGTCACGTAAGCGCTCACTCGTAGTCGCACAATTTATTTGGCCTTCAGTGATGTTCAGGAAATGATATTGTAGGTCACTTACATCCCAACATCTAGGTTTGAGAGAGGTCCTGCTGGGGTCTGTTTATCAGACGCCAGATTTCATAGAATTCTTTGCGATAATTAGGGGCTGAAGCCATCTTAATGGACATTAATTTAGTCATCATTTGCTTCATCACAAAGTCCTCATTCATAGAATCCCCATGCCAACCCAAACTCTGCTTTTGTTCCATGCTAAGTAAAGAAGAGGAATACAAGTCAAAAGTGATTGACATCACTTCTAGGTGGGGTGTATAATCCTGTTTACATTAGAAAGACTATTCCTGCTTAGCAGATTTCCGCACTTAAGCGGCTCTATTGAGCCACTTAGCATGAAACTATACTGATCTTTCCCCCTCTTCTCACTAATCCCTACCCTACTCCTTGCCCTTCTCTTTGATCTTTCCCCCTCTTCTCACTAATCCCTACCCTACTCCTTGCCCTTCCCTTTGATCTCTCCCTACCAGCTTCACTCTTTGTCCTCTGTTTCTCATCCGTGTCCTATTCACTCTCTCCCCCCTTCCTTCGTGTACATGTATCTGTTTTGTCCTTGTCACTCTGCCTTTGAGAAAGGTCCTGCTAGGATCGAAACGTCAGGCCCGCTAAATTTTAAATGAAACTATACTTATATTTGGCTTGGTTAGGTTGTCTATGAATCATGACTTTTTGTGCTTCAGCCAATTTTGGCTCTATGAAATAGGGTTCAGGTAAGATGGGAGCACCATGCTCTTCAATTAGGTGAGAAAAGGTTGCCTTTGAGAAAGGTCCTGCTAGGATCGAAACGTCAGACCCTCCCAAACTTTTGAGAAATACAATTTTAATTCAATTTTCACATTAGTCCAAATAACGTGTGCAACAATTATGAATTATCTGTCTTGTATTGGAGATATAACGATCATTAAGTAACATTGAATGTATCAGGTAAAACAATCCTCATTCTTAAAAGTGCAACTAGTATTGCAATAGCAGCTAGTTTAATTTTTCAAATAATCTGCTTGCTAAGGAACTTTAATCGTCGTCAAAAGTCAAAATTGTTCTGGTCATCTTCACCAATATTTTTCCGAAAGCTGTTCAGATGTAGAGTCAGATTAACTGTCAGATTGGAATGTATTATATTACAGATATTTTTTTATATTTAATGAAATGAGCGGTATGGATTGATTGATAAAATGACAGAAAGCCGAAATTGATATTTTCCAGATGTTGTTTCTTCCTCTTGTGTGTCCAAAAATGATATCTCCAGTAACAATTTTCAGCTTATTGTAAAGAAATATGATTTTCAAGCCCAAAATAGGTACTAAATGCTATTCCCCCTTCTAATTTGTCATTTTTTAAAACCTTTTTTCCATTTTTTCCCCAAAATTTCAAGTCCCTGAAATACGGTTGATAATTGGTCCCATCAGCACATTGACTTTTTTGTGGGAAATTAATGACTCTTTTGTGTAATCAATTGATTAATGAGTGAATTAGTATTGAAAAAATGAATGACAAAAACAAGACAAAAAAGCCCTGAGAAAAGCCTTCAAAAGACCTAAGAAATGCTTAATGACCTAGATATAATTTATCTACAAACTCCTGTGATTATATTAAGTGCATAATACAGCAGTTAATTTTTCATTGTTTCTTTACCTTTTTTTGTCGTTTTCATCAATATTTCACCCAAAAAATAAAACTTTGTCTCACAGGGTCAGAAAATCTGGTTTTGGCAAGGCTATAGCCTTGTTAACGCCCAAAATTTATTTCTTCTGATTTGCTTGAAAATTGATATGTAGACTCCTGTGGGCCTGTAGAACACATTTCTAGTGAAATTTCTTGAAAAAATCACCAGGGAAAAACTTTGTCTCACAGGGTCAGAAAATCTGGTTTTGGCAAGGCTATAGCCTTGTTAACACCCAAAATTTATTTCTTCTGATTTGCTTGAAAATTGATATGTAGACTCCTGTGGGCCTATAGAACATATTTCTAGTGAAATTTCTTGAAAAAAATCACCAGGGAAAAACTTTGTCTCACAGGGTCAGAAAATCTGGTTTTGGCAAGGCTATAGCCTTGTTAACGCCCAAAATTTATTTCTTCGGATTTGCTTGAAAATTGATATGTAGACTCCTGTGGGCCTGTAGAACACATTTCTAGTAAAAATTCTTGAAAAAAATCACCAGGGAAAAACTTTGTCTCACAGGGTCAGAAAATCTGGTTTTGGCAAGGCTATAGCCTTGTTAACACCAAAAATTTATTTCTTCTGATTTGCTTGAAAATTGATATGTAGACTCCTGTGGGCCTGTAGAACACATTTCTAGTGAAATTTCTTGAAAAAAATCACCAGGGAAAAACTTTGTCTCACAGGGTCAGAAAATCTGGTTTTGGCAAGGCTATAGCCTTGTTAACACCCAAAATTTATTTCTTCTGATTTGCTTGAAAATTGATATGTAGACTCCTGTGGGCCTGTAGAACACATTTCTAGTCAAATTTCTTGAAAAAAATCACCAGGGAAAAACTTTGTCTCACAGGGTCAGAAAATCTGGTTTTGGCAAGGCTATAGCCTTGTTAACACCCAAAATTTATTTCTTCTGATTTGCTTGAAAATTGATATGTAGACTCCTGTGGGCCTGTAGAACACATTTCTAGTGAAATTTCTTGAAAAAAATCACCAGGGAAAAACTTTGTCTCACAGGGTCAGAAAATCTGGTTTTGGCAAGGCTATAGCCTTGTTAACACCAAAAATTTATTTCTTCTGATTTGCTTGAAAATTGATATGTAGACTCCTGTGGGCCTGTAGAACACATTTCTAGTGAAATTTCTTGAAAAAAATCACCAGGGAAAAACTCTGTCTCACAGGGTCAGAAAATCTGGTTTTGGCAAGGCTATAGCCTTGTTAACGCCCAAAATTTATTTCTTCTGATTTGCATGAAAATTGATATGTAGACTCCTGTGGGCCTGTAGAACACATTTCTAGTAAAATTTCTTGAAAAAAATCACCAGGGAAAAACTTTGTCTCACAGGGTCAGAAAATCTGGTTTTGGCAAGGCTATAGCCTTGTTAACGCCCAAAATTTATTTCTTCTGATTTGCTTGAAAATTGATATGTAGACTCCTGTGGGCCTGTAGAACACATTTCTAGTCAAATTTCTTGAAAAAAATCACCAGGGAAAAACTTTGTCTCACAGGGTCAGAAAATCTGGTTTTGGCAAGGCTATAGCCTTGTTAACGCCCAAAATTTATTTCTTCTGATTTGCTTGAAAATTGATATGTAGACTCCTGTGGGCCTGTAGAACACATTTCTAGTAAAATTTCTTGAAAAAAATCACCAGGGAAAAACTTTGTCTCACAGGGTCAGAAAATCTGGTTTTGGCAAGGCTATAGCCTTGTTAACGCCCAAAATTTATTTCTTCTGATTTGCTTGAAAATTGATATGTAGACTCCTGTGGGCCTGTAGAACACATTTCTAGTAAAATTTCTTGAAAAAAATCACCAGGGAAAAACTTTGTCTCACAGGGTCAGAAAATCTGGTTTTGGCAAGGCTATAGCCTTGTTAACGCCCAAAATTTATTTCTTCTGATTTGCTTGAAAATTGATATGTAGACTCCTGTGGGCCTGTAGAACACATTTCTAGTAAAATTTCTTGAAAAAAATCACCAGGGAAAAACTTTGTCTCACAGGGTCAGAAAATCTGGTTTTGGCAAGGCTATAGCCTTGTTAACGCCCAAAATTTATTTCTTCTGATTTGCTTGAAAATTGATATGTAGACTCCTGTGGGCCTGTAGAACACATTTCTAGTGAAATTTCTTGAAAAAAATCACCAGGGAAAAACTTTGTCTCACAGGGTCAGAAAATCTGGTTTTGGCAAGGCTATAGCCTTGTTAACGCCCAAAAATTATTTCTTCTGATTTGCTTGAAAATTGATATGTAGACTCCTGTGGGCCTGTAGAACACATTTCTAGTCAAATTTCTTGAAAAAAATCACCAGGGAAAAACTTTGTCTCACAGGGTCAGAAAATCTGGTTTTGGCAAGGCTATAGCCTTGTTAACGCCCAAAAATTATTTCTTCTGATTTGCATGAAAATTGATATGTAGACTCCTGTGGGCCTGTAGAACACATTTCTAGTAAAATTTCTTGAAAAAAATCACCAGGGAAAAACTTTGTCTCACAGGGTCAGAAAATCTGGTTTTGGCAAGGCTATAGCCTTGTTAACGCCCAAAATTTATTTCTTCTGATTTGCTTGAAAATTGATATGTAGACTCCTGTGGGCCTGTAGAACACATTTCTAGTAAAATTTCTTGAAAAAAATCACCAGGGAAAAACTTTGTCTCACAGGGTCAGAAAATCTGGTTTTGGCAAGGCTATAGCCTTGTTAACGCCCAAAATTTATTTCTTCTGATTTGCTTGAAAATTGATATGTAGACTCCTGTGGGCCTGTAGAACACATTTCTAGTCAAATTTCTTGAAAAAAATCACCAGGGAAAAACTTTGTCTCACAGGGTCAGAAAATCTGGTTTTGCCAAGGCTATAGCCTTGTTAACGCCCAAAATTTATTTCTTCTGATTTGCTTGAAAATTGATATGTAGACTCCTGTGGGCCTGTAGAACACATTTCTAGTGAAATTTCTTGAAAAAAATCACCAGGGAAAAACTTTGTCTCACAGGGTCAGAAAATCTGGTTTTGGCAAGGCTATAGCCTTGTTAACACCAAAAATTTATTTCTTCTGATTTGCTTGAAAATTGATATGTAGACTCCTGTGGGCCTGTAGAACACATTTCTAGTGAAATTTCTTGAAAAAAATCACCAGGGAAAAACTCTGTCTCACAGGGTCAGAAAATCTGGTTTTGGCAAGGCTATAGCCTTGTTAACGCCCAAAATTTATTTCTTCTGATTTGCATGAAAATTGATATGTAGACTCCTGTGGGCCTGTAGAACACATTTCTAGTAAAATTCCTTGAAAAAAATCACCAGGGAAAAACTTTGTCTCACAGGGTCAGAAAATCTGGTTTTGGCAAGGCTATAGCCTTGTTAACGCCCAAAATTTATTTCTTCTGATTTGCTTGAAAATTGATATGTAGACTCCTGTGGGCCTGTAGAACACATTTCTAGTAAAATTTCTTGAAAAAAATCACCAGGGAAAAACTTTGTCTCACAGGGTCAGAAAATCTGGTTTTGGCAAGGCTATAGCCTTGTTAACGCCCAAAATTTATTTCTTCTGATTTGCTTGAAAATTGATATGTAGACTCCTGTGGGCCTGTAGAACACATTTCTAGTCAAATTTCTTGAAAAAAATCACCAGGGAAAAACTTTGTCTCACAGGGTCAGAAAATCTGGTTTTGGCAAGGCTATAGCCTTGTTAACGCCCAAAATTTATTTCTTCTGATTTGCATGAAAATTGATATGTAGACTCCTGTGGGCCTGTAGAACACATTTCTAGTAAAATTTCTTGAAAAAAATCACCAGGGAAAAACTTTGTCTCACAGGGTCAGAAAATCTGGTTTTGGCAAGGCTATAGCCTTGTTAACGCCCAAAAATTATTTCTTCTGATTTGCTTGAAAATTGATATGTAGACTCCTGTGGGCCTGTAGAACACATTTCTAGTCAAATTTCTTGAAAAAAATCACCAGGGAAAAACTTTGTCTCACAGGGTCAGAAAATCTGGTTTTGGCAAGGCTATAGCCTTGTTAACGCCCAAAATTTATTTCTTCTGATTTGCTTGAAAATTGATATGTAGACTCCTGTGGGCCTGTAGAACACATTTCTAGTAAAATTTCTTGAAAAAAATCACCAGGGAAAAACTTTGTCTCACAGGGTCAGAAAATCTGGTTTTGGCAAGGCTATAGCCTTGTTAACGCCCAAAATTTATTTCTTCTGATTTGCTTGAAAATTGATATGTAGACTCCTGTGGGCCTGTAGAACACATTTCTAGTGAAATTTCTTGAAAAAAATCACCAGGGAAAAACTTTGTCTCACAGGGTCAGAAAATCTGGTTTTGGCAAGGCTATAGCCTTGTTAACGCCCAAAAATTATTTCTTCTGATTTGCTTGAAAATTGATATGTAGACTCCTGTGGGCCTGTAGAACACATTTCTAGTCAAATTTCTTGAAAAAAATCACCAGGGAAAAACTTTGTCTCACAGGGTCAGAAAATCTGGTTTTGGCAAGGCTATAGCCTTGTTAACGCCCAAAAATTATTTCTTCTGATTTGCATGAAAATTGATATGTAGACTCCTGTGGGCCGGTAGAACACATTTCTAGTAAAATTTCTTGAAAAAAATCACCAGGGAAAAACTTTGTCTCACAGGGTCAGAAAATCTGGTTTTGGCAAGGCTATAGCCTTGTTAACACCAAAAATTTATTTCTTCTGATTTGCTTGAAAATTGATATGTAGACTCCTGTGGGCCTGTAGAACACATTTCTAGTGAAATTTCTTGAAAAAAATCACCAGGGAAAAACTTTGTCTCACAGGGTCAGAAAATCTGGTTTTGGCAAGGCTATAGCCTTGTTAACACCCAAAATTTATTTCTTCTGATTTGCTTGAAAATTGATATGTAGACTCCTGTGGGCCTGTAGAACACATTTCTAGTGAAATTTCTTGAAAAAAATCACCAGGGAAAAACTTTGTCTCACAGGGTCAGAAAATCTGGTTTTGGCAAGGCTATAGCCTTGTTAACGCCCAAAATTTATTTCTTCTGATTTGCTTGAAAATTGATATGTAGACTCCTGTGGGCCTGTAGAACACATTTCTAGTCAAATTTCTTGAAAAAAATCACCAGGGAAAAACTTTGTCTCACAGGGTCAGAAAATCTGGTTTTGGCAAGGCTATAGCCTTGTTAACGCCCAAAATTTATTTCTTCTGATTTGCATGAAAATTGATATGTAGACTCCTGTGGGCCTGTAGAACACATTTCTAGTAAAATTTCTTGAAAAAAATCACCAGGGAAAAACTTTGTCTCACAGGGTCAGAAAATCTGGTTTTGGCAAGGCTATAGCCTTGTTAACGCCCAAAAATTATTTCTTCTGATTTGCTTGAAAATTGATATGTAGACTCCTGTGGGCCTGTAGAACACATTTCTAGTCAAATTTCTTGAAAAAAATCACCAGGGAAAAACTTTGTCTCACAGGGTCAGAAAATCTGGTTTTGGCAAGGCTATAGCCTTGTTAACGCCCAAAATTTATTTCTTCTGATTTGCTTGAAAATTGATATGTAGACTCCTGTGGGCCTGTAGAACACATTTCTAGTAAAATTTCTTGAAAAAAATCACCAGGGAAAAACTTTGTCTCACAGGGTCAGAAAATCTGGTTTTGGCAAGGCTATAGCCTTGTTAACGCCCAAAATTTATTTCTTCTGATTTGCTTGAAAATTGATATGTAGACTCCTGTGGGCCTGTAGAACACATTTCTAGTGAAATTTCTTGAAAAAAATCACCAGGGAAAAACTTTGTCTCACAGGGTCAGAAAATCTGGTTTTGGCAAGGCTATAGCCTTGTTAACGCCCAAAAATTATTTCTTCTGATTTGCTTGAAAATTGATATGTAGACTCCTGTGGGCCTGTAGAACACATTTCTAGTCAAATTTCTTGAAAAAAATCACCAGGGAAAAACTTTGTCTCACAGGGTCAGAAAATCTGGTTTTGGCAAGGCTATAGCCTTGTTAACGCCCAAAAATTATTTCTTCTGATTTGCATGAAAATTGATATGTAGACTCCTGTGGGCCGGTAGAACACATTTCTAGTAAAATTTCTTGAAAAAAATCACCAGGGAAAAACTTTGTCTCACAGGGTCAGAAAATCTGGTTTTGGCAAGGCTATAGCCTTGTTAACGCCCAAAAATTATTTCTTCTGATTTGCTTGAAAATTGATATGTAGACTCCTGTGGGCCTGTAGAACACATTTCTAGTAAAATTTCTTGAAAAAAATCACCAGGGAAAAACTTTGTCTCACAGGGTCAGAAAATCTGGTTTTGGCAAGGCTATAGCCTTGTTAACGCCCAAAATTTATTTCTTCTGATTTGCATGAAAATTGATATGTAGACTCCTGTGGGCCTGTAGAACACATTTCTAGTCAAATTTCTTGAAAAAAATCACCAGGGAAAAACTTTGTCTCACAGGGTCAGAAAATCTGGTTTTGGCAAGGCTATAGCCTTGTTAACGCCCAAAATTTATTTCTTCTGATTTGCTTGAAAATTGATATGTAGACTCCTGTGGGCCTGTAGAACACATTTCTAGTGAAATTTCTTGAAAAAAATCACCAGGGAAAAACTTTGTCTCACAGGGTCAGAAAATCTGGTTTTGGCAAGGCTATAGCCTTGTTAACACCCAAAATTTATTTCTTCTGATTTGCTTGAAAATTGATATGTAGACTCCTGTGGGCCTGTAGAACACATTTCTAGTGAAATTTCTTGAAAAAAATCACCAGGGAAAAACTTTGTCTCACAGGGTCAGAAAATCTGGTTTTGGCAAGGCTATAGCCTTGTTAACGCCCAAAATTTATTTCTTCTGATTTGCATGAAAATTGATATGTAGACTCCTGTGGGCCTGTAGAACACATTTCTAGTAAAATTTCTTGAAAAAAATCACCAGGGAAAAACTTTGTCTCACAGGGTCAGAAAATCTGGTTTTGGCAAGGCTATAGCCTTGTTAACGCCCAAAAATTATTTCTTCTGATTTGCTTGAAAATTGATATGTAGACTCCTGTGGGCCTGTAGAACACATTTCTAGTCAAATTTCTTGAAAAAAATCACCTGTAGAACACATTTCTAGGGTCAGAAAATCTGGTTTTGGCAAGGCTTCGGATTTGCTTGGATTTGATTTGATTCAATATTTGGCAAATAATTTAAAACACCTAGATCACATGAGATTCACACGTGTCTGCTAAGAACATAAACTGACTCTTAGGAAAAATTTTCCTCATGAAATCTAAGAAATTTTTTTCTAAATTAATTTTAGAACAATAAATAATTTAAATATGAGGCTCAAATCGGCTGAAAATGGACCCTGACTGAAATACAATGACACTAACATATTCTATTCAAATTTGTCTGAAACTTTATTTCTTCTCTTCTCTGATCCACCATCACAAATTGATCTTTACTTCTTTTTTTAAGAAAACAAGTTTTGGTGCTTTTGATGCTCATATAAAAGAATCAATATCAAAATATCATTTGGTATGAAATTTTATCAGCATGTCTATTTTGGAAATAACCAAATTCAAAAATCAGTGAGATAGGGATATAATTTTGGATTCTTCAATAACTGAAACAGCAAAAATAGGACCCAACCAGTTCCACATTTTTTGAAAATTTCTACATTTCGGGAGAAATGTATGCAGCAATATAAAATATATAAATTATATGCAGTAAGGTTTTAGTGATGTCAAATGCATTTTTCTTCAGCCAAAAAATAAAAACACATTGTAGCTAGGCACACATTCTTTTGACAGCAAAACAAGTTTAAGAAAATTACCACTACATGACAACAATTCTATAAAAGTAGTTTCAAAAATGTTTAAGAAATATGATTATTACCCAAGAAAGCAAAGGAACAGGCTATTTATTGTATCATTATTATCAATGGGTGTGGCTTTCTTAAGGGTACACCCATTTTTAAATGGGTGTGGCTCTCTTGAAGCAAAGACACAGGTGTAACCATCTCAGAATAACTGGACCAGTGGGGCTGTAAATATATGGTGCAACATGGGTGTGGCTCTTTCAAAACCTACGGGTGTGGCTGTAATATTAAGTGCTATATGGGTGTGGCTATTTCAAACCTATGGGTGTGGCTATAATATATACAGGTGTGGCCGTTATATTCAGTGCTATATGGGTGTGGCTCTTTCAAAATCTACGGGTGTGGCTGTAATATATATGGGTGTGGCCCTAATATTCAGTGCAATATGGGTGTGGCTCTTTCAAAATTTATGGGTGTGGCTGTAATATATACGGGTGTGGCCATAATATTAAGTGCTATATGGGTGTGGCTCTTTCAAAACCTACGGGTGTGGCTGTAATATATGGGTGTGGCCGTAATATTCAGTGCAATATGGGTGTGGCTCGTTCAAAATTTATGGGTGTGGCTCTTTCAAAATTTATGGGTGTGGCTGTAATATATACGGGTGTGGCCATAATATTAAGTGCTATATGGGTGTGGCTCTTTCAAAACCTACGGGTGTGGTCATAATATTAAGTGCTATATGGGTGTGGCTCTTTCAAACCTATGGGTGTGGCTGTAATACAAACGGGTGTGGCTCTTTCAAACCTATGGGTGTGGCTGTAATACAAACAGCTGTCCAAACGGGTTTCCAAAGCTACGGGTGTGGCTGGAATGTTAAGTGCTACAAAAAAATACATGGGTGTGGCACTTTCAAATCATATGGGTGTGGCTGTAATATCAAGTGGTATATGGGCGGGGCTCTTTCAAAACCTTTGGGTGTGGCCATAAAGAAATAGTGCTATGTGGGCGTGGCTCTTTTAAAACTGATGGGTGGGGCTGTAATATTAAGTGCTATATGGGTGTGGCTCTTTTAAAATTTACGGGCGTGGCTGTAATATATACGGGTGTGGCCATAACAATAAGCGCTATATGGGTGTGGATCTTTCAAAACCTACGGGTGTCGCCATAATATTAAGCGCTATATGGGTGTGGCTCTTTCAAACCTATGGGTGTGGCTGTAATACAAACGGGTGTGGCTCTTTCCAAAGCTACGGGTGTGGCTGGAATGTTCAGTGCTACAAAAAAATACATGGGTGTGGCACTTTCAAATCATATGGGTGTGGCTGTAATATCAAGTGGTATATGGGCGTGGCTCTTTCAAAACCTGTCGTTGTGGCTGTAATATTAAATGCTATATGGGTGTGGCTCATTCAAAACCTATGGGTGAGACTGCGAATCCCTGTACACTATAAAGGGCGGGGAGGTTGGTGCAGTAACAGGTGGGGCTTTGTGTAAACTAATAGGCATGGGTGGTTGCGTGCCACTGGGCATGGTGGGTCTGTTGCTGGGCGTGGCCACCTGCGCTTTACTAGGCATGGCCACCTGCAGGTTGCTATGCGTGGCCACCTGCAGGTTGCTGGGCGTGGCCAACTGCACTTTGCTAGGCGTGGCCACTTGCACTTTGATAGGCATGGCCACCTGCAGGTTGCTAGGCGTGGCCACCTGCAGGTTGCTGGGCGTGGCCAACTGCACTTTGCTAGGCGTGGCCACTTGCACTTTGATAGGCATGGCCACCTGCAGGTTGCTAGGCGTGGCCACCTGCAGGTTGCTGGGCGTGGCCAACTGCACTTTGCTAGGCATGGCCAACTGCACTTTGATAGGCGTGGCCACTTGCACTTTGATAGGTGTGGCCACCTGCAGGTTGCTAGGCGTGGCCACGAGTGCTTTGCTGGGTGTGGCGGTCTGCCCCTCCCCACTTCGCTCCCAGTGAGGTTGGCTTTTGTCTCGGCCATGTTGAGGTGACGAGAACATCGTCTCTGGCTGAGCAGTTGGTGTCTGGAGAATGAAGAACAAATTATACGAAGATCAAATTATAAACCAAAAGTGCACACAGCTGTAATGCAATGAGGGTTTGCCCTGCTCGACGTGATAAGCACTGAATGACAAGATCTTTGCGCGGGCAGCTCGGGCGGGATTCCAACCAGGGTGAGATCAAAGGGAAGGGCAAGCAGTAGGAGAGGGATCAAAGGAGGAAAGCTGGTAGACAGACCAGGGTGAGATCAAAGGGAAGGGCAAGCAGTAGGAGAGGGATCAAAGGAGGAAAGCTGGTAGACAGACCAGGGTGAGATCAAAGGGAAGGGCAAGCAGTAGGAGAGGGATCAAAGGAGGAAAGCTGGTAGACAGACCAGGGTGAGATCAAAGGGAAGGGCAAGCAGTAGGAGAGGGATCAAAGGAGGAAAGCTGGTAGACAGACCAGGGTGAGATCAAAGGGAAGGGCAAGCAGTAGGAGAGGGATCAAAGGAGGAAAGCTGGTAGACAGACCAGGGTGAGATCAAAGGGAAGGGCAAGCAGTAGGGAAGGGATCAAAGGAGGAAAGCTGGTAGACAGACCAGGGTGAGATCAAAGGGAAGGGCAAGCAGTAGGGAAGGGATCAAAGGAGGAAAGCTGGCAGACAGACCAGGGTGAGATCAAAGGAAAGGGCAGGCAGTAGGGAAGGGATCAAAGGAGGAAAGCTGGTAGACTGACCAGGGTGAGATCAAAGGGAAGGGCAAGCAGTAGGGAAGGGATCAAAGGAGGAAAGCTGGTAGACAGACCAGGGTTAGATCAAAGGGAAGGGCAAGCAGTAGGGAAGGGATCAAAGGAGGAAAGCTGGTAGACAGACCAGGGTGAGATCAAAGGGAAGGGCAAGCAGAAGGAGAGGGATCAAAGGAGGAAAGCTGGTAGACAGACCAGGGTGAGATCAAAGGGAAGGGCAAGCAGTAGGAGAGGGATCAAAGGAGGAAAGCTGGTAGACAGACCAGGGTGAGATCAAAGGGAAGGGCAAGCAGTAGGAGAGGGATCAAAGGAGGAAAGCTGGTAGACAGACCAGGGTGAGATCAAAGGGAAGGGCAAGCAGTAGGGAAGGGATCAAAGGAGGAAAGCTGGTAGACAGACCAGGGTGAGATCAAAGGGAAGGGCAAGCAGTAGGAGAGGGATCAAAGGAGGAAAGCTGGTAGACAGACCGGGGTGAGATCAAAGGGAAGGGCAAGCAGTAGGGAAGGGATCAAAGGAGGAAAGCTGGTAGACAGACCAGGGTGAGATCAAAGGGAAGGGCAAGCAGTAGGAGAGGAATCAAAGGAGGAAAGCTGGTAGACAGACCAGGGTGAGATCAAAGGGAAGGGCAAGCAGAAGGGAAGGGATCAAAGGAGGAAAGCTGGTAGACAGACCAGGGTGAGATCAAAGGGAAGGGCAAGCAGTAGGGAGGGGATCAAAGGAGGAAAGCTGGTAGACAGACCAGGGTGAGATCAAAGGGAAGGGCAAGCAGTAGGGAAGGGATCAAAGGAGGAAAGCTGGCAGACAGACCAGGGTGAGATCAAAGGTAATGGCAAGCAGTAGGGAAGGGATCAAAGGAAAGCTGGTAGACAGACCAGGGTGAGACCAAGTGGCAAGTAGGACAAATAAATCACTTATTTTCTCTCTTACTGTGGGTGTCTTGACGGGAGTACGATACTGGAGACAGAACCTCACTGCTTGATCCATCAGGGCAATGTCTGATGTTATCTGAAGGAAACCATAGCAACCCAACAAAGGTTTATTTCATTGAATTGGTTTATCTGCTGGTTGTTTAGGACCATGGTGAGCAAGGAATAGTTCTACAATTTAATTCCAAATCACAGAAAAGGCAGCGTGGAAGTCTTATCATCACAGATATCAGGCAGAGTTCCCATTCTATGAATATCCATGAGGTGATATGCATAATGAATATGAATATGCATCTATGAAATCCTGCTCATTGATAAGAGTAGAAATTTTCTCTTCAATTTAAATGAAATGAATATTCATTAGATATATGAATGATGCCTATGCATAAGTTCCCAGTCATTGGCTCAAGACTGACTTCCACAACAACTTAAAAAAAAATATTCGTGAGATGATATTGAATACTCATGAGGTGATACAAATAAATATTCATGAGATGATAAAAATGAACATTCATGACATCATATACAATGAATTGTCATGAGATAATTAATATTTATGAGATCACACAAATAAATATCCATGAGATCATGCAAATAGATATTCATGATATGAAATGAATATTCATAAGATATGAAACATATATTTATAAGGTGGTTTGAAATAGATACATGTATTATGACATGATATGCATAAAATTATGTGAAATTAATATTCATGAGATTACATGGTTGAATATTCATGAGATGACATGGGTTGAATATACATGAGATGACATGGGTTGAATATTCATGAGATAACATGGGTTGAATATTCATGAGATAACATGGGTTGAATATTCATGAGATGACATGGGTTGAATATTCATGAGGTGACATGGGTTGAATATTCATGAGATGACATGGGCTGAATATTCATGAGATTACATGGAATGAAAAATCATCAGATAATCTGAAAAAAATTATTCATTAGATATGACATAGATGATATGGATATTCATTAGAATATGATGAATATACAAAGAACAGACAAATTATTCATGAGGCCATATGAATGATGCATGAGTTTCTCACCCTGATGTCTTTGTAGGTGCTGTACGCCAGACAGAGCAGTCTAGCCGGTAGGCGAGCATCCACTTGCAGCTTGTTCTGGACCGTCTGGAGAAGACGATAAGCAGCCAACAAGACTTGGAGCTGTTCCTCCTTACTGCCATGACTGACCGTCACTAGGTCCTCTTCCAGCACCTCTAGGCAGGTCTTGTAGCAGTGCTTGGCCAGATACTGCCTGTCTACGTCACGGAGAAACTTCCTGTGGAGCAGGGATGGAGAGGTAGTGAGAATTTGAGAAATGCAGAGGTGGGGAGAATTGGAGAAATGCAATGGTGGGGAAAATTGGAGAAATGCAAAGGTGGGGAGAATTGGAGAAATGCAATGGTGGGGAGAATTGGAGAAATGCAATGGTGGGGAGAATTTGAGAAATGCAATGGTGGGGAGAATTTGAGAAATGCAATGGTGGGGAGAATTGGAGAAATGCAATGGTGGGGAGAATTGGAGAAATGCAATGGTGGGGAGAATTGGAGAAATGCAATGGTGGGGAGATGAGAAATGCAATGGTGGGGAGAATTGGAGAAATGCAAAGGTGGGGAGAATTGGAGAAATGCAATGGTGGGGAGAATTAGAGAAATGCAAGACCTCCCTGTGAGGACAAGGAATGCAAGTACTGGACATTCAGTTGGTGATTTGAGTGATTTGGAACTTCATGCAGAATGAAAATGGGAAATAGTTACCATTTAAGAAATAAATCTCCAAAGTTAGAGGACCTAACATTTCGATCCTAGCAGGACCTTTCTCAAATTCTGAGGAATCACAAATTCGGGGAAAGATCCATTTAAGGAATAGTTGAACTTGAGATTTGAGAACTTTGGACGATGTTTTTTAATTCTTCTAAAAAGTTGAGATGAAGAGGTGGCTTACTTCTCGCGTTCTGGAGTGCGATTCAGCTTGATGGCAATTTGTAGGAGCATGGCGTGGTCATGAAGCCTGCTCAGAATGTCGATAAGCAGACGGACGGACCGATACATATGCCAAGGAAAACTGCCGGATCTGTGAGAGGAAGACAAACACGGACACCCATTTATTTATTTATTGAGGAGTAAGGTGCAAAAATCTTGCAAACTGCTTACCGAGTAAAATGACTAAAATGCAAATATTGAAAATCAGGAGGGCATAGAAGGACCTTTCTCAAAGGCAGAATGAAAAAGGACAAATTCTGGGAAATAACCAATTATAAGAACTCACAAATTATAAGAAATCACAAATTCTGAGAAATCACAAATTATAAGAAATTACAAATTCTGAGAAATCACAAATTATAAGAAATCACAAATTCTGAGAAATCACAAATTATAAGAAATCACAAATTCTGAGAAATCACAAATTATAAGAAATCACATAATTATTCTGGGAGAGGGCAAATTCTGGGAAAATCACAAATTCTGAGAAATCACAAATTCTGAGAAATCACAAATTCTGAAAAATCACAAATTCTGAAAAATCACAAATGATAAGAAAACACAAATTATAAGAAATCACAAATTACAAAAATGTATAAGAAATCACAAATCTCAGAAAAGACTAATCTCAGAAAAGACAAATCTCAGAAAAGACAAATTCTGGCAAATCACAAATTCAGGGACAAAGGGAGAGACTAACCTGTCAATCTCGCTGATGGGAATCCTCCAGACTCCATGGAAAAGGTTCTTAGTCTTCCAGTGCTCAGAGAAGAGTCCGGGCGAGGGCATGTGACTCATCTGTTGCCATGGCTGGTTGCTGCCTAGCAACAGATCGCGACTCCAACGCAAACCCTGTTGGGTTAAATTTTGGCAAGAAATCAACAGACTGTCAAAATTTAGTTCAGAAACCCGACGAAATGCACAACTGCTATTGGCCGGAAATGATGAAAAGTCCCTTATCTCAAAGAACTCCTTGAAACAGGCCTAACTAGTGTCAGGCCGCAATCATGCCTGATAAATAAAGAAAAAATAAAGCCCAAATTTTTATTTTTTTTAATTGGCAACAATTTTTTTTTACTGGACCAGGATTTGAACCTGAGACCTCTGGATTAAGATACTATTTTTTTTGTTAGACTCAAAATAAAGCCTTGAAATAAGGCTAACCTCGTCTGTCTTGGCTAATGAATATGCATGAGCCATCCGGTACAGGGACTTGTAATGCTGAGGGAATCTAGACAAGCACAGACGCATGGCCTCCAGACACTTGTCCACAAGCCACGCCTTCTTCTCCTCTTGGCTCCGCCCATCCTCCTCCTCCGCCTTGGCCACGCCCTTCTCCGATCCGCTGAGGAAGAGTTGTAGAGAAGAGCCGGTCACTCAGTTAGATAAGACTTAAAAGTGTCTGTGCAATAAAACTTTCATCACTTAAAGCCCCTACACAACATTGGTAAGATCGAAAAACAGAAATGTTCACAGATTTTCATGAAACTTATACAGTTTGAAGATGGTTAAGAAACCTCTCACTGAAATATTTCTGTCCAAATTGCTGGTTTTTTTGGAGAAATGGGTCAACGAAATAGTTTACGTCTGACCGAAATCTAAACTATTTTTCAGAACAGTACGGCGTTGAATGCTGCATTTTCGCGAAACAAATGAAGTGGTTTTCACAATTTTCTTGAGACTCAGTTGGCGGATTGAGCTGAAATTTTCACAGGTGTGCTATTTCATGCATATGTTGGATCAGACATTGTATGGATGCTATTCTTTGACCTCAACCAATGTTGTGTAGGGGCTTTAAATCCATGCTACAGAACCGTTTTGCAATGTTGCTAACAATGTTTTTTTTAAACTCATTCTGGGGATGTAATTGCATTTTTTTTATAGTTTTTATGCTAATGACCATTTCAATATTCATGAGCAAATTTGTGATGTCATCACAGGACCATGCATCAGATACCTAATTTGGTTGTATACAAAAGTTTCTGAATTTGTTTTCAAGTAAGTCATCTCTTTTCAGAAGGAGTGTGGCTCTGAGAAGAGCCATTCACTCCGTTAGATAAGCAAACTCTCCACAACATGCTGAAAAAGACAGCGCTGAATTTAAACAGCAGCCAAGAAGATTAACAACGACTCAAAAATGGATGCAGGAAGGCAGAAACCACGGAGTAAGTCCTGGCTGCCCATGAAAGTAAATGAATGACTTCAAAGTGAGGAATTTAGATTTTTGTGGCAAAACTATATCTATCTCTTATAAACAAAGAAGCCGTGAGGGAAAAAAGCAAAGTACCAGGGATCTTTAGCAACTCTGAGATCATCTTTCTGAATTTCCTCCGCTTCTGGTTTCGCATCGAGTTCTCGGGTCATCATGGCATCAGTTCCTTTGCGACTGTCGGGATCGATGTCTGCCTCGACTGCCGCCATCTTTGGTCGATCATCTTGCTCCTTCTCCTCCCTCTCCGGCAGACTGGAATCCTCCTCCTCCTCTTTTTCACCGCTTCCATCCGATTCTTCCGACGAGATAATGATGACGGAATCGCTGCCTCCCGACGCCTTTTTGGCGAGGACAGTCTCCGTGGCAACCGCATCTGGCTCGGAATCCGTACCCACGCTCATCTTGTCGCTGCTCAGCAGCCGTGACGCCGTTCCCGCGGCAACCCGCTGAGGAGGAGCGTCCGTCTCCATCTCCTCCTGCGACTCCTCTGAGGAGATGACGATGATGCTGGCGTCGAACGTTTCCGTTGCCGGGGCGACGGCCGTCTCGATGGCTTCCTCCTCAGGCATCATCGGCGAATTTGTGGCGACATCTCGAGTCATCTTGTCAGGGAGGCTTGTTGCAACGTCGCTCGCCTCTGCGAGTCGACCAGCATCTCTCCTCCCTTCTACGATCTCAGAACTGTCTTCAGCTTCCAGCGAAGCCTGTCTCTCTCCGTCGTGGTCTTTCCGTTTCTCCTCATCTCCTGTCTGTCTCTCCTCCTGCGATTCATCTGAAGTTTTCGCAGGATCACTCTCGAGAGCGTTCTGATAGGGGATCCTCGTCGAAGGTTCCCCGGCGAGAGGCTGACGACTTTGTTGCGAGTGGCCTTCGGAGTCGGAGGTCGTCGACGGCTCCGTCTTCCGCTCTTGCTGCTGGGAAGACACGGCCACGATCTCGAGGCGCGGTTTCTTCTCCGCTGGAGTGCCATCCAGAATACCCGTGTGGATCTCAGCGAAGGACTTCAGGAGCGCGGCCGCTGATCCCGCAGTGCTGAGGGCGTCTTTGCCGTCCGAGGGACGGACGGAGGAACCGGGTTGGGAGTCGTCTTGGCAGGCAGGGAGGGAATCGGAGGATGGGTCGTCTGTCAGGGGAGACAAAAGAATTAGAGAGAGGTCTTAGTCTGATGCTCAAAAAAGTTACTAATTAATGATTACTAAAATTTAGTGGGCCTGACGTTTCGATCCTAGCAGGACCTTTCTCTGCCTTTGAGAAAGGTCCTGCCAGGATCCAAACGTCAGGCCCACTAAATTTTAAGATTTACATTTTGGTAATTTTAGTCAGTAAGCAGTTTGCAACATTTTTGTATATCACCTTAATGGTTACTAATTAGGTCATCAATGGTTACTAATTAGGTGACGGTCAATCTAACATGCCAGGTCTCTTTGCACTGCAAGCAACCACTCAGCTCGAGACTAATGGAAAGAGCGCCCTCACCTGTCAGCTTCTTGCCATGCTGCCTCTTGCGGCCGCGCGACCGCACGTAGTCGTGATCCGTCGGCGTGGCGATGAACAACGGGCTGCCCGGCACCCGGGTCTTCTCCGGTTTGACCTCTTGACCCTTGACCTCCTGCTGACCCCTGTCCTCCGACTGACCCCGAATGCCAGGCACGGGGGACTTGGTGTCCAGGTCATTGTCTGCTGACGAGAGTCTGATGTCAAGAGGAAGACAAAATCAATGAATTTTTCTTTGGTTGGAATTATCTCAAGGATGTAAGGTCATGATCAATCAAAGGGAAATTCAATCAGTTAGTCAGAGTATTCAGGGAAACTTCCTCTGTTGTAAAACAGTGCTTAGAAAGAGATGTCAGGGCAAGGCAGGAGAGAAGGGCAGGTGGGCGGGGCAGGAGGGCAGGACAGGTAAACGGACAAGTCGGTGTGACAGGTAGGTGTGGCATGTGGGCGTGGCATGTGGGCGTGGCAGGTGGGTGTGGTAGGTGAGAGGGAATGTGGGTGTGGCAGGTAGGTTTGGCAGGTGGGCGTGGCAGGTGGCAGGTACTCATGGGTGTGGCCAAGACAAATCCTCCACCATTTAAACTTACTGTTCACTGGAGTCTGTTTTCTCCTGCGCTGTGACAAACGGTGCATCAATGGCATCCGCCACATACTCCTGCAACAAAGCGTAGTTGTCATGGCAACTCTCATCGGTCTTCTGCAGCAGCTTCACGATGGAGGCGTGGAGCCGGAAATACATCTAATGAATTATTCATAAGGAGAATAAATTATTCATAAGGATAATGAATTATTCATCAATGATATCAATTCCGTTTAATCAAACAATCAATATCCTGAATCATTACAATCTGGATCTGTTTTAAATTGAGTGGAAGTAGTAAACAGTAGTGATCAGATATGAATTATTCATATATGGAGCACACATCACTTTGAATAATTTGAATAATTTGCATAATGAATATATTACCTCTAAGGCCTCCAGTGATAGGTCTGGTGGGTTGTGGTAGGCAATCTTCTTGGGGTACTTGGCCTCGTCTTCATGGAGGTAGTAAGCAGCCTAGCAGAGATCAACAATCACATTGGTCAACTAATCAACGTTGTGCTCAGTATCCCATCCCTTCAATTCCCTTCCCTCCCAACCCATCCCATCCTTTCTCTTCCCATCCCATCCCTTCCCTTCCCTTCCCTTCCTTTCCTTTCCCTTCCCTTTCCTTCCCTTCCCTTCCCTCCCCATCCTTTCCCTTCCCATCCCATCCCTTCCCTTTCCTTTCCTTCCCTTCCCTTCCCTTCCCTTCCCTCCCCATCCCTTCCCTTCCCATCCCATCCCATCTCTTCCCATCCCATCCTTTCCCTCCCCTTCCCTTCCCTTCCCTCCCTCACCCTTCCCTCCTCATCCCTCCCTCCTCCACCCACCTTCTTGTAGTGATCCAGGAACACGCTAGGATCCTTCAAGCCCTTCTCAGACACCTTGCCCAGCATGTAGTGTACCAGCCATTCCTCTTCCTCTCCGTCTACTTCGCATCCCAGTGCCTCGGTGAAGCATTTCTCGGCCAGACTCAGGCACTCCGAGCGCTTCTCTTCAAGGAACTCCAAGATGTCATCAGTCAGGGCAAACTGCTCTTTCTGCAAAAAGAGGAAAAAGAAAAACAAATAGTAATCCTAGCTGATGATTGATTAGACTGACAGAGCTGAGGGGAATGGCAGAACAGACAGAAATATAAAAGAGGCAGGGAGAGATAGAAAGAGACAGAAAGAGACAGAGAGAGACAGAGAGGCAGAGAGACAGAGAGAGGCAGAGAGGCAGAGAGAGAGACAGAGAGGCAGAGAGACAGAGAGAGGCAGAGAGACACAGAAAGAGACAGAGAGAGACAGAGAGAGACAGAGAGGCAGAGAAAGATAGAGAGACAGACAGAGGCAGAGAGAGTAAGAGCCAAAGAGACAGGGAGATACAGAGAGGCAGAGAAAGACAGAGAGACAGACAGAGGCAGAGAGAGTAAGAACCAGAGAGACAGAGAGAGACAGAGAGAGACAGAGAGAGGCAGAGAGAGACAGAGAGAGAGAGACAGAGAGAGACAGAGACAGGCAGAGAGAGACAGGGAGAGACAGAGAGAGGCATAGAGAGACAGAGAGAGGCATAGAGAGGCAGAGAGAGATAGAGAGAGGCAGAGAGAGACAGAGAGAGAGAGACAGAGAGAGACAGAGACAGGCAGAGAGAGACAGGGAGAGACAGAGAGAGGCATAGAGAGACAGAGAGAGGCATAGAGAGGCAGAGAGAGGCATAGAGAGACAGAGAGAGGCATAGAGAGACAGAGAGAGGCATAGAGAGGCATAGAGAGGCATAGAGAGACAGAGAGAGGCAGAGAGAGACAGAGAGAGGCATAGAGAGACAGAGAGAGGCATAGAGAGGCATAGAGAGGCATAGAGAGACAGAGAGAGGCAGAGAGAGACAGAGAGAGGCATAGAGAGACAGAGAGAGGCATAGAGAGGCATAGAGAGGCATAGAGAGACAGAGAGAGGCAGAGAGAGGCATAGAGAGGCATAGAGAGACAGAGAGAGGCAGAGAGAGACAGAGAGAGGCATAGAGAGACAGAGAGAGGCATAGAGAGGCATAGAGAGGCATAGAGAGACAGAGAGAGGCAGAGAGAGACAGAGAGAGGCATAGAGAGACAGAGAGAGGCATAGAGAGGCATAGAGAGGCATAGAGAGACAGAGAGAGGCATAGAGAGGCATAGAGAGGCATAGAGAGACAGAGAGAGGCAGAGAGAGACAGAGAGAGGCATAGAGAGACAGAGAGAGGCATAGAGAGGCATAGAGAGGCATAGAGAGACAGAGAGAGGCAGAGAGAGACAGAGAGAGGCATAGAGAGACAGAGAGAGGCATAGAGAGGCATAGAGAGGCATAGAGAGACAGAGAGAGGCATAGAGAGGCATAGAGAGGCATAGAGAGACAGAGAGAGGCAGAGAGAGACAGAGAGAGGCAGAGAGAGGCAGAGAGAGGCATAGAGAGGCATAGAGAGGCATAGAGAGGCATAGAGAGACAGAGAGAGGCATAGAGAGGCATAGAGAGGCATAGAGAGACAGAGAGAGGCAGAGAGAGACAGAGAGAGGCATAGAGAGACAGAGAGAGGCATAGAGAGGCATAGAGAGACAGAGAGAGGCAGAGAGAGACAGAGAGAGGCATAGAGAGACAGAGAGAGGCATAGAGAGGCATAGAGAGGCATAGAGAGACAGAGAGAGGCATAGAGAGGCATAGAGAGGCATAGAGAGACAGAGAGAGGCAGAGAGAGACAGAGAGAGGCAGAGAGAGGCAGAGAGAGGCATAGAGAGGCAGAGAGAGACAGAGAGAGACAGAGAGAGGCAGAGAGAGGCATAGAGAGGCAGAGAGAGGCAGAGAGAGACAGAGAGAGACAGAGAGAGGCAGAGAGAGACAGAGAGAGGCATAGAGAGGCAGAGAGAGGCATAGAGAGGCAGAGAGAGGCATAGAGAGGCATAGAGAGGCAGAGAGAGGCAGAGAGAGGCAGAGAGAGACAGAGAGAGGCATAGAGAGACAGAGAGAGGCATAGAGAGGCATAGAGAGGCAGAGAGAGGCAGAGAGAGGCAGAGAGAGGCAGAGAGAGGCAGAGAGAGACAGAGAGAGGCATAGAGAGACAGAGAGAGACATGTAGACTCGCCAACAGACAAACAGCCTGACACCGTTCCTCACCTGTTTGAGTTGCCTGGATGCATATGAATGAACCATATAGGCCATGGACCCATACTCAATCCACAGAGATCTATTGCTACTATCGATCTCAAGAGCTCGTTGGAAACAACGAAGAGCAGCCTCAGAATGTTTATAGATTGTCCCCTCCGTCTTGGAATCACACTAAAACAGGAAAAAAAAAACAAGCAAAGAAAACTTGAGATGACGGCTGACCTTTTGAGAGCAAAATTGAAACTGGGACTTAAAATTTAGAGCATTTCATAGGATATTGACTTGGAGGTTTGCAAAGGTTGAATCCTAATGTGGAAAGTTTGCGGTGACATCATTTGACGTCGTTTGAGATGGAGTGTGGCTCTGAGAAGTGTATGCAAGTTATCAGATCAGGTATAGGTCAGGGTTAGGTTGGAGTAAGGGTAAGAGTTAGGGGTTGGGAATAGGGTTAGGGTTAGGGTTCAGGGTTAGGGTTCAGGGTTAGGGTTCCTGGTAAGGGTTGGGTTTAGGGTTAGGGTAAGGATTAGCGTAAGGATTAGGGGTCAGGGTTAGGGTTAGGGTTAGTGTCAGGGTCAGGGTTAGGGTACAGGCATGCAACTCTTGAATTGTAAAAAAAAGAGGAAAATGTCCGAATGAAACTGCGAGCGCGAAGCACGAAGCCCTTACGGTGTGTGGTTTGGGGCCTGCTTAAGGGCCCGGGAAATTTTTGGATTCTAGATGCTCTGTGGTGCATTCTGAGTAGTTTGTGACAACTTATGACTTTGATTTAAAAAAAAAAAAAAAAAAAAAAAAATGTAATGGCCGAATTAAATAAAACGCGGATCCGCGGATCCGCGGACAAGTTGCATGCCTGTAGGGTAGGCTTAGCGTGAGAAGTATGGATTCAGATTTACGGCAGGTGATGATTGACTGACGCCCAAGCGATCAGTCTGCGTACTGACCGTGTTGAATTTGACCTCCAGTCGTCCACTCCTAGCCAGAGCCATCCCTGCCCAGCTGTCCTGTCTTTCAGGACACACACAGATGTCTTGCATGTACAGCTTGATGGCTTTCCTGCAGAACGAAAGATAGAACATGCAATAGATTCAATCCTCAAAACAAAAAAAACAAAACAAAAATCACTCAAATTTTCAGAAATCCAGAAAAAATCCGGAAGTCGTACATCCCTGTCAAAAGTTTTTGAGGCCAAATTGGCTTTGATTTAAAGAGGATCTGATTGAAGATAGGTTACTCACACAAATTCCTTGTTTTTGAAGTAGAAGTCCGCCAGTAGGTAGTAAATCTCCTTGACAACTGGCCTGAAAAATAGAGAGAAATTGGCAACATTAAGAATGATTAAATTGGAGAATTTATGGCTGGCAGTCTACCACCAACAGGGATGGAGGCTCAATTCGTATTTTTGAATTGCTTGATTTATTTCTGTCTTTGAGATAGTATCTGCTAGAATCTTAGATGATTGTGGAACCCACCTGAGAATAGGTTTGTCTTTGGGAATGCGAGGCACATCATCCGTCTTTGCCTCGATGTAGGATTGGAGCGTTTCCATGGTGACCGGAGGGTCGTCCATGGGAGGGATGATGCGGACGATCTTCAGGAGGAGACTCTCCAGGTCTCCGGAGAGGGACGAGGTCTTGTAGGAGTCAAACTCTGGCAGAACGCTGGGCTTGAAGTAGTCAAAGATCAGACTGGCATCGTCCATGGTCATTGGGAGCTTTGGAGAGAGAGGGAGGGAGAGAAACGATGAGAGACGGAGAGAGATGGAGACAGTGAGAGACAGGGAGAGACAGATAAAGACAGAGACGGACAGAGGCAAAGATAGAGACAGAGACAGAGACGGACAGAGACGGAGACAGAGGCAGAGACGGGCAGAGACGGACAGAGGCAGAGGCAGAGACAGAGGCAGAGGCAGAGGCAGAGGCAGAGGCAGAGGCAGAGGCAGAGGCAGAGGCAGAGGCAGAGGCAGAGACAGAGGCAGAGGCAGAGACAGAGGCAGAGGCAGAGGCAGAGACAGAGGCAGAGGCAGAGACAGAGGCAGAGGCAGAGGCAGAGACAGAAGAGTAAACTGGAAAACCCAAATGAGAAAGTCTTGAAGTTGATAAGAAGCTCTTACCTCTTCCACTCCGTGATCTTGTAGATGTCTGGCTTTGGTCTTTTTGGAGGGGTGACCATGGAGACAGAAGAAGCATTGCTCCAAGGAGTACTGAAGGTCGCTAAGGAACGGGTGTGGAACCTCCTCCGTTCCCGTGGTGATCTCTCGGCTCAGGACGGAGATGTAAAGACGGACAAAGGCTCCGTTGGAATTGCAACACCAGGATCGTCTAAACAACAAACAGAAAAAGAAAAAAAAATTAATTTATGATTTATTAAATTTCTATTCAAAGTCTGTTGTTATATAGTATTTGGCTATGGCTCCAAATTACACACGAGTCTATGGAAGCCACTAGCTAGCGGCTGCAGCCAATTCCATAGTCAAAGCCATAGCCCTCTTACCTTCCCAGGTAGTCATGAGCCGTATCCAGCAGCATTAGAGAGGATGGTATCATGGGCGGGGCATCAGAGGTTGCCACGGTAACACCGATCTCCTTGGACGCAAGCTGGGTCTCCTCACTGTTAATGTTGGAAAAATAAAAAATAAAAATCTTGTCACGATTTCTGGGAAAACAATAAAATTATGACTTGTGTCGCTCAGCTCATTTTTTTTTTTTTTTTTTTCAAAAAATTAGGAGGGCCTGACGTTTCAATCCTAGCAGGACCTTTCTCAAAGGCAGAATCTCCCTGAGTTCTGACTTTGAGAAAGGTCCTGCTAGGATCAATTTAAAGGTGAAGAACAAAGAGGTATCAGAACAGCTTCTTCCCTCGTTCAGCCTCTCTCTGGAATTCCCTTCCTGGTTCATGTTTTCCACCTTCCTACGATCTTGCTCTTTTTAAAATGAATCTCAATTCCTATCTCCAGCCCTTCTGTGATATTATAACGAGTAAGATAAAAATGACCGAAGCCTAAGCCTTCATTTTGTAAACGGCCTATATCTCAAACAATGATGGGATCAATGACCAGTGTCACAATTTCTGGGAAAACAAGAAAATTATGACTTGTGTCATTTCAATTGAGCAGTCTGCCCAGTAATAGTTATACAAATGCGTCAATAGAGGGCAGTATTTAGACTGTCTTGAGCAGAGTCTGTCCAGTAATAGTTATACAAATTTGTCAATAGAGGGCGGTTTTTAGACTCACTATTTGATGAGTCGATACAGGACCACCCAGGGCAGCAGTTAGACTCACTATTTGATGAGTCGATACAGGACCACCCAGGGCAGCAGTTAGACTCACTATTTGATGAGTCGATACAGGACCACCCAGGGCAGCAGTTAGACTCACTATTTGATGAGTCGATACAGGACCACCCAGGGCAGCAGTTAGACTCACTATTTGATGAGTCGATACAGGACCACCCAGGGCAGCACATCAGCAGGAAAACTGCTCTCTGCGTCCATTGACAGCTCAATGACGCTGATGATGGCCGAGGTGAATCGCACACGTTGAGGGCGCTCTAATCCCTTCAGACTCCCCACCTCCTCGCACAAAGCGCTGCGACAGAATAGAGGAGGCATTAGTGTACCGTCTCCCAGCCTCCTAACCCTCAATTTCAAACAGCAGTTTAAAGTCTTAAAATTTAGTGGGTCTGACGTTTCGATCCTAGCAGGACCTTTCTCAAAGGCAGAGAAAGGCTTTCTCAAAGGCCTTTGAGAAAGGTCCTGCTAGGATCGAAACGTCAGGCCCACTAAATTTTAAGATTTACATTTTGGTAATTTTAGTCAGTAAGCAGTTTGCAACATTTTTGTATATCACCAGTAGTTTAAAGTATTAAAGTGGAAGGTTTGCAGTGACACCATGTAATCTTTCTCTTTCGAGTGTGGCCCTAAAAAGAGCCGGTAACACTTGATTGACTTCTGTCAAGTTTTCCTTGAGTTACTGGCTCTTTTCAGAGCCACACTCCTTCTTGAAAGAGAAGTGTTAGAATGTACAGTTGTGTACGTGGTGCAAACGCAAACCTTCCACTTAGTATTTCAGTCTTATCTAGCAGTTTAAAGGTAGGGTACACCACTTGTACACCAAGGTCAAAGACTTACTTCCATACTTTGTCATATTAAATGTATACATAAAAATAATATACCTGCATGAGAAAATGAGAAAAACTCTGGAAATAAAATGAAATGCTATCTTGTTCAGACATAGAGGGCAGTATTATTTTATGAAGGAACTCTTACTTGTTGATAATTGCAAAGAGCTCCATAAGGACACTGATCCATTCGTCTCTCAGTGCCGTCGTCACTGCAACAGACACTTCCTGCAGAGCCTCTAAGATAGCTGCCGCTCCACAGACGACACATTGCTGGGAACAAAATGAAAAATTAAAACATGAAAAAAATATTTAAAATTAGAAATTAAAAAATAAATGAAAAATTTAACAATTTAACAAAAAATTAGCCAAATGCAAAATTTAACAAAAATAAGCAAAATGCAAAAATTGAAAAATGAGGAATGAGAAATGAGAAATTAAAACATGAAAAATGGTAAAAAATAAAAATGAAAAAATGAAAAAATGAAAAAAAATGAAAAATTAAAAAATTAAAATTAAGAAAATATATGAGAAATTACAAATCAAAAATTTAACACATGAAAAAACGAAGAAAATTTGACAAAATTAAAAAGAAAATGAAAAAAGAAAGAAAAATGAAAAACTTGAGTTGAAGAGTGACTGGATGTACAGTCGTTCAGTGTACAGCGTCATTTCATTCACCTTGTAATCCTTCATATTATTGAGTGATCGGTGCAACAGCAGCAGCTGAGATGGCCGCTGCAGTCTCCCACTGTCCTTGG
This sequence comes from Luidia sarsii, assembly GCA_949987565.1. Taxonomy (NCBI): domain Eukaryota; kingdom Metazoa; phylum Echinodermata; class Asteroidea; order Paxillosida; family Luidiidae; genus Luidia; species Luidia sarsii. The sequence continues at coordinate 507,139 of OX465122.1, forward strand.
CAACATTCCCGCAGCTGGCTACTGCAGTTGCTGCTGCATCCTTGAAGGTTGGCAGCAGCAGAGACGCCACCCTCTCGTAGTTGCCGGCGTCGTAGAACCGCTGCACTTCCTCCAACGACTGCGAGTGCTGCGTGGACTTCAGCTGCTCCTTAATCAAATCTGAGGAAGATTAGCGACGACCCAAGACGATGTCTTTACTTTTCTTAAAATTGAGTGGGCCTGACGTTTCGATCCTAGCAGGACCTTTTCTTAAAGGTTAGAGAGCCTGACGTTTCGTTCCTAGCAGGACCTTTCTCAAAGATTAGAGGGCTTGACGTTTCGATCCTAGCAGGACCTTTCTCAAAGGTTAGAGGGCCTGACGTTTCTTTCCTAGCAGGACCTTTCTCAAAGGCTTTCACTCTGCCTTTGAGAAAGGTCCTGCTAGGATCGAAACGTCAGGCCCACTCAATTTTAAGATTTGCATTTTGGTAATTTTAGTCAGTAAGCAGTTTGCAACATTTTTGGTATATCACTTTAGTCTTTACTTTTCATGTCTTTACTTTACGATGTCTCTACTTTACTATCAGGGCTCGACCTTAGCACTAGCCCGACGGTCATTGTCTAGTGAAAACAGCTGCAGGCTAGTAAAATGGCCCACTTTGCTAGCCCGGCAGACTAAAGGAGGAAAAGGAGGAAAAGTTGGATTGGAGTGAGATAAAAAAATTACCCAATGTAATCTTGCCGTCCATTCTACAGTTGGGCAGATAAATGACGGTGTCTGTTCTTCCATCTCCACTCAGAATTTCTGTGCACTGCAAAGAAAGGAAAAAACATGGAAGGATTCATAGGTCGCACCCACGACCAAACAGTCAAATTGAGAAGATGACTCTTTCCAAAAAAAAATTGATGGTCCGCAAAACTGTAGGTCTCAGGCTCAAGCACCAGTCCAGTCAAAGTTGTGTTTGCCATTTTTTTTTCAAAATTGTATAAAATCTTTCACTTGCTTTTCCTTTCATTCTCCTTGGAAAATGGCAAAGAAAAGTTGAATAGCTCAGATGGAAGAGCATGGTTTGTTTTTAATCCAGGGGTCTCAGGTTCAAGTCCCGGTCCAGTCAAAGTTTTCATCGCCAATATTTCAATAGTTGGCATTGTGAATAAATAATATCTTTCAGGAGTAATGTGGCTGTGAGAGGAAGTGAAGGACGGATGTTTTTGGAGACAATTTTGTTCCGTCTACCGTCAGGAGATCGGTGGGGATCTACTCACCACATCAAAGGCATCAATAGCTTCTTCAGACCGACCCAACAACGTCTTGTATCGAGCTTGAAGCCAGGAAACTGGAGTAAAAGAAATATTGAGAAAGTATAGCCTCAGACGAATTTGGGAGGACTTGGGGGTGGTTAGGGACAACAAGTCTGAGAACTGATAAGAGGTTGTAGGAATTCATCAAGAACATTAACTCATCACGATCTTGCCCTTTTTAAAAGGAATGTCAATTCCTATCTCCAGCCTTCCCGAGTCCCTCTCTATCTCCTTCTTTCTCTAGCCCTTAACCTTGAGTGGCTTTTCAGCCTTGTTTTGGGCGAATCTGGGAATGTCAATTCCTATCTCCAGCCTTCCTGAGTCCCTCTCTATCCCCTTCTTTCTCTAGCCCTTAACCTTGAGTGGCTTGAAACCCTTGTTTTGGGCGATTTTGCACACACAAAAAATAAAAAAATAAAAAAATCCAACGATTGGTCAATTTGCTTATGAACAGCGCCCTCTAGGGTTTTTCCTCGTACCTCGCATGGTAAATTCCAACCATCTTTCCTCTGGCAGAACTCCCCCTGTTGTTAGCATCTGAAGGTACGTCATGTCATCATCCATGAACTGACCCAAGCTCACTATGTCTGTCCTGACAGAGAGAAACGTCAAAGTTAAGACGTGGACTGTGAGTAGTAATAGAACGAAATGCTCAGTAAAACAAAGGTTTGTATTTGTGCACAAATCTATCGGTAATCTTTTGTGCACAAATTAATAGGAAAATTATTTGTGCACAGACTAATGGGAAATTGATTTGTACACAAACCAATTAGAAATTCATTTGTGCACAAACTAATAGGAAATTCATTTGTGTACAAACTAATGAGGAAATTGATTTGTGTACAAACTAATGAGGAAATTCATTTGTGCACAAACCAATAGGAAATTCATTTGTGCACAAACCAATGGGAAATTCATTTGTGCACAAACCAATGGGAAATTCATTTGTGCACAAATCATTGGGAAATTCATTTGTGCACAAACTAATGGAAAATTCATTTGTGCACAAACAAACTGGGAAATTTATTTGTGCACAAACCAACGGGAAATTTATTTGTGCACAAACCAATGGGAAATTCATTTGTGCACAAACCAATGGGAAATTAATTTGTGCACAAAATAAAAGGGAAATTAATTTGTGCACAAACTAATGGGAGTTCACTTAGTTTGCTACAAGATTGTTTTACTCTTACTTCTTTGATGCACTGCTTGGCGTTGACTGTCGTCCGGTAATAATCTGGTCTACCTTGAGTTCTGCCGCTGTCAGTATGGTGAAGCCTACCGTCGTCTTACGACTGTCGCTGTACTCCGAGCTGTGTCATAAAGAAACAAAACAGGAGTAACCAATATAGGAAGGTTTGCGGTGACACCATGTATCAGGTCTCTTAAAGGAAGAGGTTTGGTTCTGAAAAGAACCTGAGTGGTAACTCAACGTTTCGACCAGTATGGATTTGGGAGGATTTGAGGGTGGTTAGGGACGTCAAACTTAAGTCTGTGCCATATAGTCTAGCCTGGGTTTGTATTCTTACCTGAAGATGTTGGGAAGCATAACATGGCGTCTTGAACGAGCGTAACCTTGGAGAAAAACTCCCGCTAGTCCTGAAGGCCTACGGAACAAAATGGATGCAGAAAAAAAAATAAGGCAACTTTGAAACCTAAGGCTGGTAACCAAATGGCAGACCACAGTAGTCAACCAATGGTGGTCTAGCCTGGGTTTGGGTTTAAAATGAGGCTACTGGGACCAGGGTCAAAACCCTTTTCGCTATTAACAGCAGCAATTTGCTCCTTGCTGCAGCAGTTTGCTGCCAAGCCTTACCACGTGCCGGGAAGTGCAGCAACCACCTGCAGGTACTCGTTCAGCACCTGCGTGATCCCGCTGTTCCGTTGCCACGACGCCAAGAAAGCCCAGACCCGCTCTGATTGGCTGGCGTCGATGGCGTCTGTCGACTCGACTTTCTGAGCAGGCTCTGTTCCAAAAACAGGCAAAAAAAAACACGACGTTAAAATCGTTTGAGGAAAACCTTTTCAAAACCTTCACTTCTCGCCCCAGTGGTCACACTGGCGGGAAGATCCCGCATGCTCCAGTGGCCGCACTGGGCGGGAAAGATTCTCCACGCCCCAGCGCTTTCATCAGGCATATAAACACTGATGATAGTTGGAATCCAGCAGTCTCCTGACGACGGGCAGAGTACACACTACCCGAAACTTGGAATTACCGGTTCTCTTGAAAGTGAAGTGCTTCTTGAAAGAGAAGTGCTACATGGTGTCACCGCAACCCTTCCACCTAAACCTTCACCGTGTAATGTTTTCTGAGGGAGCTTTGTACCTGGGGCTTCCGTCTTGCTTGATGGCGGTGATTTCTGGAGACGTATCTCCGAGTTCCCTGCAGAGGTACAGTCTGTAGTCTCACTATCGTCACCCTTACCACTACGAGAAAAAAACAACAGAGAATCATAAAAGCTGTATGGTGACGACAGATAGAAATGGCATCTAGTTACAGTACCAGCATATTCGTTATTGGGGAATGTTCGGTAAATCAGCTTTCGTTATAGCGACGTTCCACTGTAATTTCCATTTTACGGAAATGGCTACAATGTCTTAACTTCAGATGACATTAAGTGACAAGGAAGGCCGTACCTGTCTCGAAGACTGGAAGGTAAGAATTGCCAGAGAATCTCCTGGTAGTTCACTGTCTCCTCTTTCTTCTTTCCTGCTGTGTTTCGAACCTGGACGATGAAAAAAGGCAGAATGTTTGGATCCTAGCAGGACCTTTCTCAAAGGCAGAATGTTTGGATCCTAGCAGGACCTTTCTCAAAGGCAGAATGTTTGGATCCTAGCAGGACCTTTCTCAAAGGCAGAGACCTTGTTCTAAACGTTATTTTTTGAGAACAGCAAAATAGCGTTAGCAAGAAGAATACCGTTGACGGCAAAATATATACTGCCGCTAAGGAAGCACTGACAAGAATGTCATTTTTAGAGCAACGAGAGAAGTTTGACAGTATTGCTCCTGGCCTTGATCTGTTCCTTACCCGGGTAGATCGTCGGTTTCCAGGAATCGGATTCTGCGTCTTCTCTCGCTTCCTCTTGGGCCCCCGACGACCTTTCTTCTTCACGGGAACCGGCTCAGTTTCCATGGCAACCGCACCTTTAAGAATCAATGGCACATTTCCTGTAGTTATAATCGCGGGCGACACTAGATTATACCATATAATTTGGAATTCCATGTAAAATAATAAAAATAGCGCCGACATTTTAACTGTACTTTGAACTCTGACCTTGGGTTTTAGAAAACAGTGTCCTACTGTCTAAGCTATCCAGCCCTACATGTATGAGGTCTCTGAAATCCTCAACTAAAAATAAAAATTACTTTGATTTGATAGTTTCATCACTTAAAAATTGAAAAACCCTTTTTTTAAGTGGGAAAAACAGTAAGAAATTGGGCAAAAAAATTCAACATTTGAAAATTTGAAAAAATGTAAAACATAATTTAATCTGTGAGGAAAAGAGATGAGGCTTACCATTCCTGTCAACACCTTTCCAAACGGCCTGTTGTGGAGTTTGAGGTAAGGCTTGCGAGTGAGTACTGGGTGAGGTTTGTTGTAAGGTTTGAGTAGGAGGCGAGGTTTGTTGAGAGGTTTGAGTAGGAGGTGAGGTTTGTTGAGAAGTTTGTGTATGAGGTAATGTTTGTTGAGAGGTTTGTGTTTGAGTTTGAGGTGAGGTTTTCAGTGAGGTTTGTGGAGAGTTTTGAGTAGGAGGTGAGGTTTTTTGAGAGGTTTGTGTTTGAGTTTGAGGTGAGGTTTTCAGTGAGGTTTGTGGAGAGTTTTGGAATGAGGTTTGCCTTTGAGTTGTTGAAGAGGATTCCTGTGAGGATTGAGATGGAAGTTGTAGCGAGGGGCCCTTTAAGGTACCATGCGAGGTTTCTTGTGAGGTTTGTGAGGATTGTGAGTTTTGCTCCACTGGCTGCATTTTAGCTTCCTGTGAGGTTTGTGGCAAGACTCGTGCTTCAGCATCAGGTGAGGTTTCCTTGGTGTGTGATGGCGAGGTCTGCATTGCCTCCTCCGTGACCTCACGAGGTGCATTAGTGGAGTTCTGTTGAAGACTCTCTGGTGAGCAACTCTGCTTGCTTCGCTGCAAATCTGGAAGAGGCTCCTCCTGTTGCAAATTGCTCTCCGAGGTTCGAGGCGAGGTTCCTCCTGAGGTTTGCTCCACCTCCTCACACACCTCAGTCGCCTTCACGGTCTGATTGGGGATCGATTCAGAGGCGTCCATCGGGGCATCATCTGATACTACCTCCATCGGGGTATCAATGCCCGATACCTGCATTGGGACTTGAGCAGATGTTCTCAGCGAGGTCTCCTCTGAGGTTTGTGCCGAGGTCCCAATGGGGGTACTTGGCGCCGACTTCTCCACACTCCCTTCGGAGGATATTTGACCATCTCCGGTGATGCACTCCACGTTGCCATCGTGTGGTCTGCTCTGGGGTACGTCCTGCGGTTTGACCGGGGGTCTGTCAGGGGCTGTATCCATCGGCGAGGCGTAGTCTCCCTCTCCAGTCTCCGAATTTGTTTTGTCGTCCGGATGCTGGATGAACTCACTCAGGTCAATCTTACAGCACAAGCCCTGGATAAAGTCACAGAAACATTTCCTATTGATTTCTGATCAATACCAAGATCTGAACAAATAACGATTAGCATATAGATACAAGAGGTATGCTACAGGGAATAAGATCGGCATTATTAACTGTGTAGGCTTACTTTGACTTAGGTGTCCTGCAAACTGGCCTTGGTGCCCTAACCATGTTTGGCTTACAATTAGTGCCAGGGTAACTTTAAAAAAATTCTTAAGTTTAAAGCCCCTACACAACATTGGTAAGATCGAAAAACAGAAATGTTCACAGATTTACATGAAACTTATACAGTTTGAAGATGGTTATAGTAGAAACCTCTCACTGAAATATTTCTGCCTAAAATGTTGTATTTTGGAAGAAATGAGTAAAAGAAATCGTTTACATCTCACTGAGATCTAAACTATTTTTTTGAACAGTACGGCGTTGAATACTGCATTTTCGCAAAACAAATGAAGCGGTTTTCACGATTTTCTCGAGACTCGGTTGGCGGATTGAGCTGAAATGTTCACAGGTGTGCTATTTCATGCATATGTTGGATCAGACAATGTATGGATGCTATTCTTTGACCTCGACCAATATTGTGTAGGGCTTTAAAAACCTTCTTACAAGTTTAAGACTTGGTCCTTCAAGATTTCCATTACTCACCAGTGGAGGAGGGCTATTTGCAAGATGATTGTAAAGTTCAACGAGACGTTCACCAAGTCCCTTCCATCTTAGAACAAAAACAGACAAAAATTGAAAATTGGAAGGAGACCAAATCAAACTCAATCTTAAACAAGAGAGACTTCAAAGAGGGTCCAAATCTCATGGCTGCGGCTATAAGTAGCATGCAACCCTATGGAAACTGGCTGCAGCTGCTTGTTGACGACTTCCATAGACCCGTGTGTACTTTCAAGCCATAGCCAATGAATTGGAATCTATTGGCTGTGGCTAGCAGTAACACACAACCCTATGGGGACTGACTGCAGCCACATGTTGACATCTTCCATAGACCCGTGTGTACTTTCAAGCCGTAGCCAATGAATACTGACGCAGTGCCTTTTGGTAGATTGGTCGGGAATAGTCTGGTGCCGTTTACTCACGTGAAGGAAGCGAAGGAAGCAAAGGGAGTCAGGAACTTGACCAGCGGCAAGGGCGTCCTCTTTCCCAGAGCGCGTCTCTCTCTTCTCATCGTCAACGCCTCGCGAATGATCTGAAAAAAGAGACCAAAAATCCCCCAAAAATTTAACCCAAATTGGCAAAAATCATACACTGCATGAGTGATGTTGAACACGGCTTACTCCAATAAGTCTGAAAAAAAATCAACATAAAGTTATAAATTAATTGGGAAAAGACAAGTTGACTATTAGGGAAGGCCACCATCTAAGGGCTGGATAGCTCAGATGGGTAGAGCACTGGTACGTTAATCCAGAGGTCTCGGGTTAGGGTTAGGGTGAAGGTTGTCTTTGCCGTTTTTCAAAAATATTAGAATTTACTAAAAAATGAAATGACTCTACCTTCTCAGCTTCTGCTTTGCTGATCCGTGAGGGAGGAATGACGTCCTGACTGTGAGAAAGGTTTGGAGAAATAAAAAAAATAGTAAGCTCTCTTTAGTTGAGAGAGGGCACCAGACAGCAGCATTTTAAGCATAGAAGCTTGGTGGTTTTTCTGCCTTTGAGAAAGGTCCTACTAGGATGGAAACATTCTGCCTTTGAGAAAGGTCCTGCTAGGATCCAAACATTCTGCCTTTGAGAAAGGTCCTGCTAGGATCCAAACATTCTGCCTTTGAGAAAGGTCCTGCTAGGATCCAAACATTCTGCCTTTGAGAAAGGTCCTCCTAGGATCAAAACGTCAGGCCCCTCTCAATTTTTAGGTAATTTTTTTCATGGTGGATTTGCCAACATGGGACATTTTTTGGCCACTAAACATTGTAGCCTTTTTTTCTGATGGAAAAAAGTCACCAGAATAATCTGTCTTCTGAGAGGCAACCGTCAAACCTACCAAGTCCTGAACAAGTCGTAGCTATCCTTCCTCAGGGACGGCTGTTCCTGGAACATCTTCTCACGGAGAACCACTCCTGCAGACCAAGACAAAAAAGGAGAGATCCTTGTCTTGAATCCCCAAGTTCTTCCTCTCTAGTTCATCTTGCAGTAAATACAAAAAAAAAACTGTTGCAAACTGCTCACTGACTAAACTGACCTGCAATACTTCAATCTCAAAGCTACAGGACCTGACATTTCCATCCTAGCAGGACCATTCTCAAAGACAAAGAGAAAGGTCCTGCAAGGATCGAAACGTCAGGCCCTCTAACTTTTGAGACTTTGTTAACCTGGCCTTTGAAAACAAAAATCCAGCCAAAATCAAAACATATGAACTTCTAAGGATCTCTAAATCTTTACAAATGGCGGCCCTTCTGATTGAACGCTTACCTTTCTTGTAATAGCAGTCTTTTTCAAAAGCCTGGCATATGTAGTAAAGGCAAGCTGGGAAAGGGAAAGAGTAAATTGATATTACAGGGATGTAAGTGACCGACGATTGCGAGATTCACGGCAGGGGTGCAGGCGCCCTTCAGTTTTTAGGGTGTTATCAGATGAATTATAGCAGTTTGAAATACCAGTTTGACATAAATTAAAAAAAATAAAAATAAAAATAACGACAATTGATTTCCGGAAATTTTCGGAAGTCTTACATCCCTGTCAAAGAATCGTTTCCATGCTTTGTCAAACTATCCACCTTGCAAATCTTCACGTCTGATCTTACTTGCATAGTCGTTGAGAGCGTAGAGCACTGTACAGAGACGATCCAGGCTGGGCCAGTGGGTGGGACTGCACTTGAGGGCTTGCATAAAGCCGAGCCTAGCTAGAGGAAGCTGAAGTAAGGTCACGGCAATGGTTCCAATACGATACCACACAGTCACGTCAGACTCATCAAACAACACGGCCTGCAACGGTCAGAGAAAACCCTTCACACGTCAGGGAACAACTTCATGGAGTCGCTTAATTAACCCTGACCTTCCTCAATCCTTCATAATCGCCCAGGTTGTGTTGGAGAATTATGGAGGAGTGAGGAAGGTTGTTAAATTTACACTGGAGGATTGTGGAGGATTGAGGAGGATTGAGGAAGGTTGTTAAATTTACACTGGAGGATTGTGGAGGATTGAGGAAGGTTGTCAAATTTCCAGTTGGAGGATTGTGGAGGATTGAGGAAGGTTGTTAAATTTACACTGGAGGATTGTGGAGGATTGAGGAGGATTGAGGAAGGTTGTCAAATTTACACTGGAGGACTGTGGAGGATTGAGGAGGATTGAGGAAGGTTGTTAAATTTACACTGGAGGATTGTGGAGGATTGAGGAAACATGCTACAATAAGATCTTGGAGGATTGATGAAGGTTGTCATATTTACACCGGAGGACTGTAGAGGATTGATGTGGGTTCCAAGTGGAAAGCACTTGGTTAGGCTTAAGCACCAAAATGTGAAAACAAAAGTAGAGGTCCTTTTCTCAAAGGCCTTTGAGAAAGATCCTGCTAGGATCGAAACGTCAGGCCTTGACTCTTTTTCAAATTTATTTCTTGATGGAGAGAGGATAATTTTGACGGAGGGAATAATTCGCCCACCTCAAGGTAATGCTGCATGGCAGTGGTCAGGTCTCCTTTCTGGTAAGCCATGCTGGCTAAGTTCTTGTTGGCCGAGTACTTGAGCATCAGGCCCGGTCTAACGACAGTCTCGTCATCGTCTGGAGGTTCCAGCTGAGAGAAGAGACAGAGGATGGAGGACTAGATGATTAGGAGACAGGAGAAAGAGAGGGGGGAGGGAGAGAGAGAGAGAAAGAGGGAGAGAGCGAGAGAGAGGGAAAGAGGGAATGAAAGAGAGTGAAACAGAGGGAGACAGAGGAAGAGAGGGTGATAGAGAGATAGAGAGAGAGACAGAGACTGAGGGAGTGAAACAGAGTGAAACAGAGGGAGACAGAGGGAGAGAGGGTGATAGAGAGATAGAGAGACAGACAGACAGACAGACAGACAGAAACAAAACGAAATTGAGATGGAGAGAGATAGAGATGGGAAAAGAGGGGAACAGAGAGAGAAAGAGAAAGAGAGAGGGTGGCAGAGAGATGGAGAGACAGACAGACAGATAAAAAATACGAATAAGAGTCAGAGAAATAGAGATGGGAAAAGAGAGAGAGGGAGATCGAGAGGGGGAGAAAGAGAGAAAGAGAGAGAGGGACAAGGACAGATATGCCAAGGGAAAGCATACCACACAAAGTACAATCAAGAAAAAAAACAGCCCAGAAAGCTTGACTGGACCGGGTCTAGAACCCCTCGTCCCTCCACCTGGAGATTCCAGAGCCTCTGGATCATCTGAACGTCCTCACCTCAGCCAGGAAGGGAATGTTCAGGAGCTGCTTGTAGACGGTCTCTGCTTCGTCGTTGCTGCCTGATTGCTGAAGGTCCAGCGCTTTGTTGTAGAGGGAGTACCCCTCTGCCTCCTGCACAGTAAGACAGACAGGAAATAGTCACTGACTGACCTCAAGTGGAAGGTTTTCTCTTTCGTGAAGGAGTGTGGCTCTGAAAAGAGTACACAGTCCCTGAAACATTGAGTTTCCACACTCCTTCTCGAAAGAGAAGTGCTACATGGTGTCACAGCAAACCTTCCACTTGGTATTTCCACCATGCAAACCTTCAAGTCTTATCTGAGTTACAGGCTCTTTTCAGAGCCACACTCCTTCTCGAAGGAGAAGTGCTGCATGGCGTCAGTAGTCCAGCAGTTACTTCTACCGGCCAACTTCTGCCCAGGAAAAGCGGCTAAGATAAGAGCGACTGAGACCGACCTGAGCCTCTTTGCTTGTCTCCATCTCGACCTCAGACTCGCTGTCGTCGCTGCTACTCTCGTTCAGAGCCAGGATCTTCATCTACAGAAGGATTGAGAAACACAATAGGATGCTATCTTGTTGTATTGACAACCGTGGAAAACATATCTCTTAGAGTGATATACAAAAGTGTTGCAAACTGCTTACTGACTAAAATTATCAAAAAATGCAAATCTCAAAAGTTAGTGGGCCTGACGTTTCAATCCTAGCAGGACCTTTCTCAGGACCTTTGAGAAAGGTCCTGCTAGGATCGAAACGTCAGGCCCACTAAATTTTGAGTAAAAACAAATCCTTCGCTCTCCTCTCACCCACACACTGTCTGTCCCAAGGTGTAGCCTCTCTCTGGAATTCCCTTCCTGGTTCATATTTTCCCCCAGCCTACGATCTTGCCCTTTTAAAGAGGAATGTCAATCCTATCTCCAGCCTTCCTGAGTCCCTCTCTATCTTCTTTTTTCCTTAGCCCTTTACCTTGCGTGGCTTTACAGCCTTGTTTTGGGCGAATTTGCTTATTTTAATTTTTTTAAATATCTTAGTGCTTTGTGAAACCCTGGTTACCTTGGTGAAATGACCGCCGGACTCTCGATCTCCTCCTCCTCGGAACTGACCCATCACTGCCCCTCGCTGGAGTTGAGACTTCTGGCCAGACAGCCGGTCAGTCATGGCCTTAGTGGCCACGTTCAGTCTAGCCCGATGGCCGTCTGCAAAGGCCACCGGATCCTCCCCTTCCTCCTCCTCCTCTTCCTCCTCAATGAGCGGACGCTTGGTGCCGACGGTCGACAGCCGACGCCTAAAACCGGGCGCGGCTTCTTCGGCGTCGAACTCCAGGATGCGGCGGCCGGTCGCCGTGGCGACGTCCGGGGAGCGGCCCGCCTCTACGGCCGAGAGGGATCGGCCTTCGGCCGCGAGCTGCGGGGAGAGGGCGGGGAGCTTCCCGGCCATCAGGAGTTGTTTGTTCCTGCTCAGGCTCTCGTCGGTTGGACGGGCGTGGCTAAGGGCGTCGTCCCCATGCCCCGCCCTCTCCCCATCCCCGTCCCCGCCCACTTTCTTCCTCTTTATTAACCGCGGCATGGCGCTACCTAAAGAGGAGACCAATACAAATTTAAGACTGACAAAAATTACACCACAATTTTTTTTCTTCAAAATTTAGAAAAATCAACTCTTTGATGGAGAAAAACATCTAGAGAAGATTTATTAGTATGCTTTGTTGCTTTTAAGAAATCTACAGCCAATACAGGCTGGAGTTACATATCAGAGTTTACATATGGAGTTTAGGCCGGTAGTGTATGCACAGTGTATGTAATTCATAATCATGTACACACTACATGTACATAGTAATTAGTATGCACACCCATGTATGAACATGTGTACAGCTATAGTACAATTGCAAGCTCTGGTAAACTTTATCACCAAGTATTTGATTTACTTCGACCATAAAGCTGGAATAAAGTTAGCCAGAGAACTACCCAGGTTGTTATTTTCGTTCCTCCATCATGGAAGCACAAGGGAATGTAAACAAAGGCACCGTAAATTCAAATTAAATAAACGAAATTCTGATTCTTCAGTTCAAATAATGAGCGAGAAAGTTCTGCTAAGTTTGAGTCGCGACTTTGACTGTAAATTTCACATAAAAATCACCTAAAATTAAGAAAACTATCCCTCCCTAAACGAAGACCCTGAAGTCCACTTACCAATTATCTTTCCGAGACCTCCATGGATAATTTCAGGCGATATTTTTGGACCATTTTGTGGACAATGTTTGACTTTGAGGCCGCATGTGCCACAGAACACAACACGCTCTGACAAAAATAGACAATGGCGCCCTCACGTGGCAGCCACGGCGGGAACAAATGTAGTCAACGGCTGTTTTATGACTGTTTTTTTATATAAAATAAAATAGTTATTATTATATAACTAGGAAACCATTTATTGACTTTTAATTTATTGAGATTGGCCAAAGGCAAACTACTCTCTATTTTCAAGCAATGAAAAGGTTATCAAAGTTATTAGTCTTGGATTCAAATGATTTGAATACGAAATCCGTTGTGGTAATAATTATTATAGCCTTTTGAAAAACAAAATGGCAGAGTTACATTTCAAATTGTCATATTTTAGTCGAAGAATTCAAGACACACTAACAAACAAAGAAATCAAAAGACAAGGACAATATCTTATTTTTAAAGCCTGTTACAGATTTAATTCATTTATTTGCGTATTGCGGCACACAAAATCTTACTTTATTTACCATTTGTTTCGGAAAGCCAAAGAAACGAAAAGAAAAACTCCCGGATGTGGCCATTCGAACGGCAATGTACACAAATGCTGTGCGTTGCTATAGTAACGATCTTTGTAAATTGTTTACAAGATTGACTTTGCTTTTACTAAGTGGCTCTGTCTTTTAGATCGAGCTGAAATCAATGTCAACATGAAAATATGATCGAATCGTTGAATGCATAAACAAAAATTATCATCAAGGTAAGTTTAAAACTATAAATGACACAAGAGAAGGCACATAATATATTTTGAAAGGTGATTACTTTGTGAACGAAATCAAGAATCATTTTACAAGCTTGATAATTCATATTGTTTGAAAGTTCTCTTGAAATAATGCAACAAAGTCTTACAAAGAAACGACCACATCAGTACAAAAAATTGTTGCCAAAAAATTCCAATCACGCGCTTAACACGTGATTGCGAGCTTTTCGCCACCAAGGCGCATGCGCACAACGCGTAACGCTAGTCGGGCACTCGAGCACAGGCTACCTCCGATTCCCCAAAAGAGAACACGAGGTACCAGACCATCCTTACTCGTGTGCACGAGTTCAAGGCGTGATTGAAACGCTACAACGTTGCCGTCGACAAACTGACCACAAATCCGACCACACCCTCGTTGACGTCATACCTCTGACGCGCGTGCGTGTTCCCTTGGACCTGGTTGGTCGAGCCCCTAGCAACCGCACATGCGCATTCCGATCCGTACACGGGGCGACCTTCGGAGTAAAATAATAGGGTGCTTTTTGACGATCACAATAATCATTTTATTGGTTCGATCGACTTCTTTTCCAACGAGGTTTTCGCCCTGGCAAAATTTTACTTAGTTCATAGTAAGCACCGAAGTAATTCCTGGCTTTTATCGTCAAAAAGCACCCCAAGGTATACAATATTTAGTGGTTAAATCTTAGTAATATATGTAGAATGAATAGTACAAAAACTTTAGCACTTGTTCCTTAAAACTACATCCAATGCTGACTGCTCTAACCATAGCACGATGAAAACTCTGCGATTAGATCGCTTTTTTTTACAAATCTCGCGGATAACACAAACGTGAATACATTTTTTTTGCAGAATAATACAAATGTTCCAAACAAGTTTAACTTCAAGGTAAACTCCGCCGATCGTACCATGAACTAACCCAATACCAATCTAAACCGAAAAGCATCCATGCACACATCTCTCAATTCCTCATTTCTGACCAAATAGGTCTTAAAATATTTAGATATCATTGAACCAACACAAAAAGCTCCACCGAACACATCAACTTTTCCTCTGAAAAAACAACAACATTCTTAACCAACATAATGCTCTAGCAGTATAGTTCACTTCGTGGTAGGATTGACAATCAAAATAAAGTCCTTACTCAAAATAATACTGAAAACAAACATACAAAGTTTATCAAACATCGATCTGTTATAAAAGAAAGGATGGAAAACCGAAGAATATTTGCATAATATTTTTAGCATTAGCATTTTTACATAATTAAACATAAAATATATGAAAAACGAACTGCTGGTATAGTTAGCCCAATTTTGGGACACAAGCACCTCTCCCAAAGAATCACTTTTCACCGAATATAATCAGATTTTCTTATCCTTATTTTCTGCTGTAAACCAATCCCAACTTGCCATACCACATGAAAAATATCATCAAAAAGTCAAAAACTGAGACATTTCCGAAAAACCGGCTAAGGCTTCGACTTCGTTTCAATTTCCGTCTTCCATTTTTTAGAGTACATGTACAAGGAATGAAAACAGTTTTGAAAAAGGTATTCCGTTCTAGACAAAAAGATTCCCAGCTTCAACTTCAATAAAGAAGTGTCTTAAACTTCAGGGCAGGAAGCCGGATTTTTGATAAAAAAAATCACCCAGCGTAAAATTTTAACATGCAAAATAATTACACTGAAATACTTATGGGAAATCAGTACCGAGTATAAACAATTCAATTACGACTATAGAGAGCGCACTAACAATATCAGCTCATTGGGGGAGTTAAACAATAATACATGTACGATTCTTCGAAACCATTTACATTTCGTGGGACACTTTCTTTGGTACCGAATGCTTAGTTTCACAGAAAAAATAATTAATTACAAATTTGAATAGAAAAATTTGACAATTTTAAGTGTACAAGTATTACTTTATATGCCCAGAAGCCTTTGAAAGGGTTTACACGCGCTGTCCTGACTTATAGAAAGAAAACAAAATTGTTATAAAAAGGAAATTATTTAATCACCATTTTGTATATACTGACCTTTGACCTCGTGCATGCATATGCACGAGCTTCATGAATAATAAATGCTTTCTGTGACGTCAGGCCTTAACGCTCAACTCGTGCAATCGGTTCGTACCGTGGCTCAAAATCCTAGTCGAAAAACACCAATCTTGCCTTGTTTAAATTTGCCGTATTTGCAAAGCGTAACCCCAAAACAGGTCAAAACAAATTGGTAGAAAATAAGCCCCCACGAAGACGAGAAATACAGGCTGTATTATTCAATTTGAAAAAAAAAATTAAAAAAATATATATCAAGCGTTTTTATTTCCGTCTTGAGCAGATGGCTTGAGACAACAGCATGTCGTGTCACTGCGCAGGGGGTTAAAGGTCACCGCGCAGCTGACGAACTCCCCCCTCCCTCCGGGAAAAGAATGGTCCGAGTTGCCGCTTCACAGGAATGGAATGGAGTCAGTGGCGACATCCTCTGACGTCATCAGCTCTTCCTTCCTGCGAGGTCAAATGGAAATAACTTAATAAGAACATTTTATTCTATTCGAAGCGAGTTGGGCCCTTTTCAAAAACCTGTCTTAGGCTCAGTCACAATTATTTCACAATTTCTGTCATACATTGTAAAGTACAAGACATGAACATGGGAGGCCTCTGGCTTCGCTTTTTAATGTTGCACAACATTCAGCTTTAACTTCAACAAAGAACTCCAACCTGTGTTCTCAGCTTTTGGATAGCAGAGACGAAGCCGGAGCCGAAGCCTAAGCCGGGTTTTGGAAAAGGGTCCTAGTGATGCAATGCATGAAATAGATAGGTGCCCTTTGCTTTATACAGCTACGCAACAGAGTTACATAACACACTGGATGTCTACGGGCTATGCATACTGGGAACTAGTCAAAGATGGCCGCCGCCCTTACTTGTTTCGGCCGCGGTTTCTCCTGTCACGAGAGGGCGCTTCGGTGGCGGCTGGTCGTAATCTGCGCGTGCGTCGTTTGCTGTTGCTACCCGCGGTGGGCGCGTCTCTGTTCTTCTCCAGACTCCGAGCTGCTTTGCGCAGCTTCTTATTCCATTTCTGCGTGGGGGGGGGGGGGGTAGAAGGAGGGGAGGGGGAGAAAGTTTGAAGTCACTTTATAGTTCAAGAGTTGCCATACTGTCGATGTCATACATCTCCGTGTATTTCCAATAGGGGGAAGACCTAGAACTAGCTCTAGATGCCCGTTTCGGGCACGGTCTAATACAAAGTTATAATTATTGAGGTTTTTCACCTGACGTCACTTGACCGCCAAAAGCCAATTAGCATGTCCACGGGAGCGTCCAAATACGCGGACGCGTATTCAAATATCGAATCTGATTATTGCCATTGGACATTTGATGACTCGAAGGCGCGCGCGTTCCGCGTACATACGCGTGAATTGAACGCTGCCTCGCAAAAAGCATTTGACTGAAAAACCTCTATAGCAGTACTGCTGTTGGCATGAAGGGCGCCCTCACCTGGACACGCCTAGGCCAGCTGTCCTCCCACTCAGCGGCAATGCACTCGTCCGTCAATCTCAGGCGACCATTGTCCAGGTCCTGGTGACACATGATGACGTAGTCCGTGCCTATGGCAACCTTGGGGCAGACGCACGACTCTTCCGTCACTAGCTGGACCTGCGCACAAAGGACGGTGGGAGGAGGATGTGTCAATGGGAGGCCGTGGAGGGCGCTATCACAAGCAACTGACGCCAATGGCCGCTATGTTAACACCATTTTGGCTACTGTGGACTGTTTTATGATGAGAAACCAATGCAGAAAGAGTGCCAAAATGGCCGACAGTGGCTTCAGTTCTGAGTAGACCCTGGGAACAAGGCTGGCAAACCCCTCGCATTGGGAGTACCAAAATGGCCGAGTGTCATCAGTTCTGAGTAGACCCTGGGAACAAGGCTGAGAAACCCCTTGCATTGGGAGTGCCAAAATGGCCGACAGTGGCTTCTACTGTATTGGGAGTACCAAAATGGCCGACAGTGGCTTCTACTGTATTGGGAGTACCAAAATGGCCGACAGTGGCTTCTACTGTATTGGGAGTGCCAAAATGGCCGACAGTGGCTTCTACTGTATTGGGAGTGCCAAAATGGCCGACAGTGGCTTCTACTGTATTGGGAGTACCAAAATGGCCGACAGTGGCTTCTACTGTATTGGGAGTACCAAAATGGCCGACAGTGGCTTCTACTGTATTGGGAGTGCCAAAATGGCCGACAGTGGCTTGTATTGTATTGGGAGTGCCAAAATGGCCGACAGTGGCTTGTATTGTATTGGGAGTACCAAAATGGCCGACAGTGGCTTCTACTGTATTGGGAGTGCCAAAATGGCCGACAGTGGCTTCTATTGTATTGGGAGTGCCAAAATGGCCGACAGTGGCTTGTATTGTATTGGGAGTGCCAAAATGGCCGACAGTGGCTTCTATTGTATTGGGAGTACCAAAATGGCCGACAGTGGCTTCTTCTGTATTGGGAGTACCAAAATGGCCGACAGTGGCTTCTACTGTATTGGGAGTACCAAAATGGCCGACAGTGGCTTCTACTGTATTGGGAGTGCCAAAATGGCCGACAGTGGCTTCTACTGTATTGGGAGTGCCAAAATGGCCGACAGTGGCTTCTACTGTATTGGGAGTGCCAAAATGGCCGACAGTGGCTTCTACTGTATTGGGAGTACCAAAATGGCCGACAGTGGCTTCTACTGTATTGGGAGTGCCAAAATGGCCGACAGTGGCTTCTACTGTATTGGGAGTACCAAAATGGCCGACAGTGGCTTCTACTGTATTGGGAGTGCCAAAATGGCCGACAGTGGCTTCTACTGTATTGGGAGTGCCAAAATGGCCGACAGTGGCTTCTACTGTATTGGGAGTACCAAAATGGCCGACAGTGGCTTCTATTGTATTGGGAGTACCAAAATGGCCGACAATGACTTCAATGCAGGCTCTCCCGTGACCTCCTTACCTCACCAATAGGAATGTTGATATTGGTGAACTTGAGCACGTCTTGCACCATGACGTTGGTGTGCACAACGTTCTCTTCGGAAATGACGAAAGAGAGGACAGTGGCGCGAATGACTGCGGAGAAGAAAAAAACAATTAAAAAGAATTAATCTAAATTTTGTGTTCGATATCATTACTGAGTATTCTTGTGGGGGTCCAGCATTACAAACATGAATATCGTAAATTGTTTTTTTGTATTATTTTACTACGACGGCCGACCATAGTTTGCCAATCACTGATTGGCAAAAACTGTGGCTGTTACGTAGCAAAATAAAGGTCTATTTCACCACTGGGATTTTTTTTTTGATGAGGCAGTTTACAAAATGAAGGCTTAGGCTCGGGCTTAGGCTTCCGACATAATTTCTCTTACCCGTTATAATGCCACACCCACATGCAAATAGAAACAAGCGTTTGCCCCAGTTTCTTGGGGAATACTCTGTACCTATCAAGCCAAGTAGCCAACAAACCTACAAACTCGGCGATAAACCACATCCTGGAATTTGTTTAGGTTTTGTCAGACGGAGACGAAGCCTGAGCCCGAGCTCTGAGCCCGAGCAAAGGGCCTCAGAGTACGAAGACGAACGAGGAGACATGATTTCTGTTGTCATGGAAACGTGTGACTCACCATACTCATATGCCTTCTCCACGAACACGCCTTGGTTTACTCGCAGCGACTCACATCGCTTGCAGACGGCTAAAAACAAAAGAAATCGTTCTTCTAATTATTCGATTAATCGGAAATCATGTTTTCATATAATTTAGTGGGCCTGACGTTTCAAACCCCTGATCTTTCTCAAAGGCAGAGTGCCTTTGAGAAAGGTCCTGCTAGGATCGAAACGTCAGGCCCTTTAACTTTTGAGATAAACGGAATACTATCTAAATGCAAGTAAAATCCAAAGACCTTTTCCCGTTCCCGTTTTATAATTATTTATCTCGTTTCAAACTTGAAGTTAATACAAAAACCGTTGCAAACTGCTTACTGACTAAAATGACCTGCAATACAAATATTTTGCCTTTGATAAAGGACCTGCTAGAATCGAAACGTCATGCCCTCTAACTTTTAAGATTTTTGATGCAAACTTGAGTATGATCCTTTTTGGGGGGGGGGGGGGAGGGGGTGAAAGGGCGCCCTCTCTTGTTGGGGAAGCGCTCACCTTTCCTCTTGGACTTGGGCGGCAGCTGAGTGTCGTCAGAAGGAGCGGGCTCTGTAATAATCACGCCCTCTGTGTCCGATATCGCCGTGCCACCGTCAGCTGTAATCTCCTCGTCTTCATCTGAAAAAAAACACCCCAAAACAAACGAAACATGTTGGATGACATTTCAAGATGAACTGAGAATACGCTGGGTCGTCTGTTTCTTCCTCTCTATCTATCTGTCTCTTAAACTCTTCCTATCTCTGTCTTTCTCTGTCTCAATGTTTCTCCCTGTTTCTCTGTCTTTCTCTGTCTCAATGTTTCTCCCTGTTTCTCTGTCTTTCTCTGTCTCAATGTTTCTCCCTGTTTCTCTGTCTTTCTCTGTCTCTCTGCGCTCCCTATCTCTTTCTTTCTCTCCACCTACCCTCCGCCTTTCTCTCTACACACATCTCCTTCCCTCTCTGCTCTCTCTCCGTCTTTCTCTTCACCTCTTTCTTTCTCTCCCCTTCCATCTCCTCTCTCTCCCCATCGCTCTCTCTCCCTACTTCCCCCTCTGTCTTCCCCTCTCCCCTCTGCCCTTCTCTCTACACACATCTCCCTCTCTCTCCGTCTTTCTCTACATCTCTCTCTTTCTCTCCCTCCTTCGATCTCCTCTCTCTCCCCATCGCTCTCTCTCTCTCCCTACTCCCCCTCTGTCTTTCCCTCTCCCCTCTGCCTTCCTGTCTCTCTACCTTTTTCTGTCTCTCTCAATGGACATAGCAACATGCTTCCATGGACTCGTTGGTAGAAGCAATAACCTGTGAAATCGCCAAAGGTTCGACCGCCTTTTAACACATCCAAATTAAAAGCTAACATTCATATCATGCCCCAGTTAGTTCGAGTCTGGTTTTCTCGTTATCGCGAGAAAAACCGCAAAAAAAAAAGATACCAAGAAAAACGACGAACTTTAAACCAAAAAATGACAGAAAACTAGATCGGCACCATACCCATGAAAGTGACAACAGCGCAAGGTTAATCGGACTGCTTTGCCCTTGTAGCTTTTCACTCAACAAGTGGTCTATAAATATCCCTCCGCCAAAGGTTTCCCACATTCGCACTACTGCCATTAAAGGTGCGAGGGTAAACGTCAGGAGATAGGACTGCATGACGGGCTGAATACACACTGGTCGAAACGTTGAATTTCCAGCTCTTTCAGAGCCACACATTACCTCTCACTCTGCCTTTGAGAAGGGTCCTGCTAGGATCAAAACGTCAGACCCACTCAATTTTGAGATCTCAACAGATATGTTAAAAATTAAAATGGTGTCACTGCAAGCCTTTATCTTGGTACTTCCACCATGAAAACATTCAAGTCTTATCCGCATTTTGTATCGCCTTGATTTCAATGAATACATTAAATTTTATTTCATTCAGCATTCTATTGCGTGTTTTCAGAGACTAGTTGACTATCTTGGCCACCATCTAAGGGCTGGGTAGCTCAGATGGTAAGAGCACTGGTACACAGAACCAGAGGTCTCGGGTTCAAATCCCGGTCCAGTCTTTGCCAATTGTTATCGTTCATTTTCGGGTCAAACAAACCAAGGAAAAATTGACAAATTAAAAAATTGGCAAAGGAAACTTGGACTGGACCGGTACCGGGACTTGAACCCGAGACCTCTGGTTTTACGCACCAGTGGTCTTCCATCTGAGCTATCCAGCCCTAGTTAGATGGTGGCCTTCCCAAATAGTCAACTAGTCTTTGCCGGGGTGGGGGCGCCGGTCAAAAGTTTTCTTTGCCAATTTATTTCGTTCATTTTCTGTGTACATCTGTGGGAGCAACTTCGAGAGACACGGAACAAGGAACCGACTGGAACCAAAGTCTATCCATTCCACCCCTCCTCACCCTTACAGCGCCCGAGGCAGTTCACTAATTGGGCTCTCGGCTAACGGCCAAAAAAATGTTCCCCTCTCCCCTTCCTGAATCTTTTCCCCAAGCGTCGCTCTGTCTGAATTCTGATCACCTCGACAAAAAAGAGGGGATTTCAGTTTCAGCGGTCTGTCAAATCGACAACGATACCTCACTACAGCAAGGGTTTACAATCGAGCCAAGCACGTGTCACATTTAATGGTAAACACTTTCGGAGACAGGGGTAGGTGAGATTGAGGCAGATTTTTATTAACGACTTCTTGGTGGCGAGTAGGGGGTGAGATCGCACTTTGTAAATGTAGCATGACCGTATACGTGCGTGTGATCATAATACCATGTGTAGTACACAGAGGTAAAATCATATTCAGTTTGGAAATGCAGTTTAATGTATTTTCAATGAGGTTTTTTTTCTGCTTGAAGTGTATTTATAGCACAGATGCTATGGTGCTTTACCCGAATATCTGTAGCTAGTGATTTACGTCGATGCAGCCAATTCCCATAGACTTGTGTGTTAGACCCTGTCTGTATTCATTGGCTATGGCTTCAGATTATACACGAGTCTATGGAAGCCACTAGCTAGTGGCTGCAGCCAATTCCCATAGACTCGTGTGTTAGACCCTGGCTGTATTCATTGGCTATGGCTTCAAATTACACACGGGTCTATGGAAGCCACTAGCTAGCGGCTGTAGTCAATTCCCATAG
Organism: Luidia sarsii; assembly: GCA_949987565.1. Taxonomy (NCBI): domain Eukaryota; kingdom Metazoa; phylum Echinodermata; class Asteroidea; order Paxillosida; family Luidiidae; genus Luidia; species Luidia sarsii. The sequence continues at coordinate 529,135 of OX465122.1, forward strand.
ACCTGTGTGTTAGACCCTGTCTGTATTCATTGGCTATGGCTTCAGATTACACACGGGTCTATGGAAGCCACTAGCTAGCGGCTGTAGTCAATTCCCATAGACTTGTGTGTTAGAAACTTAGATGTCTGTATTCATTGGCTATGGCTTACAATTAAACACGAGTCTATTTTGACAGACATTCGATATTCAAGATTTCAAGTCAGTCAACTAGATACCCTACTGTCAGCCTAAAAGTCCAATCCAATCTGTTGGAGATAGCTATGCAATTATCCCATTTCCGATAAAGGAGTTATCTAGTTGTGCTAACTGTCTGTCTCTACAGTATTTCAGAGGATCAGAGCAGAGTATGGGCGGCCAATGTGGCAAAAAAGACACATGTCAAATGAAAGCTTAACCGTCGAAATAAAGAACAACGCCAGAAAATAAAGGAACAACGGCAAAATGAAATACAACGGCAAAACAAGAGGTTAAGCTTTCATTTGATTTTGACAGTTGTCTTTGTTGCCCCATTGGCTGCCCATAGCAGAGTGGTGTCTCGCTCGCTGGAGTCGGTTTGACGGCTGTTTGGTGGTGAGAAATGTTTACAATCCTGGGTTGGGGTGGATTTGGGATGGGGAAGAGAAAAGTTTTTTTTGTGGGGGGGGGGTCAAGGGGGTGACAGATGGGTAAGCCGAAAGTGCAGAGGAAGCTCGTTACTGGGGTGCCAGTAGGGGGAGGGGGGGGGGGGGTTAGAAGTATCTGACAAATTGGTGACAGGTTCTGACCTTAGGCACTGCAAACCTGCTCCACTTAAAAAGCAATCAAGTTGTGTCGTTTCTCAGGCACCACGGACTTCCTAGTATGATAGTATCCCATCTATCTCCCCCTCCCTCCCTGCCTCTCTCCCTCTTCCTCCCTCCCTCTCTGCCTGCCCGTCCCTCCCTGCCTCCCTCCCCTCTCCCTCCCTCCTCCGGCACCACTTCCCAGTGCCTCATCTATCTCCCCCTCCCTCCTTGCCTCCCTCTCCCTCTCTCCCCCCTCCCTCTCTCCCTGCCTGCCCGTCCCTCACTGCTCCCTCTACCTCCCTTCACCGGCACCACGTACTTCCCAATCCCAGTACCCCATCTATCTCCCCCCCTCCCAGGCCCTGCCTGCCTGCCCCCCTCTCCCTCCCCACCAATCCAACTTCTAAAAAGCCTCCCAAGGTTAAAGAACAACACACTGGGCAATTTGTCAGCCCAACAATACTTCTTTTTTTGAGGTGGAAACTCAGAACTTCCTCCACCGAAATCCTAGTAATTGGATTGAGGCTTAAAAGTACCCCTGAGTGACAAGTAATTATATCCATACGGCAAACACGAGAGTAACTGCATCGTCCGGGGTGAAGGGGAGAAACGGCAAACCGTGGAGCTATGAAGCAAACATTATTCTCTTGTGCGCGGCTATTTGCTGGACTGTCTAGCCTCGTTGACCAGGCACCATTAACAAGGGTTGACAGAAAACGGGCCGATAAAAGACCGCCTCTTAGGTGTCAGGATTCAGTCACCCCCCTCCCACCACCAAAAAAAAAGCCAGACAAAATTAGCCCAAAGTGGTCAGCGTGATTGGAAGGTATAGCTTACGTGGCAGTGACAGGGTGGTAGAATGTGATGGAGGTGGATGAACGAAGTGAGCAACCACCTGATAGAACAGACAGACAAATGTAGAAGGTGGTGGCAATGCCGTGTCTCACTGAGGTGAGCAACCACCTGATAGAACAGACAGACAGACAGATGTAGGTGGTGCCGTGGTGGCAATGCCGTGTCTCACTGAGGTGAGCAACCACCTGACAGAACAGACAGACAAATGTAGAAGGTGGTGGCAATGCCGTGTCTCACTGAGGTGAGCAACCACCTGACAGAGCAGACAGACAAATGTAGAAGGTGGTGGCAATGCCGTGTCTCACCATGGAGCTATATAGCTCCATGGTCTCACTGAGGTGAGCAACCACCTGACAGAACAGAACAGACAGATGTAGAAGGTGGTGGCAATGCCGTGTCTCACTGAGGTGAGCAACCACCTGACAGAACAGACAGACAGATGTAGAAGGTGGTGGCAATGCCGTGTCTCACTGAGGTGAGCAACCACCTGGCAGAACAGACAGACAGATGTAGAAGGTGGTGGCAATGCCGTGTCTCACTGAGGTTAGCAACCACCTGACAGAACTTGCCGTCTCACCCTGTCTCTGCCTTTCCCTTTCTCTCTCTCTCTCTCTCTCTCTGTCACTGTCAGTGTGATTCTCTCCCTGCCTTTTCCTCTCTCTCTGTCTCTTTGCTGTCTCTCTTTCTTTCTTAAGTTCTTTCTCTGTCTTCCCACTCTCTCTGTCTCGGTCAGTCTTTCCCTTCGTCACTCTCTCTCTGTCTTCTCCCACTACCCATTCTCTGCCTCTGTCTCACTCTCTCTGCTTGTCTAGTTGTCTGTTTCCATAGAGGTCCCCGAGGCTAAAATTCTCTGTCTCTCGCCTCAGTATTTTCTCTGTGTCTATCTCCTTCTCTTTAGACAGTATATACACCCTTTATCTCTGTCTTAGGTTGCCTGTTGTTGTGATAAATGTTTTATGGAACTCCACTCTTGATTGTTTTGATGGCTGGGTTTTCTTGGTCCCCCGTGTTGCCGATGTCACGCCGCGCTGCGGGTTGTTTGTTTGCGCTTCTATTGTTTACTCTGGCTGCCTCCTGATTAGATTATGCGTTCCATGCAGGTGCCTGTGATATGCAGGTATGTAAGGGGGTGGGGTATGGTTGTCACAGGGAGACGATGACCTGTAGCAGGTGGGGTGGTTCCCCCCTTCCATCTCCCATCTGCCGTTCCCATACCCCACCCCTCTAAGTCGGCCCTAATCTTCAGGTATCCGAGACAGAAATGCGCAGGTAAGACTAAGAGTATATCGTTTCAGGTACAGTAGAGTATATCATTTCAGGAAATTTCAGGTACAGTATATCATTTCAGGTAATTTCAGGTACAGTAGGCTATATAAAGAGTATATCATTTCAGGAAATTACAGGTAGCCTATAAGGGTATCATTTCAGTTATAAATTTAAGATATCATTTCAGGTATAAAAAATATCATTTCGGGTATAAAGGTATAAATAAGACTAAAGGCTTTGCATGGGGGGTTTATCAATAAAGGAGGGTTTGCGGTGACACATGTATAAGGTCTCTTAAAGAAGAGGTGTGGTTCTGAGAAGAACCTGAGTGATAATTCGACGTTCCGACCAGTGTGCTCTGGCCGTCATCAGGAGAATTAATGCCTTAGACTATAATAAGCTTCTCCAACACCGGGTCCAAGGCATTCTCCTGATGACGGCCAGAGCATACTGGTCGAAACGTCGAGTTACCACTCAGGTTCTTTTCAGGACCACACCTCTTCTATAACTGGAGACCTTATACATGGTGTCACCGCAAACCTATATTGTATAAAAGTACAACATGCTGCAAGGCACGGCATTATAGTGTTGCCAGATCGCTATTAATAGTACACGTGATCTTCACCCTTGATATGGGTCGAACCACCCAAGCCTATAATTATTTCCCCACAGAGCATTTTCCGAACTCTTTGGTTTCACAGGCAACTTTGGACCGCGCTGACGTCACGACATTCTTACCACGCGCCAGGGGTGGTAGGGTGAGAGCGGACAGGGAGCACTTCCTTCAGCGGAAGAAAACATTCCTCAACAATTATGTCAAGATTGGAATTCGATTGAAATAATGCAAGTGGTTTTGTTCTCAAGGGTCAAGTCACAAGAGGATATTTTCGCAGACTATTTTTTGTTGTTGAAAAACTCGAAAACGCATCAGGAACGCGTAGGGGGTGCTGACAGACATTCCTTTGTGACTTGTGTCAAAATATCTCAGATATCCATCTGCAAAAGCGAAACATCACGCAGTTTTTAACTTCTTGAACTTTATAAATCTCTCTAAGAGACTGGCGTTATGACGCTTGCAAATATTGTTTGTCCTAGACTGTTTTTGTTTTTCAGAATTTTTTTTGGGAGATTTGCGGTTGATTTTGAACTAGCAAAACAACAATTTCTGACACTACAGAACGGTGCGTAAACCGTGACGGTTTTTGGCATTTTTCTACTCTAACTTTGCAGGATTTCATTCTGGGAATGTTTAATCAATGGTACAACACAGGCTAGGAACACACGGACTGTGGCAATCTTTTGACTTTTACCAATGTTGTATTCTAACTTGGCCCTTTAACAGAAGAACCTGTCGCATTTCAACCTTCGCATTTAGTGTAGAATTACCACCCACGGCATTCCAAATGGGCTACGTAACAATGGCTGCATGAAAGTTATATCTGCGGTCAATCGTCTCTCAGAATAGGGTTACTTCATGTGACGCCGAGAGAGTAAGTTATCCGGGACCAAACATCATGTACGTAAATGGTTTGAGTATGGATATGTTTTTTTATGACTGAGCAGCCTGCATCAACTCTTGCCCTACGTCACTCGGCAAGATGTAACAGTGTGTTTTCCCTGTGACCTTAAAAAACCACCGCAACTCCAAATGTGGTTCAGTCAGCGGGTCGTCTGTGTCTGCCCTAGCAGCACCATGGGGTCACTGGGGTGGAGGGGGAGAGAGAGGGAGGGTAAAGAGAAATGAGAGGGAGGAAGAGAGAGAGAGTGAGTGAGAGGGGAGAGAGAGAGAGAGAGAGAGAGAGATGGGGGAGGGAGAGGGAGAGGAGAGGGAGAGAGGAGAGAGGGAGAGGCAGAGAGAGGGGAGAGTGAGGGGGAGAGGGAGGCAGAGCAAGAGGAGAGAGTGAGGGAGGGGATAAAGAGAGAGAGAGAGAGGGAGAGGAAGGCGGAGAGAAAAGAGAGGGGCAGAGGGGAGATAGATAGATAGATACACAAAGAGGGGATATAGGAAGAGAGAGAGAAGGGAGAGACAGAGAGACAGACAGATAGGGAGGGTGAGAGGGAGAGAGGACAGAGAGACCCTAACAAGTAGAGACAGCGACAGAAAGAGAGAGAGAGAGACATAAAGGGAAATGGAGGGAGAGAGTGAGGGTGAAGAGAGGCAGACAGGCAGACAGGCAGACAGTACAGAGGGGAGAAAGAGAGAGGGGGAAAGAGAGAGAGAGAGAGAGAGAGAGGGGGGGGGGGTCTTGAAATTGTTTCTTGTCGAGCACGGAGCGTAAACACCAGACAGTGGGCGGGAGCCGAGGACAGATTTACCGAGCCTCACTCTGGCTAATTTATCGGTTCATCAATCCTTGGCTGACCTAATTGGCAGGAGCAGGATGTGGCATGATGGAGTCGGCAATGTTCGGAGGAGAGCTTCTTCTCGATTTGTTTGGACGTGGGAAGGAAGCCGAGACTTAAAGACAACCCAAACACCACATGGCATTGGGTGAAGATTGACAGGGAACGTGGAAAAATGTATTTTATGGTTAAAATCTATCCTAATCCTAGCAGGACCTTTCTCAAAGGCAGAGTTAAAAAAAACTATGTAACATTTTAAAGGGGGAAGCGCGTGCATTTTTTTTCGATTCAGAGTCCCTGCGTCTGCCTGAAGAATGCCGGTGCCGGCTGAATATACACTGCCTAACTTTATCTGTTTAATTTACAAGAGGTAGATTAGTATAAAAGAGGTTCTCTTCTATAGTTCTACATGACTTTTCGACCAGTGTAGAGATTTCTCGGTCCTACATGGCATAGTATTGGGTTCAGCAGAGTACAGTACTAAAAAACTATGTTGAGGATTGTTGGGGTCAGCATGGTTGTCTGGCCTGGCAGCCACACAATGAAGATAGTCAAAAAAATATATAGAAAAGCCCCCAAAACAAAGGGCCTAAAGGGAAAGACCCCAAAGAAAAGGCCCAAGAGAAGAAGGCTCAAGAGAAAAGGCACCAAAGAAAAGTCCCAAAAGAAAATCTACAATCAAGGGGTACTCTTCTATAGTTCTATCTTATCAGTTTAGATCTGTCTCTGTCCTACCTGGCATAGTATCCACGATAGCTTCAGGGGTAAGACACACACCCCTGGTGTACTCGGGCAGGTGCTGGCACGACAGGTACTCCGGCCAGGTGACATTGTAGCGGAGCATCGTGGGTTCGCAGCGCCGTCTAGCGTCGACGCAGACCCCCTTGCAGGGAGGAATGGCCTCCACCTCGAACTCCAGACTCCGGGTGCAGATGGGCGCGTACATGGTGCAGAGGAAGAAGACGAGGAGATCGCTGCAGTTCGTGTTGACGAGGTCCTGGAATTGTTCGATGGAGAGGCGGGCGTTCTCCTGGGCGCTGTGGTGCAGGAGGTTGGGCATCTGTGTCATGTTATACTTCATCGACTGGCACATGGGGAGCTGAATCGGCTCGCAACCTGCCGCCTCCGTTCCGGGAACGAAACTGAGACAGACCAGGGTGAACGCCGCCACTAACCCCACCAGACTCAGGTGATGCGCCATCTTTTTAACCCTCAAAACTCAGACGGAAGGCTGTCGAATGTACCTCTTGTTTTTACAGGAGATGATGATTCTCAATGAGAGTATTCTTCTTGAAGGCTCTCTGGTGAAATGCTCTCTTTTTGAAGATGTTGATTCTTTGACTTTAGTATTTTTTTCTTAGATGGAAAGACTGTTTGATGGTCGTTCTTTTTTGGGAAGAGAATGAAGATTCTCTTTTGGAAGGATAGCTTTGTCGTGGAGAGTTTCCACTTGAAGGAGGAGGACTCGCTAACAGAAGTCTCTTGGATAGAAAGACTATACCGGGAAGGGTCTTTTTTAGAAGTGGACCGTCGATTCTTCGGCGGTGGCTCTTCGAAGACAGCTTCTCTGATGGGAAAGACTCCGTTTTCGGAAATCCTACTCTCTCACAGACACAATCCAAGAGTCCGTCGTCTTTCCTCGGCAGAGCAGCCCGACAACGAAACGGAGTCTGATCAACTCGACGTTAAATACCGACGATTATCCACCGCCAGACTGTTGACAAACATCGATGTTTACGCTTCCCGAGTACTGATTTATCCTTTCCGGTGTTGTCGTGTTTTCGCGGGGTCCAGACAAAAAATAAAATATCCTCTACGGTCGGGAGGGGAAGAACGTGGTGAGCCGGTGATCCTGCGATCTACTAGTGCCAGGGTAGAGGCACATGTGGGTACTACGCAGGTCGTACGACTGTCAGCTTCCGAGGGAGAGAGAGAGGGGGGAGGGAGGGGAGCTGCGAGAGAGGGGGAGATAGATCACTCAGTGGGCATTAGGTAATCAGTCACAGACGGGCTCTTGGTTTAGCCCCATTCCAAACACAGCAGGACTTATCGGAAGTCCCCGAGATTATTATTGAGGGGGGTGTATGGAAGGATGGATGTCAGTGAACAGTGATGCGATGCAGTCCCGTATCTGACGGCGAACTAACTTCGTGGGCTTCTCCTTCGCTTATGCTTAGACCGTCAAGGAAGTACGAAAGCGTACATCACGCTCCGAGGAGACGAGAGTCGGGTTCGTCAGACAATCAGGACGTTGGGTTCAACCACGTGACTCCCACACAGCCTGGAAGAAGTCGGCCGGATGGGGCGGTCGCACACACCGTTGCACCACTAGGCGCTGGCTTGCTACTTGCTCGGGGTTTGGTCATGAATCCATGTTGCGGGGCCACTCGGATGGCCCGTCAGCATGGATAGGAGGTGTCGACGTTGACATGTGTCAGTCATGCGTTGGCGCTGGCATGCGGGCTCCCTGGTATGAGTGTGACAGCTCAGGATGGCTACCGCTAATCGGCCGACTGTTTACCTGTCCGGCAGCTATCGGGACTGGTTACTGCCACTCCAGTCCAGCGGGGGGAGGTTAATCGATGGGACATGTTTGCCCTTTTTTTTTTGTTCGTTCTCCGTCTTCTCTCTTGCTCTTGTCACCCTTTTCTACACACTCTTCCATCAACTCCAGACAGCAACGAGGTGATGTGGGGTGAAGGAAAGACAGAGACCGAGAGTGAGACAGAGAGACAGAGAGAGACAGAGAGAGAGACAGAGAGAGAGAGAGGCAGAGAGAGAGAGAGAGGCAGAGACAGACAGAGAGAAACAGAGAGAGACAGAGAGAGGGGGAGAGAGAGAGAGACAGAGACACAGAGAGACACAGAGAGACACAGAGAGACAGAGACAAAGAGGAAGAGAGAGGCAAAAAGACAGAAAGACAGACGGATAGACAGTGGCAGAACTGAGAGAGACAGAGACAGAGAGAGAAAGATAGAGAGAGGGAGAGAGAGGGAGAGAGAGAGAGACAGACACAGAGAGGGTCAGGGTGAGACGAAGTGAGAGACAGAGGGGGAGACAGACACAGAGAGAGACAGAGCGAGACTGAGTGAGTGACAGAGATGCAGAGAAAGATGACGAGAGAGACAGAGTGACAGAAAGGCAAAGAAACAGAGAGAGACAGAGACAAGGAGGAAGAGAGAGGCAAAAAGACAGAAAGACAGACGGATAGACAGAGGCAGAACAGAGAGAGTCAGGGGCGGAGGAAGACAGGGGGAGAGAGAAAGAGAGAGAGGGTGAGAGACACTTTTGACAAAGCTACTTTGTCCTGTCAATCACACCGGAAGGCCCATGTGAGTCTCTTGCAAACAACAGGCTGACAAATATCACCTCTGCAGGGGAGTCCAGCCAACCAAGTGTTGGGCCAAACACTTCAACCCTCTAGCCAGGCTTCAACCAACACTTGGTTGTCTGGTAAGTGTTTCTGATTGGATTTGACCGTCTGACGTTTTTTGAGGAACGTTGGTCCAAACATAGAGCATCTATGGTCCAAACGAAGTGACCAAATTGTGCCAGGATTCCTCCACAGATTCACTGATTGATACTATCAGACATGGACATTAACGCATGACTTCTTTTGGCTCAGAAATCTGCTTGACATGAAGACATTGTCTAAGGTTAAAACGATGCTATTTAATGGACGTTTAGTTCTTCTTTCTTTCCTCCATGAGTTTAGTAACCCTGTGATTAGTTTTCCTGGAATGTTGTCTAGTCAGGTAGGACAAGGCATTGTGCCTTGTTGTGGCAAGATACATGTCTGGAACTCATGACAGTTGGCCGGACGCAACGACAATAATTCTGCCTTTGAGAAAGGTCCAGCTAGGATCGGAGCGACAGGCTCTATTTTTGGGGGAAGATTTAGTCAGTAAGCAGTTTGCAACATTTGGTAAATTACTCTCAAATCCAAATGGTCGTGGTTTGGCTTTTGACTTGCTCTTTGCTATTACAGCCCTACAGTGGTGTTAATAAAGTTTTCTGGCATTTTTCCGTTTCATTTTCGTCGTTTTTCTTGGTATCTTTTTTGTTGTTGCGGTTTTTCTCGCGATAACGAGAAACCCAGACTCGCAATAACTGGAGCATGATATGAATGTGAGTTTTTAATATGATGTGTTAAAATACAGAACGAGAAAGAGGGGGAGATAGAGGGGACAAGCCGACTACGGACTAGGGGAGTGTAGGGAGAGAGAGAGGGAGAGAGAGGGGAGAGAGGGGAGAGAGGGGGGAGAGGGGAGAGAGAGAGAGAGAGAGAGAGAGAGAGAGAGAAAGAGGGAGAGAGGGGAAGAAAGAGGGGAGAGGGAGAGAGAGAGAGAGAGAGAGGGGAGGGATAGGGGATATGGGGCAGAGGGGGAGAGAGAAGAGAGAGAGAGAGAAAGAGAGGAGGGGAAAGAAAGAGGGGAGAGGGAGAGAGAGAGGGAGAGATAGAGAGAGAGAGAGAGAGAGGGAGAAAGAGAGGGGGGAGGTATAGGGGATATGGGGGAGAAGGGGAGAGATATCATAGAGGGAGAGAGGGGAGAGAGAGAGAAGAGAGAGAGAGAAAGAGAGGAGGGGAAAGAAAGAGAGGAGAGGGAGAGAGAGAGGGAGAGATAGAGAGGAGGGAGATGGGAGATGGGGGAGAGGGGGAGGGAGAGAGGGAGAGAGAGGCTTAAACTCAAGACTTAAAGTTTTGCGTATTAATAGCGCTCTTACCATCTGAGTTACCTAGTATCCAGCCCTTAGACGGGGGCCTTTCCAAAGTATTCAAATAGTCTTGCGGGGTGGGGGCGCCAGTCAGAAGCATTTAACCATTTGCTACGCGCGAGAAAGGCTGGCCGGTGCGGAATAAACAAGCTGTTAGAACAAACAACAAACAAAGGATCCCGAGAAGGGCTGTCCGGTCAGAAATTGGGGCGGCATTGTTTATCGCTTTCGACAGCTTGTCTCCGGGATCTGTTGCCCTACAGGAAGATGGGGCAGGCGCGTGTTGTTTACCAAAAACCCAGAAAAAAAGGGAATTCTCGAGCTTGTATGGTCACATTCGAAATGACAGGACTTGAAGGTTTGCATGGTGGAAATACTATAAGTGCATGGTTTGCTTTGACACCATGTAGCACTTCTCTTTCGAGAAGGAGTATGGCTCTTAAAAGAGCCGGTAACTCAGATAAGACTTGAAGGTTTGCATGGTGGAAATACTAAGTGGAAGGTTTGCGGTGACACCATGTAGAACTTCTCTTTCGAGAAGGAGTGTGGCTCTGAAAAGAGCCGATAACTCGACGTTTCGGGCAGCGTGTACTCTCCACGTCCCAGCGCTTTCATCGGGGGGGCCTATATAATTATAAACACCGAAGATAGTTGGAATCCAGCAGTCTCCTGACGACGGGCAGAGTACACACTACCCGAAACGTCGAGTTACCGGCTCTTTTCAGAGCCACACTCCTTCTCGAAAGAGAAGTGCTACATGGTGTCATCGCAAACCTTCCACTCACATTCGAAATGTTTGAAAACATATCGCTGAATTACAATAAAAGTTATGCATTTTACATATAAATGATAACCGTTCTTAGGGTTACAAGAAAGAGGAGTAAAACCTCAGGAGATGCCGGGGAGAAAATTGTTGACATCATTGCTGTCGTCAATATATATTGCATCTAGAGAGAATCTTTGGACTTAAATCAGACTTGATGTCAGGAAATGTCATGAATTTTGGTGAAACAAATTCGGACAGGAAACATCCGGTATTTTGTTATCTTTAAAGCCTTGAAAACAAAACCTCAGACACAAACAAAATGCTCGGAAAAAGGACCGATTGTTTTCCTCTGTCACCTTTTTTCAACATCTGGGATTTAGACTGACCTGCTAAAAACCTTCGGTTTTCACAGGTGTGTCATTTCAGGTTCCATTCGTCTACCCCCTGAAAAAAAACCCAGAAAAACAAAACAAAATAAAACCCGCGGACGCTCCTTTTCCAACGGCCCACGCGAAGGAATTTCTGTCAAAAAAATTACAACGACACTTTCTTAAAGAAAGGCCTTAAGAGCTCTTTCTCTCCTCTTTTTTTTTTTGGCTGAGGAGAACGGCTCCGAGGATGAAAAGGCAATTAATCACATCTAGGCTGGCTTTTCTGGCCATTGGTAAAGGTCAAAAAGATTGCCACAGTTTGTGTGTTAAACCATTATTCATTCCAAGCAAGAAATCCTGCGAAGGTTTTAGCTCAAATGGTAATCTTACAAAGTAGAAAAAGGCACAAAAAACCGTCACAGTTTTGCATCGTTCTGTAAGAAATAATTCATTACTCGCGATTAATCAACTATTTGTTGATGTTTGAGTGAAGATTTCTCGAGAAGTACAGCATCCCAGACCGTCTCACCGAGATCTAAACTATTTTTCGGAACAATACGGCGTTGAATGCTGCATTTTCGTGAAACAAATGAAACGGTTTTCACGATTTTCTCGAGACTCGGTTGGCGGATTGAGCTGAATTTTTTACAGGTGTACCATTTCATGCATATGTTGGATCAGACAACGTATGGATGCTATTCTTTGACCTCGACCAATGTTGCGTAGGGGCTTTAAGCAAGTGCCTTTGCGGAGAAAAGGGGGATGGACGACCATGAAATACTCCCATGCCTAGCGTCTATAAACCATAGGTCTACCAAGGAGGTATTAGGCTCACCTAATACCTCCTTGGGTCTACACTCTACAGTATGGCCACAAGAGAAGTGTTTCTCCTGGAGCGTTGAAATTGGAATCCCGCGAATTTCTGGGTATTTAGGTCCGTTGGCGTCAAGATAAGGAATCGAGGCATGCCTGACGGCAAAGCATCTGTTCGAGGTTCTCCAAGGACGAACCCAATGTACTGCTCGAAATGTTGAGTATAACTCAGCATTTCTCCTCAGATTTAGAACGGTAGGGAGATAACATCAATTTAAAGCCCCTACACAACATTGGTAGGCCTAAGATCAAAAAACAGAAACGTTCACAGATTTACATGAAACTTATACAGTTTGAAGATGGTTATAGTAGAAACCTCTCACTGAAATATTTCTGCCTAAAATGTTGTAATTTGATAGAAATGAGTAAAAGAAATAGTTTACGTCTCACCGAGATCTAAACTATTTTTCGGAACAGTATGGCATTGAATGCTGCATTTTCGCGAAACAAATGAAGCGGTTTTCACGATTTTCTTGAGACTCGGTTGGCGGATTGAGCTGAAATTTTCACAGGTGTGCTATTTCATGCATATGTTGGATGCTATTCTTTGACCTCGACCAATGTTGTGTAGGGCTTTAATCTAATCTACACACTATTGTGATGCCACAATCTGTCATAAATGTTGAATCGAACGTTCACAGCAAACAGGATGCGGTTAACTTCGCATTTTCTTCAAACCACCCAACCCCAAACTAGAAACATATAATTCAATTCACACTTTGTTACAAATTAATTCACAAAAAAGTATACCGAGACTATTTAGTCACTCTGCCTTTGAGAAAGGTCCTGCTAGGATCGAAACATCAGGCCCACTAAATTTTGAGAAACTACTTCAAAGTAAAGATTTCAAGGTCACTTTAAAGTGGGGTTCAAAAAGACGAGGCAACAATATTTTGATGAGGAGAAGAAAAAAAAACTTGGCAAAGCTCAGCTTGTTTACGCCAGACGAGCGCGGTCCCCCTGAATTAGTCTGGTGCCCGTGACGTCATAGCACATAACAGCTGTCGTCAGACTCCCCGGGTTTGGGGGACACGACTCTCCTTCACCTCAATCAGTGCGTAGCCGTAAACACTCAAAAAGTTATGCTCATATTCCCGCCTACATGTATATTATCAGCGTCAATGCAAAATGTACTGCGATTCACGATGTCTGCTGTCCTACTGGGTCTAGGGGTCAGGGGTCACGTCTCTCACCGCGTCCCTGTCGATCCTGATTAGGCGGGAGGGGAGGCGATGGAACGCCGGAATCATCGTCACAATGGCACACTCACGGAGCGCTGAACTTGGCCCATTTCTCTATCGTCTCTCTCCCCACCGACTAGTCTACGCTCAAGACGTTTTGTACGTGGTTTGTACAGCCGGCCGTGATGCGCAGTGTACTACACACGCGTACGGACTCGCACAGAGATCCGCACACACGTACGCATTGAATTGAGCTGTTGTTTATCGGTGTGTGTGGGTGCGTACGTGTGTTTGCGGATCATCTAGGGCGCCGTATTCATCGCGCCCTCGCGCGCGCGTTAGAGTATCTCAACCAACAACGTCTTTAACCAAGACTATCTCTCTACCCTCCCCACTGCCTCCCGTCTACAACGGAGTATATAAGGGTTAATATCTGGGCCAGAAAGTCAGAGAAATGGGTGCTTGCCCTTCCTGGTAATAATTATGTAGTTGGCATTGATAGGGATTGCTAACCATGGATAGCTCCATGACCTAACTAACTATGTAACTGACTAGCTTTTTTTGCCTTGTCTTGTTTTATATTTCTAAAAGAACGCCGAACACGAAGAAAACGTTCATAACATTTAATCTTATTTAACCTATTTTACTTAAATTATTTAATTTGTTAAATCCAGGTGTGGGACAGAATGTCTAAAGGATCATAGTCGTTACTTTGCTTTTGCTGTTCCGAGCCCATCTGGAAGTATTGTCTGTTTTTATGTGAACGATTGTGATGGCTGAATAAATAATAATAACAATAAAAGTCTAAAAATTTAGAGGGCCTGACGTTTCGATCCTAGCAGGACCTTTCTCAAAGGCAGAGTCATAATAAAAAAAAATTAAAAAGGGAAAAAAGGAGAAAAAAGCAACGAGTGAGATTCGAACCCGCGACGTGTGTATTCTTAATCAAACGTCTAAACCACTCGACCACTGAACTTGGCCATTCCCGAACGTCATTGCAAATAGGGTATATTCAACTAAAAATTATAACTAAAAAATAAATAATGTACTGAATTATCAATTCATATTAATACGCTCTCCCATTTCATATTTCCTCAATCAGATCAATTCATATCAATTTATCAAACAAAGGGAAATCAATTAATATTAATTAGCGATACTCGAAAGTTTGATTTCTTCCTCGTCTGCTGGCCAGCTTTTCAAGTTGGCCCCTTTCTGAAAATATCCTTGTCATTCTGCCTTTACGAAAGGTCTTTTGGGGCAGAAAACCACTCGGTTACGATTTCCAACAACCAGTTTTAATAGAATGTTGACTATGTTCATACAACTATACGATCACTCCAATGCGCCTGCGCAGTACCCGTAACTAAGGAGTACACTGCCCTGCGTAGCGTATGAAACTAGCAATGGCCATTTTTGACATTCATCTTTTAAAAACAAAAGCTGAGGAATTAGTGATCAGTGAGACCATTTCAGGGACTAGTTTTGTCAGGAGAAATGTGTCTTCTACTGCAGTACAACTAGTAGTAGTACTTAGTAGTACTAGTACTAGTAGTAGTATTCAAATTATTCTTGGTTGTTTGGGGTCTACTGAGTACTGTATGCACGACCAAAGGAGATATATTGTGCAAGTCATGAATTATTGGGTTCAATCAAGTGTCCCTATTTTCTCTCCCTAAAGTAGTCCGAAAGTCTTCCATACATTTTCTTCAAAGGGAAGGACTACTTTGTTCATTGAGGAGCTCTATTTCTTAACCAGAAATTGGAATTATGGCTGTCAGTAACGATACGTGGGCTACAAAAGTGACGATTTTAATCAACATTGTAAATGCTTACCTTAAAAATAATGGCGTTGGTGATTCGGAGTTCACGACCAGTAGAATTTCCTGCAGAAACGGACAGAAATAACCATTTCCGATGCTCTAAATTCCAGTTTAGTCTCCTTCGACGAGGGGAGAGTTTCCAGGGCTTCATAATCCAGCTGGGTGGTGCAGTTGTGGCGCTTCAAATCGGCTCTTCCGAACGTGAAAGTTGAAACATTCTGTGACAGAGAGTTTCAAATGTGTCGTACATTTTGGCGCTGAGTTACTGGACAAAGTTCATCGAGAGGGGGCGCTGTTCATTGATGTTGGCTCGCGCAGAATCCTTGCAGTAATTTCTTGTCGATATTGATCAAATAAATATATCGATAAATAGATTAATAAAATTAAATGCTCAAACAAAAACAAACTCTGAATTATTATTGCAGTTATTTCTTGTCGGTATTGGTGAAATAAAAAAAATATATAAATAAAATTAAATACTCACAAACAAAAACAAACTGGACAATATATTTTGAATCTGAAAACCACAAACTCTTTTTATTTCAACTTCAAGTACTTGTCTGCAAATGTTACCTAAAATTATAGGTGATCTAAAAGTCTTAACAATGTTTTAAAAGTTTGAATTCGGGAAAAGGTTGAACTTGTTTATTCTACAGCATGCAGGGCGAGTTAAAAATCCACGCGGAGTTCATTTTTATATATAGATATAAAAGCGAGAGAAAAATCGGGCAGCAAATGAGTTGATCAAACGACAACGTCAAACGCACTCAAGACAACCGGGCTGGTCAGGTGACAGCGTCACGTGACCACTAAGACAGTCAGGTGACCACACCGGTCCAGCAAAAACGCTCAAACACTGTACATTAAACTCGAGAGAAAGGTTAACACCTAATAAGGTACAATGTACAACTTCTTTAAGGAAACGATTGCTCAAATACATGACAACTTTTCAACTAAGAATCGGTTGTTAAACTACGGGAGTCAGTTTACAAATTGGTATTCATGTAACCCCGCTAACGTCCCTTCTCGTTTGATAAATTTATTTCAATTTAGTCAAGCACCAATTTCAATCCAATGAGGGCCAGTGTGTTTCAGCTGAAAATAGTCTTGGGGAAAACTGTGGCTGTGGTTATGGCTGTGTCTGTGGCTGTGGTTATGGCTGTGGTTAAGCCTTAGCCAAAGTCCACGTCAAAGCCTTAGCCAAAGACCAAGCCAAAGGTAAAGCCAACCCAAGCCTTAGCCAAAGACCAAGCCAAAGATAAAGCCAACCCAAGCCTTAGCCGAAGGTAAAGCCAACCCAAGCCTTAGCCGAAGGCAAAACCAACCCAAGCCTTAGCCAAAGACCAAGCCAAAGCGAAAGCCAACCCAAGCCTTAGCCAAAGGTAAAGCCAACCCAAGCCTTAGCCAAAGCCCAGGCCAAAGCCAACCTTGGCAATGAATAGCCAAGAAATCCTATCAGGTATTTCCATGCAAGTAGGGCTATTACTTGGCACTCCTAAAGACTGCAATCACTACTCAGGGTCAACACCATATGGTACAGCAAAGACATAAACTACAGTATCATTAAAATACCTCTTCCCCTCCATAACTCCACCCCCCCCCAAAAAAATGGAACTGTCCCCATGACAAAAAACAGCCCGATACAAGTGCATATCATACAAAAAATAAATAAACTCAGATCAAACATTTTCAAATCAAACCCAATATTTCAAATCAGAAACTATTTCATATTTTCCAATCAAAGATAAATTATGCGATTGCACGTATACAAAAAAAGACGGATTTGGTAAAATATTTACAAATCAAAATTAGACAGCTGTTTTTTTCCGGGAAAAATTGATCAATAAATAAATAAAACAAGGCTGAT
Organism: Luidia sarsii; assembly: GCA_949987565.1. Classification (NCBI taxonomy): domain Eukaryota; kingdom Metazoa; phylum Echinodermata; class Asteroidea; order Paxillosida; family Luidiidae; genus Luidia; species Luidia sarsii. The sequence continues at coordinate 545,960 of OX465122.1, forward strand.
CAAGTTTAGTACGTAGATTGTTTTTGGCAAGGAGTTAACATCACTGAAATAAATATTCTTTTGGACATTTTTTGGATGGTTTTCTTCAAAATCCAACTTGGACAACTGAACATCTGTATATCAAATTGATATATCAATTTTTAGCACAGACTACTTGATTCTTTGGGAAGGCTGGATAGCTCAGATGGTAAGAGTGCTGGTATGCAATACCAGAGGTCTCGGGTTCAAGTCCCGGTCCAGTCAAAGTTTTCTTTGGCAATTTTTCAATCAGTTTCTTAATGGTTGAACTGCTTCTGACTGGCGCCCCCATCCCAGCAAAGACTAGTTGACTATTAGGGAAGGCCACCATCTAAGGGCTGGATAGCTGAGATGGTAAGAGCGCTGGTGTGCAAAAGACTAGTTGACTATTAGGGAAGGCCACCATCTAAGGGCTGGATAGCTCAGATGTTTAAGAGCACTGGTAAGTTAATCCAGAGGTCTCGGGTTCAAGTCCCGGTCTAGTCAAGGTTTTCTTTGCCATTTTTTTTCAAATGATCAAGTAACGTACAGCAACATCTGCAGTAAAGGTTTTGCAGAAAAATGAACCACAAATAAATAGAAACTCTTAATAGGTATTCATCAAATAATATTGGATATGATTAATATATGAAAATTATCAAACTATATTGCATTTTGATTTATTCTTGAGTTGACAAGGTCCGTGTGTTCCTGCAGAAATTAGACGATCAATCCCTAAGACTATTGGGCTATGCACGACAACACTATACAAACAGATTGTAACTAGGAGTTCCGACAGATTAGGCAACGTCTGTTGAGCTACACTGGAGTTGACTGAATATGAAGACTGTTTTACTTTTGACCTCCGGACCAGTAACGAGAAATTTTTCACAGAGTATAAAAGACAGAAAGATCTAACCGACCAGAAACTGCTGAATCAAAGCAGGGGTGTGATCCCTGGAGATATACGGCAGATAATGGTTGAATTGCTTCTGACTGGCGCCCCCATCCCGGCAAAGACTAGTTGACTATTAGGGAAGGCCACCATCTAAGGGCTGGATAGCTCAGGGGTTGTGATCCCTGGAGATATACGGCAGTTAATGGTTGAATTGCTTCTGACTGGCGCCCCCATCCCGGCAAAGACTAGTTGACTATTAGGGAAGGCCACCATCTAAGGGCTGGATAGCTCAGATGGGAAGAGCACTGGTACGTTAATCCAGAGGTCTTACGTTCAAGTCCCGGTCCAGACAAAATTTTCTTTGCCAATTTTTCAAGACCAGAAACTTTTCAGACAGCACAAAGAAGTGACTCGTGAACGTACGGGGAAACCTTCAGGACTTTTCAGAAACGAACAACAATTGCTGCTGGTACAATATGTAAGGGTAATCTTTTTCTGGTTTCTATTGCAGTGTGTCTCCTCCAGGCCTCCATAGAAGTTCAAGTTTGAGGGAAGATAGCCCTGTGGTTCTCAGACTTCTAAACCCCGAACCTACCTAGGGTGAAAGCAGAGTCACCTTTCGAAGGAACCTTGGGTCTCCTTTATTTTTTCGGAGGGTCGGACAACGAGGGTTACATCACCTCAGTGAAGCCTCTTGGGAAAGCTACCTTTCGCATGTGACTGGCTGGTGCGTAGATAGAGGGTGCACTGGGCACGAAATGTCCAAAACACCTTGGGTATGGTAAGGTCAGAGGTTGCAGGGTCAGGGGTCAGGAGGGGTGATTCCACATCTTGGCAGCCTGCCAAACTACCCTGCGTTAACTCGCTCTAAAGACTCCTAAGCAGTCCTATCTACAAGCAATTTCTAGCGTGGAAATAAAATTTATACATTTTGCTCTCTCCATCGTCCTATCAACATCACCATAGTAACCGTAACCACAACAATATTATGTACACTCTGGTTTCTAAAAAAAGTTCTAAAACACCTCCGGAAACAGCGTATGAAAGATGGAATTATAAACATGTACACCGCTATCATGCATGCATAAACATATGCAAAGAGTTGGAAAGTGGAATACGTGTAGTTTTTACAAAGAGGAATTTCGAAAATTCTTACTAAAGTAGATTCTCTATATTACTACTAAAAAAAAACATATTTCAGTAAAGCCAGCATTTTATTATTGTTTTTATTATCAATCTAGGTAAATTATTCCTGTCTTCATGGGATTTCAATCTCGTGTGTGGCTTTTTGGTGTTTATTTTTACCAAAAGACTGAATTGAAATGGCAATTTGTAACCCTTACATTGTAAACAATGGTGGAAGGTATATAAATGAAGTCAATGAATGCATTTTGAGGACAGAGAAATCTGGTTAAAATGTCCTGATTTCCTGAAGTACCTTTGGTCCACGTGTTTGGGAGTTGTTGATTAAGGGAGGCATATTCAGCTTCTGGCCTTGATATTTCAATGATTTCTTGGGCGGATGCAGCCTGTAATCTTTCTGATGGAGCTGTGGGTGCCTAACAAAGCCCTCGATTACCCCTTTCCCACTATGAAATCTCCGGGTTATCTCAGGGGGGGGGGGGGTAACGGCAAGCCTCAACCCCTTTGGAACTGGTTGCCAGAAGGTTTCCCACCACTGTCCCCGACCCGGGTTAAGACAAAAAAGATCGGACATTACCCTGGGGGCTCATTAACCCAGCTCACAACCAGGGTTAAGGATTGAAATCTCGGGTTTAACGGCTGAAATGCGTGGAATCGTCCTTACCTCGGGTTTAACGAAACTCCGGGTCGATGCGACAGATGGGAACAGAACTAAGGGGTTGACGAATCCCGGGGTAAGAAATGCTTAAACCCGGGGCGGCAAATCTCGGGGTTAAGCAGTTTGAAGTGGGAAAAGGGAATATTTGAGTAATTGCGTTTAGAAAACGCTGTTATTTTGGAGCAGGGAGAAGCACCGTCGCTTGTTACCATGGTTACAGACAGCCACGATTCTAAACAACGAGAAGCTGAAGAGGTTCGTGGACAAGCAGAGAGTGCGCCAGTACGCGGACTGTCTAGAAACATACGTGCAATTGCACAGAAAGTACCTGGGATGTAAGCGACCGACAAAGTCATTTCCTGAAAATCACCGATGGCCAATAAATTGTGCGACTGCGAGTGAGCGCTTACGTGACCGAGAGATGTGATTGTGAGATTCACAGCAGGGGTGCAGGCGCCTTATAGTTTTTAGGGTTTTAACAGATAAAATTGAGTAGTTTGACCAAAAAAAAAAAATCCGGAAATCTGAACAAAATTCACGCCATTATCAGAAATCTGGAAATTTTCGGTTTCCGGAAATTTCCGGAAGTCTTACATCCCCGGAGTACTGACAAACTAAGGATAGCATTTAACCACTAAGCAACGGCACCTCTGATAACTTTCACTCTGTCTCGCCATTTTCTTAATTGAAAGTTGGCCTATTTCTCTTTGACCCTGGCATTAAATGTGACCCTCTCAAGGAAAAGTTGATATAAGTCAGAACGTCAGCGAAGGTTGACAGTCGGCGAACCCCACCGATCCCCACTACCCCTGATTCATCTATGAGATGGCCGTGGTTAGTAACCAGTCCGTTCATCGGACATGAATAACGCTATCCTCTTACAGAGCTCTGTGTCCATCTCCTGGGGGAAGAGGCAGGCCTCGTTCTGGGTGGTGGCGACCACCTTGTAGAGACGCTGGAAGAGGCTGCACTTGCGTCCTCTAGTCTTCTTCAGGTTGGAGATGAAGATGTACTTGTCAAGGTAGGTGTCGGCCTGCTCCACGAAGCGTGTCAAACTGCTCTTCTGTCAGCGAGTAGGGTAGGGATTAGTGAGAAGTGTGGAGGGGTGAACACAAAAGAAGGATTATCAGAAAGCTGCATGTTTTTTTTTTTTTTTTTTTTTTTTTAAAGTTTACTGAGCAAGGAACCTGGGTCTTCTCTTGATAATAGTGATCTAGATAACCTTGACAATAGTGTCTAGATAACCTTACCCTATCGGATTGGTAGGTCTGCAACGTAGTTCCTGTGCAATTCACAGCAAAGGCTTCTATCAGGGGAGGAGATGTATCGATGTGCCTGCATAGAGCGCTCAGTACCTTGTCCTGTGGAGAGATACATGTGGGTCATAGTGTGAACCGATAGCTAGGGCAAAACTTGGACTGGACCGGGACTCGAACCCGAGACCTCTGGATTAATGTACCAGTGCTCTTCTATCTGAGCTATCCAGCCCTTAGATGGTGGCCTTCCCTAATAGTCATCTAGTCTTTGCCGGGATGGGGGCGCCAGTCAGAAGCAATTCAACCATTAACTGCCGTATATCTCCAGGGATCACACCCCTGCTTTGATTCAGATGCAATCAACCAATTGTTGTAAATCTGGCTACAGCAGCTCGGGGATCACACAAAGTGGATGCAGCTTTTTCAATTCAAGTCAAACAAACAAAGGAAAAAAACTGACTGGGAACTTTTTGAACAAATTGAAAAATTGTCACTGAAAGCTTTGACTGGATCTGGACTTGAACCCAAGACCTCAGGATTGATGTACCAGTGCTCTTCCATCTGAGCTAATTATTATTAATAAGTCTGGACAGAATGAGTATTAGAGTGATGGCCGTGACTCTTTTCACGTCATACTCACAGGGGGTGTATCAGGGTCTTCTACTAATGTCTTCAGTGATACTTGCTGGAGTGCATAGCGTTCCATGTCCAATCCTTCAAAGTCCGTCTCATCTGATGGAGCAAAATATAAAAAAAAGGAAAATTATCCTTAGTGGCCTAACAATTCCATCCTGGTAGGACCTTCATCAGAGGTTAAGGGAATGTTTCAGATGAAATGTCGAGTTACCACTCAGGTTCTTTTCAGAACCACACCTCTTCCTAAAGAGACCTTATACATGGTGTCACCGCAAACCCTCCTATAGAGTTACCACTCAGGTTCTTTTCAGAACCACACCTCTTCCTTATGAGACCTTATACATGATAACACCGCAAACCTTTCCTATATTTACCCTAAATGACTCAAACACACAAGTTTGCCTGAGGTTAGTCATGCGTAAAGAAGAAGAAAAAAACCCGCCACTGACCGAAGGCAAAGATGACCACCGTGTTGACCGTTCGGACTGGTTGCAGCTCTAGCTGATGGCCAAAGAAATCGCTGACCCTGTGCCAGATGAGGTCGGCCACTCCACACGCCACGTCCACGGTCACTAGACGACCGGAGGAGTTGAAGTATTGCAGGAAATTCTTGACGCTGGAGGTGTACAACGCGTTACGTCTCTGAAGAGAGAGAAACAGAGAAGGAAAAAAAATGCAACAGTGGAGATATCTAATAAGAGATTTGAGGAGATTTGAGGAGATTTGAGGAGTTTTCAGGAGTTTTCAGATTTGATGAGATTTGATGAGATTTGATGAGATTTGATGAGATTTGATGAGATTTGATGAGATTTAATGAGATTTGATGAGATTTGATGAGATTTGATGAGATTTGATGAGATTTGGTAAAACAAGCCCACATGTGGGTTTGGTTCAAGATGAGGCTACTGGGACCAGGGAAGAAACTGTGGTCCTGAGGCTGGTTACCAAATGGCAGACCACAGTAGTCAACCAATGGGTCGACCAGCCCTGGGTTTGGGCCAAGACAGTGGATCCAAGACTCACCTGTGTCCGACTAGAGTCTGCTTCGTCGCTCTGACCCGCTTCCTTCATCTTGTCTGGGTGCTTTGCGCTATGTGCTGTTATCTGTTTGATCACCTTCTCTTCAGGAATAGCCAGATTCAGGGCAAAGACGTTCTTGTACTGGGAACACGATCAAAGAAGGAGAAAAGGAAGAGGATATGACGAAATCTTTTAGATTTTTTGCCCTTTGTTCCCTTCCCTACTGCTTGCCCTTCCCTTTGATCTCACTCTGGTCAGTCTGCCAGCTTTCCTCCTTTGATCCCTTCCCTACTGCCTGCCCTTTCCTTTGATCTCACCCTGGTCTGTCTGCCAGCTTTCCTCCTTTGATCCCTTCCCTACTGCTTGCCCTTCCCTTTGATCTCACCCTGGTCTGTCTACCAGCTTTCCTCCTTTGATCCCTTCCCTACTGCTTGCCCTTCCCTTCGATCTCACCCTGGTCTGTCAACCAGCTTTCCTCCTTTGATCCATTCCCTACTGCTTGCCCTTCCCTTTGATCTCACCCTGGTCAGTCTACCAGCTTTCCTCCTTTGATCCCTTCCGTACTGCCTGCCCTTCCCTTTGATCTCACCCCAGCCAGATTTCTTACCCTCTTCTCAAAGTTCTTCATGTCGTAATCAGGTTCGTGAATGTACTTTTCGCAGCGAAGGAGGAATCGTAGGTTAGGCATGATGTCGATGATGTGCGGCCTTTTGGGATCCTTCTCGATCTCATATCCAATCAGCTCCAAGATCCACTCCAACGTCAGAAGAGACTGGTTGTCCTGGAAACGATAAAAGCATTTTCATTATATCAATTTCATTTAATCTGAATGTAGGGTAAAGATGGATGTCTAGTCTGAAGCAAGCCATGGGCCTCCATCCCCTATTGGTGGTAGACTGTCAGCCAAGGCTGACAAATAAAACTGGGAGGGGGTGACTAGTCACTAGTCTGAAGCAAGGCATAAGCCTCCATCCCCTATTGGTGGTAGACTGCCAGCCAAGGCTGACAAATAAAACTGGGAGGGGGTGACTAGTCTGAAGCAAGGCATGAGCCTCCATCCCCTATTGGTGGTAGACTGCCAGCCAAGGCTGACAAATAGAACCGGGAGGGGGTGACTAGTCTGAAGCAAGGCATGAGCCTCCATCCCCTATTGGTGGTAGACTGCCAGATAAGGCTGACAAATAGAACTGGGAGGGGTGACTAGTCTGAATCAAGGCATGAGCCATGACAGACTGCCAGCCAAGGCTGACAAATAGTACTGGGACGGATGACAAGTCTGAAGCAGACATACATGTATGTATGTAAGCCTCCTTCTTATCGATTGGCAGAAGGTGGTTAAGAACTTCAAAGCATAACCCATATGTCAGCTCTTGGTCACGATTACAACCCAGATGACTGACTTAAGAAGGCAGGGACTATCGCACGGCACAAAACCCGCTTAAGAACTTCAGACGAGCGGGCACTTCGCCGACAGAATTTCATCGACTAGGAAGTCGGATGAGGACAACCTTGGCACGTCAATACATTGACGACATATCAAGGAGGGCTCTTCAAGGGAAGCCGTGAATTATGGATTGCGGACGGCAGTCACGAGTCCCGACACTGAGAGTTCACTCACAACCCTGATGAATTTTGCACCCTCAAGACGACCTCATTTTAACACCGACCTACTTTTGCATTAAGTCCCTCAAAAAGCCCCCCCCCCCCCAAAAAAAAAAAAAAAATAAATAAATAAATTGTCACGCTGGAAGGACGACAGAAAGCAAGGGGAAGTGCGCTTGGAAAACATCTGTCAAATAACCGCACATTTCAATTCGCATGCATAGATCGGCTGGGAACGCTTGCCACTTGGGTGCATGCACAAGCATGCGGGCGCTTGCCAAAAATGCAGAGCTGTAAAAGCATGTGCGGTTGAGCGAGAATCTCAAGTCCAGAGATTTAGTGACGACAGATTGGTCTATCAGGACCTTTCTCAAAAGCAGGACCTTTCTCAAGGGCAGGACCTTTCTCAAGGGCAGGACCTTTCTCAAGGGCAGGACCTTTCTCAAGGGCAGGACCTTTCTCAAGGGCAGGACCTTTCTCAAGGGCAGGACCTTTCTCAAGGGCAGGACCTCTCTCAAAGGCAGGACCACTCTCAAAGGCAGGACCTTTCTCAAAAGGCAGGACCTTTCCCAAAGGCAGGACCTTTCTCAAGGGCAGGACCTTTCTCAAGGGCAGGACCTTTCTCAAGGGCAGGACCTTTCTCAAAGGCAGGACCTTTCTCAAAGGCAGGACCTCTCTCAAAGGCAGGACCTTTCTCAAAGGCAGGACCTTTCTCAAAGGCAGGACCTTTCTCAAAGGCTATCATGCTATTTATGCAAATCTTTGCCCATTTTCAGTAGCTCTACGAAACTGGCCTCCGCGTCCAATCACCGGTAACCGACAGGCGGATTACCAGGGAATACGCTGCGTCTTTGATAGTCAGCCAGCGATTCCTCGACCCAAAAGAGAGGGGATCAGGCAAAGAGCGGTGTGACTAGACCAAAGGACGCCATCACCTCATCATTAGAAAAAAGGAAGCACTGAATACTCCCATCAATCTGGTCTCAGAAAAGGCTTTGAATAATTTGGCTGACTGAAAAATCAAGATTTTGATGAATGAGAATCAACAATTTTTGATATGGTTTGATCTTTAAAAAAAAAATTCCTTTATTGTCAACTTATGGATTACATCCTTGTCTTTCTGCCTTTCAGAAAGGGCCTGCTATTGTAGACATTTCCGTGCCTCTAAATTTGTGAAATTTGAAGAAAAGAAAAATGTAGCAAACATCGTCTTCCATGACCAAAACCTAAACCTTCTAATTTGTTTTAGACACACTAAACTTTGTTTTAGATTTCCGAAAGGTCCTGAAAATTGTGAATCATCAAGTATTGTCAGGATTGAAATCTGAAGCCAAAGATCAGGCCCATAATTATGATATTTTAGAGAAATTTGTAAAAATGTTGCAAATTGCTGACTACCGCCAAATCATGTGTGAGACGCACAAACTATAAACTGAAATGACCAGAACGCAAAACTCAAAAAAGTAGAGGGCTTGACCTTTCAATCCTAGCAGGACCTTTCTCAAAGGCAGAAATGAGAATTATTTCAGAATCAATCATAATTTTGTTGGATTTTAGATTGCTTTGCCAATATTTTTATTTCATTTTTTCAGGAGCTGACAACAGTAGACAGTACCATGTATTGCAAATTCCACTCATTACAAAAACCAAAAAATCCTGAAAACTGAAACCTCATAATTTGTGACAGAAAAAACCCTTTGTGATCGTTTGCTTCGGATAAATATTTCATCCCCTTTGATGTAGGGAGAGGCTTGGCTATCATCCGTAAGTCAGATGAGTTTTGGACTCCTGTGCTTATAATGTATACCTCCCCTAAGCCCCTGGGCACAAGCAAACATCTACGGGAAACGTCCTTAACATTAAAGGGATAGCACAACATCGGTCGAGGTCAAAGAATAGCATCCATATGTTGTCTGATCCAACATATGCATGAAATAGCGCACCTGTGACAATCTCAGCTCAATCCGCCAACCGAGTCTCGCGAAAATAGTGAAAAACCGCTTCATTTGTTTCGCGAAAATGCAGCATTCAATGTATTGTTCCAACAAAATGTTCAGATCTCGGTGAGACATAAACAATTTCTTTTACTCTTTTCTCCAAAGAACACAGCATTTTAAACAGAAATATTTCAGTGAGAGGTTTCTACTATAACTATCTTCAAACTGTTTAAGTTTCATGTAAATCTGTGAACATTTCTGTTTTTCGATCTTACCAACGTTGTGTAGGGGCTTTAAAGCAACCCAAACGGCCGGGAATAAATTATTTAGACGATGAGCTCCGTCCATATTTATATATGCCGTCTGCGGTCGGCTTCTAGATGACATTGGTTTGTGTTACAGACAGGTCTGTGGGGGGTGGGGGGAGGGGGAGGGGGAGGTTGAAGGGGGAGGGGAGGGAATCGACAAACGCTGCGGATCAAATTAAAGAGTAACGGGCGGCTCATTAAGATTCATAATTGGATAAGCGACTGGTATTCAAGACTCATCAGCTGTGTTAGGAGACAGGGGGATGATCCTGAAACGCTCAACGGAACAGCAAGTATTGTATCCCTTCCCTGGGAATATTAATCAGGCAATTCCCTTGTGCGTAGTATATATGCAATGAAGATCCCCTAGATGTGCACATATACAAGAGAACGGTCCTGCAAACCTATCTTAAAGGAAATTAGGAATACTTCTGCTATGTGTACACATCCAAGCCAAAAATTAGTCTGTTGTCAAGAGCTTGTAAAAAGTGATACATTTTTACCCCAAAAGAGGAATGATTCCTCCAAAATAGGAATGGTTGGCGGCTATGTACCCGGTAAGCCATATGGTTTCTGCGCATCGCTCACCATTTGTGACGGATCGCAAGTTACAATGAGCGAATGAAATCGACCACTGCCTCACACAGCTCAATGCTTTACCTCGTTGTCGAATCGCTAGGATTTGACCTCTGACCTGCTTCCAACAGCTGCACTGGGCATTTTCCTCAATCTCCCACAGTGCACGCATTCCCACTGTAATTTTTTCCCCCTGACTAGATGTCTTTGCCGGATATCATCTCATAATTACAATCCGGGGTCGGCTGGATTTTTCAAATAGCGGACTACTCTACAATTGCTGGAGCTTCTCGTAAATCAGAGATGCACAATGTACTGGTGCGTGAAAATTTGACAGATCGGCTGACAAGAAATTAGCTCTTGACAAAAAAAAAATGTTTTTGTAGGACTACTTAAAATGCCTTTGAGAAAGGTCCTGCTAGGATCGAAACGTCAGGCCCACTATATTTTAAGATTTACATTTTGGTAATTTTAGTCAGTAAGCAGTTTGCAACATTTTTGTATATCACCTACATGTGTATGGATAAGTTGTAGGACTTCATTACATTTGTTTGTAAGTCAAACGGAAATGGGTTTTAGCCATGAGTACAGTAATCAATTTTACATCAAATTCATCATAATTTCTAATCCACCCCAGTTCTGTTTAAAAGAATCCTGACGATTTCCCTTCTGAATATTCAAGACCTTATGAATATTCAGTACCTTGTGAATATTCAGGACCTTATATTCAGGATTTTTATGAATAATCAGGACCTTATGAATATGCAGGACCTTATGAATAATCAGGACCTTATGAATAATCAGGACCTTATGAATAATCAGGACCTTATGAATAATCAGGAACTTATAAATATGCAGGACCTTATGAATATTCAGGAGCCCTGAAATCAATTTCTCTTTAGGCAAGGGAGTGGGTTCAGGAAGAAGCACCTCCCCTACCTTTCCTAATTTACATACCATGAATAATGCATGAGAGAACCAGTCCCATAAATTATGGTGCATGGGACCTCTGGGCACTTTCACAGTTCTGCGGCTTGTTCCAACGAGATACAGACGTTTTGCACTGCACTCTAGCATCAACCCGGTTCACCGGTAACCCAATACCCGTCGTGCACAAATGACACCAGCTTGGGTAAACTGGTGACCCGCCCGGTTGATCCCGCCTTCAACAAATTTTGCCCCGAAACCACGGACGGTTGGACGGGGAGGATTATAAACATACTAATATGGTTTGCGACGGCTGCTCAATTGGATTCTGACAGAAAGAGAAGAACGAGGCAGTTAACGTGACCAGGGGGATTGGAGAAGAAAAGAAAGTGAAGGATGGAAAGTCTTGAGGGAAGGAATCTCTTGGCACCATCATACCCGTTTGGAGATCAAGCAGACTAGCTCTTAAAGGGTCTCTGCAATAAATATCACACAGTCACGGTCTTCTTCTGAGCTGTCATCTAGGGATCCGAAGTGTACACACATAATATTATTGGCAAGCTTCTTTTTCTTAGCGGACTTGAAGTTAATACAAAAACTGCAAATTGCTCTTTGAGAAAGGTCCTTCTAGGATCTAGACTATTTTTTGGAACAGTACGGCGTTTAATGCTGCATTTTCACGAAACAAATGAAGCAGTTTTCACGATTTTCTCAAGACTCGGTTGGCAAATTGAGCTGAAATTTTCACAGGTGTGCTATTTCATGCAAATGTTGGATCAGACAACGTATGGATGCTATTCTTTGACCTCGACCAATGTTGTGTAGGGGCTTTAAAGCTCTGTCCACACTGGACTTTGGGCGGGGGGGGGGGGGAACTAAGCAAGCAAATGGGTAACTTGACCATTTTAAGTCCAGTGCAAACATGGCTGTATTGAAAAATGACCCAGATGGAAGACTGAAAACTGTACAAGGCCTGATGTTTCTTTGCGAGCAAAGGATTGCGAGCGAGCAAAATTTTTCTCAAAGGATTACAAACTGTGCTCAATGAAGCTTTTAGCAAATCTTACCATTATTAAGGACAGGCTGAAAAGAATTTCTAGGTTGATGAAGAGGCTGCAAGCTGCTTGTAAAATTCTTCAAAAGAAATTTTTATGTTTCTGGGCATTTTTTCCCCTCTGTGTGCATGAAGGTTGTGGCTTTTTGCAGATCTATATTTGGGTCAACTTCAACACATGACTGCTCTTAAATCATGATGTCTGGAAGCACTCATCAATAACGGCCCACAAGTCTGGTTCTAAAATGCGGTTCACGAATAGTAGACTATGATTAAGAAAAAAAGAAGGAGACAAATATTAAAAGTGGGACTGAATCTTGTTTCTGATTCTGCAAGAATTTCTATACTTGATGTTTAGCCTTGGTTATGTCTGTAGAATTGAACAAATCAACAATTCGGTTCAGAATTTATTGTAATTTTTTTTATTTTTATCATAAACATACTGAAGGAAAACTGACTAGGATATTTTTTTAAACACTTCTTCAAAAATCAAGAACAGTAATACATGCAAAAAAATTCCAAACTGATTAAAATTACCAAAATTTTGCGAATATCAATATTCAGGAGGCCCTGACGTTTCGTTCCTAGCAGGACCTTTTTAAAAGGCAGAAAGGTCCTGCTAGGATCGAAACGTCAGGCCTTCCTAAATTTTGAAAAATTGGCACACTGGCCAATCAAATAGTTCTATTTGGAATATTGGCCAATCAAATAGTCCTATTTGGCATACATGTATTGGCCAGTCAAATTGTCCTGCACATTGCAAAATAATTAATTTATTGGGGAGAGAGAAATGAATGAAGCATGACGTGTATGGACATGTGGTGGTATTCCCTCTGCCTGTGCTACCTCCAGTGAAGGTCTGTTTACCTCATGAAGTGAGACTGATTAAAAATGCATTGCAGAAGTGCCCACTAATAGGGACAAAACAGGTTGTTAGCGCAACAAGCACCTGAGCCCCTGCGATCGGCAATCAAAATTTCATTAAGCGGCTTGACTACAAAGGACAGGCATTTACGAGTGCTTTCATTAAATCTCGTCTTTGCCGCAGCCGTAAAGCTACTGGTAGTGTCCTACAGGCCTTGAGAACGTAATTTTCTATGGTGATTTAAGGTAATATACGGTGGAACAATAGAAGCACGCTAGGCTTTGGCTATTAAATGTACATACATGGGAATTATCCAACATCTGTAGGCATTTTAACAAGCCTTTCTTCCGCAACAAAAGCAGGATTTTCTGAATTTCTTAAATTCTACTGCCACTGTCAGCTCGATAGACCGTTGGAATTTTTCCGTGATAAATATCATGAAAATCAAGTCTACATGTATTTGCTATTCAGCATATTTTTTTGTTTTCCTTCTAAAAAAAATTTTGAACCCAAAGTATGTGGCTAATGTCCAAGATCGAATATATTAGGAAAATCAAAAAAAGCCAAACACATTCCTCGTCTTCGCCCACTTCCTTTTGGGGGTACCTGGATTTTTCTATTTAAAAAAAAAGCAGTAAAAAATACCCCAAAAGTCCACAAATTAATTGGTTAAAGCAATATACTGTAACACAATAGATGACACTATTTTTATGTTCAGTTCTCTTGTCCAACCTAACTTTCATTCTAAAAAGTGTCTTTGAACAGCGGAAATTTGAAAATGGCGGCCATCTTGAAAAACAAAATTAAAATAATAAATGCTCTCTTTCTCGAGACGAGAAACACAATTCTTTTTTATTCGGCCTTAAGTATACTTGCTTCAAAACTGAACTATTCTCAATGTTTTCATTGCTTCTTTGCCTTGAGTGATTTTTTTTTTTATAAGAGGCAAACCTTGTCAGGCTGATCTTTTTTTTTGGTTATATCGCTGAAATGCCACGGAGAAATTCCATCAAAACTCAGATCTCAGCACTGTACGTGTACCGGTGTATGTGCTTCCCGATCAATTCAGGCACCCAGGAACAAAATTTCCTTTCAATTGAATTTCAGTTTTAAAATTACCAGATGCACTCGCAGACCAACAGCACCAACTGCCTGTATTATATTTGGTGATAACACGGCTTTTGAATTTTTATTTTTCGTCTTTCCCTTTTGTCCGCACCAACAATAAGCAAACAGAAGTGCAGTGTTTTTTTTGTCTGGAAATTAAGAGTATTGTAGCGGAGCTCTTCTCTTACAATGAGGCAGTGACATTTAAATTATGTCCTGCAAAATGGCAGTGAAAGACCTGTACCATGTTTGCGCTTTTTTTCTTCTTATAAAATCAAGTTTTTTATATTTGTTGTTACAAATTTGGTGACGGGTATTTGAAGAACAATGGGATGGTATGAAATTTATGAGCAGTATACATGTTCTGTCCTGTCCTGTTCTGTCCTACCCTGTCCTGCCCTGCCCTGTCCTGCCCTGCCCTGTCCTGCCCTGCCCTGCCCTGCCCTCTCCTGTCCTGCCCTGCCCTGCCCTCTCCTGCCCTGCCCAGCCCTGTCCTGCCCTGCCCTGCCCTCTCCTGCCCTCTCCTGTCCTGCCCTGCCCTGCCCTGCCCTGCCCTGTCCTGCCCTGCCCTGTCCTGCCCTCTCCTGTCCTGCCCTGCCCTGCCCTGTCCTGCCCTGCCCTGTCCTGCCCTCTCCTGTCCTGCCCTGCCCTGCCCTGTCCTGCCCTGCCCTGTCCTGCCCTCTCCTGCCCTGCCCTGCCCTGTCCTGCCCTGCTCAGCCCTGTCCTGCCCTGCCCTGCCCTGTCCTGCCCTCTCCTGTCCTGCCCTGCCCTGTCCTGCCCGGCCCTGTCCTGCCCTGCCCTGCCCTGCCCTGCCCTCTCCTGTCCTGCCCTGCCCTGTCCTGCCCTGCTCAGCCCTGTCCTGCCCTGCCCTGTCCTGCCCTCTCCTGTCCTGCCCTGCCCTGTCCTGCCCGGCCCTGTCCTGCCCTGCCCTGCCCTGCCCTGCCCTCTCCTGTCCTGCCCTGCCCTGTCCTGCCCTGCCCTGTCCTGTCCATCCCTGTCCTGCTCTGCCCTGCCCTGTCCTGCCCTCTCCTGTCCTGCCCTGCCCTGTCCTGTCCTGCCCTGCCCTGCCCTGCCCTGTCCTGCCCTGTCCTGTCCATCCCTGCCCTGCCCTGCCCTGCCTGCAAATTTTCCCACTGCAAAACTTCACAGTCTCCACAGCATCTCTCAATTTGTTGACAGCACATCTGTAAGATACATGTATTGATGTATGCATCTTTACCATCTAGACCCGGACTGCACTCACTACGACAAACACTGCAGGCCTTTCCCAGGCGCCTTGGATTGCAACGGCAAGGTTTGCACTCATGAAGGTTAACTTTATTAGCTGGCCAGCCATCTGGATCGAGGACATCCTTATTCCTGATGCATTATGCGTGTACAGCAGCTTCACTTGGCTTCTAGCATGACAGATTTTAAAAACAGTGTCGCCGTTGACAAGGCTAAAGGAATGTGCCTATTGTTTGGCAAGAGTCTCTGCTTTTTCAAATTCACGTTGTACTAGACTGAACTGAATGAATAAAAAATTAGGAAAGCCTGAAGTTTTGATCCTAGTCAGACCTTTCTCCAGGGACGTAAGTGACGGAAAAAGTCATTTATTGTGCGACTGCGAGTGAGCGCTTACGCAACCGAGAGATGAGACTGCAAGGGAGCGCTTACGCGACCGAGAGATTCACGGCAGGTCTCACTTGTCATTGGACTCTAAAATTCTGCGCTTTATTTCGTTGTCTTTCTCAGGGGCAAAATGTTGATTTTTTTTTGGCGACCCCGCTGGATTGTCTGCGGTGATATCATCAGTGAGGTTTCTAAGATTCCCCTTTTTCGAACCCCTGCCACTTCTAAGGGCAAATTTAAAGTACACGGGTAGTCTCCAATCCATCCGTATCGTGATCCATTAGCAGAGCAGGGCTCGTCAAACACACGCACGGGTTAACGAGGAGTTTAAGTGAAGCGTGAATGACTTGTGGATGAGAAGAAGAAGGTGGGGGGGGGGGGGAGAGGTTCAGATAACGGAATTGTGCTTACATGTACCTTGAGCATCTCAGACAGGCCTCGTGTGCTCTCGATGGTCATGACGTTCTGAACTTTCTTGGGCAGCTCCTTCAAGATCAGGTCCTCGGCGATCAAGGACCGGAAGCCGTACATGTGGACCAGGTCGTCCACGATGCGACCTTTCTTCGAGCCCGGACCACCTGCGAGAGACGAGGAAGGCAAATAGAGAATCTTATCAAAAGGAGTTTCAACAATTCAGGAGGTTTCTTACTGGGGTTTGAGGAAGGGCCAGGTGGAATGATCCGATGCTTGTAGGACTTTCCTCTGAGGGAGAGGGAGAGGGAGAGAGAGGGGGAGAGACAAAGGCAGAGGCAGAGACAAGAGGCAGAGGCAGGGGCAGAGGCAGAGACAAGATACAAGAGGCAGAGGCAGGGGCAGAGGCAGAGGCAGAGGCAGAGGTAGGGGCAGGGGCAGAGACAGGGACAGAGGCAGAGACAAGATACAAGAGGCAGAGGCAGGGGCAGAGGCAGAGGCAGAGGCAGAGGTAGGGGCAGGGGCAGAAGCAGAGACAAGAGGCAGAGGCAGGGGCAGGGGCAGAGGCAGAGGCAGGGGCAGGGGCAGAGACAGAGGCAGGGGCAGGGGCAGAGACAAGAGGCAGAGGAAGAAGGAGAGGGAGAGGCAGGGGCAGAGGCAGAGACAAGAGGCAGAGGAAGAAGGAGAGGCAGAGGCAGAGGCAGGGGCAGAGACAAGAGGCAGAGGAAGAAGGAGAGGGAGAGGCAGGGGCAGAGGCAGAGGCAGAGGCAGAGACAAGATACAAGAGGCAGAGGCAGGGGCAGAGGCAGAGGCAGAGGCAGAGGTAGGGGCAGGGGCAGAAGCAGAGACAAGAGGCAGAGGCAGGGGCAGGGGCAGAGGCAGAGGCAGGGGCAGAGGCAGAGGCAGAGGCAGAGGCAGAGGCAGAGACAAGATACAAGAGGCAGAGGCAGGGGCAGAGGCAGAGGCAGAGGCAGAGGTAGGGGCAGGGGCAGAAGCAGAGACAAGAGGCAGAGGCAGGGGCAGGGGCAGAGACAGAGGCAGGGGCAGGGGCAGAGACAAGAGGCAGAGGAAGAAGGAGAGGGAGAGGCAGGGGCAGAGGCAGAGACAAGAGGCAGAGGAAGAAGGAGAGGCAGAGGCAGAGGCAGGGGCAGAGACAAGAGGCAGAGGAAGAAGGAGAGGGAGAGGCAGGGGCAGAGGCACAGACAAGAGGCACAGGAAGAAGGAGAGGCAGAGGCAGAGGCAGGGGCAGGGGCAGAGGCAGGGGCAGGGGTAGGGGAAGAGGCAGAGACAAGAGGCAGAGGAAGAAGGAGAGGGAGAGGCAGAGAGAGGGAAGAGGCAGAGGCAGAAGCAGAGAGAGGCAGAGGTACATATAGTGGCAGTGAGGCAGAGACAAATGCCAAGACAGAGACAGCAACAAACATTTTGATATCACAAATTTATCTTTGAATTGTAGTGTTTTACACATTACAACAGATTTCTACTTTCATTACAGACTGTGTACATGTACATGTATACACGCCTTTACACGTAGGTTATATTATAGAATTCACAGCAATTCTGCAGTACTTGTCATACTATGGGTGGTGACCCTACATATTTTTTTTAGATTTCTTGATGTCATAATGAGATTGCACCACCCCTGCACAGCTATTTAATTCATGCCCAATGTATTTCATATGGATCGACCAGTATACTCATTGCATACCGGGTACGTGTTTACCGACATGCACTGGGTTTTACTGCTCCACCAACTAACCTATTTTCTTTGGAGATCAATGCTTTGTCCCTGCAGGGAGAGTATGAATCATTTGCCAGGGATGAGAATTTGCAGCCTTCTTTCAGAGTTGGAATTAAAAAAAAAGCCCAAATAAAAACTGCATTACAGTAGATTACTCTCTTATTAAAAAAAGAAATACTTTGAACACCCTCCCTCTCTCTTTCTCCCTCCCCTCTCTCTCCCTCCATCTCTCTCCACTTTTCTGTCTCTCCCTCCCTCTCTCCTCTCTCACTCACTCCCTCTCTTTCTCCCACTCTCCCCCTCCTCTCTCTCCCCTCCCCTCTCTCTTCCCCCTCTCTCCCCCTCTTTCCCCCTCTCTCTCTCCCTCTCTCTTTCTCTATCACTCCCTCTCTCTCTCCTCTCTCTCTCACTCCCTCTCTTTCTCCCACTCTCCCCTCCTCTCTCTCCCCCTCCCCTCTCTCTTCCCCCTCTCTCTCCCTCTCTCTCCATCCCGTTCCTCTCTCTCTCCCCCCCTCTCTCTCTCTTTCTCCAACCTCCCCCCCTCCTCCCTTTCTCTCTATCACTCCCTCTCTCTCACTCCCACTCTCTCTCAGAATAACATACAAATAGAAATTAGAACACACACAAATGAAAGAGTAACAAAGCAAAGCAGGGCTGCTAGGCAGTAACCATCCTTTAATTCTAATAATAGCAAGCACTATTAACTTTCTCTAATCTGATAAGAATATCAACATTGTGTCTTTCCAGAAAAAAAATCTCCGGGTAATTTGTTTCAAAAGTAGAAGGCCCCATAGGACTAACGACCGACTCTGCAAGAATAGAATTCTTGAGTTGTAGTCAGATGGGTTAAAGGGTTTAGATTTTTGTTCAAAGGGTAAAACAATTCTGGTTCCCTTCACACCGTGAGACGATACAAAAAACCAAACCATCTCCATGCCTTTGTGCGCAGCAGTTTTGTGATAATTTAACGATATAGCGAAAAATATGCGAGGCAATCGATGACAAATAGACGCGCTTACAACAGGATCATCCGCGGGAATCTGGTGCAAATTAAATTATGCAATTCAATTCCTCCTTCCTCCAAATCCTTTTACCAAGATTTGACTTTCAAATTTGTTCAGAGCTGTTTCTTCTGGTGAGGGGAAGGGCTGATAGATGTACAAACATGTGCACCGTAGATGGATACATGTATCAAGTATTGGGTTATCATGGTTATGTGAATATACTGTACATGTCCTTCTCTGTCTGTTCCTCTGTCTCTCTCTCTCTGTTTCTCTCTGTCTCTACCTCTCTCTCTGTCAGTCTGTCTCTCTCTCTCTTTCTCTCTCTCTGTCTGTTTCTCTCTGTCTCTACCTCTCTCTCTGTCAGTCTGTCTCTGTCTCTCTTTCTCTCTCTCTGTCTGTTTCTCTCTGTCTCTACCTCTCTCTCTGTAAGTTTGTCTCTCTCTCTTGATTTCTCACTGTATCTTATACCTTGATCAGTCTCTCTCTCTTTCTCTCTGTCTCTCCCTCTCGGTCTGTCTCTACCTTTCTCTGTCTCTACCTCTCCCTCTGTCTCGCTCTGTCTCGCTCTCGTTCTCTCTCTCATCCTCTCGATTTGTCTCTCTTTCTCTGTCTACCTCTCTCTCTCTTGCTCTGTCTCTCTTGTTCTCTCTCTTTCTCTCAATCTATCTCTCTCTCAATCTATCTCTCTCTCTCGCTCTCTTTCGCTCAATCTGTCCCTAGATCCCAAATGGAACGTCAGGATCAAGCATTTCAGCCCCACAATTCTTCTATATTCTCCTTTCTGTGACCTGCTTGATGAAAGACTCAAACCCAGACAGGTTTTTCTCTCTCTCTCTTTCAATTCTTTCTTTTCAGTTTTTTTTTAATTTCTCTTCACTTCCTTCGCTTTCCCTGCCTCGCTCTCTCTCTCTCCCCAGATTTGACCGCAGGCATGGGGATGGTGGTGTGTGCATGGGAAAGAGGAAAATAAATTTAACGCATGTCAGAGAGAGAGAGGGGAGAGAGGGGAGGGAGGGAAGGAGGGAGGGAGGGAGAGAGGGAGGGAGAGAGAGACTAGAAAGAGACAAAGAGAGACAGGTAGAGAGAGGGAGAGGGAGAGAGAGGGAGAGGGGGAGAGACAGAGACAGAGACAGAGAAAGGGGAGAGAGAGAGGGAGAGAGACAGAAAGAGGCTGAGAGATAGAGAAGAGAGACAGGTAGAGAGAGGGAGAAAGAGAGAGAGGGAGAGGGGGAGAGACAGAGACAGAGAAAGGGGAGAGAGAGAGGGAGAGAGACAGAAAGAGGCTGAGAGATAGAGAAGAGAGACAGGTAGAGAGAGGGAGAGAGAAAGAGAGGGAGAGGGGGAGAGACAGAGACAGAGAAAGGGATGAGAGAGAGGGAGAGAGACAGAAAGAGGCTGAGAGATAGAGAAGAGAGAGAGATAGAGAGAGGGAGAGAGGAGAGAGAGAGGTGAGGGGGAGAGACAGAGACAGAGAAAGGGATGAGAGAGAGGGAGAGAGACAGAAAGAGGCTGAGAGATAGAGAAGAGAGAGAGATAGAGAGAGGGAGAGAGGAGAGAGAGGGAGAGGGGGAGAGACAGAGACAGAGAAAGGGATGAGAGAGAGGGAGAGAGACAGAAAGAGGCTGAGAGATAGAGAAGAGAGAGAGATAGAGAGAGGGAGAGAGGAGAGAGAGAGGTGAGGGGGAGAGACAGAGACAGAGAAAGGGATGAGAGAGAGGGAGAGAGACAGAAAGAGGCTGAGAGATAGAGAAGAGAGAGAGATAGAGAGAGGGAGAGGGGAGAGAGAGAGGGAGAGAGACAGAAAGAGGCTGAGAGACAGAGACAAGAGAGAGATAGAGATAGAGAGAGAGGGGAGAGAGAGAGGGAGAGAGACAGAAAGAGGCTGAGAGATAGAGAAGAGAGAGAGAGATAGAGAGAGAGGTGGGGGGAGAGCGAGAGGGAGAGAGACAGAAAGAGGCTGAGAGACAGAGACAAGAGAGAGATAGAGATAGAGGGAGAGGGGAGAGAATGAGGGAGAGAGACAGAAAGAGGCTGAGAGATAGAGAAGAGAGAGAGAGATAGAGAGAGAGGTGGGGGGAGAGCGAGCAAGCAGACGTCTGATCAATTGATGGAGACAAGAATGTAATCAAACAAAACACTCTGCCATCTTGCAAGTAAAAAGGTTCCCTCCCGTTTGTATTTTCTCTCTTCTCTTTGTCGGCGTCTCTCACCCTTTCTCCTTCCGGTGAAAAATCAAGCCAAGGAGGAAATTGGCACTTGCTAGTTGATTGTTATTGTCCTTTTTTTCTTTCTTGTTTTCGTCGACCGTGTGAAAAATTACTCAAATTTGGTAAAGGGGACGGTATGCAATATACACACAAATGCATGATTTATGCCACGGGAGATTGATGAGTAAATACTGCAGACTAAACGCGATGTTAAAATGCGTTAAAGAGGCGGATATGAAATAGGACGTTAGTGTACACACGCTGTGTGCAGTATGTTATTGATGTGACTGGGATCTACCGTCTGGTACGGGTGGTCATGACTTCGCATCTGTCAAAACGATTAAAGTCGCGATGTGATACCAGCAAGCATGCAGGATCTTGCGCATTATGTACGGTTTGCCCTGCATATCAAACTGAGAAGCAATTCACCTCACATCACACCTTTGATGGTCTCAGGTATTCGTCTTCAAACTCACCACCTCGGGGGGTCAAACAAAGTACACATAAATAATGGGGCCGTTCCCAGTGTCACAAATAAATGCATTTGGATCGCAATTTGAATCGTGATTCAAACACCACTACTAGTGCATCTTTTCCAAATTCTTTCATAAAAAAAAAAAAAGTGAGTGGACAGGGCAGACCTGTCACAAAGCAGAAACTAATGGCATGACCACGAGGCCCAAACGTCCTGCTGGAATCAAAACGTCAATTCCTCCACATTTTTGAGAAATCTTAACACAAGAATCTGTTCACAAGAATAAACAGTGCATGAATATATGCATATACATACAGTACATGCTGTAGGGCTCGATTAAAAACACGATAACCAAGCGTTGGGAAACCCCTGTTTATACATGCATAAATTTACATCAACTTGTATGCTGGAACATCGTTTATTTGGGCTAATTACTAAACAATTTTCCATGTCTGGCCGACGCTCTTACGATTCTTGAGACAATTCCTCAGTCCGCGAGGCAAATGGAGTCACGCATGAGAGCTCACTGAGAAATGCCAGCATCAAAAATCCACTGCCAGCTTCACAAATGCATGGAGGGTGTACACGTCCATGTACAAAGGGAAATACACGGACACTGGGTCACTAACAGAAAGAGGGACGGCTATTAAAAAAAAAAAAAAAAAAAAAAAAAACCAGCGCAGCAGTAACAAATTATGCAGGCTATATTGGGTACAGACAGTGCAGTGCATAGCAATTGATATTCAGATGATCGTTGGTGTACTACAATATATATTATACAGTCAGCTAGCCAGGCAGCCTTGCCATAGACTAGTACATAAATTCAAGAGCACGGCACATGTACACTGAACATGTAGATAGTAGATACAGTGCTCAGCATTTTGTCACGGGATTTATGCACATGTACAGTACATAAGGTGATACAATATACAAAAATGTTGCAAACTGCTGATACATACATTGCAGACAGGTCTCTACAAGGTTTTGCACGAAACTGATACTTCAATTATTTGGAAAATTATACATGTAACTCAAAAACGAGAAATTTAAGATGGGTAAGAATCTGTCACATAATCATGTTTAAGGGACATACATGTACATATGTACAGTACACGTGTCAGTATGCATGTGCGACTGTACATGTACCGGTACTTGTGCTACATACGGATGTACATGTACGTGTACATGTACAGTATGTCAGCCATACGGTATACGTATTTTACAGTGCACTGTAAACATGTATACGTGTACGGATACACTAACCACAATACATGTACATGTACATGATACATGTGTACATGTACATAAAATGTGTACAGGTACATGTATGCACACGTGTACATAATTATGTAGTTGAATAGATTTATACAAAAATGTTGCAAACTGCTTATACATGTACTGACTAAAATTACCATAATCTCAAAATTTAGTGGACCTGACGTTTCGATCCTAGCAGGACCTTTCTCAAAGGCAGAGTTGAATAGTGTGTACAAATAAGTATCAATTTTCCTGACATGCTTCATGATGTACATATGTACAATTTTACACGTACACGTAGATGGTCTCATTTGAAGTCTGATCCAAGCAACTGACCCTATAGCATAATGTTGCAAAGGTATAGATCTTGTTTCCCATAACCTTGGATTTGGGAATATGGGCACCTCTTGAATGGTCAATTGATGGAGAATTGAAGATGTACAGTAGGTACATGTACATGTACCATGTATTTCAAAATGATAACCTGACATAAAATTATTTAAAAACATGGATGGATTTTTACTGAAAATTTTGCTTCACATCTGAAACTCAATTGGCACTACCTCTGTTATCAGTTTGATAGAAAAATCAACAATTTACAACAAAATACTAAATCCCCGAATATGGGCTTTTATTATTTATTTTTTTCTTCTAATTTTCATTGTATTAATATGTGCCTGGATGAACACACACAATGTACATGTAGGCCGTACATGTACATGTACCAGTACGTCCTCTTGTCAATTTGTTGATTGTAAAATGCCATCTGAACGGTAATCTAGTCGTCTCTTTTGTGAGGCTTGAGAATGCAGCCAATTTCATGTACTGTCTATTGAAGCGCTCCGTTCTAAGTTTTTTTTTTAAAAGCACGGTAGCCTTGGGATGGTTGCTAGGCATAAATACAAGGTTATTAGTGAAAGAAGACGGGGAAGAAAAAAAAAATTGTGAAAACATTGCGGGGCAAGTAAAGAAAATGGTAGGGCGGAGAATGCGAGCTGATTTTTTTTTTTTATTGACGTCATGTGGAGACTTGGAAGGGCACCTAAACATAAGAACGCTGAACAGGACGAGACCGGTTTGATTAAAGACGGATATTATCAAAGGGTAAGTGCGTGGAGTTTGCCATTGAAAAGGAGATTTTGGGAGAATGGAACGCAGAGGTATTTAAATTGAATTTAATCTACGATGTTACCCAATATCCTAATCCTATTATTCAACTGGATTCTATTGAACAACTTTTGATATCTTTATCATTTTTGAAACTTCACAACAACATGGAAGTTTCAGAAAGATTGTATCAATTATTTTATTGAAAAGAAAAAAACAAAATAGATATGAAGTTTGATACAAACTGCCTGACCTAAATTTTCAAGCTTAAGAGGCTCTATGATATTAAGCACAGAACTATTCACAAAAAGTAGAATTGAAACGTCACGCCCTGTAAATATTTGAGTTCGATTTGCAGTTGGGCTCCCTGTTATTCTAGTAAGCAAGAAGTCGGCACATTTCGGTTAGAACGTCAGGAATCGGATGACTGTGCCCCGTGAAATCAACCTGAATCTTTGATTGTAATCACTGTAATTCAAGATGCGGCTCTTTTGTGCGAGCGCGGAAAAGGAGCTTGAAACATCCCACGGACAGGGCTCGAGTTTCATCTCTGAAAAGACAGAGCAATTATGCCTCTGAATACCCCCCAAAAGGTAATGTAACTTTCCACCGTAACATCACAATAGGGGGTATTGAGGGGAGAATGAGAAATCTCTGTGGCAACTATTCTAGGTACATGTACTGTGTGACAATGGATGATTGAATCGGCATTGGACGAGGAGCTATTTTTGGTCAAAGTTGTACGATGTTGTCAGAGCACACAACTCGCTCTACGTAACCATCTGGATTCTGTCCGCGGAAAAAAAAAGTTTTTCTGAATTACAGTGAGTTGTGACGCATTGTAAAATGCGTAGGGGTTCAGAATGTACAATGTATGCATGTTATGAATTTATGCATGAATTTAGCTGTAACTGCAACTGTAAAATTTCCTTCAAATTTGGAAAATGTTGCTAAATGTACACACAGTATGAACATGTACCAGGGTGATAAACTTTCAGGTATCAATTGGTCTGTAAAGTTCAGGTCATTTTACTGTAATTCTAGTGAGTAGTATTTTTTTTTAATTCTGCAAAGTGCAAATCTTGAAAATTTCGATGGTTGGGTGCATTTTCATCTTAGAGCTCGTAGGACCATCCTAATAAAAGGGTTCTGGAAGGACCTTTGTCAAAAAGGAAGTCCTTCTAGAACCCAAATACCTGGCCCTCCTGATTGTCCAATAGCAGATAATTTGCAATCACAGGTATTACATTGATCCCCACACTACCCAGTCCTTTTATACACCACACTGCTGTGTGCAAACAACGTATTCAAATGCTATCAGAGTAATGAGTGCCCGTATACCGGGATTATTGTCGCAATTATACTCATTGAAGGGTCCTTGTAGACACCTATGTACACATATTTAAAGAGCTTAGAACAACAGGTACAACATGTGAATGTACACACTGTAGTACAGTATTGTGGTGATGTGCATGAAGCATCTTGTATACTATTATAATGACGTAGGGGCCTACCCGGTACCTGCATTCTCGAACGAGAGGTTTTTCTCCGCATAATTATACCCAGGAGATGGAGGGACAAGGTGACCCGTTCAAAAGTGCAATGAGGCGGGAGCAAGGATGAATAACCATGTGAGGGTTGATCCTCGTATAAACGATTCAGCCCAGTATAGTGAGCACTGCCTGTCGGACAGATTCAATGTCCCCTGAAAGTGAGAATGCTCGAGGTGATAACTGATCATTTGATAAAAGAAATAAAATTGGTTTACTGCGGGGCTGCTGGCTTCATGCTATTCTGATGATCACAAAATGGGTCGAGTGTTAGGAATAGAAATGGGGCGGGCCTGACGTTTTGATCCTAGCAGGACCTTTCTCAAAGGTACTTTTCCTTTAACGTTTTGCAGGTCTTTTCTCAAAGGCACTTTGCCTTTGAGAAAAGACCTGCAAAACGTTAAAGGTCCTGCTAGGATCCAAGCATTCTGCCTTTGAGAAAGGTCCTGCTAGGATCCAAGCATTCTGCCTTTGAGAAAGGTCCTTACTCCTAGGATCCAAACATTCTGCCTTTGAGAAAGGTCCTGCTAGGATCCAAACATTCTGCCTTTGAGAAAGGTCCTGCTAGGATCCAAACATTCTGCCTTTGACAAAATTAATGTCCTGCTAGGATCCAAGCATTCTGCCTTTGACAAAGGTCTTGCTAGGATCAAAACATCAGGGCCTCGAACTTTCTGAGATTTATGTAATGCAGGTCATTTTAGTCAGTGAGCATTTTGCAACAGTTTTTGTATTCCGATATTGGAATAAATGCATCGTTAGTATCAAAAATTCAGAAGGACTCACATTTCGATCCTAGCAGGACCTTTCTCATAGGCCCTGCTAGGATTGGAAGGTCAGACCTTCCTAATTGTTTACACTGTACAGTATAATTTGCATTTTGGTCATTTTAGTCAGTCAGTGGGTAAGCTGTTGCAGAATGTTTACATATTACTCTAATGCATTTAAGGTGAACTGCTTACTGACTAAAAACATTTTACCAAAATGCAAATCTTAAAATTTAGTGGGCCTGACGTTTCGATCCTAGCAGGACCTTTCTCAAAGGCGCTCTAATGCATTGTTAGGTTAGCATTTTACATTATTGAATTTATTGATTTTTTTCCAGCTAGATTTGTTTCTCCTAAGGTTGTCTGCTTAAATGGAGACAAATTCATACATGGTTATCCGTTAAAGTGTGAGATAGGGCACTTACAAGTATTAACTATAAAGTGTACATGTAGCTACATAGATATTCATCCAAACAAAGTGACGAGGATAAACACACAGTCAGGGTAAGGAAAGTCCTGACACACATGACAGAGGAAGGACAAAAGGGAAGGGAGTGGAATGCAAAATGCAGATGCAAATTTGTGTCTCTAAAAGTTAGCTGCTAGGCAACAGCGATGAGATTTCTGAGCACCTTAGTTTAATAATGACATTTTGAACTTGGTCATTTTTTTTCAAAAATTACCAATTGAATAACTCCAATCAATTAACTCTAACATCTGAACCACTTTCTTAAATGTTTTTCAAAGATTTTGGCCTTTCTACCTTCAGTCAGCTTTAGTCCACTTAAAATTTTTTTTTTTATAATTTTGATTTTTCTTGTTGTACGACAATCCACCTTTCAAAATGTATAAACAAAAAAAAGAGTACAACTACAAGAACTAAGAAGGGCTAGTTACTCTACTTAGCAGTTAGCTGCAGCATTGCCATTAGACTTAGAGTAGACTAGTAATGTAGTATTTTTTAGTCAGTTGTACAGCTTTTTTTGCAGAACTTCAAAGTTTAACTTGGGACAGAACATTAATTACCTAGAGGCAGAAGCAGATAGTATTAACTACTAATAAACTAGTATGATGAGGTCAAGGTCACGTTAGCGACCGTAACTAGTCAGTACTGCTATTGTGCTAAAGACAAGTAACTCCCTACCACACCCACAAGTACCAGTAGTTAGTTATACTATTTACTAGATATAATATAATAACAAATTATACATTTATTGCTTCAGTTAGCTTATGAGAAGTGACCCATGTTATTGTTAAATGTTAGGGCTTGCTTGGCCTTGGCCAACAAGTTAGGCAAAACAGAAAGAAGCAAGTCATATCATACCCAGGTTAAATTTTAAGGTAGCTAAAATTTAGCAACATTTTCACACCTAGGTCACTTCGTCTTTGCACCCAGAAATGAATGTCTAGAGGTTTTTTTTGACGGACTTACCGAAGACGAAGACCACGAGCGTCTCATCCTTGGCGATTTCATCGACGTTGGGCCCCACTCGAATGCTGACTTTAGGCCGTCGATGAAAAAACCCTACTCCCTGCTCCTCCTCCTGTCTCCCTTCAGTCTCAGAGCTATTCCCGCAACCCATCCGGCCAAAAAAACAACAACACCACACGCCCTCTGAAGAATTCGACAGCAATTTCCTCACATTTGAAGACCAGAAATCATCCCTGTTCTCACACAGATGTCAGGCTCGGGTAATTCGTGGTTGCTTTGAGCTGGTTTGGTGCAAAGGTTGTGGTGGAATGTTTAGCGTTCGATCGTCTGCATCTCCTAATCCTAATGCAATTTATGTTGATGTGACTGCTGTGCTGGGATCGCGTAGCAGACGGCTAATTGTAATTTTTCACAGACTGACTTTTTTTCTTTTTCAAAATGGCGGCTTTGGGTTGCCAGGAGGCTCGATCCAGATCTATTTATTTCTAATTCATCATTTAAAAAAATTCCTAAAATAAAGAGCAAATTATCTGAATTTAAAACACAAGGTGGTAACAATTATATTATACTCCATGTAAATAAAAATGAAAAATTGAAAATTTGATGCACTAAAATTTGTACAAATATTTCACAGACTGACTTTTTTTCTTTTCAAAATGGCGGCTTGGTGTTGTCAGGAGGCTCGATCCAATTATATTTATGTTTAATTTATCATTTTAAATGTTTCCTTTCATGATGAGCAAATTATCTCAAACTAAAATACAAAATGAGAATAAGTATGTTATACTCCATAAAAAAATAAAAACAATTGAAAATATGATGAAATAAAATTTGTGAAAAAAACTATTTGTTTTGACTAAAATCAATCCACTGTCATTTCGGTCAAAAATGGATGTTACCGACCTAAACGTAACACTACGAAATCTATGTCTCAGTGCTTTATTTGTTTTTACTAAGCATAAAAATTGATTATAAATTGGAAAGTGATGAGTGATTCAGGAGTTTGACAAATGTTTTCCTTGCTCTATGGATCACATCACTGCATCATTCCTGCCACCCTTCAATCAGAATGGACGAGTCTGGAAAAGCAGTGTCCAATCAGAATGCAGGAATTGTCAAGGCGCAACATTTTAATTCATAAAACTTTTTTTTTACAATGAATCTTTTACACAAAGTGTACAAATCAGAGAAGAAAATCACGGCACATATGTCTCATTGCTCAATTATTTATGTCTTGTGGCATCAAGGGATTTATTCAGGTCTTCTTCAAGCGATATTTAATACAATCTGAACAATATTTCCAATTTTCAAGTTCTAATTTTGGGATGGCAATTCCGTCACCAAATATCTCAAGAGAACTTCAACAACATGAATGTTCAAACTGTTGCCTAGGACACGGTATCGCTGTTTTACAGTCAACTCCGATGGAAAACCTGCAGGAAAAAAACAAGAAAGACAAACTTAAAAATATGTTGCAAACTGCTTTCTGAATAAAATGACTGGATACATACAACAGTGGGGCCGTTAGTGAAATGAAATATTGTTGTTGTATGTCATCTTACCAAATGATTTTGGGAAAAGGTGCAAATTGGCGATCTCCCTGGGACTAAAATATCGGATTTTCAGGCTTCTCAACTGCTCAAGTTCAGCCTTACTGATCTCATCAACGTCTCGACGGCAGTTCTTCAAGAGATGCTGCCCCTGGAAGATAGAACATGAATAATTCAATACTTCTGAATGGCTGGAAGCTCTGATTGGTCCATTGAGAAAATGAGGTCACAATCAAGCTTGTTTCTGATTGGCTGAATAAAATAATGAGGTCACAGTCAAGCTTGTTTCTGATTGGCTGGACAAAAAAAGGTCACAGTCAAGCTTGTTTCTGATTGGCTGAACAAAATAAGGAGGTCACAGTCTCACCTCAATAGCTGTGTTCATCTGCAACAAAGATCCAGTCCCCTCGATGTAATGGCCATACCTAGGCAACAGATGGGGGAAAGTTTCATTTCATATAAAAATTGAAATCCTAGAGTAAGAAACAAAAATATGACCAACTGCTTATTACTGACTACAATGACCAAAATGCATATCTCAAAAAAATAGAGGACTTGATGTTTCAATCCTAGAAGGCCCTCATTGGATTGTTAGATTTGTAAGGATTTTTGTTCAAATGTTCCCTGTCAGTTTTTCTTTTATTTATTTGGCTTTGGTTGAATTTTGTACGAGTGCATCAGAATGTCTCTGTGTTGGATTTTGTAGGAATACGTTGGATTTGGTTAAACTTTTGTTTGATTGCCATAAACAACTGTTTTCCATTGTTTTGGATTTTGTAGGAATATGTTAGCTTTGGTTGGACTTTGTTAGACTGCCATAAAACATGTCTTAGATTGTGTTGGATTTTGTAGAATTTTGATGGACCCAGAAAGTTACTCTTAAAGGCAGTTCTTTCCATGTCCACTCCTTCCCTCCCCCTTCTTAGGACAGTTTTCTCGGAGGATGTCAGGTCCTACTCACGCCTTGGTGAAGCATCGCGTGTTTGTTTCCCGCGGTGTCACCACGTCCATGATGCGAGCGAACCTCTTGAGAAGCTTGTCGGGCAGAAGAAGCCTCTCCGCAGATTCTGCCGAGAGCTCCTCCAAGTAATCGGCCACCGGTGAGCAAGGCCTCTTGGGAGTGCCTCCATCCTTACCTCGCGAGGTTAAGAGAGGCTTCCCATCTTGCGAGGCCTGTTTGAGGTTGTCTACTTCGTCGTAAATAGCTGGGCTAGTTCTTTTGCATCTGGATGTTCGTTCGGCTCCACTTCCGGGATTTGGACATTCAGAGGAGCTTGAAAGATGAGGGCAGTCTGGTAGCTGTCTTTGATGGCAATGATCTGAGTTGAGGGACTTGTCAGCAAGGTGTGTGGCGAAGACGTCTTCAGTGAGTTGCTCGATGGATTCTGCCAAGTCCCGTAGACTAACTTCACCTTTCTCTGAAGTGTCGGGCGCAAGTCTCAAAGTCTGATCGATCGGGACTTCTGCGGAGTCTGTCGCGATGGGCTCCACCTCCTGGTCTTTGTCTCGACTTGCTGACGATGCGTTTCCGACGCCGCAGCCATCGTGGAGTCGATGCTGGAGCAAGACTGAAAGCTCCTCGCTCGAGAGCTGAGTTGTGGTGAACTGTAGAGGGCGCTGTTTGGCGAGGAGGAAGTAGCGGAGTCGCTGATTTGGAATGCCGAAGTGAGCTGGAGACAACAAAAACTCCTGGACAGAAAGAAGAGTGGCGATAAAGTGACAAATGTCAATACTTGGTGTTCTGCAATTGTTTTCGACAAAAGCTTCTTTTTTTCTCGAAGTTTGTCAAATTTTGTATATGGCAAGTCAACTGCCCATTGGGATGGCAGTTTCTATAAAGACACGGTAGGATGTGTCTATAATAGATTAACCATGACAACACAAACAAACTGGAGAAACAGACAGACAGACAGACAGACACACAGACAATCCAATCTACAAACCTCATAAGTGTAGCAACAATTCTCTAAAGTCCGAATCAGTTGATTCCTAGAAAAAAAAAATCATAGAAAAAGCTGATCATTTAATCAATTTTTTTGGAGTCAATCTACTTGAAATCACTTTACCCCTTAAATGATTTTCATATTTCACTGCAGAAAATCATTAACAAGGTCTATCTGTAGGTGGAGTAAATCCATTCTTCTAATACAATTTCCTCCTAAAATAAATATTCTGCAAAATTATATGATTAGATAAGACAGGTCAATGAGGGTGGTAATGAGACTGTCGCAAGATTCCACGGTACCCCAGAATGACGATGGGGCCTACCTAGTCGTCGATGTTTCAAACCCTTTCACATTCTCGATAAGGATGTAACTAGGAATCTTCTGTAAGCTGGAATGAAAAAGACAAGCAACAACAACTAAGGAATAAAATCAATAACAAGTAAATCAATAACAAGTTGGTATCAGACCAATCTAAAAATAGTCAAAAGAGGGCGCCGCAAAATATGAATTAAGTCTAAATTACATCCTTAAGAAATACTTAAAGGTTACTTTTTGTCTTACTGTACTAACTTCCGTCACAATAGCTGAAAACTTTACAAAAGCCCATGACTCAGAAATGCAACTTACTTCGGTAACATCTCCAGAACATGCAAGAAACTCAGGGTGCGTGGGTCAGTGTTGTCACCTTTTAGTCCGACCCTAGCAACGGGATTAATAAAAAAAATATAACTTTTTTTAAGGACCGAAAGCAAAGTCAGATCCCCTACGCTTGGGTGTCAAATATGAAATGGAATGGAGAAAAAAAATTGAAAAAAAAAAAATTCTACCTTGTGAACGGTTGACAAGGCGGGCTCATCAGAAAAATGTCGGCATCAAATTGACTGAACTCGGTCTTTGTTAAGGACTTCAAAGGAGATAGAAAACAAGAAGAAACAAAATCAAAATCATCCAAATCACGTCCGGTAAGGGTGGAAGAGGTGATGTAGAAATTTTGACAATATTTTGGATTGATTTTTCATTTTACCTGGATGTTACGTTGCATCAGGGTTCCATTGGGAAAGTTATGCTTGTACACTTTGTTAGCCAAGTCATTGATATCCACAGCTGCTACCACTGATGCATTCAATTTGCTTGCTGAAGAAAGAAAAAAATGCAGGCATTAAAAACAAATTTTAATGATGGGAAAAATCAAAGTACAATTTGTCAATTACAAATGATTTTGCTCTCAGAGAAATACAACATGACTCAAGTCTCAAGATAAACTAGTTGTATAAATAATCTTAAGTTGAAACCCTACCACAGCTTTTTGAGAAAACAAACACGACTGCGTTCTCTTCTTTGGGTATCAAGCTGTAAAAGTAAAACTCAGTTTTAGTTTTACTAAAACTAGTAAAAGTTTCTAACAGGTAGAACTAGTACTAGTAGTAGTACTAGCACTAGTACAAGTACTGGAATAGAATTGACAAATGACAATTGTCCGAGTATTGTCAGAGTATTCAATTAAATGTTGCTAGTGTATGTGTACAGTGTGTTGAATGTTCCCGTGTTCGGTGTTTGGTTACCGCCTGACTGAAATTATTGCACAAAAATATAAATAACTTGGAGAAATCCCTGGCTATAATCGTAGAATTTGCGTCAAATGTCTGCAAAGATTCGTAATGTATCAAAATCAATAAAAAAATAAGAAGATATCTCACTTACCTGCCAATGCATAGTGCATTCCTCCGATTCCGCTGTAGAACTCGACAGCACGAATTGTTCTCATGGGCGCCGCCATGTTGAAACTGCCCAATGTCGAGCAGTAGAGGGCGCTATAACCACTGGATGGACACAAAATGACTGATTGCCTGGATGACAGAACTTGCCAAATGACTGATTTACTGACTGACTGACTGACTGACTGACTGACTGGCTGGCTGACTGACTGGCTGACTGACTGACTGGCTGACTGACTGACTGACTGACTGACTGACTGGCTGGCTGACTGACTGACTGACTGACTGACTGACTGACTGACTGACTGACTGGCTGACTGACTGACTGACTGGCTGGCTGACTGACTGACTGACTGACTGGCTGACTGACTGGCTGACTGACTGACTGACTGAATGACTGAATGACTGGCTGACTGACTGACTGACTGACTGGCTGGCTGACTGACTGACTGAGTGGCTGACTGACTGACTGACTGACTGACTGACTGACTGACTGACTGACTGACACTCAAAAAAAGGAAAAAAAAAACAACACTAGCAGATTATAGTGCATTAATAATCATACATATTATTGATTCCATTAACCGTGACAATCACACAATTATATTATACTGGATACACATATTTTCTTTTTACAACAAAAAAATGACCTTAAATATCTACAAGTCGATGCAAAAAAATGAATCGATGGTGAGTGTATTATTGTTTGGCATAAAACAATCGCTTCACATTATAATAAGGTCCCCTCACAGCCTCCGTAGTAATCCAAGCTGAAGTTAGCCTTACATTGACACAATTGAGTATTTAAAATTTATCACACAATGGAATTCACCTGATTTAGCTGCACAA
The DNA here is from genome assembly GCA_949987565.1 of Luidia sarsii. Classification (NCBI taxonomy): domain Eukaryota; kingdom Metazoa; phylum Echinodermata; class Asteroidea; order Paxillosida; family Luidiidae; genus Luidia; species Luidia sarsii. The sequence continues at coordinate 579,563 of OX465122.1, forward strand.
TTTACTGGCCAATCAATTTCTACTGAACACCCTCCACAAGAATACGTAACGGTCTCTTAGCAAATTCCAAGCCAAAGGGCAGTAAGCACTTGGGCATTTTTATGATGTTCCCTGGTTCGAATCCTTTCCGCTGTCTTTGTTCAGTAGACTGGTTCCCCCTTTCTTTGAGAGGTCTGTCTGGCTATACAATAATGGCTCATTGGCCCTTGTCCAAATCAACTTTAGAGATCAAACAAATCAATGAAAAGGTGACTGGGAAGTTTTGAACAAATTAATTGTAAAAAAATAATGGCAAAGAAAACTAATAGATTGGAATGGGATTTGATCCTGAGACCTCTGGATTGACGTACCAGTGCTCTTACCATCTGAGCTATCCAGCCCTTAGATGGTGGCCTTCCCTAATAGTCAACTAGTCTTTGGCACACCAGTGCTCTTACCATCTGAGCTATCCAGCCCTTAGATGGTGGCCTTCCCTAATAGTCAACTAGTCTTTGCCGGGGTGGGGGCGGCAGTCAGAAGCAATTCAACCATTAACTGCCGTATATCTCAAGGGATCACACCCCCTGCTTTCATTCCGAACTTCTTGTCTAAGCGATCCTCTTAGTTGCACAAGCATGCCAGCTCACAGTAAACCCTTAGATGTTGTTCAGTAGGAGCCAGCCATGCTGATTTCGCTGACTTGCCTCTGAAGTCCGTGCCGTCGATAGCTCTCGACCTGAGCCAACAGATCAGGCCTCTCCTCAAAGAACTCCACCAGCGCGGACTCCGTCAGCATCGACGCCAAGAGCTGCTCGAACGTGATCTCCCAGGCGGGCTCCGCGCCACAGGACAAAGTCCAGGGCCGCTGCGGGCTGGCGGTGAGATGCCGGCTGGGCGAGGCACTGCTGCAGCTACTACTGCGGGCCGGGGAAGCGTGGAGAGCGGCGATGGGCTTGTTGACGATCGGCGAGGCTCGCGGCGAGCCGATTCTCGCGTCGGTTAGCGACTCGGTTAAGTTGGCGACGCCTGCGCTATCGCCACCGGCACGGATATCGGGTTGATTCGTCGTGACTCCAGCCGTACCGGCATCCTCAGAAACCTCTACGGAGGCTTCCGGGGTGATATCGGCGGCGTCTAAGTCCGTGGGAGTTCCCTTCTTGAATCTCTTCCCGACCTCACCGAGCTCAAAGAGCAAAGAGCCGACAGTGGCGATGGAGCGATACAACTCCTGTTCTCTGGGATGCTCCACAAACATGTCGTACATCGTCTTCAAAAGCTGGATAAACTGATCCTAGCGGGGACACAAACAAAGAGAAGAGCCAAACAAAATCAGCCGGTGCACGACACAATTAAGTTCTGCAATGTCTGATCATGCTCTGACAATCCTTGCTGCAAGGACTCGTTCTCTTGATAGAAGTTTTATCCACATGGCTGTTAGAATGTGGAATAGTCTCCCTGACCACGTCTAGGCTACAATCTCCTGCTCTTGTCTTCAAGCCTTCAAAGACTGAGTACATAAATTTCTCCTTACATAAAAAACCACAATTTTTGTATCTGCATTTTTTTTGATCAGCTGAGATGCTGTGGTCCATTGATTGCCTTCGGGAATTTTTTTCTTAATTTCTGGAGGCCTATTGTTCTCAAAAGCATGTTATACATCCCCCAAAAAAGGGGAGGGGATTGTTGGGAGCTGAAATGTGGAAAATTCGCGGGTGACACCGCGTAAGTCATCTCTTTTGAGATGTGTGGCTCTGAGAAGAGTCAGTAACGAAATGAAATGAAAATCAGCATGAAATCTTGGGGTGAGGGACCCGTTACCTGGTTCATGCGAGGGACATGCTTGAAACTCTTCCTCTCCGCTTCCTCCTTTTCCTTCTCCCATTTCCGCAGATAGTAGCGGTAGCCTTCCCTCTCTGCCCCCAGATCATCCTCTGATGAAAAAAAACCCCAGAAGAATTTACGAGTATTTGACATAAACAAGCAAAATAACGTTGAAACTCTTGCCGAATACAATGACCTTGGATATACAAATCTTAATAACATAACGTTGAAACTCTTGCCGAATACAATGACCTTGGATATACAAATCTTGGAAAAGTCAAAATTTAGTGGGCAGTTTGCAACATTTTTGTGTATCACTTTAGTTTTGGAAAAGGTTTGAAATTTTGGTCACACAAAAGCCTGGGATTGGTAAATAGCGCCCTCATGTGATTCATGCCACAGGTGTGGGTTTGATAAACAGCGCCCTCACCTTTGTCAGCAGACGGCCGGTCTCCGTCCAGAAGGACAGTCTGGATCTCCTCACCCGACGGATCAAAGACGTCATCAGTTACCTGCCCCTCTGTCTCTACCTCTGTCTCCCTCTCTGCTTCTGTCTCTGTCTCTGTCTCCCTCTCTGTCTCTGTCTCCCTCTTTGTCTCTTCCTCTGTCACCCTCTTTGCCTCTCTCTCCGTCTCTGCCTCTGACCCTGGCTCTGGTGAGCCCCTAGATGGGGAGCTGGAGGGATCCTGGACGGGGTTAGGTGTGACCTGCTCGGGGGTAGAGGCAGGGGGACAGTCAAATCCCTCCCCTTCCTAAAACGAAAAAAAACCCAGCATAGATATAACATGATGTTTGCGTTGAGGAGACTGTCATTCAATGAGGGTTTGCCCTGCTCGAAGTAATAAGCACTGAGTGCTCAGTGCTTCGCCCAATGCCTGATTAATTTTTTTAGGTAGCTTTGGTGGGATCCAAAACCACGACTTCTGCTTTCTAGTGCAGATGTCGGATTCAAACCCACGACTCCCGCTTTCTAGTGCAGGTGTCTTAACCACTTGACCACCAAGGGGAAAATTTACAAAAACGTTGATATCACAAAGTTGACAGGCATGGGGGCTGGGTGAGTGGACAGGTCAGGGGTCAGGGGTCAGGGGATACTCACCGTGCCTTGTTCTGAGGTGGGGGTCTTCAGGGAGTTCTCAAAGTATTCCACAGCATCAAAGGCTTCAGCCGGCTCCTCGTCTGGTGATGGCTGGCCGACTGTGCTGACTTCATCTGATGGGAAGAGACAGGATACTCAGAAGGGATTCAAGCCCTCTCCTTCTCTCTTGCCCTCTCTCTCCCCCTCTCTATCTCTTATCCCTCAACCTCTACCTGTCCCTGTCCTGCCCATGTCCCTCTCCCCTTCCCTATATCTCTCCTGTCTCTGGCACTTTCCTACTTTCCTTCTCCCTTTCCCTCTCACTCTACCTCCCCCCTCTCTCTCTCCCTCTACCTCTCCTCCCTCTCCCACTCCCGTTCTCTCCTTCACCCCCTCTCTCTCTCTCTCTCCCTCCATCTCCCCCTTCTATGTCTCTTTCTTCCTCCATCTAACTCACCCTCTCCCTCCCTCTCCCTATCCATCTCCCTCTCTCTTTCCTTCTCCCTCTCTCCCTCTCCCTCTCTCTCTCTTCAGAGCACCACACAACGATGGAAGAAGAGTAAGGAAGAGACAATCTCCCAAGGACGTGGAGTTTACCAAAAGCAAGGTTAGAGATCCACACAACGATGGAAGAAGAGTCAGGAAGAGAGAAGGGCGTGGAGTTAACCAAAAGCAAGGTTAGAGATCCACACAATGATGGAAGAAGAGTCAGGAAGAGAGAAGGACGTGGAGTTAACCAAAAGGTTCCTGACCTGCCTGGGAGTCTCCAGCAATGCTCTCCATGTCCTCAGGCAGGAGTGCGGGAGGAAGATGAAGACGGTAGAGAAGACGGAGCCTGTCCGGTATCTCTCCGCGACACATGACTCCGATGCCCCAGGAGAACTCCCGAAAGTTGATCAGGCTGTCTCGATCCTCGTCCAGCAGCTGAGCGAGAGAAACAAATCAGTCAGTTTTTCCATTTTTCCGGCCACCAACTGACACACAACACCCACTCAATAAGACATGTCCTCACTGGACCCAATAGCCACATAGACTTCTCCATCCCTTTAACTCTTACTCGCTGACCATGGATAAATTTCAAAATTTAGTGGGCCTGATGTTTCGATCCTAGCAGGACATTTCTCAAAGGCAGCCTGAGAAGGACAAAACAGATACATGGAAGGGGGAAGAGGGTGAATAGGACACGGATGAGAAACAAAGGACAAAGAGGAAAGCTGGTAGGGTGAGATCAAAGGGAAGGGCAAGGAGTAGGGTAGGGATTAGTGAGAAGAGGGGGGAAAGATCAAAGTGTGGAGGAGGAGAAGGATTATCAGTGAACATGCCAGGCGTAGACGTTAGCGTTCCATTCTCAGCACTCACCCTAAAGGCTCGCAGGGCAAGAAGGTCGGCCTGGGTGCCACACGCCCAGGGGGAGAAGGTCAGGAAGAGGGTGCGGAACTTCTCCAGGTCAATCTTGAAGGTGGCTAAGAAGTGCTGCGTGTGATCCAGGACCGGCGCTCCGCACAGCATGTTGCTGGATAAATACTCCTCCTTAGACCACAAACAAAATCAAAACGGCAATCTCCGTGAATCTTAAAAAAAAATAAAAAAATTAAAAGCAGGAGTACAGAGGTCACGATATTCATGGCTTGGCAGTAACCTACATGACAGAACAAATTTCAACATTTAAAACTTTAAATTAAAATATTTAAATTAAAAAAAATAAATAATAAAAAACAATTAATAAATAAAAAATAAATCAATAAAAAATAAAAAAAAATAAAAATTAAAAAATAAAAATAAATATTTTTTTTTTTTAAAGGTTAGCATTATTTATTTTTTTAATAATAATAATAATAACAGGTATTTTTAAAACACCTTTTACAGATCAAAGCGCTCAACAAGATATGAGAACTAAAATGTGTTCACTTGATTCCTAAAATTAATAGTGCTATGCAAAAATGTTGCGCAAAAGTAAAAATCAAAATTTGCCAATTTTTCAATCAGTTTCTTAATGGTTGAATTGCTTCTGACTGGCGTCCCACCCTGGCAAAGACTAGTTGACTATTAGGAAAGGCCACCATCTAAGGGCTGGATAGCTCAGATGGTAAGAGCACTGGTACGTTAATCCAGAGGTCTTGGGTTCAAGTCCTGGTCCCGTTAAAATTTCCGTTGCCCACCTTGAAGATTGTGTAGAGTTCTTCCAGCTCCTGGGCGTTGAGGGCAACCTCACTGGTCAGGCATCGGACCACGGTGCGACGTGCAGTGTCCTCCAGGCCTTGCACCACTCTCAGGCGCTGGTTGAGACGCATCTTCTTGATGTGGTCTGTGCGGATGCAACCGTACTTGGAATAGGCGCTGTGGATGAGATCTGAGACATCCACGTCCGGCTGATTGGTGAGAGGGGAAGAGGAGGAGAAAGAGGAGAAAGAAGAAGAGGAGGAAGAGAAGAAGGAAGAGGAGGAAGAGGAGGAAGAAGAGGAGGAAGAGGAGGAAGAGGAAGAGGAAGAAGAGGAAGAGGAAGAGGAAGAAGAGGAAGAGGAAGAGGAAGAAGAGGAGGAAGAGGAGGAAGAGGAGGAAGAAGAGGAGGAAGAGGAGGAAGAAGAGGAGGAAGAGGAGGAAGAGGAGGAAGAGGAGGAGAAAGAGATGAGGAGGAGGAAGAGGAAGAGGAAGAGGAGGAGGAAGAGGAAGAGGAGGAAGAGGAGGAGAAAGAGATGGGGAGGAGGGGGAGGAGGATGAGGAGCAAGAGAAAGAGGAGGTAGTGATGTAAAAGGTGGATGAAGAGGATGAGGAGGAGGAAGAGGAGAACAAGAAGAGAGATGAAGATGAGATAAAGTAGTAGGAGAAAATGGGGGTAGGGGAGGTGGAAGGAGGAAAATCATCAGATTTAGCAGACAGTCGACACCATGTTTACATTACATCCTGAGCATCCGTTGTTCTTTACAAGTTTGTCTACAAGGTCCCTTAATTCCTCCGTTCCCAAGGGCATGAGTCTGAAAAAAAAAGGCAAAATGAGTTGCTATGTGGAATAACGGCAATCAAGGGTACCTTTCTGTCTATGTTCATGGCGCCAATAGTGGATGTATGTGCCATGGGCGGGCCGGTAGCGTCGCGGTTCTTCACGCTCTCAAGGTACGCGCTGAGGACGGTCATTGCCGTGCCGTCATCCTCGCAGCGAAGCAAGTCGGCGTGATTAGCGTCGAGGACGGCCAGCGCTATCTGGAAGATGACCTTGGCTCCGTCGTAGAAGAAGCAATCCATGATGTTGACGGCACTCTCAAAGGGCATCACGCTGATGACAGAAACCAAAAAAATCACGAGATGATATTGAAAAAACAAAAATGGCAAAGAAAACTTTCGACCGGACCGGGATTTGAACCCCTGACCTCTAATCATGTTCAGGATTCAGAGCTTCATCATCCTGATGCGACCGCGAGTGAGCGCTTACGCGACCAAGAGATTCACGGCAGGGGTACCCTTCAGTTTTTAGGGTTTTAACAGATAAAAATGAGAAGTTTGAGATACCTGCTTGACCAAACAAAAAAAAATCTGGAAAAAAATTCTTACGTCCCTGTGTCAGACGGAGACAAAGCCTGAGCCCAAGCCTGGATTGGTAAATGGCCACAGAGTCTATTATCTTGGAGACTGATCGTCCCTCACCTGATGAAGATTGTCAGGAACCAGGACAGAGAGATCATGCTGAGGATCCCAAGTTTCTCCATTTTGGCATAGAGCTCCGGAAGATACTCCTTGGTGAGAGCTTCAAACACTCCTGCAAGAAAAAGAAAAATCGCAAAAGTTACAGGACCCGACGTTTCGATCCTAGCAGGACCTTTCTCTCAAAGTGAAGGGAAAAAAGAGGAAGACTGTGAAGGGGGGAGACACAGATGTTAGATGGAAAAAGCAAAGCTTTTAGAAACCAAATATGGTGGAACGTTGCTTGGAAGTTGTGGGTGTGTGTGGATGGGTGGGCTTACATAAGGAGGGTTGTGGGGTACCTTTGCCAAGTCCACTGGAGTTGTGATCGGAGACGGACGTTTTTGGCACAGCATTACTCAGATAAACGGGCAGCTGACATGTACACGTATTACCTCATTGAAGGTAATACAAAAACTGTTGGAAACTAGTGACCATCCCGGGATTCATGAAAGTTGTTTGGTTTGGTGTTCAAATGAACGTAAGGTGATTTTTGACTTTGTAGTCAGCTACTGGAGACTCCATACAGACTTCCACGAAGCAAAACCTCCGAGTCTGGTCAAGCCTTACCTTGGTCCGTCAGGGCACCCACTACACGTGTGTTGTAGTAATCTGGGAGGAGTCTCTCACAGATCGCCGTTAGCAACCAGAAGGCTTCCTCCTCATTTGCATAAAGCAGGAGTACAGAGGTCACGATGTTCATGGCTTGGCAGTAACCTACATGACAGAACAAATTTCAACATTTAAAACTTTAAAATAAAAAAATATTTTTTTTTTCTATAAAAATTAATAAATTTATTAATTTATAAAAATTAAAATCAAAAATTAAAAATTAATTTATAAAGATTAATCAATTTCTTTGAGAAAGGTCCTGCTAGGATCAAAACGTAATAAAAAAAAAAAAATAACAGAATAAAAAAATTAAAAAATTAAAAAATTGGATGCCATGAGTTGAGGTCAGATGAATATTCATTACTTCTTTCCCTTCCTCACATTCTGTGTATTGAAATGAGTTGAGGGTTGCCATGAGTTCAGAGGTCAGATGAATATTCATTACTTCTTTCCCTTCCTCACATTCTGTGTATTGAAATGAGTTGAGGGTTGCCATGAGTTCAGAGGTCAGATGAATATTCATTACTTCTTTCCCTTCCTCACATTCTGTGTATTGAAATGAGTTGAGGGTTGCCATGAGTTCAGAGGTCAGATGAATATTCAATACTTCTTTCCATTCCTCACATTCTGTGTATTGAAAGGAGTTGAGGGTTGCCATGAGTTCAGAGGTCAGATGAATATTCATTACTTCTTTCCCTTCCTCACATTCTGTGTATTGAAATGAGTTGAGGGTTGCCATGAGTTCAGAGGTCAGATGAATATTGATGAAGGCGACGTGAATATTCATTACCGATGCTAGGATTCCTGTAGGCATAGGCAGTGAGGACTCGTCTGAGTGCAGCAATGCCCAGCTCAGACTGGAAGGCAGGATGTTCAGGCAGGGATCGATGAAGGTCCCTCTCAATCTCATCCGTAGCGATGCTCTCCTTGCCTAAGCTTTGCTCAACCAGGGACTGGTAGTACCCCGCCTGCGTGGCCATCTGTTAGCACAGGGTTTGTCATGCGGTTAATGGGCCCTGTCTGGCAGGGGTACTGACTATTTTGTGTAGTCTCTGGCTCAAGGCTCAAATTTACTTAAACACAACATCCAGGTTTTTGTTTTAACCAAATACTGCTAGTCAAACAAACAAAGGAAAAACTGACTGGGAACATTTGAACAGATTAAAAAATTGGCAGAGAATACTTTGACTTGAACCCGAGACTGCATCCATGTTTTTCTTAGCCAATTTTCCCAAATACTACAAGAATCGAAACATCGTGCCCTGTTTATGTTTGAGATATGCAAACTTTACTCAGTGTATTGTAAACATTTGGTACAACTTAACTTTTAAAAAGACCATAAGCTGTTGGATAACACATAATAATTTCAGCTTTTACGTAGCACCCTGCTGTTTATTGGGATTTTTTTTTAGTCTGGTGCCTGTCCCTATAGGCTTACCTCATTGACTGCACCTGAGTACAGCAACCAGATCTCCCCGCGTAGACTCTCTGGTATGCCCTTCATAATGAGTTCTTGGGTCTCCACCGTACGGTACATGCACACGCCCCTAGGGCAGAGAAACAGTGGGGAAACAAAGGTCAGCCTTGAGACGAGACTAGCCAGGGAGCAGAGGAAATCACACGAGGGCGCTCTCACCACACCAGGGTTTTCCTAACTGTCCCTCACCGACCAAACTCCTTGAAGTGGATATCCCAGAGATGAGTCTTGACGGATTCCTTGACGGAGATCTCGTCCGATCCACGCCGGTTGAAGAGAGTTATCAGGGCCGGCTGGAGTTGCACCGCGATGCTGGCAGAGGGATCCGTCCCTTCGTCTGAGGAGAAAAAGACAATTGGAGGTCGTGGAAGAAAAACATCCCCCGCTTTCATTCAGATGCAAACAACCAATGGTTGTAAACCTGGCTACGGCAGCTCAGGGATCACACAAAGTGGATGCATTTTTTTTTTTTATTCAAGTCCAACAAACAAAGGAAAAACTGACTGGGAACTTTTTGAATAAACTTTGGACTGGGATTTGAACCAGAGACCTCTGGATTAACGTACAAGTGCTCTTCCATCTGAGCTATCCAGCCCTTAGATGGTGGCCTTCCCTAATAGTCAACTAGTCTTTGTCGGGGTGGGGGTGCCAGTCAGAAGTAATTCAACCAATAACTGCCGTATATCTCCAGGGACCACAGAAATAAATAACTAAAGACATCATCTTGTTGTTGATAAACTTCCAGGGCTGCATCCAGTGTGATCGTCGAGGTAACACAGCCAGGTTTATAACAATGGTGAAAGATACTGATGCTTCTTAAGAAACGGAGAGTGAAGAGAGTGCTGTAGGTGGAAATGTCAGGAAAAGCTAGAGTTGTGTACGGCATAGGGGTGGGTGTGGGTCGGAATTTGCAAAAGGGGGAGGGGAGAATGGGATATGGAAGGGGCGACTTTTGGGGGTGAGGAGTGGAGAATAAAGATCCTATAACGCGTTGCAAGATAGCCTACTCTGCGGCTCTGCGCAAATGGTAAAATCGTTCGGCGGCCATTTTTAGTAAAGCAACGGAGTCCTCTGTCGCCTGCTTTCGTTGTTCCGGACGTGAAGCGGGAAAGTCACAAACAGTGACAAAGATTCAACATTTGATGCGAGAACAGAATGTGATAACTTTTGATAGAGTGCACGCGTGTGTCTTTGCTGACTAAAATGGCGTCCAGTGCGTACTTTGTCCAGAATGCGTGTGATCTCGCATGAGTAGGCTATCTTGCGTGCTTCGCGCACTTTAGGATCTTGGGTGGAGAGGATGGATTAGAAGGGACTACTGGGCGGTACCTTGGGGCATGCCAATGGCCGGGTTAAGGCATAGGTATTTGTTAGTCGACAGACAAGACGACAGGACAGGAGAGAAACCATAGCTGGCATCTGTTCACAACCACCACAAACAAGACAATTTGTGGAAAAAAAAAACAGAGAAACAATTCAGCCGGAGAAAAAAAAAGAAGATAATTCTGTAACCACACAATGCACCCAGGTTGCAAAGAATATGGATCGAGAGTTAATTGTTAACTTACAGTTAGTGTTAGTAAAGTCGTCATTAGTTACAGTGCTGTAATAGCACAAGCCGTCTACACGTGTGAAAACAATAAGAGAACAAGCAATACACAAACAATTAAAACACACACATGCAGATGCACTGGAGTTTTGTTGATAATAGAGGGCGCTCTTCAAGACAGAAGTCGTAGACTGAACAATTCGTCACAAGATTGCACATACAGCCATTCACATATTGAAATTCAACATTAGTTAGGCATTGACAAGGTATTGACAAGACCCATGTATTGAAGCATATACCACTGGTCACTTTCTAAAAATGGTGTTTCAGTCGATATTGTCCCCTAACTGGCTTGTCCGACAAATTTAATCACATGCCATAGGTCAGAAGGAAAAATATGGTGTTATAGTCGATAGTGTCCCCTAACTGGCTTGTCCGACAAATTGAAACACACGTCATAGGTCAGAAAGTAAAAATGGTGTTGTAGTCGATAGTGTCCCCTACCTGACTTGGGGCTGGAATTGCTGCCAGTGCTGCCTAAGCTGCCGAGGCTGTTGCTGATCTGCGCCAGCGACTTCTGACTGGCCGGAATCTCGATGAAACTGCTGCCGCTACCAGAGCTGATGGACAGACTGTCGTTGCGATGCCTGGTAACCACAGAAACAGGAACAAAAAAATTGACTCAAGCCTTGGACATTGATGAGTTTGGAACAGGCCTCCCTATCCATTTAAAGGGTTCGAACCCACCCAGGACACAATTCACACAACAACACAATGTAAGACCCAATCCACACAATAACCCAATATAAGACCCAATCCACATAGTAACCCAATGTAAGACCCAATCCACATAATGACCCAATGTAGTACTCAAATCCACATAATGAACCATTGGTGGATTTGAACCCGGTACATCAATTAGGTCGGAACGGACAGCCTTGGAGGGGTTCTGACCAGGCACCAGAGACAGAGAGCGCTGATGGGAACGATTCCTACCTCGTATTTTCTGTCGTCTTGGAGAGGAAGTCGGCTATATGTTGGACCAGGAAATCACGATCTTTCAAGGATGCAAACAAGATAGTCATCTGAAAATGAAAGAAAATGAGAAAAAATAGTGATATTAAGGTGCCAAGGAAATTTGGCTGGACGGGGATTTGAACCCGAGACCTCTGGTTTGGCTTACCAGTGCTCTGGTCACTCACCTTTGACCTCGTGGAGACGTGAAGTCCGTTCTGAATAAGAGAAGAGTTCTCGACTTTCTCAATGACGGTCACATCACGCATTGGAATCACCACGTGGACCAGGTTCTTGAGCTGTAGGGGTCAAAGGGTCAGGTCAAAGGTTAGCATATGTGTGTCAGGGGTCATTGGCTACAGCTGACAAATAGAACTGGGAGGGGGTGACTAGTCTGAAACAAGGCATGAGCCTCCATCCCCTATTGGTGGTAGACTGCCAGTCAAGGTTGACAAATAGAACTGGGAGGGGGTGACTAGTCTGAAGCAAGGCATGAGCCTCCATCCCCTATTGGTTGGTAGACTGCCAGTCAAGGTTGACAAATAGAACTGGGAGGGGGTGACTAGTCTGAAGCAAGGCATGAGCCTCCATCCCTATCACTCACCCTGCTGGCATAGCACATGTAATTACGAGACAGATAGAGGATGCCGTTCACATGGGTCTTGTTGTACGGAGTCCACAGAGTGCACGGAACGTGGCCGTCGAGTTTCTCTGAGCTCGGAAGACGGAAAACTTGCCTGGTGGTGAAAAAAAACCAGAAAAGCAATTTCTGTGACAACACATTGACCTGTCGTCTTTCTCGCGTCTTAACTTTAGATTTTGGCAACGTATGGAAATAATTTTGATATCATTGGAAAGGTAATGAAGCACTCTTTGCAGTGGTGGTAAAATCTTGAAAACCCAAATTTGGATGAGAATCTTCATGATGCCGTACCGGGTCCCATTCTTCTCGATGAGTGGTTCAAGAGTGAATTATCAATTTGTAATCAAATCCTCTTCTCTGCTGCTAAGGAAATCGATACTGCTTTTGGTGGGATTCGAACTAGCGACTCTTTCTCCCAAAAACCGAAGTCTTCCCATATTGTCTGCCGAGAAAAATTATATAAACGAGGATGCACGATCTCAAATGTTAGAGGGGCTGACGTTTCGATCCCAGCAGGACCTTTCTCTGTATAGCAGTCATTTTAGTCAGTGAGCAATTTGCAACAGTTTTTGATTCAACGATGAAAATCCTTTACCTGTAAGCTTCACTCCGTAGTCTTGCATCCAAGTCTCGCTTGAGCGACGACACTTTCCTTTTCTTTTTACTGATGCGAGTTCTCGGCGGGAGATCCTTGTCCTGCTCAAAGCTTTCCTCAGAGAGCAGCTGCCTCATAGCCAGGTTGGCGAGCTGCTCCATGAGACCAAAGGTCTCCACGGGACGGACGAACATGGAGAAGTAGCAGTCCTGCTCCCTGGTCGATAGCTTGATGCTCTCCGGGAAGATCACCGCGTTGCTCTTCTCAAGATGCTGAGGGGGAAATCACAAACGTCATTGATGATCGATATTAGAGAGAGTTGTTCTAAATGCTTGAGGGTTTTCGAGACGTCTATGTGCAATGCCTGGAGATTTTCAGGGGCGGAATGAGGATGGAGAGGAGGAGGACGAGGAGGAGAGGATGGGAAGAGAAGGCAGAGGAGAAAAATGGAAGAGGGAGAGGAGGAGGAAAAGGAGGAGGAAAAGAAGAGGAGATGGAAAGGGAGAACAGAGAGGAGATAGACAGGAAGAGAGGACGAGGAACAAGAGGAAGAAGAAGAGAGAGAGAAGTGAAAGAAGAGGAAAAGGAGGAGGAAGAGAAGAGAAGGAGAAGAGAGGAGACGGAAGAGGAAGCAGAAGAGAAAGATGAGGAAGATGAGGAAGAGGAGGAAGAGGAGGAAGAGGAGGAAGAGGAGGAAGAGGAGGAAGAGGAGGAAGAGGAGGAAGAGGAGGAAGAGGAGGAAGAAGAGGAGGAAGAGGAGGAAGAGGAGGAAAAAGAGGAGGAAGAGGAGGAGGAGGAGAATGAGGAAGAGGAGGAACAACAATCCAGCTAGGATTTGAAAACCCCAGACCCTCTCAATTCTTCAGGGCAACACTCTGGGAGTAGAGGCTACATAAATCATGGAAGAGTTGGTCACGGAGTTGCAGAGAGAGTAAAGACTCACCGTGACATCTGTCCATCGTATGAAGAGCCTTGCCTCAGTGCCCATCAGGAAAGAGTAGAAGTAGAGATGGTTGACGCTCAGGTACATCCAGCCTTGACGAGGAACCTTGCCCTTCCAGTAACTGCAGGAATAGTCTGAGACAGGAGACAGGAGAGAGGATGATCATCCTTGGCACGGATACGACATGAGAAGCATTGAATGACAGTAACAGGAGAAATAGGTGCACGTCGTAGGATTTTGTTTTCATGACTTACAGTTGACGAGCTTTTCATCTTCGGGAACTTTGAAAAGACGGTGCCATTTCTCACAGGCTGACTTGAAGGCTTTGCTTTCCTCATCAACTGCAAAAGATTTCAGAATTTAGACCCCCAAAAAAGTATTAGTCAACCAAATCAAACTATGAATTATTCTCTCTAATATTATATTCCCATGAAAAAATATGGACCTTGACAATTGCAAAAATTCCAGTTTTCTTTTTTTTAAATTATGGTCAACTACTTGCTGTTATCATTTAATAATCCCCTTTTTCTACAATGTATATGAAATATTTGTCATATATCTTTGTTATTCTATTGCTCTGCACCTTTCAACGCCACAATCTGTGATCCTTAGACTGAAAAAACATTGTGTTATGAATTAGGAATTTTCCAAGAACTATTAACTATTCCCTCAGGTCAATATGAGATGATATACAAAAATGTTGCAAAACTGCTTACTGACTAAAATTACCAAAATACAAATCTTAAAATTTAGTGGGACTGACGTTTCGATCCTAGCAGGACCTTTCTCTCTGCCTTTGAGAAAGGTCCTGCTAGGATCGAAACGTCAGACCCACTAAATTTTAAGGTCAATATAAGATATTAGAGAAAAAAATTTAAAAAAGTATACAAATATTATCTATACCTTCTTTAGGTCCCTCATCTGCAGTTTCAATCACAGCAACCAGACTTTCGATTTTACACTTGACAAACTCTGTGATATCTTCTTCAGCCTCAAAGGTACCTGAGGGCAAAACAAAATTGCTATTTCACTGGGCAATATAAAATACTAGTCAGTAGAAAGGGGATAATATAAAATACTAGTCAGTAGAAAGGGGATAATATAAAATACTAGTCAGTAGAAAAGGGATAATATAAAATACTAGTCAGTAGAAAGGGGATAATATAAAATAATAGTCAGTAGAAAAGGGATAATATAAAATACTACAATGAATAGATGAGGAAATATAAAACACCATGGCCGATATGGAATACTATGGTCAATAATTTTGAGGGATGGTGCAATATAACGGGGCAATATGAAATAGGGGTCAATAGTTTTGTGGGATGGTGTAATATAAAAGGGCAATATAAAAATACGGGTCAATAGTTTTGAGGGATAGTGCAATATAAAAGGGCAATATAAAATACTCACCCAGTGTTTCCATGAGGTTCTGTTCGAGCCATTCCCAGTGGACAAAGATTTCGCGCTTGTGAACGGCAGACGCAATGGCTGATGAAAAACAACAATATGACCTTCAATAACAGAAGTCTTGTCTGAACAACAAAATGTTGCAAGCTACTTATTGACTAAAATGAGAAGAGATTTGAAGGCTTACGTGGTTCTTGAAGCGAAAGATTAGACACTAACAATGACTGATCAAGGAATAAGTCACGGTCACTTAACGTGCGAGGAATGCGGGCGATTCAGAATAGTGCGCCCTCAAGAGTTTGCAACGCGTCAACAAATCACAATGCGCAGAATCTGTCGACCCTTTCCAGAAGCGCATTGGGTCGAAAGATTCCGCGCCATGTGATTAGCCCGATGCGTTACAAACTCTTGAGGGCGCTCTACTGTGAATTGCCCGTAATGCCCTGGGCCCAATTTCATAGAGCCGCTTAGACGTGAAAATCTGCTAAGCAGGAAAAGTCTTCCTCGTGTAAGCAGGATTACAAACTGCACTGCAATGTGATGTCCATTGCTTTTGACTTGTATTCCACTCTTCTGTACTTAGCATGAAACAAAAGTGAAGTTTGGGTTGGCAAGGGGATCCTGTGGCACTGGCTCATGAGTTTTTGCACTTAAGCACATTTTGACGCTTAAGCAGCTCTATAGAATTGGCCCAGATGGCTCCTTGAGAAGGCAAGGAGGCTGGAGAGATTGTCGGACTCACAGTAGCTGATCTCTGAGTTGGGAGTCTGGTGCAGGATGCGATAGGGCAAGGCCTTGGAGTCTAGGACTGAGTCCAGCGTTCCGATGAAGAGGGAGGTCAGACTGCCGCCGCCGTGACCTTTGCGACGTTGCAGAACAAAGTAGGGATTGGCTCGCTCCGTTATCCTACAAGATGAAAGTCAGGGTTATATCTGTGGTATTCAAGGTTATATTCTGGGTATTCTGTGTTATATTCCTGGATATTATTCAGTGTTATATTCCTGGATATTATTCTGTGTATATTCCCTTCCAAGGTTTATAACTTATTCAGAATATTCAATGTTATATTCAAGGATATTCAGTGTATATTCAATGGTATTCAAGGGTTATATTCTATGGTATTCAAGGGTTATATTCAGAATATTCAGTGTTATATTTGTGGTATTCATTGTTATATTCAATGGTTTCAAAGGAATGCTATTCAGGGTTAGAATATAAGGAATTCAGGAATATATCTGGGCTATTCAGTGTTACAAAACTTTTGGTAATATTCAGAGAAGTTAACAGTTATATTATAGTTATATTATAAGTTATATTCATGCCATGGTAAGGTATCCAAGCAAGACTTCCTTTAATTTATTCTGACCATTTTAAGGTTACATTCATTCAGTTCCATTTATTGTCAGCAGATGTATCAAACTTCAAAGCCACTGTGAATTCAATTATATTTGCCAACAGCCTTCTGAATAATTGACAAATCGATAACACTCTTTATTAATATTTCAACTCGGCAACCTCACTGCCTATCGAATTCCATGTAGGGCTAAAAAATAAAATTACCCCCAAAAATGTAAATTTAATGAGAGAAAACAAAGGGTGACAAGAGCAGAAAATTAAATTAATAGAAAAGGAAGTTATCCAGTAATTGTGTGAAAATCCTCTTTTTTTTACTTTTTATTTTTCAGTTCCACCCTTTATGTTAACCTTGAGTTCACAGGAACAGGTGTCTTGAACAGGTTTTACTTTTAGTTTGATTACAATTAGTCGAACTCGAAGTCAATGACATCGGCACAAAAAAGCCGGTTTGCAATGTAAAAACACAGAAAACCTCACCAACTTACCAAAGAGCGTTGGCCAGCAGCACCTCTTCGGGCCTCACCCACATTTTCCAGCCGAAATGTCGACAGCCAGGGGGGAAATTGGCTCAATTTGCAAGTCAAAAGAGCGGTCTTTTTACAGACAGAGATGTCAACGATGGCCAACTTTCATGTTGAGGAAGGGCGAAAAATAGTCTGGCATCGGGCAGAGTTTTCACGCTCGGTCTGCATTGGTGGGAGTCCGTTCTCAGACTAAATACGTGTTTTGTTCGTAGTCTCAGCTCAAGCCGGATATGTGATATTTATTACAAAACGCTTGCATCTATTTTTAGCTGTTTCGGGTAAAAAAACCAGATGGTCATAAATCGAAATTTGACGAAACACAGCAATAATTTCTCATGATTTCTTGAAAATATGTTCACATACAACTTTGATTCTTTCGCAGATTAAAAAAAATGTAAAAAAGGGAGAGTTGAGTGAAAAAATATGCCGTCGAAAAAAATGAATTGTCAAACGCATAGGAAACGAGTCATTAAAATGTATCACTTTTATTGTAAACAAAATAAAGAAAAACACGAAACCTATTACAGGTGAGGCATGTCCTACAAAGATCTAGAAAACATTTTCCTTTTATTCAAGCATTATTTTAAACCTCTACATAATCATAGCAGGCGACCTTTGAAGACAAATACTCGTCATATCGCCAGTTTATTCGTGGAAAGGGGTCAACTTGCAGGGTTAGATAAGATAAAGTAAACTTTGTGTAAACATTAAAGGGAGTCAAAGGTGTCGTAGGTGCGAATCCCTTTAAGTGTCCGACACCCTGACTTATAAGTATGACAAAATTCTACAGCGATGAAAAGGCATCCGACTAAGCTCTTTCAGTATCCAACACCCTGACGTATACATACTGAAATTTCACGAAGGTGAAAGAGCACCCGACTATTTCATTATTCAAGATGGCGGCGCCCAGTGGAAGAGGCAATCTTGGCGTCGGTCTCAGGAAAATAGGTGTCCTAGTCCTGACTAGGCTTCCCTTTGCCTGTGCAGTCTTTTTCGCTATGCTCTGCAACGAAAGGGAAAAGGCCGGGAGGTAGGTGTTGAATTTCAGACGCGAGGAATGTTCGGATTGTGAGGTTGCAGTGAGGCAACAATCATGCCCAGTTTCCGGACACACTTTTCCCATTGTTTTACACGGCAAAGAGTAATTGTTTTAGTGCTGCTGTCTACGTACATAATACTATATAGCATGTGAAGAGAAGACATTAGCTAGTTTCCATAATACCAGAGAGTAATATGATCTAGTAGCAGAATTTATTTGATGTGATTTTCGAGCACTAAACAAGAAGTTAAGAACAAGTTAACAAAGAAACAACGCAGTGGCTGTTGTTACGGCAGTCGTCCGTGTGGTTCCCTGACTTGATTGTATTTCGTCAGCATTGCAGGCTGGTTGAACCAGTCTATTAGCTGATAATCTGGTTCCAAGAGCTAAACATCCTGACAAATACTGTGAAGTCAGGGAACCACACGGACGACTGCCGTAACAACAGCCACTGTGAACAAAGAAACAAAGAAGCACTCACCCTCGCTTAACTAAATCAAATTCAAAACGTTAGGCCGTGTTTGTAACTTTTTCCAATCTTGTTTTTCTGTTATCCTATGCAGGCCCGAAGGTTATCCGCACGTCGTCATCTACCTCCACCTAGCCCTGTTGATGCTAGAGGGCAGTATGATGTCCTTTGGATCGCAGCGATCGTTGTTTGCCTTGATGTGTGCCGTACAGATTGCCGTCATAACGTTGGTCACTCACACAAGCCCCTCCATTCGCTACCAACCCTGGCTCATGGTCAGTTTTCCTTTTCTTTATATAAGGCAATATATATTGAACCGGCAATGCTATTCTGCCGGTCCCTGCAATTTTTGTTGTACCGGCTCTCTTGCCTGAAAGGTTATTTAGGAATGACCTCTGACACTGACTGAATGACCTTTTGGCCAAGATTTACTGCCAAAACGAATGCTTCAAAATCATTTTAATAGTGAAGGAGTTTTTCATCTAATCCAGAGGGGTTAATTTGCAGTTTGAAAGTTTGTTTTTCTCATGTTTTTAAAACGTCCTGACAATAGAACCGTCATTTTTATAATGAGGCCATTTTAAAGGTGAAAAAATGACCATTTTCTGACTCCACTAAGAAAAAGAAGCTTGCCAATAGGTTTGTACACTTCAGATCCCTAGATGACAGCCGAAAATGAATTTGAGTGTGATATTCATTGAAGAGACCCTTTAATGATCTTTGGTTGTTTTTTTCTTCTGATGATAGATTCGGATGCTATCCAGGGACGTTGGAGTGGCCGGCTCGTATCTCATCGTCGCCAGTCGTAACCACGAGGAACTCACGCGACGCTACCGCCTTGCCAAGCTCTATCCGATCGGCCGTAGCCTCCTCGCCTCCTTCTTCGTCCTCCTGGCTTTCCAGATCAACCGCGATGCCTCCGAGCAGAAAGCCTTCGTCGCTCACGTCCCCGGCGGTTTGCTCTCCGTCACGGTCTTCTGTGCTGCCTGCATGGTGGGTAGCCTGCTCCTCATGTCCGCGTACAAGGTCAAGATCACCACCAGGGTGTTGCTGGTCGCTCTGCTGTTGTTTACTCTGTCGGTGGATCTGGACTTCGGCTATTGGCAGTCCAAGGGCGTCGAGTATTGGAACCAGGCTTATATCATCCTGAATGACGTCGGCATGATCGCTATGCTTCTGTTAATGGCCACTTGAGTGAGTTTAGGACTTTAGGGGACTTGAGTGCAAGACTAATCTATCATCCATGTATGTACATTTTCATTGGGTTATTTTTCCAAGTCAAACAAATCAATGAAAACCTGACTGGGAACTTCTGAGCAAATTGAACAAAAAATTGGAAACGACAATTTTGAGTGGACCTAGAATTTGAACCTGAGACCTCTGGTTTTGCGTACCAGCACTCTTACCATCTGAGCTATCCAGCCCTTAGATGATGGCCTTCCCTAATAGTCAACTAGTCTTTGGCAAGGTGGGGGCACCAGTCAGAAGCATTAAATATTATTCAAATTTATGTAGGCAGGTGGATTGTGTTGGGACTTTTAGATGAAATATTATGTCATAATTAATAACTCAATATGCAAAGATTGGGACTCAAATATGCGCCAGTCAGAAACATTAAATATTATTCCAATTTATGTAGGCAGGTGGATTGTGTTGGGACTTTTAGATGAAATATTATGCCATAATTAATAACTCATTATGTAAAGATTTGGGCTCAAATATGCATTTCAATAAACATTTTGGAGTAAAATGAGAGCATGATTAGATGTTTTATTTCTGAAAGAAATGTTGGAGAACTTTGGCTGATGATAGAGGCAAACTTACCATAGCCAAGCATTGGCAAAACACTACTATTCATTGTTTTTATATCTCAAGATTTCTTTCACGAAAAGTTAGCGAAAAAAAAAAAATCCAACACTGATTATATTAGCGACATTAGAAATGGCTATAAAAGTTTTAAATCATAATTTCTGTGAAAAAAATCCAAGCATTTTAAGATTTTTTTCTCTGGAAAGTAGGTGCTTTTTATCATTCATAAGTGGGCTGAAATTAATGTATTTATATTTCTATCATAATTAATGCTACATTTGGAAGACTCAAATCTCAAACTTGTGATCATACAAAGACAGAAATCTTATCCTACCAGCTTAATACTGTAAACAGGATTTTTCCCCAACGAAAAATCTCCAAGATTTTTTCGCACTGACGTTATAAACAATTTCACTAGGACGCTTAAATTTTCCAAAAATCATTTCGGAAGAATTGAAAACGAAAAATTCAATGGAAAACAATAGGATTTGATAGGAATTCTCCTTCTTGGGATTTTGTGGGGATTCAATTTTTCTTAGGATTATTTGTGTTTGGAGCGGGAGCTTCTTCGTGGGCGTGGGTTCCGAGTCTCTGCCCCCTGGTTGACGAACTCCTCCCCCGTGACCTCCTTGGCTCCTTCGTTGGGCGTGGCTCCATCCCTACGGGCGTGGCCGGCCCCTCCCTTGGGCGTGACGTTCCACTTCCTAGGTCTCGGGGTCCTGCCCAAAGCAACATGTTAATGAGGCTCATGAATATGCACGAATACCAAATGATTATTCATGAACTCTCTTATAATTTCCACTGCCAAGTCCGAGAATTCTCGGGGATAAAGTTTAAAGCCCTTTTCAGACGA
Organism: Luidia sarsii; assembly: GCA_949987565.1. NCBI lineage: Eukaryota > Metazoa > Echinodermata > Asteroidea > Paxillosida > Luidiidae > Luidia > Luidia sarsii. Next base: position 600,409 of record OX465122.1, read on the forward strand.
CGCTAAAAACACTCACAAGGCTTGAGAAAATGTCTCATTTATGAGAAATCTTACTAAAGTGCCATCGTGTGAAAGGTCACCAATGCTTGAGAGTGACAGACGTCCCTGGTGAACCCTTGAGAGATTTTGACGTAGGTCCGGACCTCAGACAAATCTTTTACCTAAAGCACGGTGCCATGCGCTGAGATTTCTCAGGCTAATAGTGCAATGGTTTGCTGCCCTCTTTTGTTCAACTTGTGAAAGGGAAAACTTCTGTGTCTTACGGTTTTTCTGGGGAGAACATGACGAGGACGTCTTTCCTTCCTTCCTCCTCAAGCTGAGGCGTCCAACTCGTCGTTCCTTCAGCTGAGAAAAGGGGAAAGAAAAATGGGATGAAGTCACAGAAAGACGAGGTTGGCAATGATACAACGACAGCAAGTTTACATTAGATGAATATTTCTGCCTTTGAGAAAGGTCCTGCTAGGATCGAAATGTCAGGCCCTCCTATTTTTTTTAGATTTAGTAAGTAAGAAGTTTCAAAATTTAGTGGGCCTGATGTTTCGATCCTAGCAGGACCTTTCTCAAAGGCAAAGTAAGAAGTTTACCAAATTTTTGTGTAACAACCCGAGAATTTTTTTTTCTGGGCGAGTTGGCGTACTGATGCGATTGAGATAAAAATCAAGCTTACTTCTCTTTGGATCGGAATTTCCCTCACTGAAGACGCGGATGGGCAGCGATGTGGGGATGGGCGAGGGCGCTATAACGCTCAGATCTGTCGGACACTGGAAGGTGATGTTACCGATGGTCTGGTCCGGTGTGCTGACTGCGCGGTTTCGTAAAGTGCGACGGGCCGGGGTCTGAGGATTGAGAAAGAAAGTCACAATTCAGATAGTACACGAGTCTATGGGAATTGGCTGCAGCCGCTAGCTAGCGCTTCCATAGACTCGTGTGTAATTTGAAGCCATAGCCAATGAATACAGACAGGGTCTAACACAAGTCTATGGGAATTGGCTGCAGCCGCTAGCTAGCTGCTTCCATAGACTCGTGTGTAATTTGAAGCCATAGTCAATTTTTTTTCTTTCTTCCAAGAATCGAAGGACTGACCTTGCTCTGCTGTGCGGGAGTCTTCTCCCTCAGAGGGGGACGTCTGTCTACGGTTTCCGTGGCAACAACGCCGGCGGGCTCCGGACTGATGGGCGCCTCGGTGGGTTGCCGGGTGGTTGCCAAGGGCGACGGTCGGATTGGTGGGCATCGTCGTGCCGACGCGATGGCTCGTCGGGCTGAATTGACAATAGCCTGAGTGGACAAAGCCATGGGTCTACAGAGGTGGGAAAAAAAAAAAAAAATTATTTCTCCGATTCTCAGCAATTTTGTGATAAAGAAGACATAAATATAATTTCTGAGCTCAATTTTTGTATAGATGCCCAAATCTAAGGCAGTTTTTATTTCAAGACTTCTGACGGGACTTGAGAAACAATCAAAGATGCATTCAGCATTCACTGGTACTCCGCCTTCCCTCTCCTCACCTGTTGGCCTTAGGGGGAGTGGCTGGTGACCCGCCACCGGTACCCGGCTCCGTTTTCACACGGACCTCACCGGTACCCTTGGGTGTGGCTTTGGGTGTGGCTTTGGGTGTGGCTTTGGGCGTGGTTCTAGGCGTGGCCACTGCTCCCGGGCGGGGACTCCGGATGATTCTTGGGGAACAGTTCGCAACTGCTTGAGGAGTCAGTGTAGCCGGAAGTACGTTACTCTGTCAAGATGTGAAAAAAAATATATATATTTATAAATAATGATCACCGAGCTGCAGTAGCCAGGTTTACAACAATTGGTTGTTTGCATCTAAATGAAAACAGGGGTGTGATCCCTGGAGATATACGGCAGTTAATGGTTGAATTGCTTCTGACTGGCATACCCACCCCGGCAAAGACTAGTTGACTATTAGGGAAGGCCACCATCTAAGGGCTGGATAGCTCAGATGGAAGAGCACTGGTACATTAATCCAGAGGTCTCTGGTTCAAATCCCGGTCCGGTCAAAGTTTTCTTTGCCATAAAAAAACCAAAAAAACCAAAACGATTTGACAAGTTGAAATTAAAATGTTTTCAACGAGGGCTTGTGTAACGATGTCAAAACTTACGCGGCGGGGAGACTGATGCGTTGCCGCAGCAACGGCGGCTGCCTCCTTCTGTCTACTGGCCTCAGCGGCCTGCTCCTCCTCAAACCGTCGCAGGTCAAACTCAATCTCGGTGGCCAGCTGTCTGTCAGCCGCCAAAATATCTGACGAGGGACAAAGCAAAGAAGGTAAAAAAATGAGACGAAATCACAGAAAAAAAAAATTGTTTTAATTTTTGCATATTGGAAAAAATATTTTTGCATTAATTATTATTATTTTTTTTTAAATTGGTTTTAAGTTTGTCTTACAATTTGGCACAGTACTGGCCATGTTTATGACTCACCTTTGACCTCGTTACGATAATCTTTCATCAGCTGTTTGAGGTAGAGCATCAGACGGCCAAGGGTCGGGGAGCGTGCCTTCTCCAGCTGGTACGAAAATCAATCCATCGATAAATCGGGTTATTGCATATTGATCGATTAATGAAGTGGTTATCGGAAAGCTATCTATACAGTTGAGTGTGAAATCAATATATGCAATATAAACCTATAACAAATTGAATATTGAATATTGATAAATTGAAAAACAAATATTGGAAATCAATTTATATCTTATCAATTCATCATTTAATCAGTTGATTGGAAATTAAAACATGATCAAACAAAATCATCTGATTTGATATTGATCAATTGCACAAAAGATTGCACAAAACATAATCAGCCATTGAAATGTTATGTTATTTGGTATAGATCAATTGATCAATTGAAAAAAATGTATCAGAAAGCGATCAATACAGTCCACCAGAAATTTGGAAATCAATGACTGGATAATCAATACCGTGTGCTTGAGAGCGATGATGACAGGTACGATGTTCTCAATGACGTTCCTCTTGACCACCTGCGTAATGATCTTGGTCTTGGCGTGATGCATGACAACCTCAGCCATCTCCATCTGGTCATCAATGTCTGAGGCCCCTCGAGACGGTCGCAGCGAGGTCAGCTTGATCTCCTGAGCACAAGGTCAATTTTTACATAAATTTACATAAATTAAGCAAATTGTACATAAATTTACATAAATTAAGCAAATTGTACATACACTTACATAAATTAAGCAATTTTAAAACATAAATTAGCATAAATTAAGCCAATGAGACATAAATTAGCATAATTTAAGCAAATGATACATAAACTAGCATAAATTAAGCAAATGAGATATAAATTAGCATAAATTAAACAAATGATACATAAATTAGCATAAATTAAGCAAATTGGACATATATTGGCATAAATTAGGCGCATGGTGAATATATTAGCATAAATTAGGCAAATGAGGCTCTTAGCATCCGAGCCTTAGATGGTGACCTTCCCAAAGTCAACTAGTCTTTGCCAGGTTGGGGGCACCAGTTAGAAACAAAATTAGAAGGCTTTTTTGCTTACCTTACAGCAGAGGACATCCAGGGTGTCTTGTAGAAGGCAGTTTGTCTCCTCATTCAGAGGTAAAACTCCGTCTACGATCGCCGCAAGAACCTGAAATCAACCAAATAAAAAAAAATTAAAAAAGGAAAAATTTACGGTGTGACTGATTTGCCGACTGAAATGGGAAGGTCTAGGGTCTGTGGTATTTTTCTTCGCTGACCTCTTGGCAAAGTTTAGCCGTGAGCTGGAAGCGGTGTTCATCCGTCGTGTGCTTGAGCATGAAGCGATAGATAGTTCTCCGCTTGCCGGCGTTGGGGGCGCCCTTCAAGGAGAACATCTCCCTCTCGCGATCCGTCTGGCCGAAGCGATTGTAGACTGAAAGGAGGACGAATCATCAAAAGTGACAATCACTCATTGGTCTTGTAAAAAAGTTCAGAAAGTTGTTTTTACGCTTCGAATCCTAACTACTGAAGCGAAACCAAGCCATTCTGGTAGTTATCACCAATGCCTTAATTAATACATAGAGTGTTAATCCACATTTTGTTTTAAGAATAAACCAAAGATCAGGCTTCAATCCTTGTCCGGCAAAATTTTGAAAAAAAAAATCAAAAAAAAAATCAGGTTTCTCTTTTCTCTTTCAAATAAAATTGTAAATCAACTTTCTAATCATCCCCGACACTTAGACTGCGTCTTTTGCCATCCTCTGTTGCCACGGCAACTTACCGCTGTGCTTGTCGTAGGCGTTGAAGTGGAAGATGGCCTCAATGAAATGCTGATGGAGAAGGTTGGGATGACGCTTCAGGAGCAGCTCCACCAATGAAAACTCCGCTGCTCAAAGATTGACGCCAATCGAGGAAAAAGAAAAGAAAATTAGATCGACTTTCAGCATCGTCGCTAGCTACATTTTATCGACGAGATTGGAATTTGTAAATTCTTGGGCCTACCATTTTCAGCAACTGGGGGTGTCCTTTTTTGTTACCCTCTTTCACCTTGGTAACATGCAAAGATGTTGCAAACTACTTACTGACTAAAATCTTCACTTTTCGTCAACTTACCGAAGTCGCGTATTTCTTTGACCTCATCCACGAGACCCGTGATGAAATGAAAGAAGAGTGGACCTCGCCACTTGACATAGTCCTCCTGCAAGCAACCAAATCAGATGAAATTACTATTTCCCTGGCATCGGAGACATAGTTTTTACTATTTACCTTTCATCAGTGTAATAGTTTTTACAAGTTCCCTCATATCAGGGACATAGGCGTTACTATTCCCCAGCATCAATTTAATAGTTGACACTTTTTTCTCCACATTTTTATATTTTTTATGTATTGGGTCATAGGTTTACTATTCCCCAAACTCGGTGTAATAGTTTATACTTTTCTCCACATTATATTTTATATTTTTTTATGTATCAGGGACATAGGTTGTACTATTCCCCCAAACTCAGTGAAATAGTTTTCACTTTTTCTCCACATATTATATTTTTTGTGCATCAGAGAAATAAGTTTTTACTATTCCCCCAAATCAGGTAATAGTTCACACTTTTCTCCACATATGATTTTTTTTGTTTACATTTTATATTTTTGATGTATATTTCATAGTGAACTTACGAGTAATAGTCGCGTTAGAAGGGTCAGGCTTTGCTTGCGGACGAGTTTGGATTCGTCTCGGAAACACATGGACACGTTGGGCATGTAACGATCCACCAAGTTGGGATATCTGGTAGAATTAATGTCAAGAAATTCAAAGGTTCAACCAAAATGGGGCAAAAATACATGAAGAATGTTATAGAAAATAATAGAGGGTTGGTTTTACGATTGTAGGGAAGCTTTGTGAGAGGTGGGATGGGATGGGATGGGATGGGATGGGATGGGATAAGATGGGATAAGATGAGATGGCATGGGATGGGATGGGTGGGATGGGATGGGTTGGTATGGGATGGGATGGGATGGGGTGGGATGGGATGGGAATGGATGGAATAAGATGGGATATGACAGGAGAAAAGACAGGATCAAATCCTCAACCTACCGCACACACAGATCACACATAATGACCGCTGCGTTGTTCCTAACCGCGGGACTAGACGACGTCTCAAGTTCCCTAGCCAGGGCCGGCACGCATCGCTTGGCCAGCCGTTCATGGAGCAAGCAGAGCTTGCCCAGTGCAACGAAGACGTGAGCCCTGACCGTCTCTGAGAGAGCCCCTAGTCCCTGGCTACTCCCAAACTGAGAGAGAGGAGGTTGGCTCTGAGACAGCTGTGATCCAGGGAGACTATCCCCTAGACAGAGAGAGAGGGAGAGACAAGAGGCTTAGGGCTGAGGGGAGAAATTGACGCTGGGTCTACTTCTGGTGGTAGGGGTTAAGGCTGATCAAGATTCAAGAAGTCTGCTTCCTTCCCCAAGAGATGTGACTGCAAGTGAGCGCTTATGCGACCGGGAGATTCACGCCAGGGGTGCACGCAACCTTAAGTTTTGAAGGGTTTTTAAAGATAAAAATTAGCAGTTTGAGATACATGTACCTGTTTGACATTAAAAAAAAAATAATAATAAAAAAAAAAAAATAATAAAAATAATAATAATAATACCTGTTTGACATAAACAATCCCCCCAAATAAATAAATAAAATAAATAAATAAATTAATAAATTATTATTTTTTTTTAATCAACAAATTAATCACGCCATTTCCGGAAAATCAGAATATTTTTCAAAGGCAGAGTGACAAGGACAAAACAGATACGAGTACATGAACAAAAAAATTATAATAATAATAAAATATTAAAAATAAAAATAAAAATAAATAAATAAATAAATAAATAAATGAATAAATGAATAAATAAATAAATAAATAAATAAATAAAATTAAATAAATAAAAAAAATTTTTTTTTAAAAACACGGCATTTCCGGAAATTCTGAAATTTCCGTAAGTCTTCCATCCCTAAGACGTACCCTCGGCCTTCGTGGGTCCCACCAGGAGAGACTGCACCAGCATGAAGAGCCCTTGAGGGGTACGCTGAGGACACAGGCGAGCCACCTCACCCAAGGTGCCCAGGTAGCGGATCAAGGTGTCCTCGCACGTAGGCGTCTGACTGGCGCCCTCTGTCAGCACGACGAGGGAGAGGTAGGACTTGCACGCCTGCATGATGTCATCGGAGATGCCAGACATGAGGGCGCTCTTCTTGTCCGTCGTGCCGTCAACAGCCATGCACAGCTAGAAGGGAAAAGGGGTTTTGGGATTGGAAGGGAGAGAGATGACGGCAAGATCCAACTTGATCTTATCCCTATCTATTCACAATACCCATACAAGCCTGTCTATAGGTAATCCTATTTGATCTGATCTGTTGGAATCTAATCCCATCCGATTCAATCTAAGCTAATCCAACTGAATTCAATTAAGCTCAACTTGACCCAAGGCATTCTACCCCTGCCTACCCTAGTCCAATTTGTTCTGTGAAAAACACGCCAGGCCAACCCTAACCCAACCTCCTTCCATCCTAATCTAACCCTCAAACTTCTCTCTTCCCCTCACATCCCTTCCTCTCTTACTCCATGCCTCCCTCCCCCTCCTCTCTGTTTCCCTCGCTCTCACTACCTCCCTGCCTCACTCCCTCTCTCCCCCCTCTCATTCCCTTGCTCTCTCTCTCTCTCCACCCTGCCTCCTAGCTACCTCTATCCCTTCTCCCTCCCTCTCTCACCCTAACTCACTCACTCCCTCCCTCCCTCTCTCCCTCCCTGCCTTGCCTTGCCTCCCTCTCTCCCCATTCCCTCCCTCTCTCATTCCTTCCTTCCCTCCCTCCCTCTCTGCCCCGGCCTCCCATCCTCTCTCACCCTAACTCACTCACTCCCTCCCTCCCTCTCTCCCTCCCTGCCTTGCCTTGCCTCCCTCTCTCCCCATTCCCTCCCTCTCTCATTCCTTCCTTCCCTCCCTCCCTCTCTGCCCCGGCCTCCCATCCTCTCTCACCCTAACTCACTCACTCCCTCCCTCCCTCTCTCCCTCCCTGCCTTGCCTTGCCTCCCTCTCTCATTCCTTCCTTCCCTCCCTCCCTCTCTGCCCCGGCCTCCCTTCCTCTCTACCTCTCCCTCACACTCTCCATCCCTGCCTGCCTGTCACCCTCCCAGCCTCCCTGCCTGCCCTCCCTACCTCCCTCCCTCTCACCTTATACAGTGCGTTCACCAACGCCCGGCTCATCTCTGGCGCCGTGTCAAACTTCATCAGCCTCTCCCTCAGATCGCCGACCATCTCTCTCCGGTCACTCTGCTCAAACCGTCCGGCCAGGCTGCCCATCACCGACAGGATCCGCTGCAGATTGACCGTCGGGACGACGACCTCCGACCGCTTGCAGCGTCTCCACGCCTCTCGGACGATGGACGGGTCAAAGGTCGGGCAGCACGGGGCCACTTCAGCTAAGAGAAGCCAGGCAGCCTGAAGAGATGGCAAAGGCAGCCTTGAAGTGAGACTAGTCAAATGAGATTCCCTATTTAGGGAAGGCCATCAACTAAGGGTTGGATAGCTTCCGGTGGTCGGAGCAACCTGGTCCAGTTAAAATTTCTTTCTCTTACTCATCAAACTGTTGTAAATTTCCCAGCTTGTTTTCCTTGTCTTTGTTTGTTGGGGACGGTGACAAGTTTGTTTTCTTTGTCTTAGGGTTGGATAGCTTCCGGTGGTCGGAACACTTTCTCTCACTCATCAGATTGTTTTCAATTTCCCAGTTTGTTTACCTTGTCTGTTTGTTGAGGACGGCGAAGTTAAGAAACACTGAATACTGGTATCTCACCTGGTCATGTTCGTGGTTGATATGAGACGTTAGAGCACGCACCATGCTGGCAGATAGTACCTTCTGCTTAGCCCACATCTGACAAGCTCTCGTCAGGTAACGCCTACGAATACGCAAAGAATATTTCAATTTTATTTTTTCAAATAACAAATTATAACAATAAGGATTGGTGTCTGCAATAAATATTAGCATAACAACTAAAAACTTGCAAAAACACCCTAGAATGAGTATGCAAAATTGATTGTCAGCAACATTGCAAAATAGTTCTGTAGCATGGATTGAAGTGATACAATTTTTATTGTAGAGACCCATTCAAGACAAATTCAAAATTTAGTGGGCCTGACGTTTCGATCCTAGCAGGACCTTTCTCAAAGGCAGAGAAAGGTCCTGCTAGGTCCTGAGAAAGGTCCTGCTAGGATCGAAACGTCAGGCCCACTAAATTTTGAGATTTGCATTTTGGTAATTTTAGTCAGTAAGCAGTTTGCAACATTATTGTGTATCACTTAAAGACAAAATCAGTTTAGGAAAGTTAGTCAGCTTTGGTAGCAAGAACTGTCTCATCGCATGCGGGACATTCAAGGGAAATGTGAAGCTGACCTTAATTCCCCGGCGTCGTTCTGCGACAAGACGGCCAGAAGATCCCACGACAGAACGGAGAAACGGTTGTTGCTATGGTTACGGGCGGCGATGCCGTCCAATAGGAGCTCCTTCAGGACCTGAGGGAGAAGGGACGGGGGTTTGGAAATAGAATGAATGGAACTGGGAAGGGTGACTAATGTTGGTGGTAGCCAAGGCTGACAAGTCTTCCGTACATTTTGGCAATCTTACCTGAAGGCACTTTTCCTGAGCAGTCACTTCGCGATCCATCACCCCAGGTAGAATACTCTGAAGCCAAACTCTAGAGGGCGACAAACATCATCGTAATGATAGTTTTACTCCACAGAATCAAATCAGTTTATCTAAAAATCAGTTTATCTAAATCAGTTTATCTAAGTATTTACACACAAATATTCCCACAGACTTGTGTGTTAGACCCTGTCTGTATTCATTGGCTATGGCTTCAAATTACACTCGAGTCTATGGAAGCCACTAGCTAGCGGCTGCAGCCAATTCCCATAGACTCGTGCGCTATCCCAAGCCGTAGCCCTTACTTCTGCAACGGAGCGCAATTAGTCTTCTCCGTCAGTAGAGAGGTGAGGGATCCAATGGCTTGCTTGCGGACCGACAACGCGGGGTCGCGACATGCATCCTGGAAAACCCGAATCTCAGCAACAACGAGGGCGCTCTCATTTAGACGTAGGATGTTCTCCAGAGCCTAGGCGATGGTACGATTAGGAGAAGAAAAAAAACCCACGATGGTAAGTGAGTAAGAGATCGTTTAGTTTCAATTGTATAGCGTGCAAAGCAATGTACAGTTGAGTTCGCTTTCAGACGCATAGAGAAGAGTAGTGTCTTGTGGAGATCATGAAGCAATAGAATGAATAGGTCTCCGCAGGGAAATTCTAAAGGCGTGTTTAAGGGACGGGGCGTGACAACTGCCCCACCCTTATCTGGTTGCCGATAGCAACAAGACGCTCTGGTGCGTCACCCCTCTCACCTGCAGGGCAGCTTTGCGCACGCCCACTTTTTCATCACGGGCGCGTTTCTGAAGCATTACCACGATGTTCTTGCCAACAGTTTCTCCTGGAGAAAAAAAATGAAAAATATTAACCAATAAAATTGTCAGTTTGAAAAAAAAAAAAAAAAAAAAAAAAAAATGGTAGCAATCACCATCAGAAAGACTTGAAAAGATTTTTGGGGGGATTTAAAAAAAAATGTAAATACCAGTGTTTCCTCCCGTGACTTCCAGTAGCAACGCAGGGGACCCGCCCATCAGGTTGCCGGGTGTGGCCCCATCCTGCATCTCCTCCTGATCGTTGCTAGGTGAATCACCACGGTTACCGTCTCCAGGGCTTGCCCCGCCCTCCTACACAGAGACAGGACATCATTTCAAATCAATAGGCCGAAGAAAAAAAAATTCTCAAAAATACAACGGTGGAATTATTGAAAAAATTAGCATTGACAATTTTTACCGAGACCTCAGGTTTTGCGTACCGCCGCTCTCACCATCTTAGCTATCCAGATCTTAGATGGTGGCCTTTCTATTGTTCCTAAATAGTCAATAGTCCTAAATGAGGTTCGAACCCGCGACTCCCGCTTTGTAGTGCAGACGTCTTACACTTGACCATCGAGCTGGTCGAGGTCGTGTGGCGGATAAGCACTCGGTGTTTATCACGTCGAGCAGGGCAAACCCTCATTTAATTTAGATTTTCCTCGAAGCAAACATCATGTTATATGTAGGATAAATTGTTGATTCTTGAAGGGGGTGTCTACCTGGAGGTTCATGGCATTCAGCATCTGAAGGACCGGGGTAGGGGTGGAGGTGGTGGACGGGTAGAACAACTCTTGCAGGGACTGGCGGACGGATGGATCTGCGGAGGTGGTGAACTCGGCAAAGCAGGTCAGAGCTTTGGCACGAACCCTAAACAAACAAACAAATTGAAAAATTGGCAAAGACTTGCAAAGACTGGACTGGGACTCAAACCTGAGACCTCTGGATTAACGTACCGGTGCTCTTCCATCTGAGCTATCCAGCCCTTAGCTGGTGGCCTTCCCCAATAGTTAACTAGTCTTTGCCGGGGTTGGGACGCCAGTCAGAAGCAATTCAACAATTACCTGCCGTACATGTATATCTCGAGGGATCACACCCCCGCTTTCATTCAGATGCAAACAACCAATTCAAGTCAGACAAGCAAAGGAAAACTGACTGGGACCTTTCGAACAAATTTAACTTTTGGCAAAGGAAACTTTGACTGGACCGGGTCTTGGCACGAGACGAAGCTCTTACGTAGGTGCTCTGTCCGAACAGCGAGACAGCAGCATCTGAGTCAGGAAGGTCGGCGACAGGCACTGGCTGCAGTCCTCACTCGCTGCAGCTGCTGCTGCAGGTGGGCCCATCGGCGTGGCAACGGTGGCCTGCTGTCCCCGCGGCGACTGCTCCAGAAGAGCGGCGACAACTTCCAGGGCAAAGACACGATGACCGATCTAGAGAGGAAGGCAGAGGTTGGGAGATGATTAAGGGAAATACTAAGCAGTCAAGCAAAGCACTGAGCATACAGTGCTGACTACACGTCGGGGAAGGGTAAACCCTCATTGAATGACATTATCACCGACGCAAATCACCAGGCAATCGGGCAAAGCACTGAGCATACAGTGCTGACTACACGTCGGGGAAGGGCAAACCCTCATTGAATGACATTATCACCGACGCAAATCACCAGGCAATCGGGGCAAAGCACTGAGCATACAGTGCTGACTACACGTCGGGGAAGGGCAAACCCTCATTGAATGACATTATCACCGACGCAAATCACCAGGCAATCGGGCAAAGCACTGAGCATACAGTGCTGACTACACGTCGGGGAAGGGCAAACCCTCATTGAATGACATTATCACCGACGCAAATCACCAGGCAATCGGGGCAAAGCACTGAGCATACAGTGCTGACTACACGTCGGGGAAGGGCAAACCCTCATTGAATGACATTCTCACCGACGCAAATCACCAGGCAATCGGGGCAAAGCACTGAGCATACAGTGCTGACTACACGTCGGGGAAGGGCAAAACCCATTCTCACGACCCTCACCTTGACATTGCGAGAGTACTTGTACAGCCACTCCACGAACTTTGCCCTCGGCTCGGCGGACATCGAGGTCATGACCTCTACCACCGTCTGCGCCGTCTTTCCCCGGTACTCCGCCTTCTCCGGAACCTTCACGCACAAATGCTGGAGAAGAACGCGCAGGCTGGGAACCGCTTTCTCTTCCAGATCAACTGCCAAGCGACTAAGACATGGGATGGTGATAATAAAGACAGGTAGAAAAATAAAATAATACTTTCTCATCCTAACTTTTAAAAAAAAGGAGGATTCAGGGGCACGTTTTTTTAAAATTATTATTATTATTTTTTTTTTTTATTTTTTCCAAAACAAGTTTATTCCCTAAAGATGGGTAGTCTAATTTCAATTTCAGTGGTTTTTCAGTACGGCACGATATGTAGGCTTGTCCATTTGCGAGGTTTAACGGCTGGAAAAAGTAAAAAATCAATCAAAATGTTGTCTTCTTATTGTAAAAAAAAAATAAATGTTAAAGTTGGACAGCGCCCTCGTTGTCGGCTTACCGAATGAAAGCAACGGCGCTATCCTTGATGAGCAGCGTTGCCCTGGGGATGGTTGCCATGGCGACAGCCTCTTCCTCTCCCATCAACATCAGAAGATTTGGCATGAGGTGCTTCAAAACCTGAGAGCAAAAAAGAAAATAAAATAATTTTATCTAGATAATTTTGTCGTCTCTTCCCATCCTAATTTCCCTCCCTTCCCTTTGATCTCACCCTGGTCTGTCTGCCAGCCTTTTCTCCTTTGATCTCAGACAACCGACCGACCCACAACTCTAAAGATTTGAGGCATTTATATCGTACCAGTCTGAACATATCAGTCACGTTGCCATGTGACGAAGAGCAGAGTGCAGCCAGTCCAAGATAAGCCAAGTGAGAGACGGACCGACAAGACTTCGGAACGCTGCAGGGGTGAAAAATAAATAAAAATAATCAAACAAACAACAGAAAAACTTACAGGGAACTTTTAAACAAATTGAAAAATTGGCAAAAAAAAACATTTGACTGGACCGGGACTTGAACCCGAGACCTCTGGATTAACGTACCAGCGCTCTTCCATCTGAGCTATCCAGCCCTTAGATGGTGGCCTTCCCTAATAGTCAACTAGTCTTTGCTGGGGTGGGGGCATCAGTCAGAAGCAATTCAACCATTAACTGCCGTATATCTCAAGGGATCACACCCCTGCTTTCATTCAGATGCGAGGAATAATTTGTCAGAAATCCGGCTCTAACACTTTGGAGAACAAAACAGTCCACCACTACTAGTTCCTGTTTTTTGGGGGGGGTGGGGGGTGTGTGGGAAAAATGGACAAAAAACTTACGCCGTGGATTCGAAGTTTGCGATTTCGACGGCATCGCCCATGACCCGGGTCAACTCTGACAGGACCTGCATTGCATGCTGGGTCGTCTGCTCCGAATCTTTGAAGGTGGAATTGCGCAGCAAGAAGACAAAATCCTGGGACGGAAGAATCAGATTCATAGAAGTATTTTTCAAAGACTCCTCGCTCAGCGATGTAAATCTATTTCTTTAGCTAATCTTGATCTAATCAGTGAAAGCCAGCCGATCCCTAAATCTAATTGAAAATAATTATAATCTACAATTTGTATTGGTTGCTTTTATGTCGGTTTGATTGTTGGATTGTTGGATTGTTAGCTCCAGTGTGAAGGTACTAGTTTGTCAGTTGTTTGTTTGTTAGTTTGTCTGTTTGTTTTTGTAATTCTTGTGAATTATTACTTCATTTAATTTTTTTTATCTTTCATGATGCCTGTAATTGGCAGATCTCTACCAAGGCCCCCTTTTGATTATCCTCCCAGAGGATTATCTTTCCTGCCTTCCCGCCTCAGCGACCACCGGCATATAAGCAGATCCACCACTGAGTCCAAGACATTCTCCTGATGACGGCCAGAGCATACTGGTCGAAACGTCGAGTTACCACTCAGGTTCTTTTCAGAACCACAACTCTCCTTTAAGAGACCTTATACATGGTGTCACCGCAAACCCTCCTATAGAGTTACCACTCAGGTTCTTTTCAGAACCACACCTCTTCCTAAAGAGACCTTATACATGGTATCACCGCAAACCCTCCTATAGAGTTACCACTCAGGTTCTTTTCAGAACCACACCTCTCCTTTAAGAGACCTTATACATGGTGTCACCGCAAACCCTCCTATATTGTTTCACCAAATCCTTAAGTCTTATTTAGATCTCTACTGTTGGGAAAAAGGACCTAGGGGTGAGATGTGTGGAGTTTTCACTCTGGTAACTGCGGGTTGTTGTTTTTTAGGAAATGCGTACCATTAGGGCAGCCAGAATAGCCGTCCTGATGTGATTCGTCTCTTGCGGCGTTAGCACGGTCATCACGTCATCGTCTTCATCCTCGTCCTCGGCAAAAGGCGTCGTTGTCGGCTCTGCGGCATTGTCCAGACGCCGCGACTTGTTGGATCGCTGACTGGGGCCGGACTGGCTGGAGGACGGAGCGGAGGGCGCCCTCTTGCGCTTGCCGGCAGTGGCTGCGAGAAAATAAAAAGGTGGGGATCATTCTGTGCCAATTCAACACGCTTTTGGACCTGACCGTCACAGATTGGAACAAAATTCACTGATTGGACTCCTTGAGAAACCCCCAGAATCAAACTTTTATGTAAATCGCTCAAGTAGTTTTTGAGATACAAATTAACGAACTTTTGACTAATTAGCATGACCAGCTTTGTTTGGACAGCTCTGTATCTCAAAAAAAAAAAAACGGAAATAAATTATGCAAAGATATGACCTCTGACGTTGATTTAAAAAAATTCGTATTTTTCAAAAAAAAAAATTTCTTCATTCAAATGTAAGCATCATTTCCTGGTTCGTGTACCAGTAACTGTCTTGGGGCGGGTGATTCTCAATTGGGTCACATTTCCTACCTGGGTCGGGCCACAGCTTGAGAAGGTCAACTGCCTCTTGGAAAACCAGCGGATGAAAAATCTTGTAGGCTCCACTTCCTACAAGAACAAAACAGGAGCCTTAAGTAGGTGCTCCTTGAGACCCAACTTTGATTGATCACAAAATTTATCTCCGATAAGACTTGAGGGTTTGCATGGTGGAAGTTTAAAGTGGAAGGTTTGCGGTGACACCATGTAAGTCATCTCTTTTGAGATGGAGTGTGGCTCTGAGAAGAGCCGGTCACTCAGTTAGATGAGACTTGGAGGTTTGCACGGTGGAATCACAATGTGGAAAGTTTGCGGTTACACCATGTAAGTCATCTCTTTCTAGAAGGAGTGTGGCTCTGAGAAGAGCCGGTCACTCAGTTAGATAAGACTTGAAGGTTTGCATGGCGGAATCACAATGCTAGTCTCCTGACGACGGGCTGAGTGCACACTGCCCGAAACGTTGAGTTACTGGCTCTTCTCAGAGCCGTACTCATTTTCGAGAGAGAAACATGATGTCACCATGATACTTGGAAGGGAACAAACCTGGGATTTCATTCAGGAGAAAGTAGAGGTTAGCTCCGAGTATCGCCGTCTCTCTCTGGACGGCAGTGGACAGCGTCTTGTCAACGCCGCACATGAAGGAGTGAAGCAGGGCCAGTAAGGAACGTGGCGACAGATCATTCTCGGCAAGGACACTCCAGAACCCTGGTGACAAGACACGGGAGAGGTTATCTGACGTCAACTGAGATCGGGGAGTTGCTTCCATCCTCTCTCTCTCTCTCTCTTCCCCCTTCTCCGTCTCTCTCCCTGTCTACCTCCGCCCCTGTCTCTCTGTCTTTCTGTCTCTTTGCCCCTCTTTTCCTCTTTACCTGCCTGTCCTACTCTGTCTGTGTTTTTTTTTCTCTTCCTGTGACTCAGTCTCTCTCTCTCTTTTTCTTTCTCTGTCTCCTTTTCTCTCTCTCTCTCTGTCTATCAGTATCTGTCTCGAGAGAGAGATAGGTAGAGAGAGATAGGGAGAGGGAGAGAGAGAATGGGGGAGAGAGGGGGAAGCTTCTATACCCCAGGACTACAACTCACAGACCCTGACACTATGGCTCTCACTTTCAGCCTCGTCTGCCAAAACGACTGCCAAGATTGTCAGAAGCTTCTATACCCCCAACCACACGGAAAGGGTAGCAGGGGTTCAAACGACTTCTGGATATGGTTTGATCTTGCAAGAGTGAGTCAAGTGGAGGAGTCTAGGTACGGGGAATACACCTGACCCTGCTGGCAACTTCTTGCGTTGGGACAAACAGACAGAGTTGGTTACGGGCCGAGTTGGTCTCGGACCAAGTTGACTGTGACCGGGTTGATTACGGACCGAGTTGACATGAAACCCCAGGCAAAATTGCTTCTCTGGCCCAAGACCGTAGCAGTCGGAGAGAGTTTGTAGTCGCCTGATTCGCAGCCGTATGATTATGATGATGATGAAAGACAGTTGGTCCCCGATCTACTGACTAGTGCTGGGCGACTATTGATTTTCAAGAGTCGATTAGTCGTTGGCGTAATAGTCGCGAAAAGTCGACTAGTCGACCATTGTTTAGTACACGCGTTTTTATTGTATAACTATACACGTGTACATGTACATGTACATGTACAGTACATGTACACTTATTGCAGCCTATTGTGCATGTAGTACGTGTACTAGTGTACGTGTATTAGTACTGTACATCTACTGTACATGTACAATGTACATTACGTGTTCATGTACATGTACAGGTACGTACATGCCATCTACACACGTGCACACGTGTATGTACATGTACATGTACATGTACAGTACATGTGTGTTACCAGCTCTGCAGCGAACACAACAAGACCAGACGGACACTTCCATTTTCATTGTAGGGGACAAATAAAATTGTGGTTGTGGAATGAATTAAATTTCATTGGTTTACAGGACTTACATGCATAGCTTTGTGTCATGCGCGCATTGTGATGTTTTGTAAGCCATTTATTCTGAAATGGTTTCAGAACTTTGGTAAAATGTCTGTCTATTTTGTTTACCTTAAGAACTTGACTCTATTAACCCCCCCTTTCCATTTTTGGAATGGGCCGGTGAAACTGTGGACTCATCGTGGTCATGGCGGCCGTTTTTACAGCGCACGTGTTAGTGTTACAATATTGCTTCCGTGCAAAGCCTCCCAGAAATGTGGACCTCAAACAGGGAGTTGTTTCGTCTCTAGGCATTTCAGAATATTATGGAGAAACAGCAACTCCAACCTTTCACCAACCAGTTAATTATCCTCTGGAAGAAATAATACAATCTGGTCGTGCTTTCGGTGAGGTTGATAATTTTCCGTGAAGGGTGAACGGATTAGTCCGCAACTTAATTCGCACGGGGAAAATTAACTTCGCTGCTAATAATCACGGCACGGCGTGAGTTCGTAAAATAAACAAACTGAACTGTCGGAAGGAAAAATGATTTTGATCCCCGTGTTTTGATCCCAGGGCTTGGCTAGCGGGACCTTTCTCAAATTAATGACAACGAAAGTGAGGAGTCGAGGGTCTGTATTCTTTTATTTGGTAAATTGGGACATTTATATTCAGAAAGCAGTCTTCAATAGTGTCATGTTTCATTTCAGATTATCTTAAGTAGAAGTCCAGCGCAAACAGTCTTTAAGTCTGTATACATTTTTTTTCTCAAACCCTTTTTTCAAATAAAGTTTGCGTGAAAAGAAGGAAATGAAACATTATTTTTCAACAGAAAAAAAACATTACGAGGTGATTACATTCTGGTGAAAACTATATCAGTACAATGTCCATGTATATGATTTTTACACGAGCCCAGAAAGGTTTGCCGATCTCTGGATTTGTTCATGCCTAAAAAGTACAGCACATGTACATGTACATGTACATGTGCATGTGTACATGTAACAATCCTCAAATCCTGCATGAGTTAGCTGGTACGTGGTGCGCAAGTGGGAAAGGTCATCGCACTTGTGTTCTCAGACCTCCGTTACAGTGAGGACGGTAGTGTCCGAAACGAATTCGGATGAATATGTATCACCAAAATAGAACCAATGGTAGACCGGGAAGGCCTATGAATAATACATTTCCGTCTGTTGGCGTGGAAACGTCTGATTGGACAACGAAACAGCACGTACATAATTATTCTCCCCTAAAATAAAATGGAACAGTCCGATGACCAAGTCCCCTTCGCTGCACTGAAGACAGTGCTGTGTTAGTACTGCACGCGATGCATGGGCCGATGGCGATTGCACTGTGTTTCGCGGCATGTTGTGCCGTGCCGTGGGATTTCGACTGTCGAAATTTCGTGCCGTGCCGTGGGATTTCGACTGTCGAAAATTCGTGGCTTGCCGTGGGAGTTCGACTTGTCGCGGGGGTCGACTTGTCGCGGGGGTCGACTTGTCGTGGGGGTCGACTTGTCGCCGACAAGTCGCCACCGCGACAAGTCGACTTTCGTGAAAACGAATGTCGACTGTCGGCATGTCTTTGCCGGTCGCGAAATGTCGGTTAGTCGACATTTTGTCCCAGGCCTACTACTGACCTTTGGGTAGGGTGGCGAAGTCGATGCGGGCCCACGGCGTGCAAGCCTCGACTGCTCGCTGCAGCTGTCGCACGTAGCGACGGCTCTCCGTCAACTCCTGAGCAAGGCTGGCCGGGAGTTGGGGCTTCTCGGTGAAGTCTTGCTCCCAGACTGCGTCCACCCATTCTGTCATAATGAAAAGGCAAGGAGACCAGACTCAACAATGTTATTGTTAGTTACATCTGAATTCTTATTCTTAACGAGCAGAGTACACGCTGCCTGAAACTTAAACGGGTGACCGAATCTCAAAATTTCAAAATTCGATAACATTTTAAAAACTAAAAAAGGGTGACTTGTCGGGTCCAAGTTACTCGGACTAGGCTGAAATTAAGGATTGAGAATTGACACTTAGCCTAATAATTACTAGCACTAGCACTAGCACTTAGCAGATCCTAAAGTTTAATTAGAATGTGACTGTTGTTGTTTATCATTCAATGATTCAATATTTTTGTATGAAACCTCAGTACAACAGCGCCCTCTTCGACAAATCGCTAAACCGTAAAACTTCGAGACCCAAAACAACTGAAAACAACCGTCAAAACCATTCCAGCATAAATTCTACTGCGGCTAAGGGTAGCTGCATTAGGAATGGCGTTTCTACTTTTGATTTAAGCTATCGTTTATCAACTCACGCTTGTCTAATTCGGAGAATCTCAGAGACTGAAGATAGTCCACGGTTTTCTGTTCGTCGGCCATTTTGTTTAAGGAACAACCTGTCATTCAAAAACGGCGCCAAAACAATCACTTTGAATAGGTGGACTATTCTATTAGTAAAAGGGTAAATTTTTATAGTCTTCCGAATTTAGTGATTTGAAATCTCCAAGTCAGATAATCAAATCCATCTAATCTTATAAAATACACTTAGTAATGTATCACCAAAAACTAGATTTTTCAAACTAATCTTTAAAGTTGGGTAAATAATTATGTATTAGAGTTCTTTTGTTAATAGCGACCACTCATTTGAAAAATGGTAACGCCTGACAAGTAAGCCATTTTGTTGTTACTTGGCCTTTTCATCCACAAACAAAATTTGAATATTTGAATAAATAAGTTAGCTCTATTTCTCACTCCAATACATCATCAAAGTCTTTCCTTGAGCATTGGTGATGATCTGAGTGTTATGAAATGTTAAAATGGAGCGCTTTAGCGGCGTGAAATATGTAAATATTTGTGATTTTTCTGTGTTTTGACTGAAAAAACAACACCCCGCCTCTTTGATCTGTTGACCAC
Source organism: Luidia sarsii (assembly GCA_949987565.1). NCBI lineage: Eukaryota > Metazoa > Echinodermata > Asteroidea > Paxillosida > Luidiidae > Luidia > Luidia sarsii. The sequence continues at coordinate 620,126 of OX465122.1, forward strand.
AGCCCCTCGCAGCCAGGGTGTGAAACCCCAAATCCGATTGGAAATAACCTGCGCACCTCTGCTGCACCAAATTTTCCGATTGGCTAATTTGGTATGCTAATGAGCACATGACGTCATGGCCGACCAATCAGGTTTTTTGTTATTGAAATGTACGCTATTATACGCTGGATGCTGACTACCTCGGCGGTGAGTGCGATTGTGAATATTATTTTCTGATAAAATTTACAGGGAAAAAGAGGGCCAAAGGGAGCTCGCAACTGGCCAGAAAGCAGAGGTGAATCCCCCTCGTTTTCAGAAAGGAGGTTTTCACTGCGATTTCGGCGGCGCGGAGGGGGTAGAATGGGGGTTTTGGAGGCTGTTGCGATGACGCTTTTTGCACTTGCAGCTCCCTGATAATAAATACGAGCCTTGATACATTAGCACCTGTTCCCGGGATCCAGTTAGTCCCCCCGAAGAAAACCTTCCTGAAAATTTGTCAGATTTGGTCACTGCTTTCACTTCGTTTCCTCCCTATTTTGGCTGCCAGGATCAGTCACTCCCTCTGCCTTAGTAATTGGGCGTCCCTGCCCGACGTGTGGACTCGTGATAGGGTAGACTTTGTGGGGTTATGTGCGGGGAATTTCGAGTGTTTTTGAAATGTCAAAACTGAGGTAGAAACCGAGGTCCCCCTTAGAGAAATGTCACTTCGTTCCTGGAGATTTTTATCTGATTATTGTTCGTCTTGCACAGTGTTCTATGGAAATATTCCGTGTAAAATTGCCAAGCACATCAAATCTTACGCTACAAAATGTTATTCAGAGCTTTATTTAGACTTCAAGTTTGACAAACTTCTGTTTTTTTATGCCTCAATACGACAGAATACTCGAATTTTCCAAAGCTAAAATAACCGAGTTTTTTTTAATCCCCCCCCCAACAGTCATTAGACTTAGTTACTGAATCATGACTTGGGTTGAATTTTCCGAGTGTAATTCGAAATAAAAAGCTGGCATTTTTCTTGATGTTTGTCTTGTCCTATTTCTGTTGCTTTTGACTTTAATTTCCATCCAAACATAGACTCCTTTTTGTCTGAATTGTTGACTTTTTTTATCAAGGAAATGATCAAGCAAACCAAATTTTTAGGCGTTGGCTGGAGAAAATTTATACCCAGAAAATATGAATTTATGATAACTAAGAAGTCAACATGATAATTATGATAAATTTTTGGAATTTCTTTACAAAATATGGCCTAAACAATTGACTGAAATTGATATTCGTGTCGTGTCAAAACAAATCCATTGAAATTTGTGATAGGTAGCCATTTGCAGCTAGACACAGGATTGAGATTTTAAAAACCTATCTTCTAGTCTACTTCTAGTTCTCAAGTCCCGAATATTTCTCAATCTTCCCCTAGCATTTTAAAATATAAAAATTATTAAGAATAATCCCAATTTTGATTAAATGCAGCATGAAAATCTTTAAAGGGGTTATTTTTACTTGGAAAGAAATTTCTCAGCATGTCAATTTTTTTAAAAGATGCAAGATGGAAGTAAGCCCAAAATTAAGTTTTCACATCCAGCTTTTACCATAATATAGGCTGTACAATTAATTTCCCCTCTCTTATTTTAAAATTACCCCCAAAAATACAATATTGCAATATTTGTTCCAAATTTCAAATCTTCCTGAAGTTCCTGGATCATCCAATTCAAAGGGAAGGAAAAATGACCAGGAAATTTCAAACATTTTAAGAATGTAGCCGAGAAAATTTGACATGAGCAGGGTTGGAACACAGACCTGTAGTTTAGCGTACCAGCACTCTACCCTCTGTGCTATCTAGCCCTCCGCTTACCTCCTGACAAATTACTGGTAGTCAACTATATCAGGCATATCACCTCTTGCCCTTGAAATTTCTAGTAAAATTTGATAAAAAAAACTCCCTTTATTGAATCACTCATGGATGTTATCCAATAGGGGTTGGTTGAAGAAGGACACTGCTTTTTCTGTAGTGAATAAACATTCCTAAAATACTTGAGTGAAAGACTATTGTCAACAGAATTGAGCTACTGTTCTTAGGATAATTTTCTAATCAATAGACCTTTAGACTAGTTGAACAGTCCTGGCATTGTCCTTCCTACATTGCCTGATCAGCTTAAAAAAAAAAAAAATACTGACTCATTTATTTATAGTGCCTTGGCTCTGTTTACGATGGCCTTGTAGCCTTTTAGGTAAAAAGGATGGATCTATTGAACTCAAAGGAAATAAATTATAGGCGCTACTGTTATTGAGAACACATTATTAGTACACCTTTGTATTGCAGAGTGCTTTGCCCGGGAATATTTTGAGCAGGGATGACCCTTATTGAACCCTAGCTCTGCCTTAAAACCCTAACCCTTTCTACAACCCCATGTTATCACAACTGTGTTTGATTCAATTTTCATAACCGTGTTTAAGTATGGTTGAATTGCTTTTGACTGGCGCCCCCACTCCGGTAAAGACTAGTTGACTATTAGGGAAGGCCACCATCTAAGGGCTGGATAGCTCAGATGGAAGAGCACTGGTGTGCCAAAGACTAGTTGACTATTAGGGAAGGCCACCATCTAATGGCTGGATAGCTCAGATGGAAGAGCACTGGTACATTAATCCAGAGGTCTCGAGTTCAAGTCCCAGTCTAGTCAAAGTTTTCTTTGCCAATTTGTCACTCAGTTTCTTAATGGTTGAATTGCTTCTGACTGGCGCCCCCACCCCAGCAAAGACTAGTTGACTATTAGGGAAGGCCACCATCTAAGGGCTGGATAGCTCAGATGGTAAGAGCACTGGTGCGTAAAACCAGAGGTCTCAAGTTCAAGTCCCGGTCCAGTCAAAATTTTCTTTGCCAATTTTTCAATCGGTATTCGAGTAAAACTTTGCTTTTTTTGTCTCGTCTGTCCACAGATTATTTGAAATCCAGACGAAGCCTGCGTGATATATTTCTTTCTTCTGGTGACGAGAAGCGAGCCGGCAACATGTTACTGTTTTGCACGTAGCCGCAATACCTTTTGCCAAATAAAAGGTTAGTCTCCATGGCGATGGTAACTATGGTAACAATGATGATGAGGAGGATGACAATGTTGACGATGATGATGATGGTAACAATGGTGATGATAATGATGACGACAACGATAGTGATAAGGAGGAGGAGTCAAAGGAGTTCACTGATAAAGTATGAAAAGAGGATGACATCTAGTGCTTGTATTTATTTGAAATCCTCTTAACCACTGATTTCATTTTTTGTTTTTCAGGTCAAGCAACAGGCCATGGATGATGGTCGATGCCTGCTTGATGTTATCGGGTAAGTTCCTCGGCACAAACCCTCCAATTTCTCACTTTCCTATCAAGGCCCGAGAGATTTTGGAGAAGAAAAAATGGCCGAGAAAATTTGACTGGATCAGAGCTTGAACCGGAGACCTCTGGTTTTGTGTACCAGCGCTCTAACCATCTAAGCTATCCAGCCCTTAGATGGTGGCCTGCCCAAATAGTCAACTAGTCTTTGGCACACCAGTGCTCTTACCATCTGAGCTATCCAGCCCTTAGATGGTGGCCTTCTCAACTAGTCAACTAGTCTTTGCCGGGGTGGGGGCACCAGATAGAAGCATCTTCCCAGACCATAAGATTTCAACATGAGCATTCTATCATGACCATCTACAAACTGTGGAAATTAGAAGGAAATCTGTGGACATCGATGTTTTCCGATCTTCCCATTGTTGTAGTGGCCTAGAGTATGACAGTAGTTTCTCAGCAAGACTGTACTACAATTTCTGCCATCCTTACACGACAATAAAAGTATCTTGAATACTAGTGTGGCCCTAGATGCTTATAAATCACTAAGATGCTTGTCCCTATGCAAGAAGTTGCCAGCAGGGTCAGGTGTATTCCCCGTACCTAGACTCCTCCACTTGACTCACTCTTGCAAGATCAAACCATATCCAGAAGTCGTTTGAACCCCTGCTACCCTTCCCGTGTGGTCGGGGGTATAGAAGCTTCTGACAATCTCGGCAGTCGTTTTGGCAGACGAGGCTGAAAGTAAGAGCCATACTATGAGGGTCTGTGAGTTGTGGTCCTGGGGGTTGGTCCGGTTGATGCGACCAGGGGAGAAGAAGTTCATCTTCGTTAAAGACGGGAACAGGAAGAAGCTGCTGTCACTGACTAGGTGCACTAGCTTGTCCGTTCCTCAAACAGACAATTGCTGTGGTCTACCGTTTGGCATTAGTATACAGCTGATAGGATTACCGCAGCCACTAGACCCTTGTACTTTCTCTCCAGTTTCCACTGACTTTAGCTACACATGTTTTCACGACATCGTTAGGCTTCCAGCAATTATCACATTCTCCTGATGACGGCCAGAGCATACTGGTCGAAACGTTGAGTTACCACTCGGTTCTTTTCAGAACCAAACCTCTTCCTTTAAGAGACCTTATACATGGTGTCACCGCAAACCTTCCTATATCCCTGCAATTTAGTTATCGTTGCCGGGTGTGTGGTTTTTTTTTCCCATCAGAGACCCTGACGCCTTGGACGAGTTCCTGCAGAATGAAGAGCATCAGCAGCACTTGAGCCTTTACAATGAAGACCCAAATGCTGAACAGGTAAGGAGTAGAACAGGTTGTTCACCAGGCAATCGGGCAAAGCACCGGGCATACAGTGCTACAAGTTTGAGTAGGGCAAAACCCTCATTGAATCACATTCTCAGTGTCGCAAATCACCAGGCAATCGGGCAAAGCACCGGGCATACAGTGCTACAAGTTTGAGTAGGGCAAAGCCCTCATTGAATCACATTCTCAGTGTCACAAATCACCAGGCAATCGGGCAAAGCACTGAGCATACAGTGCTGACTACACGTCGGGAAGGGCAAAACCCTCATTGAATGACATTCTCACCGACGCAAATCACCAGGCAATCGGGAAAAGCACCGAGCATACAGTGCTGACTACACATCGGGGAAGGGCAAACCCTAATCTATTATTAAGTCCTTGAACCTTTGAATTAGTTTGCGAAACCTCTCTATCTTGCTTTAGAGATAAAGAATTGTGGTGGTATCTCACGGTCTCCTTTGTTTTTTTGTTGCAGAGTTTGTTTTTCAGTGATCAGTATTCCTCTAGCCACCACCTGCCCTCACCATCTGACCTGATCTTGCCACACGGGGATGGCTCAGCATGCTACCAGTCAGCTACGCTCCCCTCCAACCCCAGCCTACTGCCTCTCTATGACAGCACCCAAGCCGTATCCAGCACAACTCTCACCAACGACTCTCTTATCAGCACCAATAACACCACCACTAACAGCAGCAACGCCAGCAGCAAGGAGACTGCAGATGGTGTCAGCCAGCTTACTGCAGCAGCAGCAGCATCCAGTGCTTACAATCAGACCGCTGCGAGTAGCCAGAGCCAATTGCCGCCGACGTCGACGACGCAGCAGCGACCTCAAGTCCACGTTGCAGCAATCACCACCTCCGCGCCCAACGCCATCCCCGTCGCGACCATCAAACCGTACGCCGCCACCCAAGCCCTGCAGGCCTTGAATAATGGTGGCTCTTCCACCGCAGCGGTTGACGACACGTCGGTGCAGAAGAGCGTCGCTCAAGACCCGCCGACGAAAACACAAGCCGCGGTCGCTCAGCCCCCCGGGAGCACCCTGCACTACCTGGCGCCAAGCTCGGCGATCATCGCCCGGAACGCCGCCGGCCAGCCTGTCAGTCTCTCCGGGACCATGTTACAAGCCGTTCAGACCATGACGCAATCCTTAGGCCAGAACCAGGCCGTGGGACAACCTATCCAGATCATCTCGGGCGGTCAGATCATCCAGCAGGGCGCGACCGGTCTGCAATCGGGTCGAGTCTTAACGCTAGGTCAAGTGATCATCGGTGGAGCTCCAGGTCAACAGATTACGGTCCTCCAAGCTCCCACCCCGAAGCTACCACCAAAGCCATCAGTCCAAACCATCCTCTCCTCTCCGCAAGTCATCAAAGGGCCGGCTAATATACACCCTAAACCCGCTGCCGGCACCACCCCTAAGAACCCCATCTCGATCCGGCCGATGCAGATCACTATCCCACAGCAGGCTATCCAGTCCGGCGTGCCTCAGAACTATCAGATCATCACCCATCCCTCCTTGCCGCAGCCTGTCGTCATGTCCAACAGCGGGACGGAGCAGCAGGTTGTGTCGCAGCTCATTCAGCCTGCAGCGGCAACTAGCCAACAGGAGAACAACAGCACGCAGCCCACGAGCTACCGATTGATTCAACATCCGACGTCCGGGCAGATCCTTCAGATCCCGGCCGCTGTGGTACAGCAAGGTGCCGCAGCAACTCCGCAACAGCAGCCCAGCTATCGCGTCGTGCAGCAGTCCTCAGCGGCGCAAAGCGTGCAGATAGCCGGCGCCGTGCAACAGGACAACGCTGCAGCTGCGGTGCAACCCAGCTATCAGATCGTCAACCAGCCTGTCGCCGCTCAACCGGCCTTGCCGAAAGCTGTCCATCCGCAAGTCTCCGTTGTCTCGCAATCGACCAGCATCGCCCAGCAGACAGTGCTTCTGCAAAGTCCGGCAACCGCGCCCAGCGTCATAACGGACGGCGCCACTCATAAAGTCCACCCCGTCATCACTATTGGAACGAGTCAGGGGAACATCATCGTCATGACGCAGTCTCAGCCCACCGCCACCACCACCACAACTCAGTCGGCCGACGACACCAGCCCGTCAGAAGTCGTGACGATCGACGGACAATCTGAGCAGACTCCCAAGCCCCCGAAACCATCCCGCCCGTCAAAGAAGAAGAAGAGTAGCTCAGACGCTCAGACCAAGCCACCTCCTTCCGAAAAGCCCTCCGCCCAACCGACTCCAGCCCAGATTATCCACCAACTACCGACCCAACCAAACCCCAGTACTGTCCTCCTACCTCGGGATTTCACCCTGACGCCAAACGCTCAAGGCATTCCAACAATGACGGTCAGCCAAGCGGGCGGTCATCCAGCCAGGGGCCAACCCGCCCAGTTGTCCTTCGCCCCCAAGGTCACCCAGTCTACTTACCAGCCTAACCAAACTTCCGTCTCCATTCAGCAGAAGCAGCCAGACGCCAAGACACAGGCGCTGTTCGACGCCGACCAGCAGCAATTCCAACTCTACCAGCAGGTCTTGAAACTACAGCAGGAGAAGCAACTGCAGCAGCAACAAAAAGGAGCCATTCAGTTGTCATCGGGACAGCAGGCACTGCGACAAGCACTTCGGATTTCACAGCAGCAGGCGCAGTTGGCAGTGCAGCAGAGCAAGCTATCCAACCAGCAGGCGCTAGCCTTGCAGCAGCAATCTGCGGTGCAACTCCCGCTGCAAGACCAACAGCAGCAAGACTCGCTGAGCACCAGTCAGGCCCTGCAGCAGTCTACAAATCAGTTGCTGTCCGGCTCTCGGACGACGACGACGTACACATCCCAACACGTCGCCGTTAATTCACAGGATCAGCAGTCGGAGCCTATTGGAAGTACTGCAGGTGTTTCTTTGCAGCAGCAGCCAATGATTCAATTACAGCAGCCGCAGGCTTCCCAGATGGTCCCAGCCCAGCCGCAGCAACAGACATTGCTGCAGCAGCCATCAGTAGTACAGCAGCAACAGCAGCAGTCGGTCCCACAGCAGGCCCCCAAGCTTCCCCCTGGCGGCGTCAGGCAGATGACGGTCGGGCAGGTGCTGCAAGCCATTATCAACCAGAGTGGCAAGGGTCAGCAGATCACTTCCCAGCAGCAACTGCAGCAGTTCATCCAAGCCAACCCCCACATCGTCAAACAGCTGCAGGCGATTCTCCTCCAACAGAAGCAGCAGCAGCAGCAGGTTAAGCAAGAGAGCCCCTCGTCCAGCGTGCTTCAGACCTCTCAGAGTCAGCCAGCCCCTGTCGCCCAGACGAACAGCACGCCCAACCTCAATCCAATCGCCTCCCAGGTCGTGAACGCCAACAATAACAGCGACCAATCCCAGCTGCCCTCGGAGGTTGGAGTCCAGCCCGTGCCACACAGCGATGCCAGCGCCCTCCCGCAGCAGGCCGGCGGAGTGCAGAGCCAGCACGCCTTTACCGGCCTGGGTGCGGCCGCCTCCCAGCTTGCCCGAATACGACAGAAACAGAAGCAGATGCAGCAAGGCAGTACCGCCCTGGAGCAACCTCCAGCAAGTGCTGACGGTGCCCTTCAGACTGCTTCGCAACCGCAGCAGCTTGATGGTGTCGTGCAGCAAGCCCAAGGTGCTGTCTCGCAGACACCTCAGGGCAGCATCTTCCAGGTTGCCCCTCAGAGCAACCAGACAATGCCCTCGCAGCAGCAGGGGACGGTGCAGCAGCAACTGCAGCAGCAGAGGCAGCTGGTCAGCACCTCGTTACAGGGACAGCAGCAGCAGCAGCTTACGGCCCAAGGAGGTCCCAACCAGTTTCAGGTACAGAACCAGGTGCAGGTTCAGCTAGGGACACAGCAGCAACAAGGTGCACAGGTGCAACAGCTTGGACAGGTGCAGCAAGGTGCGCCGGTGCCGCAAGGTGTGCAGGTGCAACAAGGGGCACAGGTGCAGCAAGGTGCGCCGGTGCAGCAAGTGGCACAGGTGCAACAGCTTGGACAGGTGCAGCAAGGTGCGCAGGTGCAACAGCTTGGACAGGTGCAGCTAGGTGCGCAGGTGCAACAAGGTGCACAGGTGCAACAGCTTGGACAGGTGCAGCAAGGTGCACAGGTGCAACAGCTTGGACAGGTGCAGCAAGGTGCACAGGTGCAACAGCTTGGACAGGTGCAACAACTTACACAGGTGCAGCAAGGGGCACAAGTGCAGCCAGGTGCACAGGTGCAACAGCTTGGACAGGTGCAGCAAGGTGCACAAGTGCAGCAAGGGGGACAGGTGCAACAGCTTGGACAGGTGCAGCAAGGTGCACAGGTGCAGCAACTTGGACAGGTGCAGACGTCTCATGGGGCGCAGAAGACCAGTGCCTCAGTGGTAAGTGGCCACACATCTCGAAGGAAACATACCAATGATTAAATTCTGTTGAAGTTCAGTTCATTGAGTCAGGGTTGATAATCATGAAGGCAACGATTAATCAGATTTGATTTCTTCTTTTCATCCATCTCCCCCTTCTCCTTCACAACCTACCCATCCTTTTCCTCCTCTTCCACTCTTCTGTCCCATTCTGTTCTCTACTTCTCTCTTCTTAACCCCTATTCCCCATCTTTGCCTTCTCCCTCTCCTTCCCTCTCTTCTCCATCTCCTCACCCTTTCCCCCCTCCTCTTCCCTCTCCCTCCTCCCTTTCCCTTCCTCCTCCCTCTCCCTTCCTTCTTCCTCTTCCCTCTCCCTTCCTCCTCCCTCTCCCTTCCTCTTCCCTCTCCCTTCCTCTTTCCTCTTCTCTTCGTCCTCCCTCTCCCTTCCTCCTCCCTCTCCTCTTTGCCTTCTCCCTCCCTCCCTTCACCCTCCTCCATCCAGATGTCCATCGCTGCCCAGCAGCAAGCAATCCAGCTCAGCATCCACGCCCAGAAGCAGATCCAGCTGTTGCAGAACCAGATCCGTCAGCTCAACAGCCTGCCCAGCCCCAACGAGCAGCAGCGCAACGCTCTCAAGCAGCTGCAGTCCTTACAGCAGAGGATCGTCCAGCAGGTTCGACAGCAGCGCACGCAGTACCTCCTAGCAGCGGCAGGTAAGGAAAGCACCGAAAAACTGAAAAGAATCCATACAAATTTAGCCACGGGTACAGAAGACACTGCCCCTAACATTCAGTTACAGCCACACTCCTTCTGGAAAGAGATGACTTACACGGTGTCACCACAAACTTTCCACATTGTGATTCCAACGTGCAAACCTTCAAGTCTTATCTAACTGAGTGACCGGCTCTTCTCAGAGCCACACTCCTTCTGGAAAGAGATGACTTACATGGTGTCACCGCAAACTTTCCACATTGTGATTCCAACATGCAAACCTCATAAGTCTTATCTAACGGAGTGACCAGCTCTTCTCAGAGCCACGATCCTCCATGAACGTCGTCGTTGAGAAGGTTCTGTTTGATCGATTGGCCAGGTACACAGCCGCAGAAGGTCGTCGGCAACCAGGTGACGTCTTCCGATACAGCAGCAGCATCATCGCAGGATGCGCCCACCCTCAGTCAGTCCACCCCAGCCTTCGGCGTGACTCCAGCAACGTCCCCAGCCCCAAACCAGGCCTTAGCGCAGTCGCTGAACAGCAGCGACATCCTGCAGCAGCAGCCTCAAGGATCGCAGCAGCTTGCCTCGGCCGTAGCGACAGCTGCAGCGATCCAAGCGTCACTGAAGGTAAGAAACACCTTTCTGATCTTGGGGAGCAGGGATGTAAGACTTCCGGAAATTTCCGGAAGTATCTCACACTGCTCATTTTTGTCTGTTAAAACCCTAAAAACTGAAGGGCGCCTGCACCCCTGCTGTGAATCTCTCGGTCGCGTACGCGCTCACTCACAGTCGCATCTCTCGGTCGCGTAAGGGCTCACTCGCAGTCGCTCAATTGAGCCTTTTTGAGGAGATAGATATCGAAAAGATGTGCATGAAGCGTCTTCGGACTATTCAACCACATGGTCTCAACATCCAGGACTAACACCATGCAGCTTTCTGATAATCCTTCTTTTGTGTTCACTCCTCCACACTTTTCTCTTTGATCTCCCCCCCCCCCCTTCTCACTAATCCCTACCCTACTCCTTGCCCTTCCCTTTGATCTCACCCTACCAGCTTTAATCTTTGTCCTTTGTTTCTCATCTGTGTCCTATTCACTCTCTTCCCCCTTCCTTCGTGTACATGTATCTGTTTTGTCCTTGTCACTCTGCCTTTGAGAAAGTTCCTGCTAGGATCGAAACGTCAGGCCCACTAAATTTTGAGATTGTTATCGTTGTTTGTTTGTTGGTCGCAAGGACGCTGTGGTGCCTGGTTCGTCTGCACTCTCGCCAAAACAGCAACTGATGATCAGACAGCTGCAGGAACATCTGAAGAAGATGACTCCTGAGCAGCAACAGCAGTTCTATCAGCATCACCAGACACTGCTGCTGAAGATCCAGGCGCAGGTAGGGATGAGGAAAAACTGCCCTGCCATGCCCTGCCCTGCCCTGCCCTGCCCTGCCCTGTCCTGCCCTGCCCTGCCCTGCCCTGCCCTGCCCTGCCCTGCCCTGCCCTGTCATGCCCTGCCCTGCCCTGCCCTGCCCTACCCTGCCCTGCCCTGCCCTGCCCTGCCCTGTCATGCCCTGCCCTGCCATGCCCTGCCCTGCCCTGCCCTGCCCTGCCCTGCCCTGCCCTGCCCTGCCCTGCCCTACCCTTTTGATGAATTGACTTGTCATCTGTTTGTTGGTCAATCTGTCCGTTTACAGGCGAGGATGAGTAACCAAGCAACAGCATCCCCTCAACAAGCCAGCCAGCAATCTGCCGTCGGAAGTCCAACAAAGGTACGAGGGCAACACGGTCCAAGTGAAAACCGGACGACAAGACTGACTAGACCAACGGACCAGTGGACCCAGTCCAGTCATTCAGACATCGGTCTGGCAGACCCGGACAAAGTGGAGGCTAAGATCCAGCCCACCGATTCTGCCCTGGGGCCAATTTCATAGAGCCGCTTAAGCGCCAAAATTTGGTGAAGCACAAAAACTCACGATTAATAGGATCCCCTTGCCAACCCAAACTCCACTATTCTTCCATGCTAAGTAAAGAAGAGTGGAATACCAGTCAAAAGCAATGGACATCACATCGCAGTGCCGTTGGTAATCCTGTTTACACAAGGAGGTGTTTTACTGCTTAGAAGATTTTCACGCTTAAGCGGCTCTATGAAATTGGGCCCTGGTCAAGATTGACTGATTTCCTCCTCCTCTCTCTCTCTCTCTCTTTCAGAGGGTCATCGCCATCAAGCCCAACCTTGTCTGCAAGCCCCTAGCCCCCAAGGAGCCCGCTAAGGAAATGCCCAAGCAGGAGAAGGAGAAACACAAGCACAAGTCCAAGCACAAAGACAAGGACAAGGAGCGGGAGAAGGAACGAGAGAAGGAACGAGAGAAGGAACGAGAGAAGGAGAAGGAGAAGCCCAAGAAACCAAAGCCTACGCCGTGAGTCAACTTCTCTTTACCTTCGCCGCTATTTGTCGAGAAGAAACCTACGTAGTCACTTTGTAACTACATTGATTGTCATTGATTACTTTATAATTTTATAATTACGTATTCTGATGTGATCTTGATTTCCACAGGCTTTATTTATCTCCATTGATTGTCATCACTTGTCCTTTTCTCTTTCCTCCCTCTCCCTCCCTCCTCTCTCTCTCTCTCTTCCCTGTCTTTATCTCTCTCCTCTCTCCCTCCCTCCCTCCCTCCTCTCTCTCTCTCTCTTCCCTGTCTTTATCTCTCTCCTCTCTCCCTCCCTCCCTCCTCTCTCTGTCCTCTCCCTCCTCTCCCTCTCTCTCTCTCTTCCCTGTCTTTATCTCTCTCCTCTCTCCCTCCCTCCCTCCTCTCTCTCTCCTCTCCCTCCTCTCCCTCTCTCTCTCTCTCTTCCCTGTCTTTATCTCTCTCCTCTCTCCCTCCCTCCCTCCTCTCTCTCTCCTCTCCCTCCTCTCTCTCTCCCCTCATTCCTCTCTCTTTCCTCTCCCTCCTCTCTCTCCTCTCCCTCCTCTCCCTCTCTCTCTCTCTCTTCCCTGTCTATCTCTCTCTTCTCTCCCTCCCTCCCCTCTCTCTCTCCTCTCCCTCCTCTCTCTCTCTCTCTCCCTCCTCTCTCTCCTCTCCCTCCCTCCCTCCTCTCTCTCTCCTCTCTCTTTTCTCATTCTCCCTCTCTTCACGTCTCTCAGGTTAGCCAAGCAGTTGTCTCAGGACCAGGCCTGCATAGAGAAGACGGACACCAAGAAGCCATTCACAGTGCCTAGCAAAGCCATCCGACGTCTCCTCCCCTTCCATCTCTGTCAGGACACCACGGCCACAGACAGCCAGCTCACCAAGAGTGAGTACCTTCTCCATCGCTTCTCTCTCTCTCGCCTTGCGCCCTTACCCTGCCCGTAAGGCAGGATTCAATCCCGTAACTCTTGCTTTCTAGATAAGACTTGAAGATTTGCATGCTGGAAATACTGAGTGGAAGGTTCGCGGTGACACAATGTAGCACTTCTCTTTCAAGTAGGAGTGTGGCTCTGAAAAGAGCTCATAATTCAGATAAGACTTGAAGATTTGCATGCTGGAAGTACTAAGGGGAAGGTTCGCGGTGACACCATGTAGCACTTCTCTTTCAAGAAGGAGTGTGGCTCTGAAAAGAGCTCATAATTCAGATAAGACTTGAAGATTTGCATGCTGGAAATACTGAGTGGAAGGTTCGCGGTGACACAATGTAGCACTTCTCTTTCAAGAAGGAGTGTGGCTCTGAAAAGAGCCGGTAACTCAACGTTTTGGGCAGTGTTTGGGCTGGATTCCAACTATCATCGTTGCTTTCTAGTGCAGATGTCTTAACCTACTTAACTGCCAAGCTGGTCAAAGATATAACATGATGTTTGCGTCAAGGAAAACATAATTCAATGAAGGTTTGCCCTGCTTGACATGATAAACACTGAGTGCTCCGTGCTTTGCACGATGCCTGATGAAAACAATTCAAGCAGCTCGGGCGGGATTCGAACCCGCAACTCCCGCTTTCTAGTGCGGATGTCTTAACCACTTGACCACCGAGCTGGTCGAGGTCGTGTGGTGGATTTGAATAATATAGCGGCGGGTACTGCGTTGCATCATAGATAGAACATAGATGGTCGAGGTTGTGTGGTAGACACAATGTAAGGATCGTCCAATCGTATTTATTTCATTTTCTCTGATGGTCTTTATTTTTCCAGCCGACGAGATTTTTGAGTTCAAGTGCAGCAACTTGATGGAGAGGAAACAGAAGATGCTGAACAAGTACCAGCTGCTGCTCTACAACGAGAGCATGGTGAGTACAACAAAGACAGTCTAGTACCCTGACTCCTCAGCGAGACTGGTCTGTGGTTCGAATCCTGCTGTGGTAAGAGGTTCCTTAGTAAGGAGTAGAACCTGGTGGTTGTAACACCAGAAGTGGTTTGGAGGAATCATTCCTCTTTTTTTGGTAAGCACTTTTGACAAGCTCTTGACAACAGATTCCGATTTGTGGCTTGGAAGTGCACATGTATTCCGACGTAGTTTGCTCTCTTTTAGCAGAAGTTTTCCTAATTTAGTGAGCAGATATGGTCTGGTTGGAATCCTGATCCTAGTCTCCGTCGTCTAATGTCCGCCGATGTCCTCGTTCTTTCTTTGCAGCGACTGCGCCCGTCGGCCGAAGTGGTGATGATTGAGCGGATGTTTCTCAGCGCTGAGAGGAGCAAGCTGGAAGCAGACAAGAAACTGACCAACGCCAACAAAGGTACCAGTCGTATTGCCCTCGTTATTTGCCAACAGACAACCGACAGAGAAACAGGGAACTGACTCGGAATTTCCAAACAATTCAGGAATCGACCCCCACCTTTGCCAACTTGGACCGGACTCGGATTCAAAAGCCTTTAGCATTCGGCACCTTTGTCGTTAATGGATTGATTATTTCTGCTTGACAGAGATGACGAAGAGTGTCGCTTCACTGCCGCAACTTCCCCCCGTCACGCCAGCACTGAGTGACGTCCCTTGCACAAAGCCAGTATCCGGGAACGACGTCAACTCAGCCAGCGTCACAAGTCACAAAGGGGTAAGTAGACTCCGAAGTCGTACGGTCTGTTCTTCACACGCGAACCTTGTTCTAGCGCTCGATCCACACGAACACGATCCAAGAACGCTGCACTCGGAACAGGATCACACACCACCTCTCCGCCAGGGTTGTTCACGAACAGCCGGGAACGAGCGCATCGGAACTCGACCAGAGGCAATGCGTTCTTTTAACCCCAACATCCTGCGCTCTTTCACAAGAGACCACACCAAAGCCAATGTGTTTCCAACGGCTGATCACAGCATTGGCCAGTTGCCATAGAAACTTGTCATCAGTTATTCTGACAGGAAGATTGAGTTTGAGTGACGTTGACTGATAGATCTTCTCTTTGTTTTTTGTTTTTACAGGACGTACCTCTTCTGTGTGAAATGGTGACGTCTCAGTCCGTCTCGCAGAACCTCATCCCCGCCGGCAAGTCAAACAGCGCCCTCGCCCAGACCACCACAACCACCGCCGCCGCCCCCAAGCCTGACCCAAACTCGGACAAAGAGGGCGCCAGAGTGGCGCGCGAGAACGGCAACCCGGACATGGCCAGTCCGGAGAGCCTGGTAGACAGCGGTCGAAACGGTGGAAGTGAGGCGGTCAGATCGCCGCGGTTACCGCCCAAGAAGCGCAAGATTGACATGAGCGCGTACTTGGTGGACGGGACGGTGAATGGAGATGAGGACATCACCAATCACGTCCGATTAAAACTGAAGCGGAGACCGGGAAACGATGTAGACTCTCCCTCCAGGCTGCCACACGGCGATGCGGACGAGCCATCGGCCAGGACCGATCCGACGCCGTCCCGCAAAATATTCCAGGACACCGTGAGATCGGAGGACGGACGCCCCGATGGTCATCGCGGCATCGCTGCTCTGGCGGAGGTCCGGGAAAAGATGGGCTTCGTCGCTAAGGAGGGAGAGGAGGATGATCAGATTCCCGTGGTGGATCTCCAGGAGCAGATGGAGTGCGCCATTAACAGCATCTTAGATCTTCAGCGGCAAGATGCCGTCGGTAAGAAGCAAGTTACCGCCGTGTTAGTGGAGTCTGGGATGACTACGCCAGGCTCCTTGCTCACCAGTCCTCTACCAATCCATCCCACGCATCCCACCGGCTCTCAGGGTCTCCCCAAGGAGTCTGTCACCACCGTCCGAGACGAGGATGTATCACAGGCTCTCAGCCAGACGGGGTTTGACGGTCAGGCCAATATGGAGTACGACCTCAGCGGGATGACACACACCTTCTCCTTTGACTCGGAGGATCAAGCGCCCTTCTTGCCCACCCAGAACGCCGACTTCTTCCACACTGATATCAGCTCCTCCTCCTACCCACCCGCTCCTCCGGTGACCGTCGGCCCCGCCCCAGATCCGGTCCTCGTTGCCGCGGAGACAACGACGACGACGACCCCGTCTCAGAACGGCGCTGAGAAACCCTTCGCCCTCCCGCCCTCCGACGAGTCTTACGTTGAGCCTGAGGACTCGCCGGTCCTGGACGAGAGCTCAGTGGTTGCGCAGTTCCAGAGCGAATTGAGCATGCTCCAGCATCGGCATCCAGAGGCCGGCGACGCCAAAGGAGCAGACGCCTACTTTGAGGGCGGGGCCGAGATGGAGGCGGAAGAGACAGACCCGGTTCTTGAAGCCGCAGTGAACAGCATTCTCTTCTGAGGGGATCAACTCTTCGTGCACGCTTCATAGAGGGCGCTGTTAAGACGCGAGGCAGAAGCCGCAGTGAACAGCATCCTCTTCTGAAGGGATCAACTCTTCGTGCACGCTTCATAGAGGGCGCTGTTAAGACGCGAGGCAGAAGCCGCAGTGAACAGCATACTCTTCTGAAGGGATCAACTCTTCATGCACGCTTCATAGAGGGCGCTGTTTAGACTCATTGTATTTCATTCATTGATTCCTAACATTCTCTCCATGGCAATTTCCGTTCAGGATGTTATTTGCATCGTGGGGTTCGTCCAACTGGACATGGTACAATTGTTTATTTGGAGGTTTGGCTGAAAGTGTAGACATTGTGTCTTACTTGTGCCTGTACCTGTCAATCATGTGTCCTTCCTAAAACCTGCAGAATTGGGGATGGTTAGTGACAT
Source organism: Luidia sarsii (assembly GCA_949987565.1). Classification (NCBI taxonomy): domain Eukaryota; kingdom Metazoa; phylum Echinodermata; class Asteroidea; order Paxillosida; family Luidiidae; genus Luidia; species Luidia sarsii. Next base: position 636,882 of record OX465122.1, read on the forward strand.
CAAGCCCCCATGTAAAGTTATGGTGCCTGGGCCCTACAGTCCCGTGTCCTTCCAAAACCCTGCAATACTAGGGGATGGATTTGGGGATGGTTAGTGACATCAAGCCCCCATGTAAAGTTATGTTGCCTGAGCCCTACAGTCCTGTGTCCTTCCAAAGCTTGTAAATGACATTTGAAATATGAACCTCGGTTTTGTAGTCCTACATTACATTCGGGGAACAACAATTTGCAATCTATCATGGACCTTGTTACAACCACTGTTATACCAAGTCGAATCTTCACAGTTTGCCCGTATTATTCTATTTATACTTAAATGACCCTGTGTTCAAGCACAGTGGTAACGACCCAACCATTAATTGGTTGTCCGAAGAAAAGGTTCTTTTGGTTTTTTTTGTTTTGTCTATTGAAATATTCGTTAGGGTCACAAGTGCCATTGCATTAAAGAAAGACCAAAAAAGAGAATTATGGAAAAATCCTTTTGTGAACAGTTTATTATTAAGATAGTATTTATGAATATTTATGAAGCCAAATTATGGTCAGAAAAATCGCTAATTGTTTTGTCCAACTGATAACTAAAATAAAGCTCTCAGGAAAAGGAAATGTATAAGATGGAGTGGTTCTTGTTTGTTGATTTTGACTGACTGACTGACTGACTGACTGACTGACTGACTGACTGGCTGGCTGGCTGACTGACTGACTGACTGACTGGCTGGCTGGCTGGCTGACTGACTGACTGACTGACTGACTGACTGACTGACTGACTGACTGACTGGCTGACTGACTGACTGACTGGCTGGCTGGCTGACTGACTGACTGACTGACTGGCTGGCTGGCTGACTGACTGGCTGGCTGACTGACTGACTGACTGACTGACTGGCTGGCTGACTGACTGACTGACTGACTGACTGGCTGGCTGGCTGACTGACTGACTGACTGACTGACTGACTGACTGACTGGCTGCTTATATATTGTTTGTATGAAATCGTGAGTCACGAGTACGAACAAAACCATGTTTATACATGTCCAGCTTGTTTAACCATAACTTGGGGTTGTACCCGTTAGTTTATGAGAGTGTAGCCCCTGACAACCAGGACTTCTGGTAATGGGATCAAACCCACGGTACGGTATAGCACATTTCTAGTGTAGTCTATGCTGAGATGGAGAGAACCGGTTTAAGGTAAACCCCGTTCAACACCCTTGTCATTCCCCAATTGTCGGTCTGTTTGTCAGTCGGGCTGATTGAGTGTCTGTTCTGCTTGTCAATTTATCTTTGCGTTTGTGCGTTGATTATGAATTCGTGTGTGTGTTGGTTGTTTGTTTGGCTGTTCGTCAGTAGGCGGTATTTGTCTGTCTGCCCGTCTGTCTGTATGTCTGTATGTGTGTGTGATTGACTGTTTGTGGAGTACTGGCTTGACTGCCTGTCTCTACGTTTGGCTGTTCGTCCGTGGGGTACTGGTTCGTCTGTATGTCTGTGTATTAGTTTATTACATTCTGTCTATTTTTTTGTAAATTTTGTATTCTGTTAGTTTGTCGTCAGTCTTCTTTCCTTGTGTTTATCGTCTGGTTATTCGTCTTCCGCTTGTTTCTCTCTCTTTGTCTGTCTGGTCTTTGTATGTCCTCTGGCTGTGCGTTCTCTGTTTGTTTGTCTTCTGTCTGTTTGTCTTCTGTCTGTGTCTCTTCCCTCCTCTCCGTCCGTCCCTCGGATTCTCCGTCACTATCTCATTAAACTCATTCCATCCCTATCTTCCCGCTAGCATGGTGGCAGGTGTGCGGCGAACTGCGGACGAGGGCAGTTTTTCCCCAGGCTCTCCATCTCACTCTCTCCCTCTTCGTCACTAGCTTCTCTCCTCTCTCCTCTCTCCTCTCTCCTCTCCATCTCTGTCTCTCTCTGTCTGTCTCTCTCTGTCTCTCTGTCTCTGTCTCTCTCTGTCTCTCTCTCTGTCTCTCTGTCTCTCTGTGTCTCTCTATCTTTCTTCCTCTCCCCCTCTCTCTGTCACTATCTCTCTCTCTCTCCCTCTCTCTATCTTTTCCTCTCTCCCCTCTCTCTCCTCTCTCGTATACTCTCTCATACTTTTCACTCTCCGACTGTCCGTCTACCTGTCTGTCTCTGTGTCTGTCTGTATGTGTCTCTCTTTCTCTGTCTATCTGTTTCTCTCTGTCAGTCCCTCTGTCTATTTATCGTTCTGTCTGTCTTTCTCTTTCCGTCTCTCTCCCCCTCTCTTTCTGTCTCTCGGTTTTTCTGTCTTTGTCTCTCTTACAACCTATCTCTCCCCTCCCTCTCTCTATCTCCCCCGTTCCGTCCCTCACTCCTCCTTCTCTCTCCCTCTCTTTTCCCCCTCTCCCCTCTCCCTCCCTCCCTCTCCCTCTCTCTAGCTCTGCCTCTCTACCCCCTCTCTCTCCCCCTCCCTCCCCCTCTCTGTAGCTCTGCCTCTCTACCCCCTCTCTCCCCCTCCCTCTTCCTCTCTCTAGCTCTGCCTCTACCCTCTCTCTCTCCCCTCCCTCTCTCTCTCTCTAGCTCTGCCTCTACCCTCTCTCTCTCTCCCCCTCCCTCTCCCTCTCTCTAGCTCTGCCTCTCTACTCCCCTCTCTCTCTCCCCCTCCCTCTCTCTAACTCTGCCTCTCTACCCCCTCTCTCTCCCCCTCCCTCTCCCTCTCTCTAGCTCTGCCTCTCTACTCCCCTCTCTCTCTCCCCCTCCCTCTCTCTAACTCTGCCTCTCTACCCCCTCTCTTTCCCCCTCCCTCTCCCTCTCTCTCTAGCTCTGCCTCTCTATCCCTCTCTCTCTCCCCCTCCCTCTCCCTCTCTCTAGCTCTGCCTCTCTACCCCCTCTCTACCCCTCCCTCTCCCTCTCTCTAGCTCTGCCTCTACCCCCTCTCTCTCCCCCTCCCTCTCCCTCTCTCTAGCTCTGCCTCTCTACCCCCTCTCTCCCCCTCCCTCTCCCTCTCTCTAGCTCTGCCTCTCTACCCCCTCTCTACCCCTCCCTCTCCCTCTCTCTAGCTCTGCCTCTCTACCCCTCTCTCCCTCTCCCCCTCCCTCTCCCTCTCTCTAGCTCTGCCTCTCTACTTCCCTCTCTCTCTCCCCCTCCCTCTCTCTAACTCTGCCTCTCTACCCCCTCTCTACCCCTCCCTCTCCCTCTCTCTAGCTCTGCCTCTACCCCCTCTCTCCCCCTCCCTCTCCCTCTCTCTAGCTCTCCCTCTATACCCCCTCTCTCTCCCCTCCCTCTCCCTCTCTCTAGCTCTGCCTCTCTACCCCCTCTCTCCCCCTCCCTCTCCCTCTTTCTAGCTCTGCCTCTCTACCCCTCTCTCTCTACCCCTCCCTCTCCCTCTCTCTAGCTCTGCCTCTCTACCCCCTCTCTCCCCCTCCCTCTCCCTCTCTCTAGCTCTGCCTCTCTACCCCCTCTCTCCCCCTCCCTCTCCCTCTCTCTAGCTCTGCCTCTACCCCCTCTCTCTCCCCCTCCCTCTCCCTCTCTCTAGCTCTGCCTCTACCCCTCTCTCTCTCCCCTCCCTCTCCCTCTCTCTAGCTCTGCCTCTACCCCCTCTCTCTCTTCCTTTCTGGCCGCGTTGCGCTCCCACCGTCCCTCTCACACGAGCGAGCCCGCACCGGGACGGAAGCCAACTTGGCTTAGGGGCGACGGGCCCTTTCTGCCTGTGCACCTGTCGCGGACAATCGCGCTGTTTCCTCGGGACCTTGACCGTTCCTCCTGTTCATCCTCCTCTTGCTCCTCATCATACCGAGATAAAAAAAAACCACCCAGACACTCATCACCAGGCTGTTGTCTGTTACTATCCCATACTTGGCCGTGAATTCATCTCCACACACGCCACACACCCGAACGATCCCAGCTTCTGCACAAAATTAATTCACCTGTATTCTAACAACTCGGCATGAAATTAATTAATCTCCGCGTGTACCCCAACCTTCTCTTAAATTTTTAATCATTTCTGTTTCTTTGTATCGTCCCTGTACCGAGTTGAGTTGTTGCTCGACTTGTTCGACTCTGTTTTATTAGCTGGTCCTAAATTGGCAGCGGGGTAAGTTTTGATCACGTCGTTTCTTTGTTTTATTTTCATGCCTTCAAAATGAAATTCTGACTAAAAAAACAACCTACCAGGAACAGACGGTTGAAGTAGAATTCGCGTTGATAATTTTCGATGAAGGATTTCAGGGAAGATTCTTTAGATCCGATTTTATAATTCTCATTTTCCCCCCCATACAAAATCGCCCAAAACAAGGCTATAAAGCCACCCAAGGTTAAGGGCTAAGGAAAGAAGGAGATAGAGAGGGACTCAGGAAGGCTGGAGATAGGAATTGACATTCCTCTTAAAAAGGACAAGATCGTAGGCTGGATTTCGATCCTAATAGGACCTTCATTACAGGCAAAAAAAATCTACATTAATCTACACAAATAAGTAGAACACAAACACAATTTGCAAATTCTTTTTTCTCAGACATAGACCCTTAAAGTTTTATTTCAAACGGTATTTATATATAATCAACATCTCTTCTCACTTTTTTTTCCATATACAGAGAACAGTATATTAAAATGATACAATGTCCATAAATCCTTTCGTTGACACTATATACGTACGTCAATGATGCAAATTTCTCGCCAGAACTTACAAAGTATTACCAGGGATTGAATCTCATAGAACCGCTTAATGTGTCAAAACGGCTAAGCATTGAACATCCCCCCTTGAGTGTAGCCAGATTGCTAGCTATCTAATTTGGTACTGATGACGTTCAACTTGTGTTCACATTCTGGCTGCTTAGCTTGGGATACAAGAGGAACTTTCGCTGGCAACCTGATTTTTTATTGGGTAAGGTTTTCCATGCTTGAGCAAAATTCGGTGCATTAAGCGGCTGTATGTAACCGGCCCCACGTTATTTCACTCAGCGTATTTCAACAATATTCCAAATTTTCTGGAGGGAGGGAGGGGAGGGGGTTTGGGTTGTTAGAGGGGTACCATGCTTGATTGTCGAATGGTTACGCAATTGCAACAATGGGTCCGTTTCCATGGAAACGCAGCAAGCAAAGAAATACACATTTTCGCTTGCCGACAGCTGAATTAGTCATAAACTGTCACCAATAGAAATGATCTAGGTTTGGTGTAGTGCTTACAATCACACAATCGCAATTCCTCAATCAGTCGGTGAAAAATCTCACAAAACCATATTTCCTTCTCTGCTGAGCAACTCCATAAAATCGGGACCCGGTTGCCATGGTAATTAGGTATGCCACAGATTAATTATTAACTGATTGTCGTTGATTCGTACAAATAATAATGTAGAATGCAAAAGTACAGCGGTCAGCTTTGGTCCCTTTTTTCTAAAAAAATGGGGTTTTTTTCGTCGCAAATATTTTGATAATTATTTGTAAGTAGATTTTTAAGTACTCTGATTTCAACATTTGGGTGTATGTGCTACAAACCAATGGCATTGTAAAAAAAAAAGCTTAGTAAGAAATACATGCTAAGCATATCGATGCAAGCCAGGTACATACGCATGCAGTCTTGGCTGATAAGTACTTTGTTGATAGGATAAGTACTAGGGAACCAGTTATTCCTGACAGGGAACCAGTTATTCCTGACAGGGAACCAGTTATTCCTGACAGGGAACCAGTTAGTCATGGCAGGGAACCAGTTAGTCATGACAGGGAACCAGTTATTCATGACAGGGAACCAGTTAGTCCTGATAAGGAACCATTTAGTCATGACAGGGAACCAGTTAGTCCTTGAACTAGTTATCACTGGTATTAAGTACTCCTTTTTTCGTTGGTAACCCGATTATCCTCGATGCATTACTTTCCGGGCTCGTGTTTTCAGTAAGATCCTCAGTAACTTCACAACAAGCAAGAAATAAGTACATTCAAACAAACTGAAAGACATTATGGTAATCGTTTCCCAAAACCATAGTCGCCCACAATCCAACTAACTTTGATCCAGATTATCAAAAAAAAACCGATATTTTGTCGTCTGTATTTTCGCTTGGACTCGATACATTGTATATATTTTTTCTCAAAACAAACTAATCGTCTACTTTCTTCCGGATAATTACTTGCACCACAGCATTGCACAGCAGTTTGTACAAAACTGGGAAGTGGAAAAAAATGAAAGAAGGGAGAAAACTCACTTTCAGAAAACGAAAAAAAAATATTAAATAAATAAATAAATAAAAAAACAAAGGAACTGTGACCAGTTTCTTGTTGTCAAAAGTTTTCGCTAATTTCGTCAAATTTCCTAGAAAGAATCTTTCACGAATATCGGCTGATCACACACCACTCCATTTCTGTCGCCTACACATGAGTGTATTTACAAGTATGTATTGCACAAACGCACGCACACAGTAGTAAAAAGTATCTGAAATGTGTCTTTTTTTTTCTTCCGCTAAATTTCAGTTCAAACTCTGTACATCCCCATCAAAAATTAACAATCCCACTCCCCCACAAAAAAGTGGACCAATGCCACTTTTAAGCATCTAAATTCTCCCTAGGTTAACGATATGTTTCTGTTCTTCCTTCTTGGCTGTATTTTCATCGTGCAAAAGTTGACGACGTTGGGAGAATTTGCTTCCGTCGGCATACAAACACTAGGACGTAGGGAGAATTTGTTTACGTCAGCATACAAACGCTACGACGTAGGGAGAATTTGCTTACGTCGGCATACAAACATTTCCCTCCCTTATTAATATGAAACGGACACAAAAGCCTCTTTTTTGGAAGGTGGAAGAAAAATCTCATCACCTGGTTTAGAACCAGCATTGCTAAATTCAGAATCAAACAAGAAAGGAACTTAATTGCTAAACCTCATAATTACTATTTTCTGGAACACCCCCAAAATGATAATAAATAAAATAACATCCGAAAATACGACTTGGCATGGGTCTAGAAACGCGTGGAAGTGTATAAAAAAAAATCAAATAAAACAAGGCAAAATAAAACAAAACGTGGAATCAAAAAGAAAAGAAAAAGTGCCTCTTCAAATTCTCACAAACCTAAACGATTGTCTATTGGTGCCTAGGCAAAACGCCAAATTATCATTTTGTACAATTACTGCTTATAAACACATTTTGGAATGTGAAATTCAATTTTAAAAAAAATGATCAAAGAAATGTTCATTCTAAGGACCAGTTCTCTGAACTAGACAAAGCAAACGGCTAAATCAAAACCAAAAAAGGAAAGAAAAAAACTAAAACCGCAAGCAAATATACAAAAAGAAAAATTCTAAATTAAAACCGACTTCAGTACAATCTCTATCATAAGTACATTGCCACAATCTGTGTGTTTTTTGACAATAAAACACATCGTGTCTCAACAAAAAACAGGGTATTGGTTTGAAAGTGGACAAAAAATATCTCAAACTTTGTAAATCTTAGACTTTGGTAACACACTTCTTCTTTACAAATAAATTACTCGTCTCAAAAATACACATATCTACAAAGTACCCAATCTGTCTGAAGCAGAAGCGGCAGCAGAATCCTCGGATTTGTGTCTTTAAATCGCCACGTTGTTTATGTTTACGTTCTGATGTAACCTTTGGGCGTAACGTCAAAACTTCAAAGAAATTATCACGCAACAAATGGTGCCAAAATTCTACGCAATGAAAGATACTGAAAGATATTGTAGTTGGTAACATAAAACTGTCAATAAGTTAAACTTTTTTCTTAAAATACAGCCAAAATATACAAGATATGAAACCAGTTCTAAACAAATATATGCAATGGAATGTTCAAGAAACCAAAACCGAATTAATCTTGTTCAAAATACAACACTATAAATGTCACTCTGATAACATTCGGAAATGAATAGTAATATTGCCACTTTCAAATTGATATAATCCCAAACCGAAGGGAACCAAAACAAACCAACAGCTACGAAAATGATTCACTACGAGAAAAAACTAGAGAATATCCGAGAGGTAGAAATTCAAATTATTGCAGTTCGTGCGTTCAAAGAGCACCCCAAATCAGATGGAACCCACACACAAAACGACCTAAGCACTTTCCACTTTGGTAAGGAGATAGAAAAAACAAATCCACGAATTCCCAGCGGTAACAGAAACAGCATCGGAGAAGGAAACTCTAAAAATAATTATCACCAGCAACTATAAATCCTTAACAGGGCTTGACAAACAAAAAAATCACATTATTTGGTGCTCATCAATTGTTATTGAAAGAAAGACAGTATGGAAGTGGATTTAAAACCCATTTTTGGTAAGCTTGGTTTGTTTGTTTGTTCCGAAAAGCAAAATATTCCTCAGCTGGGAAAGAAACGCTGTTAAAAAAGTGAAATGTATGTGTATGGAAAATTTGCTTTTTCCCACTTTTTGCTGACTAAAGCGAACTTAAATTACACCGAAATGGATTCCCCTGGGGTCGGGAATAGACCTGTCACGTGACCCTCACCTTACACGAGAGTTATTTTTCCCATGCAATGAAAACTCAGTGTTTCTAGTGTTTTTATTTTGTATAAGGAGTTACCCCAAGTACAATTTATACATTAAATAATATACATTTTACCTGAGATTTCATATGTACAGATCACTAGGGACACTCCGGGTACCAGGGCTCCTTTGAACGATGCAATAATCAAGCGATGATACTACCGTTGGTTACCAGTTAAAATTGCCAAAGGGTATCCCCTTGGTGGTGAATTTCTTGTGTCGGATTTTCAGCTGATTTGGGGAATTGGAATTACATTTTTTTCATTTCCTTGTTTGTGAATTGTTGGCATTTCTGCGGTTGACGTCATTCTTTTATTTCAATAAAAGAAGTGAGAAAATTCATCGGACTTTTCCTCCATCGAATTGACGCTGAACCTTTTCTTAGAGAGACCGCCTTCTTTACGGTAGAGCTTAGATGTAGAGGAAAGGAGACCAGAGAAGAGGGGAACCTATTTCTCAAGAAAAGGTGCTGGCATCGAAGCACCCATCATCTTCGTCACCTTCGTCACCTTCGTCACCTTGGTGACCTTTGTAGGTGCTGAGCGGTGAGGTGTCGCGGGCACCTTGCTTTGAAGCGCGATGTTTGATCTCCGCGACCTATGCTGGGTAGGGGCGCCTTTGAAGGTCCGAAGGGAGGCGCCTACAGGTGAAAGGAGAAAGGTGTCGCCCGCGAGGAATGACGTCAACGTCCATGGGAACAGTGACCGGCGCCCTTCCGGGAGGCAATATGACGTCGCCTTTATTTCTTAAGGTGTCCAGAAGACGGCACCTCAGATGGCGCCTGCGTGGAAAGGTGACACATCCGACGAGAGGCAGGTGAGTGGAGGGATGGGGCCAAAAACCAGGGGGTAGGCCGGCAACTTCCGAAGCCATAAGACGCGCCTTTGAGGTGGCATGTTCGGCGCCTTAGAAATGAAAAAAGGAGGATGGCGTCTTCAAGTCAGAGGTGGCGCCTCCGAAAAAGTGCGCCTTCGAAGGAAATGGCGCCTTCGAAATGAAAAACGGCAGCTACGAAAGACGGTGCCTTCCATGGTGGCAAAGGAACGGCACCTTCGATGGGGAAAAGGGCACCTTCGATAGGGAGAAGGGCACCTTCGAGTCCGTAGAGGGCGCCCTCGACGGCGCCTTGGTCATCCCCGGCAGGTGCTACGCCTTAAACTCGCTCTTGGGCGTGATGGTGGCTGGCGGGCTGGCTCCGCAGGCGCCGTTGGGACCTATGCCAGTGGGGTTGCCCATCTCGTCCTGCCACTTGTCCAGCGATCGTCTGCGGGCGTTCATGAAGAAGTTGCTGACAGTGCTGAGCTCCAGCCCCAGCTGCTGGGCGATGGTCACCTGCATCTCCTTAGTGGGCCGCTTGGTCTCCTTGAAGATGGCGTGCAGCGTGCGCCTCTGGATGTCCGTGAAGACCAGGCGCGGCTTCTTGATGTGGTTCTGGGGCTGCGAGATCTTGGCCTCCTCCTCCTTCTTCTTGCAGGCTGGAGAGAGAGACCAACAAGAGACGGTATAGGAGCCGCTGGTTAGACAAGGGCACGGCGCGCACACCACGAAAAAAACGACTTGAGGGGAGGCTACGGATCACATCAAATCATGCAACTTGATGGCACACTAATCACATGCAAAGAGCGACTGGAAAAAAGACCAATGGTAGGGCCGCTGGTAGAGACATAGAGACAAAGGCTTCAACAGACAATAACGACTTGAGGGGAGGCTAAGAATCACATCACACGAGACAACGAGTCGTGCAAACTTGAAGGCACACTAATCACATATTATCTTACAAAAGAGAGACTGGAGAAAAGACCAGCAAAACAACAAAGAGTCCATTGTTTTTTATTCTCATTAATTCGCACACGATCGCTTCCTTTGTCTTGGAATAACACAAAGAACTTCGCGAAGATTTTTAGGTTTTGCCGAGCGATTTTGCCATGCCTATAAAAAATCCTCAAAAAAATGGCTGCGCAGGATACTTTGTAGACGTTTCGCAAGCCTGGCTTGAGGATGAAAGAGGGTTAGATAGAGAGGGACCAGGAAATTTGATAAGAAGGTTATTTCGCTAAAACGACGGAGAGATAATTTCGTCGGTCGAGTTGAAGGAAGTTTAAACACTGCCAGCGTCCGACGAAATTCTACACGCCAGATTTTTTTTCTTCTTAAAACCCCCAGCCTGTCAAACTATTAACATCGGACATATGCCCACAAAAAAGAACCTTTAGCGAATATCCTTAAAAACCAACTCGGGCCGAAAGCTCCACCAACCCCTCTGTATCTTCCTCTCCGGCAAAAAAAAAAAGATGGGCTGGAATTTGATTAGGGATCTGCTGAATCTAGCCACCACGCCTAGTGCTTGCACTTTCGTCAGCAATCTGCCTGGAAGTGGGTAATCTTTCTGTGGTGTCTCTCATCAATTCCAACCAACCTTCCCCCGCCGCGAAACCTGGGTTGTATCTAATCAGTTTATTGCAATTTTAGGACAAACACGACGGGAAGTGGTGTTCCCTGACCCTCTCCCTTCCTCCCTCTCCCTCCCCCTCTCCCCATCTCCCTCTACCTCCATCAGAGACGACATTGACGGGGCGTAAGACCGCTTTCGTCCCGCCCGGGCGAGACAGAGAGACTGTAAGAGTAAAAAAAAAAGACGGACTGCTTTAGAGAACAGAGAGACAGAGGAAGAGGGAAAGAGACAGAGAGAGAGAGAGAGAGAGAGACGGTGAGAGATGGGGAAGAGTAAGACACAGAGTCAAGTAGACCGAGGTACAGAGAGACGTTGAGAGAAAGAGAGACAGGGAGAGGGGAGAGACAAATAGAGGCAGAGACAGACATACGTAGAGAGACCGAGAGATGGAGACAGGTAGACAGAGAGGGAGAGAGAGGGAAAGAGAGACGGAGAGAGACGGAGAGAGACAGAGACAGGCAGAGAGACAGATAGGGAAAGAGAGACGGAGAGAGACATAGAGATGGAGAGAGATCGAGTGACAGGGAGAGACAGAGAGCTAAGGACAGAGAGACAGAGAGGCAGAGAGACGGAGAGATACAGAGAGACGGACAGGGACAGAGATAGACATAAAGAGACAGGGGAGACACTAAGATGCAGTGGGATAGACCCACACACACAGAGGACAGGCCGGAGGTTGAGGTGGAGAGGTGGAAAGATGGAGAGAGCGAGAGCTGGGATTCCCTCGCAAATCGGCCAAAGTCCATCCCTAAACCAACCATCTTCCCCTGCCTAATACCCACCCCTAATAACCCCCTAATACTCGGTACGGCCGAGCGGAATCAAGCTATTCAAACAGCAAACACAGCACCCGTGCCCAATCCCCGCCCCGAACCCCTCGCCCCTAGGACGCGGTCTCTCCCCCTCTCCCCCAACTCAGGGGGTAAACATGACCAGGGCGTGCCGTAACCCACCGGCCGCTCAACTAAGAAACGCCCGGTGTGTTTTCATGGTGAAGTTCACGTTTCAGTTCAAACACGGCGCGCCCTCTCTCCTCTTCCTTCTCCTACCACCCTCAGGACTCGCCTGTTGGACGACCAGATTCATGACGATTAAGAACATCTCCTCCCTCCCAGCTTACCAACCCCTCCCTCTCCCCTCTCTTCCCCCTCCCCTCCTCCTACTCTCCTCCTAATTCTCTCTCCTTCCCCCTTCCTCCGTTCCCTAGCCTAGAGTTGTGTACACACGGCGTTGTCGTGACATCACTTTTTGTTTGGGCAAGTAATGGGGAAAGGGTCGCGACTTGGCCCAGAACACGGAGAGGTTCCCGGGCCGTGTATCTACGGACAGGCAGGGTGAGGAGAGAGATGGGAGAGATGGGGAGAGGGAGGGGTAGAGGGAGGGAGAGAGGGAGGGAGAGAGGGAGGGAGAGGGAGGGAGGGAGAGGGAGAGAGAGGGAGATGGGGAGGGGGAGGGAGAGAGAGAGGGAGACAAAGATATAGAGAGAGGGGGAGAGAGAGGGAGAGTGGGAGGGAGAGTGAAGGGGAGAGAGAGAGAAGGAGGGAGAGAGAGGGAGAGAGGGGGAGGGAGAGAGAGGGACAGGGAGAGGGACAGACAGACAGACAGACAGAGGGGGGATGGACAGAGACAAAGAGAGACACAAAGAATTATAGAGACAGAAAGAGGAGAGGGGGAGAGAGAGGGAGAGGAGAGAGCCAGAGAGAGAGAAAGAGACACTGAGAGAGAGAGGGAGGGGGAGAACCAGAGAGAGAGAGAGAGAGAGAAGGGGGAGAGAGAGAGTCAGACAGAGAGAGAGAGAAGGGGGAGGGAGAGAGAGAGTCAGACAGAGAGAGGAGGGAGTGAGAGAGGAGACAGGAAGGGAGAGAGAGGAGAGAGGAGAGGAGAGACCGGATCCTCTCGGCCACTGCACTGCTCCTGCCCGTCGTAATGGAAAAGGCAAATGTTTGTCTGCGGGTGGTGCACAGAAAGTTAAGCATTTATCGGAGCGATGTAATAAGTCCACGGCGGTGGGACGCACACACTGTGGCATCTAATGCCTCCAGCTATTACCCCAAGGGGGTTATCCATGTCCCCGTCAACCCCACCAGTTATATACTCCAACCCCATTAGGTCCATAAATTTGTACCCCATCTCCCCCCTCCCAACCCCCCCCAAAAAACCCCCCAAAAAACCAAGAAGTGTCTAATATCCATCAGTGCCATCACCACTTCTCAAAGGGGTCTGGAGAATAAATCTACCCCATATAAAATGGCGCGGTGTTAAACTAACACCACGTGGTGTCGTAATTTTTAACCAGTCGAAGCCAATTCCAAACACGGTGTTAATTTAACACCAGGGCCTATCGCGTTACGATTCAATAATCGGGTGGGGTTTTTTTTACACGGAACATGAATTTCTCACTGAAAGAAAAAATATATACCACATCTACGCTGCTTCGGCAAATCCAATTTTCTGCTTAAAGTTGATAAAACGTGCGTATAAATACGACATGGTGATCATCTATACAGGTACGTCTACTCGCCCTGATAATTTCTTCTTTTTTGAAGGGGAGCGCTTGTCCGATTGATAAAGCTTAGCAACTTTTACCAACTGAGCATTTGTTTTTGTTATGCAACTTCGCCCAAAACAAGGCTATAAAGCCACTCAAGGTTAAGGGCTAAGGAAAGAAGGAGATAGAGAGGGACTCAGGAAGGCTGGAGATAGGAATTAACATTCCTTTTAAAAAAGGGCAAGATCGTAGGCAGGGGGAAAGCATGAACCAGGAAGGGAATTCCAGAGAGAGGCTGAACGAGGGAAGAAGCTGTTCCGATACCTCTTTGTTCTACACCTTGGGATGGATAGCGTGTGTGGGTGAGATGAGGCAAACAGCCTGGTTGCTCGCTTAAAATATCCTGACTGGGGGACCAAGTCGGCAAGAGCAGAGGAACACCTTCCATGGACATAAGATGGTTTTGCGGCTACGGTGGCTTTGAGAAAGGTCTTGAGAAAGGTTCAAAACGTCAGTCACTCCCAAGTTCTCACAAGAAAAAAAAATCCCTTCGAGATTCACGCCTAACCCAAAGTCATCGCAAGGTCGTTTTAAAAAAAAGGAGTAAATTCGCTGCCAAAAATATCGTCTTCTTTGTTCGCCCTCCTTTAAAAAAAAAATGTCTTCCGTGAGATCAGTGCCCACCGATCTATTCATTATCAGCAGGTTGATCAATTCCTTTGTCCGGGTCGCTTCCTGAAGTGTCATCTTTTAGTGTCTTGATTGACAGGTCAGGGAAGGACGGAGGAAAGATGAAGGGAGAGGGGGGGGGCTGAATGAGACAGCCACTTCAAGCTTCAAACCATCTCCGGTCATCGCATTTTTTTTTTGTGGACAAATTCTTTAAAAATTCATTTTTTTACCCCGGCTTCCATTCTTAAACTCTCGCCTTCTCTTTCCTCCGCTCTATTGTCCATTTATTTTTTTTTACAAACCGCGGGGAAATAAACTCTCCCCCTTTTTTTCCCTGGACAAGCATTTTTCCTCTTTAAAGAAAAAAAAAATAATCCGTCGCTAGAGCCGTAACTCTCTTTCTTTTCCTCCATTCTGTGAGGAGACAAAAGGTATGGCTACATCTTGGAGTGAATGGGTCTTCATCTTGTCTCTGGCACCGTGGGGTCTGGTATACAAGACGGGCGAGCACACCCCAACGACTCCGATGAAATAAATTGACTAAAATTGCATTCTATCGTTTGCCAAGTGCGTCTTCTCTTTATGATCAGGATCGGAGTGAGGGGAGAATAAAAGCCAATGAAAAGACACCTTGTAACCAAGAGACAGAGAGAGAGAGACAGAGAGACAGAGAGAGAGAGAGGGGAGACAGAGACAGAGAGAAGAGAGAGAGAGACAGAGAGACAGAGAGAGAGGGGGGGAGACAGAGACAGAGAGAAGAGAGAGACAGATAGACAAAGCGACAGAGAGACACATAGAGACAGACAGACAGAGGCAGAGACAGAGAGACCGAGAGAGAGACAGAGATAGAGAGAGAGACACACACAGAGAGAGACAGAGAGACAGAAAGATACAGAGAGACAGAGAGAGACAGAGAGAGAGACATAGAGAGGAGAGATACAGAGACAGACAGAGACAGAGAGACAGAGAGACAGAGAGAGACAGAGAGAGGAGAGATACAGAGACAGACAGAGACAGAGAGACAGAGAGAGACAGACAGAGAGAGACGGAGAGAGAGAGGAGAGATACAGAGACAGAGAGAGACAGAGAGAGACAGAGAGAGACAGAGAGAGACAGAGAGAGACAGAGAGAGACAGAGGGAGGAGAGATACAGAGACAGAGAGAGGAGAGAGAGAGAAAAGGCAAAAGCGCCTTTCAATCGTCTGCGATATAAACTTGGATTGGCCATTCAGTGGTCGCGCCAAATTCAGTTAGTTTGATTGAAATGCTTAGGGGCTCTATTGCCGAGAATAAAAATGCCTAATATTTACGAAGCCTAGACGAGCAGAGAAAGAGAAGAAGAGAGAATAGAGAGGAGAGAGAGAGAGCGAGGAAGCTGACGAACAAACCTTGTTGGCTTAATCACATTTAGTTGTTTTGAGCGAAAACACACAAAAGCGCAAGAACCACGCAGACTGAATCAAGAAGAATGCAAATGATCTGATAAGGATTCTCTTTCTCTCTCTCGGTCGTTTTCCTGAATGGAAAAATATTCAAATTTTATTCGCCGGGTTTTTTTTTTATTCAAAATTCAATCACCACAATCCGCCGCGCTTTCAAATCCGAAACACGAAAAAAAATATATTACTCAGTGATCGCTCTGTCACGGTTTCAAATAAACTGTTTAAGGAAAAACTTCAACTTAACATATCCTTCAAACAGGATAATAACAAAATAGTCAACAACATTCATCGCGTGTCTTTTTGACAGGTGTGTTAACTAATTTTCACAATAATAAACAAAGAGCCAAATTAACTCGGCGACCAATGTGAACGAAGCCTGGTGTATCCCTCGATACGTACCGTAATTACTGGTGGACAATGGTTTAATTGCATGCAAATTGCCGTGCACGCGGGCATGCGTGCCACATTGTCAGCTATCAAACAGCCTAGAAAATTTGGGTGATTATTCAATGATGCCAGAGAGAGGGAGACAGACAGACATACAGACAGGGACATAGACAGAGACAGAGGGGAGAGAGAGGGGAGAGAGGGAGAGGGGGATAGAAAGAGAGACAGAGGGAGTGAGAGAGGGAGAGAGAGAGAGAGGCAGACAGACAGACAGACATACAGAGAGAGAGAGAGAGACAGAGACAGAGACAGAGGGGGAGAGAGAGGGGGATAGAAAGAGAGACAGAGGAGTGACAGAGGGAGAGAGAGGGAGAAAGAGGAGGGAGAGATAGCCTATAGATGGAGAGAGATATTAGAGAGAGAGAGGGGATCGAGAGGGGAGAGAGAGGGGATCGAGAGAGGGGATCGAGAGAGGGGAGAGAGAGGAGAGAGAAGAGAAGGAGAGAGAAAGAGGGAGAGTGAGGAGAGAGAGAGGACACAGATAGATAGACAGACAGACAGACAGACAGACAGACAGACAGAGCGAAACAGAGAGAGGCAGATAATTTTTTTTTCGACCGAGGCATGACGCGGTGTGCAAGTGGTGGTGGTGGTGGGGGGGGGGTTGAATTAAAATTCCTGCCTACACCACCAGATGCCGCACGCTGAAATATTTCCGGACAAACTCACACGACAGGTCCCCACGCAGCCCTGGTACGGACCGGCACCAGCATTACAATACACGGCTCTCCTCTCCCTCAACTCAGTGTGAAACTGGCGTGAGAAACCAACAGCTGAATCGACAATGGCTAGAATTACTGGCTATTGTCATCAACAACTCTGGTAGTTCACGTCCCCTTCCCCATCCCCTTCCCCATCCTCACCCTTATCCCCATCTCTATCTCCAACCCCAACCCCATCCCCATCCCCATCCCCATCCCCATCCCCATCTCCATCTCCATCTCCAACCACAACCCCAACCCCATCCCCAACCCCAACCCCAACCCCAACCCCAACCCCAACCCCAACCCCAACCCCAACCCCAACCCCAACCCCAACCCCAACCCCAACCCCAACCCCAACCCCAACCCCAAACCAACCCCAAACCCAAACCCCCAACCCAAACCCCAACCCCAACCCCAACCCCAACCCCAACCACAACCCCAACCCCAAACCAACCCCAAACCCAAAACCCAAAACCCAAAACCCAAAACCCAAAACCCAACCCCAACCCCAAACCAACCCCAAACCCAAACCCAAAACCCAAAACCCGAAACCCAAACCCAAAACCCAAACCACAAACCCCAAACCCCAAACCCGACCCCAACCCCAAACCAAAACCCCCACACCCAACCTAAACCCCAACCCAAACCCCAAACCAAAACCCGACCCCAAACCCCAACCCAACCCCCAACCCATCTCGTCTCTGTCGAAAATTTCCAACAATTCTACCCCTCAAACCGCGCAAGGATAACATCCAAAATTCAGCTAGTTCCCTTTTTTCAACCAACACGTGTTCGACAACTCCCAATTCCCCCACCCCCACCCTCCCGCTACCACAAAACCGACAAAAAAATCATCTTTGTGCAGCGCAGCGCGCTTCATGCCGTTATAGCTGTCCTCGTTTTCTTCTTTTTGTAACGAAACAAAAAAAAAACCCGCGGCAGAATTTGAAGGTAATCGCTCGGAAAAACAAGAGAAATGTGATAAAAAGGGGGCTTGATGAAGAGGTGTTAAACAGGACGTGTCTGGTAACGAGGACACATGTTTGCTGTGGGAATTCGACTGTCGGTGCTTCAGGAATAAAACAAGGTTTCGAGGACAGAGTTTACACAAAACTAGCTGTTGCAATTGGTGCTTTCCGAGGAGTTTCGTTTCGATTTTTCACAAGCTTATCATTCCCATTCGTATTTATGATTATAAGAGTCCTAATAATGCAATATTTGAATTGAGAAAGGTCCTGCCTTTTGAGAAAGGTCCTGCCTTTTGAGAAAGGTCCTGCCTTTTGAGAAAGGTCCTGCCTTTGAGAAAGGTCCTGCCTTTGAGAAAGGTCCTGCCTTTGAGAAAGGTCCTGCCTTTTGAGAAAGGTCCTGCCTTTGAGAAAGGTCCTGCCTTTGAGAAAGGTCCTGCCTTTTGAGAAAGGTCCTGCCTTTTGAGAAAGGTCCTGCCTTTTGAGAAAGGTCCTGCCTTTTGAGAAAGGTCCTGCCTTTTGAGAAAGGTCCTGCCTTTTGAGAAAGGTCCTGCCTTTTTTGAAATACCAATCAGCTTATCTTTTCCTTTGTTTGAAGGTACATAAGTTTATTATTTTAAACAAAGTCCTGATTTTATATTGTTCTCAATGCTTCAAAAAATATGAATATGAATACACCGGAGGATAAGTTAATGCATCGTTGAGTTTTATTTCAATTAGTGAGAAAATGCCCCCTCTGTCTCTCTCTCTCTCTTATCCTTCCCATCTGCCGAAGGGTTCTACAAAAAAAACCTTCCACATGAGTGGAGATATGCCCTCCCTCAAAAACCCCGCGTTACTAATTAATTAGACAGGTGGTATGCTTGTAACGATGACATTGTATCGATTGGGGCTCTTTCTGTGTGGTTCTCTCCCCTCTCCTCTCTGTCTTACCCCCTCTCCTCTCTCTCTCTGCCTTTCTCTTCTCTCTCTTCTCTCCTCTCTGTCTTACCCCCTCTCCTCTCTCTCTGCCTTTCTCTTCTCTCTCTTCTCTCCTCTCTGTCTTACCCCCTCTCCTCTCTCTCTGCCTTTCTCTTCTCTCTCTTCTCTCCTCTCTGTCTTACCCCCTCTCCTCTCTCTCTGCCTTTCTCTTCTCTCTCTTCTCTCCTCTCTGTCTTACCCCTCTCCTCTCTGTCTTACCCCCTCTCCTCTCTGTCTTACCCCTCTCCTCTCTCTCTGCCTTTCTATTTTCTCTCTACCCTCTCTGTGCCTTTCTCCTCTCTCTCTCTTCTCTTCTCTTCTCTCTGGCTTTATACCTTTCCCTATTCTCTCTATCTCCTTCTGTCTCTCCCAGTCTCTCTATAACTCTTTCGAATATCTTTCTCACCCCAATCCTCTCTCCTTTCTATCTCTGTCCCCCTCTGTCTCTCTGCCTCTCTCTCTCTCCTTCTGTCTCTGTCCCCCTCTGTCTCTCTGCCTCTCTCTCTATCTCTTTCTGTCTCTGTCTCTGTATCTCTGTCTGTCTCTCTGTGTCTCGGTCTATTTTTGTCTGCCTCTCTGCCTCTCTGTCTCTCTGTCTCCCTGTCTCTCCATCTCTCTCTCTCTCTGTCTCTCCTTCACCCCTCTCCCTTGTTTTAATTTAGCTCTGATGGACGAATATAATCCAATAAAGGTCGCTGGTAGAAGTTTTTTCAGAAACTCGGCTCTTTGCAGAGTGGGGTACATGGAGGGGGTTGCATTAGGGCTGATTCCATACGCACGGACGGTCTGGTTTTTTTCCCATCAATTAATACGGAGTCTGGTCAGCTAATAGACTTAGTAGGTTCACTACATGCCGACCCCGGGATCAATACGCACTGGAGTTTAGGAACCAGGTAGTATACTTTACTTCCAACGGCAAAATGACTGCGGTTAATTAAGCAAAAAAACAAAACCGCACTACTTACCCTGACCCTATGCCCACACTAATGGGAGACAATCCACTAAGTGTCTTCCCTAAAAAAAGAATTAATCAACCTAAATAATTAGAAGCCTCTGACCTTCCGATCCTAGCAGGACCTTTCTCAAAGGCAGAATGTTTGGATCCTAGCAGGACCTTTCTCAAAGGCAGAATGTTTTGATCCTAGCAGGACCTTTCTCAAAGGCAGAATGTTTGGATCCTAGCAGGACCTTTCTAAAAGGCAGAATGTTTGGATCCTAGCAGGACCTTTCTCAAAGGCAGAATGTTTGGATCCTAGCAGGACCTTTCTCAAAGGCAGAATGTTTTGATTCTAGCAGGACCTTTCTCAAAGGCAGAATGTTTGGATCCTAGCAGGACCTTTCTCAAAGGCAGAATGTTAGGATTCTAGCAGGACCTTTCTCAAAGGCAGAATGTCTGGATCCTAGCAGGACCTTTCTCAAAGGCAGAATGTTAGGATTCTAGCAGGACCTTTCTCAAAGGCAGAATGTTTGGATCCTAGCAGGACCTTTCTCAAAGGCAAAATGTTTGGATCCTAGCAGGACCTTTCTCAAAGGCAGAATGTTTCCATCCTAGCAGGACCTTTCTCAAAGGCAGAATGTTTGGATCCTAGCAGGACCTTTCTCAAAGGCAGAATGTTTCCATCCTAGCAGGACCTTTCTCAAAGGCAGAATGTTTCCATCCTAGCAGGACCTTTCTCAAAGGCAGAATGTTTCCATCCTAGCAGGACCTTTCTCAAAGGCAGAATGTTTGGATCCTAGCAGGACCTTTCTCAAAGGCAGAATGTTTGAATCCTAGCAGGACCTTTCTCAAAGGCAGAATGTTAGGATCCTAGCAGGACCTTTCTCAAAGGTAGAATGTTTGGATCCTAGCAGGACCTTTCTCAAAGGCAGAATGTTTCCATCCTAGCAGGACCTTTCTCAAAGGCAGAATGTTTGGATCCTAGCAGGACCTTTCTCAAAGGCAGAATGTTTGGATCCTAGCAGGACCTTTCTCAAAGGCAGAATGTTTCCATCCTAGCAGGACCTTTCTCAAAGGCAGAATGTTTCCATCCTAGCAGGACCTTTCTCAAAGGCGGAATGTTTGGATCCTAGCAGGACCTTTCTCAAAGGCAGAATGTTTGGATCCTAGCAGGACCTTTCTCAAAGGCAGAATGTTTCCATCCTAGCAGGACCTTTCTCAAAGGCAGAATGTTTCCATCCTAGCAGGACCTTTCTCAGAGAGGGGGGAGGGAGAGAGGGACGAGGGCTAGACTCCACTCAAGGCTGAAGAAGCCATTCTCTCAAACATGAAACTCAGTCACCATCTTCGGGTGCAAAGAGAAAACCGTGTGTGCTTCTGACTGTCTGTGGACGATCTCCTTAATTCCATTACCACGGCCGTCTCTGATATAGGTCGTCTGCCGATCAATACGTGTGCCTTCAACTCGACAAATTAACACTTTCCATCGCCCCAAAACTTTACCCGAGCGACCGACAAGAGCTACTCTCACCCATTTACTTTCATTTTGTAACTCTGGCGAGAAAGAAAATTGAGAAGTTTGAGACAGGGTGAGGAGAAAAAGGGGGGAGAGGGGTGAGGTTGGTAAGATGACCCAGGTTTAGAGACCCGAAGAAGAGAAGAAAAAAGGATCAGGGTTTTTTTTTCCCGGATTTTTCGAGCTGGACTAATGTAATCACTATAGTGACGCATCGTCATCCAAGCCACGTCGCCGCTGGTAACCCGACTCGAGCGCCCGTAGCGAAGCGCACGCGAAGGAAGCGACGCGGACCAGCTAAATGCACGTAAAGGGTGCGACGCGGACCAGCGAAATGCCAATGGAGGGGGCGCCGAAGACCAGCGAAATGCGCGCGAAGGATGCGCCGCGGACCAGCGAAATAATCTGTTCTCTTTAAATGGGCACCAATGAAGTATAATCTTTTTCAGTTCACCGAGTTGCTCCCAATAAAAAAACTATTTCAGATAATTACTTTGTTGTCTTGGTCATTATTATACTCTATTCTCCTCTGATTCTTCGGGGGGGGGGTCGGAGAAGGTTAGGGGTACCAGGAAAGATTTCATTTCGGAGATCCTTTGAAACAACTTTCGTCTTTAAAACACTTCCCCAAATGGCCTACATATTCCAAGGTTTTTTTATGTACGTATCTGTGGCGTTTGTACTTTCAGATTACTTATCAGTTTCATCTAAGCGATGTCTTTCTGTCCTCTCATTTGACCTCTTCCACTCCCCCCCTTCCCCCCCAAATGAAGTCCCTCGTTCTCATCTCCGCCCTCTACACCTCCCCCCCCTCTCCTCCTCCCCCTCTCTTCCTCCCCTCTTCCTTCTCTCTCTCCCTCTCCTCCCCTCCTCCTGCTTCCCTCTCTCTCTCCGTGGAATAATTTTTTTTAATCTCGGTTCACCGTGTGTCCATGTCCATATTGTTCCCGCCTATATCCCCCCAGCGAGCAATCTTGTAAACATTGTCATCTCGCGAATAGACAGAAGATACAAGTTCTTGCCCTCGGTCTTTCTTTCTCATCTTTTCCCCCTCCTCCTCCTCCTCCTCCTTCTCCTCTCCCTCCTCCTCCTCCTCCCTTCTCTCTCTCTCTCTCTCTGCGATGTGTGCTTCCCCAAGCTATTCATCTACAGCGACTCAATGCGAGCACTGCATCATCATCGCCATCATCAGCGGTCTCCATCTTCTCCCCTTGCCTCCGTCTCTCTGCCCTCTCTCCTCCTCTCCTCTCCTCTCCTCCCCCCTCCCTGCTCGCGCCGGTTCTTTGGCATTCTCGCTGCCCCTAGCCCTTCTCTGCTCCGTAATAGATATTCCCATCTCTCCCCCCCCCCCTCCCTCCCCAGATTCACCCTTCGCCTTCTTCGCGAGGAAAGATAGGGGGTCGGGGTGGGGGAGGGAGAAGACAGGGGTGAAGGAGAGAGAGGGGGAGGCAGAAAGGGAGAGAGGAAGAGATTGAGAGGGGAGGTAGAGACAGAGAGGGAGAGGGAGTGGAGGCAGAGAGGGAGAGAGGGGGAGCCAGAGAGACAGTGAGAATGAGAGACAGGGAGAGAGAGGAAGAGAGAGGGGAGGCAGAGAGACAGGGAGAGGGAGAGAGAGGGAGGCAGAGAGGGAGGCAGAGAGGGAGAGAGAGGGGGATGCACAGATACAGAAGGGGAGAGGGGAAAAGAGGAGGTAGATGCAGAGAGACGAAGGAGAAGGAGGGAGAGGGAGGATGAGGCAGAGATAGAGAGAGATGGAGGGGAGACAGAGAGGCAGAGAGGGAGAGAGGGAAGGGGCAGAGAGGTAGAGAGGGAGAGAGGGGAAGCAGAGACAGAGAGAGACTGGGATAGGACAACACGGTATAGTACCCCGCGGTAACGCCAGGGGTACGGCAGCACAATCAATTTCCTACCAAGACCCCGATCTTCCACTGCGGGTCGTATGGCGCGGAGGAAGATAGGGAAGAGAGGGGGAGAGGGGAGAGGGGAGGGAGGGAGGAAGAGGGAGGAAGATATGGAAGAGAGGGGGAGAGGGGGGAGAGGGGAGGGAGGGAGGAAGAGGGAGGAAGAGAGAGGGGAAGAGGGTGAAGGGAAGATGACAATTACGTTCTCGTTTAGGCGTCGGCAGTAATAAGCTAAGGCTTCCTGAGAAATGGTTCCCTGGGGAGGGAGTTGAATTCTGCCCCGGTTCGACTGGCCAGCGGGCATTTGCAGGGACCGTGCGGACCAGCGACCGGACGGCCGAGCCACCGACAAGGCGAAGATATCGAGGGGAAAAGAACGAGAGAGAGGCAGAGAGACAGACAGACGGATAGAGGGAGAGGCAGAGAGACAGACAGACAGATAGAGGGAGAGAGACAGACAGACAGATAGAGGGCGAGGCAGAGAGACAGATAGACAGATAGAGGGAGAGAGACAGACAGACAGATAGAGGGAGAGGCAGAGGCAGAGGCAGAGTCAGAGAGACAGACAGACGGATATAGGGAGAGGGAGAGGCAGAGAGAGAGAGAGACAGACAGACAGATAGAGGGAGAGAGAGAGAGGGAAGAGAGAAAGAGAGACAGACAGAAGGAGACGGGAGGGAGAGACAGACAGACACACAGAGGGAGAGAGAGAGGGGAGAGAGAAAGAGAGACAGACAGAGGGGGAGGGAGAGACAGACAGACACATAGAGGGAGAGGGGAGGGAGAGAGACAGACAGACAGACAGAGGGATAGGGGAGGGAGAGAGACAGACAGAGAGGGGGTGAGCGAGAGAGAGGGAGAGACAGACAGACAGACAGACAGAGGGGAGGGAGAGACAGACAGACACACAGAGGGAGAGGGGAGGGAGAGAGACAGACAGAGAGGGGGTGAGCGAGAGAGATGGAGAGAAAGGGGATGGAGGGAGAGAGAGACAGACAGAGACAGAGAGAGAGAAAGGGAGAGGAAGAGAGAGATGTATAGACATGAGGAAAGACACACAGAGAGGAACACACAGACACAGAGAGGGAGAGAGACAGCGAGAGGGACAAACAGAGAGAGAGATACAGAGAGAGAGGGGGAGAGGGAGAGAGAGAGAGACAGAGAGAGAACCATCCAAACTCCTAGAGTCTCCGCTGTCCTCGGCAAAGCGTCACTCGTGTAAACTGAGGGTGTGGATTTCTCGGGGACAGAACGATTGAAGACACTCTTCACTTAACCCACGCCAACATCTCGCCCCAATTTTCAAAAAAACAAACTGCAGCCCGAGAAAAACACACCCTCCAACTCCATCTAAGATGTATCACATTCTCCCCAAAGGAAAAGGGAAGAACAAAGTTAAAAGATGGAATCACGATGAAAGTTTTTTTTTCCCTCGTCACCTCTTACAGGTAAAGGCCTATGTGCCCATTATCGCAACTTAGACCCCTCCTCTCTCTCTCTCCTCTCTCTCTACCCTCTCTCTGTGCAGCGTCGGACCTAAAAAGCATCCCGAATTTCATACAATTTAATATCAAAATAATTTGAGTGAAATTATTGATTATTGTGTGTGGTGCGGGGGTGCTGTGTCTCGTGTGTCCGAGGAAGGGGAGCGTGCGTGAGGCGACGCGCTGTACGGGGTCGGAGCGTCGCTGCACGGCACGTCCCAGTGTAAGATTACCGCTGCCTCGTCCGCGACGATCCATTCAAATCAAGTTGCGGACCAACTTGGTAATTAGTAACTATCCCTAAAAGTTATCCTGCACACATATCACTTTCCTCCCTGGAACTCTCTCTCTCTCTCTCTCTCTCTGCCTCCTCCGTTGCACTTCTACAAGAAAACAGCGAAGAGATAGTGAGAGAGAGAGAGAGATGGAGAAAGATGATGAGAGAGTTTGAGAGACAGGGGGAGGGAGAGAGACAGAGTGAGGGAGTGAGGGAGAGGGGAAGGGGGAGAGGGAGATGGAGATGGATCGAGAGAGATGGAGAGATGATGGGAGAAACAGAGAGTGAGGGAGAGGGAGAGGGTGGGGACGGAAGGAGAGGGAGATGGAAAGAGAAAGAAGGAGAGAGATGGTGGGAGAGACAGAGAAGGAGAAAGAGAGAGACAAAGAGTAAGGGAGAAAGAGCGGGGGAGAGATGGATAGACAGAGATGGAGAAAGATGGTGGTAGAGAAAGAGGAGGGGGAGACAGAGAGGGAGAGAGACAGAGAGGAAAGAAGAGAGAGTGAGAGAGAGATGGACAGAGACAGAGAGGGGGAGAGAGAGGGGAGAAGGGGAGGGCCGATTAAGGAGAGAGATGAAGACAGCTATATAAAGAGAGAGTAAGAGGAGAGAGATGAAGAGAGAGGAGAGCTCCCCAAACATCTCCCCTATAAACTCAACTCCCCCTCCCTCCCAATTTTAACCAACCCCTTTCCAAATTTCATTTTCGCCAACCACCCCTTCCCACCTAAACACCGGAGCGTGTCCCGGCCGTTGTGAGCGAGGTAGGGAGACGGTTTAAGGAGTGAGAGTGCGAGTCTGTCGCGAGGCAAGGAGTGACGGAGAGGAGTTAGTGTCCCTGGAAGAATCCCAGAAAGTAGGGAGGTCTTTTTCTATCTAGGGGAGAGGACCCCTTCCCCCTTCCCCCCTAAAAAAAAAATCAATCATGGCTCCATTTTAGAAGTGTAAGCTTACAGCCTAGCGGCGGCAGTAGAGAGAGAAAGGGAGGAGGAGGAGGAGGAGGAGG
The DNA here is from genome assembly GCA_949987565.1 of Luidia sarsii. NCBI lineage: Eukaryota > Metazoa > Echinodermata > Asteroidea > Paxillosida > Luidiidae > Luidia > Luidia sarsii. Next base: position 662,567 of record OX465122.1, read on the forward strand.
AGGAGGAGGAGGAGGAGGAGGAGGAGGAGGAGGAGGAGGAGGAAGGGGCGAAAGTGGAAGAGTTAGGACGGACGATGAGAGCGGGCCTTAAACAGACACTTTGTGCATAACATCATATAGCCCAATTCGCTGTCTCAAGTGGAGCGGCCACAAACTAACTCTAGGCACGTCTTCCACAATTTTTTTTGTGGGGGGGGGGGAGTTTTCCTTTTTCTGCTGTCTGTATTTTTGGTTCCCAAAACCACTCTAGAGTCCCTTGCAGGGAGGATGTTTAAGATCGGATTTCGCTAGTCTTCGGAGCACCAACCATCGTTCACCAAAAAAAGTCTATCGGGAACCATAATGCTTAACGAATTATCTACCAGAATATTCTTCATAATGAATTCGAAAGTACACAAAATAAACCGGTTCCATGACCGTGTGCCGGTTTGCCCGAATCCGGGTTTCATCGTTGTCCAAGTTGTAAACAAAGACTCCCTATACCACAAAACAATAATGTAGTGTGACAAAACCCACACAGACATTCCGAGACCGTGACTTTAACCCGAGACCTCTGGATTAACGTACCAGTGCTCTTACCATTTAGCTATCCAGCCCTTAGATGGTGGCCTTCCCAAATAGTCAACTAGTCTTTGCTATATTTTTTTCTTCTAAACAATAGAGCCTTTCTCTGCCTTTGAGAAAGGTCCTGCTAGGATCGAAACTAAATTTTGAAAATGCAGTATTAGAAAGAGGTGTAATTTCTAAATTCACAAAACCACAACTTAGCGTGCGCACTGTCACTTGTAGTGACTTTTCATTTTAATCAGTCATAATAAAGGAACAAAAAATGACCATGAAATTTGTAGACAATTTCGAAAAGACATTTGAAAGACTTAATTTTATGGTTTGTCGGCCAATTCCTGAAATCAATTTCCAGCAAACGTTGACGCTACACATCAACGCATAAAGAGGTAACGACTTCTTACTCGTAAACAATTTTTTCTGGAGTCTCCAAAAAAAAAAACACCTTAACGGCCTTCAAGAATCGAGAGGACCTTTATTTGAGCGGAGAAAAAAAAAGTATGGCAGAAATAATCTCATCGATTTCTCCTTTTCACGCAGCATCTGTTTAATGGGGTCGAAACTCGATATGTGATTGAGGGCGTCTTTCGGACGACTTCCTGGCCCCCGGGGCTCTGAAATAAAAATGTGAGGTTTTTTTTTTTTTTTTTTGACTGCATAGCGATGTGAGGGTAACGCCTTGATCCATGTTGATTTATTGATCAGTAGTGGGTCGTGATCGATTCACTGCGTACGATGAATGGGCTAGAAGCCGCTACAATGACGGCTGTTTGACGGGGGAACGTCGGGCACTATCTCTGGTTGTCTCTCTCGGACTGTTTATGTCCGTCTGCCTTCCTCTGTCTCTCTGTTTTTCTATCTCTGTCTCTCTTTCTGTCTCTTTGTATCTCTCCCTCGTTATGTCCCTCTATCTGTGTCTCTCTGTCTGGGTTTCTCTGTCTCTCTCTGTCGGCTTTCTGTCTTTCTATCTCTTTCTCTGTCTCTTTGTATCTCTCCCTCGTTATGTCCCTCTATCTGTGTCTCTCTGTCTTGGTTTCTCTGTCTCTCGGGCTTTCTCTGTCTTTCCATCTCGCTATCTCTCCGTCTCCCTCTGTCTCTCTGTCTCTTCCTCTCCTTGTCTCTGTGTCTGTCTTTCTGTCTATCTATCTCTATCTCTCTCTGGCTCTATCTTTTTGCATCTATCCCTCTCCTTGTCTCCAACCTGTGTTCTCGGCTTTTGGATGACAGAGACGAAGCCGGAGCCGAAGCCTAAGCCGGGTTTTACCAAAAGTAAGAGCCTTGGTTTATAGTACCAAACCCCCGCCTGTTCGTAGCTAGTCTGAGCCCCGACGCTGCGGTCTGGTGCCCGACCCTGCTGCGTGACCCGGCCCCGATGCCCGTCAACGCGACCACTTTGAAACACAAATTGATCTCGATGTCGGCACAAACTATGCCTTCGGTAAAAAAAAAAAACCCACCACAAACACACAACAGAAAGGGGAAGAGATGTTATAAAATTGACAGTTTATAGGAGAGAGCGATTGAATCTCACCAGGGGAGTTCTTAACAAGGCACTAGCGGACGAGGCTAAGAGTCCTTCACCGACTGGCTTATCCAGACGCGAGGTCCCAAAGCGACACGGGGGCTAGCTAGTCTCCCCTCCCCTCAATCCCCCCCCCCTCTCCTTCCCATCCTTCGACCGAGAGAAGGGAAGAGAGGAGAAGAGGGAGAAAAAAACCCCCTTAAAGCATACATCTATATCCCCAATCCAGGAAGTTCAAGCGACGCGTTGAGTTTCCGACCAGGCGCTGGGATAGCGCGAGAGCCGCCTGAATTTGGGGACGGACGTGCTTAGAATGCGTTAGGCGACCATTAAGGACTTGCAGTTATCCGAACCGGTAGAGGAGTCCTTTTTTTTTCTTTGGAGGGGAGAGAGAGAGAGAGAGAGAGAGAGGGAGGGGTGGGAGAGGTTGAGGTGAGTCCGGATTGAGAGAAAGAAGAGGGTGAGGAGGAGGAGGGAAGATGTGGGGGTTGAGAGACAGTACGAAGGTCCGGAGCGTGAAGGAAAATGTGCCTAGCGACGCTAATGGCCTGGGGACGGTAAATATGGAGATGGGGAGGGGAGGGACGGGGTAATCTGAGCCCGCCAATTCCTGGCCCGCCAGCCCGCTGGAGAAGGTCGGCTTTCAGGCCGATCGTGCTGAATTGAATAGCCTGACCGCAGGTAGCTGAACCTGATCGACTCTAGATATGCTTCCCCTCTCCCCCTCTCTCTCCTCTATCTCCCTCTCTCTCTATCTCTATCTCCCTCTCTCTCTCTCTCCCTCTCCCCCCTCTCTCTCCTCTATCTCTCTCTCTATCTATCTCTATCTCCCCCTCTCTCTCCCCCTCTCTCTCCCCTCTCTCTCCCCTCTCTCCCCCCTCTCTCCCCTCTCTCTCCCCCTCTCTCTCCCCCTCTCTGTCTCTCTGAATGTTTCTGTCTCTTTATGTCTCTGTCTCTCGCCATCTCTTTTCACCCTCTCTCTGTCTCTGTCTCCCTCCCCCCTCTCTCTCTCTCTCTCTTCCCCTCTCTCTCTCTTCCCCCTCTCTTATTTCTCTGTCTCTGTCTGTCTCTGTCTGTCTCTCTGTCTGTATGTCTATTTATGTCTGTCTGTCTATTTCTGTCTGTCTGTCTGTTTGCTGTCTGTCTGTCTGTCTGTCTCTGTCTCTCCACCTCTCTTTCCCTCTCTCTCCTTCCCATCTCTCTGTCTGTCTGTCTATTTCTGTATGTCTGTCTATTTCTGTCTGTCTGTCTGTTTGCTGTCTGTCTGTCTGTTTGCTGTCTGTCTGTCTGTCTTTGTCTCTCCACCTCTCTTTTCCTCTCTCTCCTTCCCCTCTCTCTGTCTATCTGTCTCTTTCTGGCTCTGTCTGACTGTCTGTCTTTCTCCACCTCTCTCCCTCTCGACATCATACTTCTTATTACGCGTCTTCATCATCATCATCATCGTCATTACACCATCTACTTCGTCAAACCCCTTCCACGTCTCCCTCTTCTCTGAAACCATTCCCACTTTTCTCGCTACCCCCCTCCCTCCCTCTTGCGGGAATCCCGAGGAAGGAACCAAGACAAAGACGGAATGGCAGAATGATGATGTCATCTCCATCTTCATCTTCTTCCCTCTCTTTCGGAAGGAGGGAGAGGGGGTGGAGAAAGTGGTGGAATTTTTTTATTTGTTTACATTTGTGTCTCTGCATATTGAACTAGCTCGCGCCCAGGGGAGGTTTGAGTATGGAGTATAATGACTCGCTCGGAGGATGGATGGGGGGCAAGAGGGGAGAGGGAGGGAGGGAAGGAGGGCAGGAGGGAGGGGAGGAGGGAGGGAGGAGAGGACGAGGGAGACAGGGAAACTCCCCTGGCGTCCTGCCATGGGTATGTCAACTCCGATTCGACCTCAAATCGTGGTAAGCCGGTAAATATTGACCCTGTGCGCGCCAAAATCACCTCATCTCGTCCGCCATGCGACGGTAGCGGACAGCGCTGATAGAAGACACAGCGGCTACCGTTAAGAATCGAAGAGCGTGGAGCGCTACCTAAAAAAAGGTCAGGTTTTTCTTGCGTCGTTCGTTCTAATCTACTCCCTTTCTCTCTTTTTGGGGGGACTCTATTCTGGGAAAGGCTACGACCTCTTGATATATCCATTGACGCGAGGGTAATTTAGAAAACAATGGGTGAGTCGTTACCCTTCAGTCTACCACGGTGATAGAAGAGGGGAGAGGGGAGAGAGAGAGGGAGAGCTGAGAGGGCAGAGAGGGGAAGGGGAGAAAGAGAGAGAGAGAGGGGAAGGTAGAGAAAGAGATAGAGAGAGAGAAAAGGACAGATAATTGTGGAAGAATGACGAGTTGATCTTGATTTTTCTGTGTGATGAGGGGTGAAAATTGACAGCCTCAATTGGCAAACTATTACTCTATGATTTCACAACCTTCCATCACTACCCTCCCCCCTCCTCCTCCTCCTCCTCCTCACCCCCCTCTCCACCTCCACTTCATCCTCCTCCTCCTCCTCCTCCTCCTCCTCCTCCCCTCCTCCTCCTCCACCTCCACCTCATCACCGATTCTCAATTTCGCTTTGTCTCTCCGACTCTCAGATACCGGTACATCAAAGAACCTCGCGAAGTTGGCCACCAAAAAAAAAGATCATTCTAAAAAAATCCAAAAAAACGAACTGTCTCCTAGTAAAATTAACCCCGCCACGCGTCCACTTGCTCTACCAAAATCAGCCAGCGCTAGACCAGACAACAAGGACTACGAGATGACCTTGGCTATTATCGTCATTGTCGTGAGACAAAGGAAGATGAAACGCCATTGTTCGAGTCACTTCCAGGCGCGCTCGTAACGAACGCGCGCGATAACCACGCCCAACAACCTATAGACGCGACGATTCGTTTCTGTTACACATAGCGCCTTATTATTATCATCCACACAAAGGTGTTTTTTTTTTTGAGGGGGTATTTTAGTCCAACGTCCAATAATTTACAAGCGAGGAAATGTCACCCCCTCTCAACATCCCTCCTTGTAAACCTTCGACTCCCCTCAAAAGCGTACGATGGGGACATCATTCTTTAACAGAGCCCTATTCGGGGTAACCAAACATAAAATGGGTCGTGCTTTGCCAACAATTTTTCAGAGGCGAAAAAAAAAAAGCCAGCGCGATGCCCATTCACCGGATTGTTTGTACAAACTTTCTAACCATGTTATTGCTGGCGTAATTTTTTCCAAGCGGTCGAGTTTTCTTTAGGGGAGAATAGGGGAGGCCTTCCCTGGCGGTATCACTGGAAATTGAGATGCATGGCTGCTAAACGGTCGCGTGCGTTATGCAAACAATCGCCAAGACAACGAACAAAAAAGCCAAAAGCGTGGATTGAGTTCTACGCCACGAAACAAGCTCCACACTAGAAAGACGCGGTTTCTGCGACCTTCGGAAAGCCACAAGTATACCCACATCTTTGTTCTAAAATACGCGCCAGCACTTCTAATCTTCTCAAGATTCCACAACAAATTCTGGAAGGAATTCCGCCCGAAAAGACCTCGCTTAGATTGTGGACGATTAATGGTCAAAAATGCTCCACGGAATTCAGGGGGAAAACCTCCGTTCTGTCGTAGCTCTGACGTCATCAGAATTAAGAGCCCTTTTTTCTCTCTTTTTGGAAATGGTGGGTAAAAAAATTTGAAGTGACATGCAGACAACAAAAGTGAAAGGGTGCAAGACAAGTGACAAGGAAGGATCCCAATATTTGTAACCAAAACAAAAACGAGGAAAGACAACGTAACGAAAACCGTAGACTTTGCAACATACCAGGCCAAGAAATACGTACATATGTACATGCAAATACTCAAGACACGATTTCTAAGGTTCGGATTTAAAAAAGGTCGTTCATTTTGTGGAAGGTGAAACAAAAAGAGTGCATATCTATTCAGAGGTTGGTGTTACCCCAAGATGCCGACTTCAGATGAAAGAGTCGATTGAAGGATTTTCATTTTGTCGACTTCAAGTGGTTTTGAGAACTATACGACGACTACATGCAAAGATTTGTACCACAGAACCACTTTTCTTTTTCTTTACTACTTGGTGTCGAATATTTTCGGACGACTATCAAAAATTGGAAGAAATCTGGTCGAAGTACATACCTGCAGGCCTTGTGTGTGTAACTATGGAAACGGGAAAAACAGAAAAAGGGAACACATAAGTTAGGTTGAAGGAAAAATCTCACAGGAAACGAGTAACTTCTTTTGTTAACGGTAAACAGTAAACAAAAACCACACAGACCGCTTCGTCAGAAAAAAGATGGCGCGCAAATCTGACGCACGCGTCTCGGGCCACTGCGCAGGCGCGCTGGCCCTCCACGGATTGGTCGAGGGCTGCGCCTGCGCAGTGCGCGCGACGGCATCGCGCGCGGTCCGTGAGAGTTTACCGTTAAGTAGGGAATGAAGGAAGGAGAGGAGTTGTTAATATTCTCAAGAAAGGGGAGGGGAAAGCAACAAAAATCGGCAACACAATAATGTACAGTGACAGGATAGGAGGACTTTAGGTCAGAGATGGTTGTAACACAGACAATGTACATCGACAAAGATGAAAACAAAAGTACTTTTGCCTGCATAGAATTTAAAACCTGAAAAAAATCCACGTACTTGGAATCAAATCTACAATTGTCCAGTTCCAGCGATCAATATTATCAAGCCATCTCTCGAAATAGATTTGATCTTTGAGGAGTTGTCTTTGAGCATTTTCAGATTTTACACGGAGGAGAGTACATCGATTAGGCAGGCTGGTAGCCGCGTCATTGGTTCGCGGACTTGTCTATGTTAATGGAACTCATGAGGGAGTGAAGCGTGCGTCCATGAGAATATTTTACCCAACAAACCCTCCCTCTCCCCACGTAAAAAAATAAATACGGAGGCAGTTCTGATTTCAACTTTTACACCGCGGTTACAAAGACGAACACAGTGTCGGACAAGGTTGCTATTGACGACGCAATTCGGAGAGATTTTCGGGTCATATTGTGGTGTCGACATATCGTGTTTCCGTTGGCCAATTCGGTGGGAGGGAGATAGAGGGAGTGTGTTTCTCCACAAAGCACGCGGTACCGACATGTATACCTATCGACCATTACTGGGGAGGGAATGATATACAAAAACGACGGGCGAGGTTTGCAGGAACGACCGCCACGAAAAGAGAAAGTTCACGTGTCGACCGGTTTCTGCCCTCGTCTGGCCCACTCCACAAAGAGACCAGTCCGATGGTAAAGGATTTAGGTTGCAGTTATTCACTGGTACTTTCTCTATGTGTTTGCCTCTCTCTCCCTCCCTCTCCCTCTCTCTCTCTCTCTCCCTCCCTCTCCCTCTCTCTCTCTCCCTCTCTCTCCCTCTCTCCCCCTCTCCTCTCTCTCGCTCTCTCTCGCTCTCTTTCTCTCCATTTCTCTCTCTCTCTGCCCTCTCTCTATCTCCCTCTCTCCTTCTCTCCCCCTCTCCTCTCTCTCACTCTCTTTCTCTCCCTTTCTCCCTCTCTCTCCCGTCCCTCTCGCCTGTCTCTCTTTGCGTAAGCGACCAAGCAGTAGAGGTGAGAGAGTGCCTGCATGCCTGGTATATCCCCGAGCGATTTGGTGTCACACAGAGCCCTACCCCAAGGAATCGTTCCATCTTATTAAACCCCAAACCAAATCAGAAGCTCCACGGGTTCTGGAGACCCTGACTGTTAAATTCGCTCCTAATTTTTTTTTTTCGGGGTTGGAGGTGGGGTGAAGGAGGAGTTGGAGGAGGAGGAGGAGGGGGAGGGGATGGAGAAAAAGACTAGACGTGATTGTGTCTCTATTCTTCTTCCTCCTCCATCTCCTCCTTCTCTTCCTTCTCCTCCTCATCTCCATCTCTTCTTCCTCCTCCTCGTCTTCCTCTTCCTCCTCCTTGTCTTCCTCTTCCTCCTCATCACCTCCTCCATCTCCTCATCTATAATCTCCTCCTCTTCCTCCTCCTTCCCCTCTTTCTCCTCCTCCTCATCCACTTCCCCCTCTTCCACCACCTCCTCCTCCACCTCCTTCTCCTCCTCCTTCTCCTCCACCTCCTCCTCCTCCTCCTTCTCCTTCTCCTTCTCATCCTCCTCCTCCTCCTACTCCTCCTCCTCCTCCTCCTCCATCTCCTCCTCCTCTTCCTCCTCCATCTCCTCCTCCTCCTCCACCTCCTCCTCCATCTCCTCCTCCAACCTTCAAGACAGATTCGGTTGTCGGGCCAATTCGTTGGGGGATAAAAAGAGGCAGCCGCGTAAAAAAACGGCTCGAGCTAACGTTTGCCAGGGCCGAGCAAAGCCGAAGTCGAGCCTGGCAAAGTCGGGGGCCTGGAGACCGCCTCGCTGTCTCTCTCTCTCTCTCTCCACCCCCACCCCCATCCCCATCGCCACCATCCTTATCCCAGTCCCCCCTCTCTGTTCTTGACAACAGTTTCTGGTTTTGTGTCTGGAGGGCAGAGGCGAGTAGAGACGGAGGCCAGAGCTACTGAACGAATCAGCGCCTACCCGATGCTTCGGGGTAGCCAAGTACGCTGACCCGTTGACAATCTTTCTCCCCACCTCTCTCTCCTCCCCCCCTCTCTCCCCCTCTCTCTCCTTCTCTCACTCCTCTTCCTTATACAATCTCCATCACCATCTCTCTCTCCTCTTTTTTTAATTTTCTCCGGCAGGGCTTCGCGCGAGTCGGCACACCCGCTCCCGTTACTTCCCTTTCAGGAAAAGGCTTGAAGGTCAAACAGTCCTCCACTCTTCCTCTCATCTTGGGATGAGAGAAATGTTGCCCTCTCCTCTCTCTCTCTCTCCCCTCTTGCTTGCATCTTTTGTGGGGTTACCCCTTGAACTGCGACAAGTGATTGGTGCACTTGTCCACGAGGCAGCGAGATATTAATATCATATCCCCCCTCCAATACAAAAATGATAAAAATGTCAATTGATGTACCGAGTTATCCAATAAGTAAATCTGTACGGCTGCTCAAGATTCTAATTAACAACATGGTTCAATTAAACAAGAACCTAATTAAGTTGGCTCGTTATGAACGGGGGACATCATTCAATTTGCGTTAATGGAATTTCAAATTTGAGACATTTTTTGACAAGTTTGCGACAAAAGTGCTATCGCGTTAAAATGGTACCCTGGCGTATGGCATACGTATAACAGTCGGAAATTAAAAGGCACCTGACTTATTCACGGCAACGCACATAATATAAAACACAGCACACTTGGATACAAACTGAAAAACAACATCAATATTTTTGTGACTGTCTACCAATGTTTGGGTTATTCAGAACTAAATCGGTTGTCGGATTTTGTTATAAAATGCTTCTGACTGGCGCCCTACCCCGGCAAAGACTAGTTGACTATTAGGGAAGGCCACCATCTAAGGGCTGGATAGCTCAGATGGAAGAGCACTGGTGTGCCAAAGACTAGTTGACTATTAGGGAAGGCCACCATCTAAGGGCTGGATAGCTCAGATGGTAAGAGCACTGGTGTGCCAAAGACTAGTTGACTATTAGGGAA